>JABWDB010000030.1:2715149-3393936 GCA_019614645.1 Stratiolaelaps scimitus | reverse complement strand
TAGTTTCGGAGACGCGTTCCCGCCATTAGTTATCTGATATGCTTACGTCCACAACAAGCGGGGAAATGCACTAGACGCCAAAAATGGGATATAATTGAAACGGTATCTATATGCGGACATTGGGACGGTTTGCAAATTATTCTCCGCAATCTCCCTTATAATCTCCGACAACCCTTTTAGATTCGAGGTAACTTCAAAGGAGCTGAAGTCTATCCATTCTAACATCAAACACATCATCCCTAGGCTTCGCTTTTCTCGCCGACCTGTGAGTCGTTTAGCGTGGTTGTTTCATTCCCGACAGGAAGAGCGGCAATCCTCGTGATTCTTGGGCGGAATTCATATGGAGCTTCACTACTGACAAAGGAAAGAGAAGATGTCCTGATGAACTCGAAATTTTGCGTTATATATACCTGATCGTGAACAGCGGAGGGCCCACCGATCTCCATAAGGAACATCATGCGAAAAATTTCAATAAATCTCACAAAAAACGGAAATGCTCGTTTTATTCAGCACTACCGTATATATATATACATAGATGAGCTGATACTCCACGGTCGCCCAAATCGACTAGCGAAGTCACACCCCCTAAGTCTCTTTGTCCAGGATTTATTCCAAGAGGAAAAATGTGAACCACGCCATTGGCTGCATTCGGAAAGTCTTGAATAAACGCGTACATAGAATGGATAGCCGGATACGATTATAAACATGTAATATGTGTAAGATAGCTTCGTATGTGGGGCGCAACAAACAGTACAAGTAGAATTCCCTAGAATCGATCCGACCATCCTCTGGAAAAATATTCTTATTTCTTGTCGCCTTTATCATCGTAACTCGACAGAGGCACAAATTATAAGGGTGAAAACATGGGGCACTGCGTAACTCAGTATTGACACCCGTCACGCAAAAGACTATCAAATCCCCACGTTCAACAAAATATCAACAACATAAGTAGAATTACAGCGCTCATATATTTCTTAACACCTCAAAGATTCGAATACATCTCCGATAAGCGATCAGCTTGCCCGTAGTTCGCTGCATTTCTCCAACATTGTCTGCCTTTCTTTATAGTTATTTACGAAGATCAGGCATCCAGCGATTATCCCCCTTCTGTTGACCTCCAATTTGGGATTTCATGCGGAACTTCACTTCCTGCCTTGCTCACTGTCAATATCAAGTAATGGTGGCATTGCCCTACCGACGGATACGCCAACGCTGATAACAATAATAATAATAACAATACTGTCAGAAGGTAGGAACGAGTAAGAAAATTGGAAAGTGTCCCTTTCACAATCGTTCGCTGTCTCTGTGCCGTGTACAAGTTCGCTTCGGAAGTAAGAAGCGAACCAGTTCGTCGTTCAAATCGCGCTGTAAGCAATTCGGTTGGCCATCCTGTTTTCTCTCTCTCTCTATCTCTCTATCCTTCATCTAGTTTTTCTGTTTCTTCTCGACCACTTGAATCCATCTCTCAGATTCATCAATTTCATCTGCCCGCCTGAATGTCTAGCGCTTTTACTCCAGCTACAATACACAGCGCAGCGCAACACGTTTTCGCTCAGCTTCGTCAACTTTTTAGCTCGATATGAACGTTGACAACTATGTCTCTACAGTAACACATTCCGTCGTTCCACTCTGATAAATGTTGCTTCTTTAACAACAACATATTGTTGTGTCAGTCTGAACGAACCAACAAAACAGCATATTGTTGTTGTCATTGGCTCGTTCAGACTGACACTTTTAAGTAATAAGGATAGTCGACTACCGAAGTCAAATTGATATATTTTACATAAGCGTTATTTTTGACGCAAATCGCACCTTGACCATCGCGGCACAATGATAAAGCAGGGGAATGTGCACGAAACATGCACACGTAATAATAATAATGATGATCATAATAGTAATAATAATTGGAATGGCACTAGTAATCTACGTGGTAAGTGTTGTCTAGAATACGATATTGTGAATATGAACGAGAACTAGCGAAGCTTACCTGGAGTAGCCGCGGCCAGGTCGGGGATTTTGACAGCTGGCACTGATGCCGATTCCGCAGGTGGAACACCAGCGCCGAACGGCACAAACTCAGGCGCATCTGGGTTTAGGCGCTCCGACTCTGGAGTCTCATTTTTTAGTGTTGCGATCAAATCTCGCTGTTCACCCTCCGGAGGCGACAAATCGCAGCTGGTCAACTCAAGGCCCCCTGGTGCCTGCATAGAAAAGTATAATTTTGTTAGAAAACTACACAGATAAGCTAAGGTTCGAAGTCAAAGTGTTGTGTTTATGTGGCCTTGCGCCAGTCCATACAGCATATTGCTCATAGAGCAGCCAAAGTATATGCGAGTGTATTCAGCGTTCTAGAATTATAACGCGTATTGTATCGAATACGGAAGTAACACGTCTAGTCATGCAACAACAATATGACAAGTCAGTTTGAAAGATTAAATGTCCTGTGCACTGTTAAGCTTTATTAATTTCCTGTATTGCTCGACGATAGCTAAGTAGTTATGTGAATATCAGTGCAGTGTGTGCATTTTCCGTCATAGTTCGGCAATTTTTAGGCCGTAATATGATTGACAGTATACATTTGACAGCTGTGTTGAACGATGGAATAATATCGCTGATAACCATGTACAGCTAATCTATATTTATCCATCTATCTAAATCTCTATAAAATATCTACCCGTAAACATTACACGCCGACTTTCGCAGCAATGCTTGGGTTCTTTTTACGCCAGATTGCGGGCCTAAATACAGAGACCAATTTAGGGAGAATGTGTAACAATTGCACGCCGCCGGAACGACACGCCTGTTGTTGCACCAAGAAGAAGTGCCGTCCATTTTACGATTCCCATGCTGCTCCTAATAAGAAGCTTTGTGTTTTCACACAAGTTTACAACCACTGCCGCGTCCCACATTTCGACAAATAGATCGTGCGAACAATCTCGCGAGACATTTACGCGCCATTAACATAGGGGCGAGCCAACCCGTTAGACATTATTTGCTCTAACTGGTCCAGCGTATGGCACATAAGTAGCGACCGGGGCTTTGGAACCATAGGCACAAATTCGGCAAGGACGGACGGTGAGTCCTGATTCGGTCGTTGTACAATGCACTCCGGGTTTGTCGACGTTTATCGGGGGACTTTTTTTATCAACGCTGTCTTTCCAATTCAAAGAAACTTCCTTTCAACCGGCTTTCGTTTCTATTCAACGATATACAAATACGTGTCAATGAGTAAAACATATATATATGTTGCAAACGCAGAAAGCGCAGAACCCACAACATCATGTCAACGGTCCACAACCAAGATAACAGCAACTGTTCCCGGCGATTATGACTATTCGCTGTGCTTTATCCGATAGCTTGCCAAATTTATGTCCTTGTTCTTTACAAGGATATCAGGCAACATCTCCGTTTAAGTGAATGATATCCAAAAATGATCCCGATCATCAGGCTAATTGTCGGCCTACATTTTCATAGCGAAATCTCTTATGCCTTCGAGTATATCTTCATCACAACACGTTTATAAATAGACGGCCGAGAACTAAATACGGACCAAAGTTTGACGAGACTCCTGTGCCCTCGGAAACAGGTGTGGCATACACTTTGACAGTACTCTTTTTTTTCGCTAAATCTGACACATGGACGAACGCTTGTGGCCAGATTAAGCATCCAAATATAACCAACGATTTAATATAAGGTCGATCGACTATCTATGCGTTCATGCAACCATTGAAGTATGCATTTAATCGTGCATTGTTGTTTGTGTTTTTTGTACCACTCGTCAATACAGATGGATACAGATTGGATCAATAGAGATAGACACTCCTGTTATTTGATTTGCCAGAATTTCACATCCTGCCAAGGTACGCCTTGCTTCCGCCGCTTACGTCCTCCGTTGAGCTGCAGTGACACGCAGATCGTCTCTGCTAAAAGCATCTATGCATGCCTTGTATTAGACAGGCTATCAGTAGATTGATGGGTGGATGGATAGGCCCGCACAGGCCTTCGCGGCATCTACTGATTATGTCAAAACAAACTGACAATGGAATTTCCGATGGGAGTATGACTAAGACGATTTTTTTACTTCACACTGTGTTGCTTATGTGAATCGGTTGCTATCATTTTCTTTTTCTTTGTGCCGAACGCAAGAGCTCTCCATAAGGAAACCCGATGGAATTTCGGAGGGACACACCACCTCGAGACATCGATGTAGACCGTCATTCAGCCTTAACTCGTATTAGCCCCGTTCGCTTATTGGCGCTTGGTTGAAATCCCGTCCGACTGCTCGAAACGAAGCAAGAAGGGGACCGCCCATCTCAAAACGACCCTGCTCTATACTGTCTCTGTTGTGGCCTATGTTGTGGCCTGAATGGTCGATATGTTAGACGATGGCACGTTCGAACGTCACTTGTTGCCTGAAGCAGCATCTCAGACACGTATCTGGTGCGTTCTTGTACGTTCAAGCTACTACAACTACCACTACTACTGCGACTACCAACGACTGCATAACACGAATATGAATTACTGTTTCTCATTGGCTTCTACTCCTTCATCTGAGCGATGATGCAGCTATCGGAATAGTCGGTGGATCGGTGTAGATATTCTTCAAATTTTTGCTCAGGCTTCACCCAGCAAATCCACTGTTGAAAATACAACTCTGTCTCCTCGGCTGATATACTCTCATATAAACTTGGCAATTCAGTGGACCATGATCATTTATCTAACGCAACTATTTTTGATGCATTGAAATACTCGTTCATACATTGTTTATAGTATATTGGAAATGAATACATTACAATGTTCCTTACTAACGATTCAATGTTTGCACTATAAGTAGAAGTAGACAATTAACTGTTATATCTACGCGGCCATGGCACGGATTTGTATCGATATGAACTGAGTTAGAATTCTGGTAAAAAACAACACAGCACATGGCCGTAATGTAACAATATTTTTATATGTGCATTGATATGTTTCCTGTCTGGTTTATTTGCAAAGGAACATGCAATGGATCGCAATACTCATTAATAATACTCCTGATAAACGCCACAGTCAAAACCTGCCTGGCAATATCTTCGCAAACAGTGTGCTTACGAAAGAGCTACTAAGAACTTTTAGAAAATAAATGAGTTAATATTGGAATCGACGGGGACAATATGCAACATACTTACAATCTAACTTCCCTCCGTCGCAGCGTTATCAAGTATTCACCATTATACTATACATGTGCACAAATTCGTGAAGCAACGTGGTACGCCTAACACCGATTTCTACTTCCATTTACCTATTGCCAATGCTGCGAGCAGGCGTTCTATTGTTAGAACAACTATAATAAAAATACGAATCGAAATGACAGCTAAGCTGATCAAATGTGAGGAGGCTAACGACAGGTTGTGTCACTGTATGTGTAGACCTCTTCGCGGGTCTTGCAGATGTCGCCTCTGGCATCAGGACGTTAGAGGGTCAGAGACCAGTCGTTGCCCCCGAGCCGGCGTGCACTACCGTTGACTTTAATCATTCTCTGAAGACCAGGGCGTCACCTTATTAATAGACGCCCCGAAATTAATTTCATTTCGTCACGACTGCTCAACGACAACCGATATGTGACGTTAACTGATTACAGAACAAACGCATTACAGCGAACTTCTACAAGATTGAATCAACTCTCGTGTTTCTCGTTATTTCAGACGAAACCAGTAGAATTACGAGAGTCTAATTGTCACAATCGGAGTTCACTAACCCTATTTTTTTACCTTTCCAGAACCTAACAGATTTTGATAATAAAGCATTTTCAACTTTCCCGAAGCATATTCTGATCGTGTCTCTCGGTATACAGATAAGGCCCCCACGTTGTCCAATAGCAGCGTGTTCTGCTGAAGCCGAGAATTGTGTCATAATGTTATAACCACCAACCCAGCCACCGATACACACACATTTTAACAGTTGGTATATTCACAATTTTATATTAGCCTAGCAAGTGATGCAGTCTAACTGATGATGCGTGAATGCCTTGTTGCTGATTGGACATACCCCGTTGTTGTTGACCTTGTTGAGAGCCATTTCCACTGCGCTGTGAACGAAGTCCGCGGCCACCTCCCTAACCGGTGATGCATCTCCACCTGTAAGGGACGCCACGTTTGATATTTCAGCGTGTTCTGTCGAATCAGCAACGTTATTACCGTTGAGTCGTATGGGAAATTGCTGATTGGAGACGTCTGCTGGCACAGCCTCCAGTCGTTCAGTCAGCTGTTCACCCTGCGGTCCCGCGGCAGGACAGCTTGGTGGTGCAGGATGTGATGCCTGGCTCGGGAACACCACCGCCTCATATTGCCATTTCTTAGGATCGCGCAGATTCACTACAAGCGTCGTTATATTATCCGACGATCCTGTGCATATATATACACGGCATGGCATGGACGACGATTTGGCGATACGCGCACAGGGCACCCGCGGTAGAAACACACGCAGACACAAACAGCCACGGAGGTTGTTGATAACGGGGGAACAAAGACACGTACAATAGGGTTAGAACCGACTCAAGAAAGAAATCTACATTGTAGTATACCTACCAGCGTCTTGGCTGGAACCTGAAGATCCGCGTTTACCGCGCCTTTTGCGACCCATCTCGTGTAATTCCTCCCTGTCGATGTTTCGTTGGCACTTAGTTCGTTCTATTGCAGGCTACTCCACAAGACACCGTCTTGTTTTCAATGAAAGCATGCCTTACTATTCATCGGCACCACGCGCAGTAATTATTCTCTCATCAGATGTGACAGCTGATGCGTGATTCACAGCAAAGCTAACTTCAATGAGAGCTAAGTCACCGTGCTATTTCGTAATGATGAAGTTAAACACCACGCTGGCGGCTGTATCGTTTCGCTCCTACTAGTACTGGTTGAAGTAGTTGTGGTTGTTGTTGTGGCTCTTTCGGTGTTTCTGATTCAGCGAGCGTTTCCCGAAAGACCGCTCGCCCGCCCGCCCTCCCTAGGCTTTGCCTGACACGGAGGCCTCTGGTATTCGCTGCTGCTGTTTGTTGCTCGTGCGTGCGCGTTCACCAGCAGAGCACTCACTCACTGCCTGCTTGTCTACCTCGCTGGTAGGACTGGCTGGCTGGCTGGCAGCAATACCAGTCGCCTCGTTCTGTGCCTATGTAGGTGCGAGCGAGTGAGCATATATATATGTATGTATGAGTGTATGAAGAGCAGCGGCGTCAACGATGTGGACAGCTCGATGCTCAACTCGACTAAGCTATCGGCCGTGCACAGGAGGAGGCTACGGCGGCGGCGGCGGCAGCAGCGATGGTGGCAGCAACAGCCACAACCGGCTAGCGGCTATGCGATGCAATGGGCGCGGCGATCTCGGCCCATCGCCTACTCTGTGGCTAATGCTGCTGCCGTTGCTGGTGATGGTGCTGGTATCGAGGCGCGCGCGCTGGTGGCGCCCTCGTCCGCCGCCAGAAGAGAGCCCGAAGGGCCACCATCAGGTACCAGCATCCTAAGCAACAGCAATAGCCGCCATAGTTACAGCAACAGCAGCAGCAGCAGCAGCAGCAGCAGGATGCTAAACAACCTCGGCTGATTCGCACCCACCCGGAGGCTGACTGCAGCCACAATGACGCCACCGCGTCCTATAGACACTACCACCACCACTACTCTACCGCATTATAACGTTTTCCATCTAAATCATATTGTACGACTTGAGCACGGCTAAGTGTCTCGCTGCACAATGGCAGAGGGCGCAGGTTCAAACCCAGACGTGGTATATACCAACTCAACATTATCATGATTAAATATAGAAAATGTATATCATTATACAATAGCTAACTACGAATATATGATATTAAGTGGGTATGAGTTACCGTGGACACTTCAATACAGTATATATACATATACTGTATATATATACATATACTGTATATATATATATATATATATATATATATATATATATACATATATACAGAGACACTATCTACCCAAGACCGTATAGCCCATTATGAAAGCATACTTTTGTCATCTTAGTCTGGATTTGGAAATCATCGAGTACATATGTATATATAATATATACATTTAAAAAATAATGACTACATAGCAAATACGAATTACTATTAAGACCTGAATAGTTAGTAAAGCACATAGTATATTCAGCCACCGGCATAGCATGCGGTTCAAAGTATCGACTTTCTACTTGCAGCACAAAAACGATCATGAATTGTATTTAGCCTTAGATGTAGCTGGAGTCTCCATTACCATCTCTTCGTCCATCCCTCAGTGACACAATGACTAGACTATGCGCAGAACGAGCGAACAGAATCGAATCGAATAGTTAGGGCCGAGTGAGTTAGGCCGCGCCCTATTTATTGACATTAGCTGTGAATGCCGCCAGTTGGACCGGTTTAACGTCGGTCGATTTCGAGTGCAAGTAACTAAGGTTTGTTGTCGTTGACTAGCAAACAGTGGGCCCAGTCTATAGTGCGATACATTGCTGTCGAACTCTGTCTCGAACAGAGCTATCATTGGTTCGACATCCGATTCCGCCATCCTCTCGTCACAATACTCAATGTTGTCCACCGAGTGGCGTCACATTTGTGTCATGAAGAACATGAGAGAATCATACACTTCTACAAGCAAGAGACAAATATCTATATACTTTTATTAATTCGAGCGACACAACGGGTCAACGACAGTCGCCGTGGAATCGCTCGGATCGAACTGCGCAATTGTTTTATAATGACAAAGGTAAGCTGGCTAAAAGTTCGCAACAAATAATTGTAAGACGATACGGGAAGCGGATCGCTTAACATGAGCTACGCAGGCAATCGTGGAGATATTCTGTACTCGTTGGGGAACCTTGGCACTGCGGGGGTATTGGTCACACGTTTAACCTTCACGTAGGGACTTAGTTTTATGAATAATAGCGTAAAAAAAAGTAAAAATAGTATGAAAAACAGCTATATCCGTTGAAAAGTACGTTGACATTATAGAAAATGACTAATTGAAACTTGACGCATAGATCAGTAAAAAAAAAAATCAGCCAATCGTAAATGCTATCGCCTCCCTCGGGGGTGACCATAACGGACTCTGGTTGACACCATGTACCCGACTATTTCTCTAATACAGTGGTGTGAATAAACATAGGCCCCCCTATATTTCAACAATCGTTACAAAGAATACACATTTGAGGCATTTCTTCTGTGTCGATTAATGTACGTGTCAAATAACATATTTACCACAAAGAACAGCGCATACAACATCGCATGCAGCCTGCTACAATAAAATGTGTCATATTTCGGTGGTGAAAAATGATAGTACACCCTCAGTTATTGAGTGTTTTCGCTGAATTTGTCCTTGTTTTCTTGTGCTAATCAGTACCGTGTGGACTCACCCTTGCTAATTATAACGTCAAAGACTTGGTTTGGCATACTATCAACGAAATTGAGCAGGATCCGGTTGCTGACACCTCCCCAGGCCTCCAACAACGCCTTTTTTAGTGTTTCCACGGATGTATACTGTCGATTCGACGCGTATACTCTTCGGATAAGAATGCCCTAGAGGTTCTCCATCGGGTTGAGCTAAGAAGAACATGCTGGCCACTCTGGGGTACCAATGTCATGCCGTCTTAACCGCGCATGTGTACTACCGCTGACGTGAATTGAAGCGTTATCTTGTTAGAAAACAATTGGAAGTAGGTGAAATCTGCTACTAAATGGTAGTAGGTTGTTGGTCAACATCTGCTGATAGTCCTCGCTATTCATTTGAGATGAGATGAAAGTGAATCCAAGTTTGCAAAGCTCCCCAACCCATAAAGCACTCTCCGCCGAACATGTGCTTCGAGAAGTACCGCGACTCGCTACGTACATCATGCCAGTAACCGTTAAATCCATCTAGCCCATCCAAATTTAACTTCTTCTCGTCACTGGAGACGATTTGAAACAACATAGTACCTTTTATATAGATTTACACCCTCAGGACACTTTTTAAAAAAACGTTGCCCCAATATTCATCAATGTCCAGTCACGTCCATAATGTTGCGGGCGAAGTTTAGTTGGGCAATCATATGGCGTTGTTGAAGACGAGGTCTTGTTCTCATTTGCGCCCGTATGATATGCGGATAACGCTTAATTGCATTTAAAACTGTTGATCTATGAACCTGAAGGGTTAACCCTTGCCTGATTGCTTCACAACTTATGGTCGAATTCGAGGCCAATCGACAAATGTGCATGACAGTTCGCTGGCTGATCTTTCGTGGACGTCCTGTAGACTTCTTAGTACCATACGTCGACGGACTGCGTAAATAATTGTGCACTACGTGACGACTTCTACCAATTTCTCTGGCAATTGCAGCTTGGGTCTTTCCTGCACGGTGTAAAGCGGTAATAACTGCTTTCTCTGCATCAGTAAGGCTCGAAGCGCGTCCCATGACTACAGTACTGCTTGAATGCTCAACACAAACTGAACTAATACAGCGAGAACACTCAATAACTGAGGGTGTACTATCATTTTTCACCACCGAAATATGATACATTTTGTTGTAGCAGGCTGCATGCGATGTTGTATGCGCTGTTCTTTGTGGTAAATATGTTATTTGACACGTACATTAATCTGACACAGAATAAATGCCTCAAATGTGTATTCTTTGTAACGATTTGTTGAAATATAGGGGGTGGCCTATGTTTATTCACACCACTGTATTAGTACATTTTAAGATAATTCGCCATGCTTTAAAAAAAACCTTAGTTAATTTGTAATGCAACTACATTTATCTATTATCTTCCGCATCTCATATACGAATAGATTAACATAGGTTACCTTTTGATACCGCGGCCTGGGTGAGGTGATCTGCGACGCGTGTCGTATTGAATTGAAGAGATAGAGCTGCATGGTAAGCGTGACTGACGACGTCTTGCGACGTCAGATTATCGAAAAGGCCGTCACATCCGAGCACGAGGAAGTCGCATTCGCTGTCCAGCTCGTGTGAGTTCACCTCGGCCTCACAACTGACAAATGGCTTATGATCCATGTCACCTATAGAAACAGGGAAAAAAAGTAGCATTTTATCTTTGAAGCAGAGTTATGCATTGATTTGAGCGCAAGCATATTAGACATTTAGTGCCTCCTCTTCGTTTCAATTTACGTTCGGCGTAAATTAGACGTACGGCGTCCGTTGCTTTTCTTATCTAAATATAAGATCAAGCAAGAAATGTCTAAGCAAACATACATAGCCAACTTTTTACGGTATCGTGTACTCTGGTATTCGATTGACGTAACTGTTCAGCTAAACATCCTAGACGCTATGTTTAGCCGCCACTCATGATTGCTTTTCCAGAGGCCATCAAGGCACAAGACAATGCAGAGGGAGCGAAGGCCGGAGAGAGAGAGAAATCGGTGAACTTCTGGCTAAGTTAGTCGGGAAAAGTGTATTATAATACATTGGTATAAATTCAATTTTGCACAGGAATTCTGAAATATTGGACTATAGTGGAGCTAGTGGACTTTACAATACTGCTGAATATAGGTGCCTCTCATAAATCGGTATCATAATGAAGCTCAGAGAATATCCTGACTTTCGACCAAAGCAGGATTTCTTGATGAGCACTAATTCGAGCCTGTCGGCGAAAATCAATTTAGATGGGGCAAGTTAGGCAAGTCTACGATCCCCACACGGGTGTCTTCTCCCATTGGCATTTAACTAGTAGTAATGCAGGGCCCCACAGAAAATAAGTAAGCATCGAGAAATATCTGCCGATGGGAGAAGAGCTGTCTGGGGACTCGGTACGAATCTATCGTGTGCCACCAGAGGTTTGAAATGATGGCTGCGCTAAATCGGTGATCTTTTCATTTCAAGGACAAGCAAATGTACCTAGGGAAGTTACGGGAAATTGTCTACCTTGTCTAAACACACAATATCGTCAAATGAACACATCGAACATTCTAACCTATTGAACGCGATACTGCGAGATTTCCATTAACCCGATGAATTCCATGAACTACATGAACATCACCGCCAAGCTCCTTGATACGCGTCTGTTCAGACTGAAGTGAGGGTTTATGAGGAACAACCAGCGGCTGTGCCGTTCCCACTCGTGCCAGCACCGCTTCGGAGTCGCCCAACCAGCCAATATGCAACGTGCGACGATCGCAGATAAGGGCCACCACAGCAGTGCTACCAGCACGACGCGCGGCATCGTTTGGTCTAAGACAAACAGGAACATAACAACATAAAAAACACATCATGTTATCATGAGTCAAAGCTATTATTGACCTGCCAATTGATCGCATCAAATATGAGGTTTGATAATTAATGAAAAGACAACCAAATACGAGGCGACGAAACTTATTAATAAGAGCACATCTTTTTATAATTCCCACATGTAACTTCGCTATAATGTATTTTTTATCAATTAGAAAATCTGCGTGTAATATAACAGATTTGTAATTTGAACCAGAGCAAGTTCGAAGCCAAGCGGACACAGTGTAAAGATAAATAAGCGGGTTCATTCCTATTAGACACTAAGGCCGAGGTGGATGCGAATAAGGGAATAGCCTACATTGAAATCCGTGACAAACTGCATACGCGATTTACCTAAATGTAATGTGTCATCGCAAAAATGATAAATTCAATGAAAAATGAAAATGTATCTAAATATAATTGATATCGAAATTATGATGCTATAAGTATGATGATAATGATGTTGCTACCTATGTCTAAAGAAAATATGGTTTTACCGACTTAGAAAACAGCTTACACTTAGAAAGACAAGAGTCTATTACTTTATAAATAACCCACAAGAATATCTCTATATCTACGTATTAGAGGATGTACAATATACAAAAATATACGCGAAACCATATATATATATATATTCATGTGAAGCTCACTCGGCCTAGAAATAATATATCCCTATTTAATACAATAGCTAAATTGATTCACCTATCACAGTAGTTGCTGTCGGTTTCGATGAAGGCTTTTTTTATAGCGTCAGCAGGTTCGCAACCTTGCGCTAATAGTTCTGCGATCGCCATATGAAGATGAGCAGCACCAAAATTTGCCGCGTCCCTACCTCCGTGACCATCAAATACTGCGTAATATTCGTAGCGCACTGATGAGAGCTGAAATTCAAATTGGTTGTTTGTAAGTTTTAGTGATCGATTTAACAGTAATAATAATATGGCCTGCATTCAACTTCAGTTGTTTATATATGAGGCTTTAACATTGATTCAATGAATTTAGGAGGACGGGATACATAGGTGACGAGACATAAACTTGAGCTCATATTCGAACACGGCATAATTTTCGCTAAAGTTGTGTTGTACTTTATTGCATTCGCTATAAAGGGTCCATCCATTGAGTTACGCCAATGTGAAAAGTAATCAAAAGAAAATTCAGATGGTACTTGCAAACACCGTTGTTTCAACATAGATTACTTTGAACTAATTTACTTTACTTTGAGTAAATTTGCCAGGCTGACGCCCAGTCAACATTGAACGTCCACGGTACAACTGCTTCCTTTTTCTTCCACTAACGGGGTACATCGCGAAGTGTACTAGTCGTATGGGTATGCTCGAGGTTATTGGATATTGTATAGGGAGAAAGCTTGGCCAAGGCCGCTTTAGCATACACTGAATTGTCTCGTAGCAAACGGTTGGGTAGACACGAGGAGAGTGGTCTAAAATTGACAAAATTGTATTTTGAGGCAAAGTCAGCTTTGCGAAGCATTTGGATCAAACCTTTAGGCTTGGAGATATAGCATTAAGGTCCGGCACGATGACGTGGCGATCCTCCATCACCCTTCTAGCGTTCCGGAGAGCCCTAACCGAGATTCCGCTGGGAGAGTACGGAGAAGCGCCGTCAACGACACCGCAAAGGCAGTCTTCGAGAAGCGCAGAATTGGACTCCAGTTCACGGCACACCTTCTCCAGTTCGCGTTTGGCTGCATCGTTTAGGGCGTTGATCTGCTGCGAATCTGCAATTTGCACAATGCGTAACATAGACATCGGTTATAAAATTGATTCCGTGCTCTGCATCTTGTTATCGTTTGTTCGGTTAACAGGGTTGTACCTCGAGTACTTTGAGGCCAAATATGGACGTACCATGGATGGCATTTTGACAGTTTCTTCATTTCGGCCTTCAATGGTGTGAAAAAGCAGCGGACGCGACCCGGTATATTTGCGCGGTATACGAAGAGGGCTCTACAGTGAAGAGTTTCTTGTTAAATCTCAAAATGGCATCTGCGATTTGGACGAGGCCCTAACTGATCGAGCACCGTCTAAGGATACCATTGAAGGAGACAAACCGTCAACCAATCTAGCATTGGTAGCGAAGATGGGCAACAACTTCCTTCCCATTAACAGCTATTTCCGTCGAGTTATAAAATAAGTATGACCTTACAATCAAACGACAGCTTTTGGCGGGTTTAACAAATTCAACAAACTGGTCGAGATGATGATTACTATTCCGCTATTTCTCACAATTCACCTAATCGTTCATGAAAAAACGGCCACATTAAATATATACATCTATCTAACGAAATAGATTGCCATAAGTTTGAGATATCGCAGTCGTTAACCTTGCTGGATGAAAATAAGGTTACCATGAGGTGGGTATAGCTGACCGGCATCAGTGAAACCACGCGATAATCCAGGTGTAATAACTTAGAGTGCACTTTGTTCACTTAAGTCTAATCACAATGGTTCCCGACACTAATTCATGTTACATATTTGTGACATCAGAATGGCCAGTGAGGATGCTCATCTCATATTTAAAAATGACTTTGCATCTAATATATTATTTGTCACAGACGATTGTCAACATATTCCTATGCATTACTATATATCACAATGTGCTGTGTAGATATTCCTTTGTCCTCAGGAATTTCCCGACTATACTCCCATTAGTAATGAGATAATGTGTGCTCTTAAAAAATGAACATTTCCACCTTCGTTAGAACATAAAAGAGAGCTTAAGCATTGTAAAATTGCAGCTCCTTGAATAAACCAATAAACCTTTACCCTTTACCTTTACCATACTAGTTAAGAATGCGGCAGTTCGGGAGAGATACTGCTGAGAGATGAGCTGTCCAATACAGGTGGGAGGTTCTAGAAGGATTGTAAATGGTAGGGTCAGCGGAAGGTAGAGCACGTAAACAACTCATCTCTCTCTCTCTCTCGCATTCTGTCTGTTACTGGCCGTCTTCATTACTTTTCTGTGATAGCCTCTGTAGCGGGGCCTTCTCAATGGCCATTGGAACAAACAATCATTTTCACCTTCCCTTTGACACCTTCTTAGGTCAGTCGCGGAGCAACACAGCCAATTCAGCCGAACAGGCCAAAAATACGGAAACAACGCCTCATTAGTGGACGAATACAACTTTAGAGCAGTGTGGATTTTGAAATACTGGGAGGAATAGGGATACAATGATTTAATTTTCCACAGATACTTGGAGAAAGACTATCGACCCCCGCAGGAGAATCACGTGCAACGGAACTCGAAACAAATAGTTTCGTTAGACATCCAAAGGGGCAGCGTAATTTCTATTTTGGAAACTTAGGGCCTGAGGATCTTTCCCCTCTAAATATTAATTTGAGCATATTTGGAGGAGGTTCTTAGAATGAATTTTTGATTCATATTTTTTCACGTCTACGGGAGAGAATTGTCTCCTTCCCCCACACAACCTTTTCCATAAAATGAAATATCCTTTCACTGCTTTGCTCAGCCGCCCAGGGTGACCGGGTTGCAACCAGTCCAGTTGGTTGAATGTTACTAGCACAGATGAGACTTCGGCAGTTAACCGTGCGCGGGGTGTGAGAGGGTCAGCTTTAGACGTACAATAGAATCATGCACAAGTCTACAGTTAGGGTAAAAGTAGGTCGAGGTAAGAAGAACCCGTCAAAGTTAATAGTTGGAACAGCAGCACCGATTTCAACTATTAACCCACTTTATTTCAATAATAGAAATATTTTTTGGTGTGAAAGTAAAATTGATTAATTAGAGATTGTTCAATAAAACACACGATGATGGTTGAATAATTTAAATTAATTTTGTCACCTTTTGTCGATACGGTTCACTTTTCGACCAGATCCACGGATTTGGTAACCCGAAATATATACGTTTTTTCCTCCACTGTAGAACTACAACCCGATTATGTAATAGATTCATGTATCTATCTTTGTCTATATATCACCGTCCAGTAATTATCAGCTTCCGACCTGGAGTTATGCCATCGCCTTCCTCGGGACATTGTCGACTTCAGCCGCCCCCCCCCCCCGATCCCTAACTACTGTATGTTTGTCTATATATTGAAACAGGCCGACTACGATAAGAATAGAAAGATCACCGTGATTCAATACAGAAGGCTAATATTGGAAGCATATTTAGCTCAAATTATTATATATTCGGGACATCTGTATATCGAACACGCTTTTTGTTCAAACGTAGGGTATATAGATTATTTTACATAGAGCTAAAAACCTCTCAGTACAACAACGAGCTCAGTAAAACCATCTCGAAAAACCTAGCAGCAAGAAATGGCGCTGGTAATCGCTTCCCGAATTTAACCTCATTGAGCTTCCGAACGAATATACACACTTCAAACTCAGCTGTGCACCTCGGCAGTTGAAGTCCGCCAGGTTCGAGAGTTCGTTTCGTTGTCAGGCTGCCTGGCTACGTTTGCCAGGATCCAACTAGTGTATTATTGAGACCGCGTTTAAGTTGAAGCCTGCGATACTAAATTAAAGAACTGGAGCAAAACCCTTTAGACTGCATACTAATTAATTGTAAGAGCAGAGAAATAATTAATAGATATAGCTGAGCCTTTTCGTTAAATATATTACCTTCAGTTATGAAGATGGGATTGTACCACAAGTTTCTATCTCTCCCCTGCCACACGAGTACACAAGAAAAACTCCAAATCGGAAGTTGATAATTACTGGACGATGGTCGGAGCTTGCATAGAGATAATGCTTGCGAATAATGAGGCTTACCACATAGTATATTATCTTACACATCAGGTGCTATTTGAAGATGCTCAACACGGCTTCCTAAAGGGCAAGTTTACATGAACACAGTTCATACAGATGACGCCGATCTGGGCAGTAGTATTTCATAGGCAAATCTATCTTGATTTCATCTATTTCGGTTCTTCAAAGGCGTTCGACCGAGTTTCACACTATGTAGATATCCCATGTCTGGCTCCATTTTCTGTATTTTTATTCTTGATAATAGTAAGGGGATATGATCCGACGACGAACTGTACGCGGATGATCTCAACTTATCTGGTCGTATTTGTAGTCGTGGTAGCAACAATGTAACAATCTACCATCGTTAATTGATGTAGTATCCAACCAAGTGGAGTAAAACAACAACAAAATCTGTTCCTAACCGAACAGTTGTGTTCTAAGGAGTCAAGTATATTGGCGTCAATACGTGAAGATAACGGGGCAGCTGACCTTCAAAAAGAGGAGAGGCTTAATATAACAGCTCAATTTCTAAAAAACAATGGCGGAACAAAAAATTGTGGCATCTCTGCCGCAAGGCTTGCACGATCAATTAGACGAAAAATACGTAGCCTTAATAATAAACATCTATTATAACCAAGGAATATCCATAATTTCATTTGTCACGTCCTCAAATGGCCCTCGTTGTGATCTATTACCCACATTCCCTGAACGCATCGGCGTTACATCTTCATTGAAGCATTTCGATGTCTCTAAGGACCTGAGACGGCCTAGCAGGGCAAGGACCCTCGAGTGAAAGAACGTTCCCGAATTTTGGCCTTTGATGAAAGCGCGGAAATGAATATATGTCCTGGGCTATACACGAGTTATAGAATTAATAAGAACAATGGCTCACCTTATTCTTATTAAATACACGCAAAGCGAATAAGGATCACTGGGCTAACGAGTTGTGTATAGCAAAGCGAGAGCTGTTAATAGGAATAACAACAACAGTTAGAACGATTCTCTAATTATTTTTAGAGTGTAGCTAGCATATAGCAACCTTTCTTAATTATTGACACAGATTACTTATATGTGCATGGGATGCACGAAACAGCGACTTCCCGGAATCCGAATATAGTTGTTGTCGTTGGGCCACTGTTGTCTCTGTGTGTGTATGTGTGTGTGTGTGTGTAATCAAATACAAAACGGAATGATCAGCGGAACGGCTGATATAGGAGTCAATACACAAAACAATACAAAAGTGAGATTTAAGTCAAACATTACGTTAATTGTATATTAATAAAAGTGCGTATTACAGAAAACATAACAATATTCATTGTTGTTATATATATATATATTTTTTTTTTTTTTTAATTATATTTGTGTTAATTATTATGATTACTTTCGATCTGATCAAACGTAATGGTCTATATGCCGCAGGTGCCATATTAGTTGCAAGTCATCACGAGGTCATTTATAAGTACTTAGGGGCTAAATGCTAGGTACTTAGAATTGTGCTGGGAATTAATTGGCCTCCAATGGCGGTTACAGTTCAGTGGGGTCGGCAAATGATCTTGACCTTTTGTGAACATTGCTTACAGACTCGCCTTAGTCAGTCAAATGGGGAGCAACAGGAGGCCCATTCAAAGCATACAAGTTTTAACATACAGACCTCGAATGGCTAGAGCAAGGCTATGAACCACTGCTTAGCTTCTAGTTCGTTAGTGGTATTAGTTCCACACAAGAACCAGCTCGACGTGTTAAACCTTTAATATTTTCAATTATTATTTAGCCCAATGAAGAAAAGCAGAGTGACGCGTAGCTTAGTCACGAATATATATATTATATATTGTTGACACTATTCTTGGTCTAGTGGCCTTAGTAATCGTACACGCCTTGTCTGTGTAACATATTCGCAGCAGCTCGATTTAGTCCAAAGATAATAGGATGAAGATTATCTCGAATAGATTCGTTTCGTGCTCTAGGAGAGATCACAGTCTCAACTCCGGTAGGCGGCTTGTAATAAATAATTTTTTCCATGAGAATTTAGATTACCCGAAAATATCATGTAGGCAATCCCTTCTCTTATCTGTATTTTAGAGGTATATAAATATAATATGAGACAGACGCATTTTTAATGTGCAGTCGGAACATACAAGCAGGCGCGACAGTACAGCTGCCTCGTCCAAGCAGTTGATATAGCGTAGCCCAAACAACGGAGCGACCCCAGCGGAACGATTAACAGGAATAGAATTAGATATAAACAGATGCGCGGTAAAACGCTACAGAAAATATGATAAAATCTGTTTTCAATGAGCAGCAGCAGCAGCAGCAGCTGACAGTTGATTGAAGACGACGCATTTTTCGGCAACAATTTCGGGGCTTCTTTCTGCTAATATTTGGAACGTTCGAGTGAAACACTGAAATCGTTCCACAACTCGGTTGATGCATGCAGAGGCATATCGAACAAGCGGAATCGTTTCAAGCGCTGCCCGGTAAGGTTGTAAAATCTTACCTGGCTGGTCATAACATATATATCGACGTAAGAACACTATACTACTATATTTATCTATTGCATAGCTCGTATTGCATAAGACTCACCTGAAGTGGTATCTCTGTACAGGTTGTCAGCGCAAATGCTCGCGATTTTCCATGCAAGGAAGTGTGGGAGTTTTCTGAAATGAGGATCACCAATTAAATTGCAAATGTTTAGTCAGAAATGCCGAGTAGAGCTTTAGAAATTCCTACGTTTGAAAATGAACAGCCTTTTCGGTTAATTGTCGTGCGGCTGGTTTGGCTCATTTCGAGTTTTTGCAGACCCTCTCCTTAAGAGAACAACAATTAAAGTTCGTTCGCTCGAATTTGACCGTATGATATTCGATGAAGGAGATTTTGTGTTGTATTTGTGTTCTAATTAGATTTATGATCTCACTCTTTCTCGATTCAATCATCCTTAGTAGAGTTTATTGCAACTCCCTTGCTATCCGATGGCACTTTTAAATAGATATGTCCAACAGCTGTGTCCAGTAATTGCGTTTTGTCAAATTACTTTTACCGGAGCCTCAGCAGATTCTGTTATGTTACGGCGACTTCCGGCGACTTCCACTATGTCCAACAGTGACCAACACCGATACCGATCTTGGTACTATATCCATTATCAGTACTTGGTCGCCCTTGTTTTTTTTCGGTGGTAACATTGGTATGCTCATGTTCTCACTGTTGAACTTTCTGTTGTTCCTAGTGTTGTGTTTTTGGATATGTGTGGGATATGTTCTAGCAATCATGTTCTCTAGTCGTGTAACGATATACATTATGATTGGAGTGAGTCAGAGCAAGACATCCCTCGGTGTGCTATGTTTCTTTCTTAGCATATGACTTAATAATAAAAAGAGTCAGATAGATATTGTAGATTGGTGGACAGGATATGCACCGAATTCATATCAGCAGGAAACGTGCCACGCTGCCTCTGTTGAATAAGAAGAGCAACAATCTTTCTCTTGTATAGGTATTCTCTATTCAGATTTAGTGATGAAGGATAGTACACTAGTAGATACCAAGGGGGGTCTGTATGAGACAACCCTCGCATAGGCTTTCCCTATGGCCAACAATCCTACTCGTTTGTACGTGTGGATCTCCCTTGCTATTCACCATGACGGCGGTTGTAGCCGCATGGGCAGAGACCGACAGGCGGGCGCCAGACTTCTTCCGCCAAAGCATTGGGGCAACGGCATCATGAACTCGGGACAGGAGCTGCTCACTGACCTTCCCCAACCCGGCTGCTGTGTCAGGTAGAGTTTAACGAAGATAGGCAGCGATGGCAGCCACCCGTTGGCTCGACCCGCACGAGTCTGTGCCACTAGTCTAATGTATACTCGTCCCAAACCCAAACGAAGCATCCTACCGCCCGATAATGGATAAACTAACCAACCTCAGATGCCCTCGGGCTACCATACACTGCCGTATAGACGCCCCATCCACAACCCAACGGCACTGATTTCCCTGAGCGCTGACGTCCCCCATTTCAGCAATCCTGGCACTGAAAGGTCCCGGCCAACCGTAATGTTAGTGCAACACACACGGAGCATTACCAAGCGACGAGACACCGAAAGTACGACGTTGTTGATCTAGCTCCATAAACGATTTGATCAATTCAGTTGAACGTGACGGTTAATACGTGGTTTAATATCATGTGGTGTTTGTCGTCGCTAGACGATGTTAGGGTAAGCGACACCAAAGGCCTGTTCACTGATCACGGTTCTTGTAACATCGATATTTTGCATAACCGCTTTGAAATACCGTACACATCAATGGGTCATGAGTCTTGAGTCTAGCAGTGGCTATTGCCACTGTCATATGAAAACACTAGTCTCAAAGACTCAGGAAACTGATGACGTCGCTTGGAGAAGCAACAGCCATTGTGCTGCTGCTACGGTCACTTAAAGGCCACAGGCGTGGTGGCAGTATGATTAGAATGTAGATGATGTGATTCTGTTCAGGCGAGCCACAAGGAACAGGGAAATGCTCTATGTATGATCCAGTCATAACAATCAACGTCTTATGTCTAACAACGAAAGCCAATATATAGGAGAACGACCTAGCTCAACAGCCCATCATATAATATTGATATTGTACGATGATGATGACAAATGATTACATTCATTTTATATTGACTTGGTACAATACTGTGGGCAAGTATTCATCATATTTGATGTACACCAAATCAATAATATTTGACTTCCAATTATTTTTGTCACCTTATACGAACAACGACCATGAAGGATATATTATATCTAGTTTGTAACTAACTAACTAAATAAATATATGCTATGTACACATATCGTATGCGTACATCATATGCGTTTGTAGGTAGGCGTAAGTCTAAATAAAGCGGTACTCTCTCTAATAGCCGCATTGAGCTATAACGATGGCGGATAGTGAAACGCGTTTCTGGAGTTGGCTCCCTGTGCAGGCAGGCCGTTCACGCGATGGCCATTTTTACATGAAATAACGTGTATGCCTTTCACGCTGCCGAGGGCTTCTTTCGGTAATGGACTGTTTACCTTCTGTGCACCGAGACCAGCCTAATATTCGAGTGTGAAATAGGATATTAACCGAAACTATAAAATGACCACCAAGGTGTATAACGCCAAACCTACGCAACGAATCTCGCGAGAGTCATAAAGATCTCTGACGGATGAAGTATTATCAAGCCACGTTGGCTTCCATCAGTGAGCGGCAGAGCGCAACCGTAAGCGAGGTCTGTATCATCTCATATAATGGTTGTCCATTATAGTCAAACCGTAGCCTGAACTAGATATCATGAACTGGATGGAGCGAACAATTTATTGTCAAAAATCAGTACCTGAAATTTCAACGAACATCGTTCAGATAGGTACAAAGTATCCAACTTTATTTAAGATGTTGCCATTTGAAGAACAAGAGGATCTTGATTGCGGTAGCATTTTCATTACTAAAACGACTGCATTACAAGCTTTACGATCCAGTTTGATGGTGTTAGATGAAAAAAAATACTAGCAAATGCACCGTACCACTAATGTTGATGATAGTCTGGAAATAACGCGCGAGAGTTATCGTTAGACCTAAGCCTCATATATCCGAAGTAGGCTGTTGTTAGCTCTGGAGGAGGGCTATGAGCAGGGGCCGGCAGTCGAAGCGGTTGGTCCTCGACAGCCTTTCCGGCGCCGTCGGCTCTATTTGCTCTATTCTTATTTATATTTAAGGCCAGGTCCCCCGAGCTGGGGATCTCCAGCAAGCTCTCACGCATCGCCTTTCCACGACTCGTTCATGACTCAATAGACAGCTCTCGAAGTTGACTTGGCCACCCCAAACAGGGAATAGACCATCACCGCGACGACCACGCTACACTCCAACAACAACAAGAACAACGAGCACCACCAACTAAAAACAGAGCAACAACGCTGCCTTGCATTAAGAGCATACACTGACTCCGGCCAAATACTGAGCGTTCATCTACTCCAAACTGCTGTAAGTGCCCTCTCATGCATAGCCAGTGCTGGATAACCCAATCGTGGTGTTCAGAATCCATCTAAGCAAATACGAATCTGTATACTATTAAACAATTCAATCTAAGTGTGATGAAAAAACAATCGGATTTAGTATTTAAAGTGTGTAATAGTGTAATGATCAATTTCACTAATTCCACTAGGTATAGGTCTCCTTATACTAATAAGGATACCCCAGAGGATTATTAATACGAATACGTTATTAACTATTATTAAATATTGAATAGGTATCAGTGCTATTCAGCTAAGCTATCAAAACCATTGATTGTCAAAGTTACACATTGTTTCTGCATATATATTATATTCTAGTACTTCAATGTATCAAACAGTGTCTAGCATTTAACGGCCGAGAGTAACGGTAGTTGGTCTAATTTCTGTTAGTGTAGCATCATCATCTGTTTCGTGTCTGCATAACATTCGACTAGCGACGGTGCGAGAGCGACATCACGGCCGTGCTGCCCCCTTTTGTCCATGACTCCAGCACTGTCTCTTGTCATCCGATGCCGTCGGGTGAGCAGTAATCGTTGATTATTATTATTATTATTATTATTATTATTCCAATTTGCAGCGGCGTAGCATCAACAAGAAGACTGTGCAAAGGCCACGTAGCCATCAGACCCTCGCAGTGATGGCAATTGTTGTTGTGAGCGACGCAACTGTCGGTGTGAAGCGCCCTATTCATCAGCATCATCAGCATCATCGTCGTTGTCGTCGCCGCCATCACCCGGATGATTGTCCGGAAGGAAACGAATGAATTTGGCCGCAGGAGATGGAGAACTGACTGTTCTTTTCTGTCCACCACCCACACGACATTTTCAAGATGAGATCTCTCCCTCTCTCTCTCTTGCTTTCTAGCTTAATAATATTATGTATATTATGTACGTTTAGTTATTAAACCGCCACTACCACCACCACCACCACCACTATAAATCGTCGCCAGTGAATTCATTCGTTCGTTCATCAATCCACTGATCTGTCTGTGTCTGTCGGTATAACGAAAAGGGCGACATTAGAGACAGCTGTAGATCAGTAGAGTTAGAGTCATAACAACACTACCAATAACAAACATTATTAGTAGTAGTATATATATATATATATACTCCCGGCGTAATTACACCACTGCGCTTACAGCAACAACTACCACCGCAGCGGGCGCAATAACAACAGAAACTACGTGGATGATTCCAGCTGCTGTTTCTGTTCGTGCGACAGCCACAGCCAGGCAAGCAGCTTAGTTAGTAGCAGTTGTGGTAGCAGCTGTAGTGGTTCCAGCCAAGCTTTTGAGGCATTTAAACCTCTAAATTAAAAAATATTGAGTGGCATATATATATTTTTTTTTCTGTCTTTTTTTAAGCGAAACCCAAATATTTATTCAAACATATAATAATTAGGAATTATTTGGGGGGAGATTAGTTGGGGACCGGGGCTGACATATTTGTTCGTTGTTCCCTCAAAACTATGATACGTCTACTCCGCGCTGTAGCTGAACTGTATAATATAATAAATAACAATAGTTGCTACACACGAATAACTGTCCACAGCAGGTAGCATATCTGAATATATAAATAATTATCATTATATAGCTATCACCGTGTCGATTTCAATAATGTAGCCACAATAATAAGTCTGGATGCTTATTTTTTGTTATAATCGCATTTCGCATAACGTTGACAACGGTGTAATTTTATAGCAATACCCCCTTGAAGCCGCCAACACTTATATACTATGTTATTTGTACGTGTACTTGATAGTGTATATTAAAGGAACAAAAGGACTCATGCACGGTATGTTGGTAACACTACGGGCAAGCGCAAATCGAAGCGCCGCACTTGACTGTGATATACAGGAGTAAATTGTTGTATTTAACAACCAGAGACCACCTCTGTACAGCGAGTTTTGTTTGTCTGTCTATTCATTGGTGTGTCTCGTGTTTTGTTCTCGCGGAATCAGTTATTGACAACTGCTCGTTATTAACACAGCTGTTTCTTCTAGGTGTGCTCCCGATAATCTACACGTTTATCCTTCAACATGGTTTTCTCTCTGCGTAGCCTTCCTATTGTATCACATGATAGAAAAAACATTTCCACAGGTTGAACTGTTGAAGAAGTAATACGACTTGGAGTCTAGGCTTGAGTGCCAGAGATCTTTATCGAGTCAATGATCCACAAGAGCTGGGTTCGGCAGAACTGACAGACAGCCATGACTATAACTAATTCATCTTCATCGATGTAGTTGATTTTAATATGACAAGCATACAGCAACCATCGTTTCCTCACCTATAGCATATGAGCATTATCATAATCATGTAATCTATTGTATATTTGATGTACTGGCGCCAAATTCTTAGTTACTCACGCTCTTTTTCGCCGTCAAGTACTTGCCTATTTGTTATAGGGTGAAACTGAAACATCGGCGTAGATTATGAAGCGGGACGTTTCTCGAAGAAACCCATCAAAATAACCCATCTCATAAGAATAAATAAAAAATCTCAATAAGAAACCCATCTCATCAAAATAATAAACGATGAACTTAGAGGCAGGTCATATATAAATACCACATAATAACAACCATATGACATAAGCGTCTGAATTGAGCTGTTTCCGGCCACCAACTTCTAAAAACCTTGCGATTTCGTTAGACGACACACCTTGAAACGAGACGTATTCAACTATCGCACTCAGAATCTGAATCGGGATAAAGAATAAATTAATCTCTCTCGGAGTACTGCAAACGCTGTCATTCTTTGGGTGGATTTCATTACATTAGCAAAATTCGAGAGGTTTCAACCCGCCTTGTTATTTGGGTCGGTCCACTTCCGAATGTGTAAACGCGACTTCATTTCTAGCTCGTTCATTTCAGAAAGGCTCCACGTATCTCATGGCTGCTTACCCATACGTCTGGACACACCTAACACGTTCTTCTATGCGATTTCCCTTCATCCGGCTTCTTTGCTTCAGTTCGCTGACGCCTCGGCCAGCGTCGTTCAGACTAGCGTCAACATCACTTAAGCGCGGAACTGACTAGTATGGCAAGTAAGCCAGAATATTCGCTAACGAATATATATATATTGCGAGATGACTGAAGACGACCGGCACGATATGCGGTCTCGTCGTGAAAGACGCTTCTTCCTATTCAAATTCGTTAGCGAAGAAGTTCAAAAGCCATCTGATATTTGAAGCATCTATTTTATAGGCATAATCATCACCATCACCATCAGCTTCACGACCACACGAGTCCAAATGACGTTATGGATAAATTGGACCAAATAGACGCCCACACACACAAACATACAAGAGTGCGCCGTCATCTGCACCAATGCATCAGGTTTCACGTAACGCGTAAGAAGAAAGAAATAATGTGAATTAGCCTATGAGGATGTTGTGCCGATCGACTCTAGATAACGAAAGTGACAGATAACATCACTCAAGGCGAGGAAGGGAAGGAGTAACAACTACAGCTCCTTTAATAAACCAGTATACCTTTACCTTCCTTACCTTACCTTACAATATGTACATAAGCTATGCGTAACGTGAATGTAAACAATTCTGAATGATATCGCCATTCTTGATTACCTTAGAGCCGATTGCACCTGATTAGATAACACAATTTCAGCAACGTAAATCGATTTGCTTAAACTCGGGAGCCCAAAAGAGAGATTCTAGTGCTTAAAGTGGACGACAACATAACCATTGCCGACTTCGACTACAGGCGAACATCCCAAGGAGGTTCGGTGAGTCGATGCATGTTCGATGAGCCTGGAGGCTGTGAGAAAAAACCTGCAGACGAAAGGAACCTAGTACAATTGGTGCGTCAAGATGGGGATCACGTCTAAGCTATTTGCCGGGGAGCGAATGATCTTGGACACAGTGCCGATTGGTTAACTGCTACCACTCGCATCAATTGAAAAGGCCACTATTCAGCTGAAACGAACAAGCTGAGCACAGAATACATCAAGAACTTCCCAACTAGATGATCTGAGACCTTCAGAGCCTTCGCGAGAAGCACAATTGAGTTTCTCGTAGATTCGCAGAATGGGGGATGTAGGTCTGGTAACTGTTAGCGCATTCGAGCCTTCGGAACGAAACGAGCAAGGACATAGTCTTGCCATGGCTGGTAACGCTATGACCTCTTCTGATTGGCTATTAGTTACTGCTATGTGTAAGAGGGAGTTGACATGAGCAGCTTAGAAATATGTACATCACAAGAAAAATAATGTGACTGTCCACCTTTTAATTTACCGGCGTCTTTCATTAGTTAATGTAACATCAAACACTTTGTACACTGATGTATAATGCAATGGAACAATGATAACCTTTAAAGCGAAATGGATCACAGAAATAAAATGAATTTCTGTTGAAGATAGCTCATTCTGATGCATAGGTAAGTACATACTAGACTGCATGGCTTTTTGCTTTCGTGACAAATATTGTCGGTCTTCTACTGATTGGCTCAACGGAATCGTTGGTATTAAAAGTTAAATTTAAGATCTTCCACAAAATTTATATTTGCTTTTCGTAGGCGTATACCAAAACGGATGACTGAGCAAACAGATGGGGCGTCTGAATAAGATTATTTAATGCAATGATTTATAGCTTGTCGTGTAATTCTTTAATTGTAACCCTCATCATTTTTAGCATACTTGGGTAGGGCGCATTTCCAGCTTTGTACTACGAAGCCACTATTGTGTGATTCGTCTTTTTATCTCAAAGTGCTAGTAATGACATTCGTAATACTCTCGCTCTATTTGAGGTCGAATGTTGTTCTAGTTAAGAGCTAACTTTGCCGCAGAGTTCCCGTCGGCGAAGGTTAGCTGCCAACGTGGCCAGGCCACCTCGAAAATTTCCACAACAGAAAGCCAAATCGTATGACTCATCAGATCCTATTATAAGTGGGCAATGCGTCATCTCTGATCTTGTAGCTCGAGCTACCACGTCAAGGATGGGCTCAGTTCGTACTCCGAATGAAGGCCAATCGTCAGCATCAGGTTAACATTAAATTAAAAGAAAACACCCTTTTTTTACCAGATTAAACGTTCAGCCGAGCCATGTCGTCTACTTTAAATGTAAAGGAATACACATCAATTGCTTCTAACTGAACGACTCGCATGTGGTGACGGATCGTACATCCTACGAAACTGTAGAAGTAACGGAGTGTCACTTTTTGAATACCTCAAATATTGATCTAATACAGTGAAACTACGCTGAATATCTGAAGCCCTGGGTTTGCATTCTCCTGGCAATTCCAGACGATTTATGTTTCATTTGACCCTAACAAACTGCTGGTGCAGTGCAGGAAGATATTAATGCGGGCGTAATTAACACAATGCAATAGATAAACCACCACTACTTCAACACTCAAATCTCAAAAGCGATTTCCGCGACTTACAGCTACAACGTGCTCATAAGGTATCCGTGTTTCTCAGCTCAAATATATATCACTATGAATATAGATTAAGAATTTGTAGACGGGAATGTGTTTACGACAAAATTGCCCCAAGCAGTATGTACATATATCCTGGTAGAAAATGTTGGTAGAAATGTCACCACACGACTGACACATCGATGTAAAATTGAATATCGAGTTTGCACTCTGACGTATAGCTAGTTGTTTATTGGAACGACGTCTTTTTCTCTGCACATGCTTCTCAACGTGTCACGTTCGTGTTCTCTGATCAAATAGATTAGTATCGAATAAGACGCCCTCTGGCTAACTGAGCCTTTTTTGTCGGCTCACATTCGTAACGTGAAATAATAATAATAATACTCGACGTGATCCGCGCTGCTATGCCACAAGAGTCATCTCATTACACCAAGTGGCACAAGACACGTAAAGCATCACATAGAGAGAGAGAGAGGGCTCGCTGCGTATTGTGACGATGGTACGTTAGTGAACGAGGGAGCGTAGCCGTCATCGAAGCACGTCGTCGATGCATGGCCCATCTGCCTATTTGGATGTATCTCCACCGGGTTCACCCGCGTTACACTGGCCACAACAGGCCCATGGTTACGCCCATGCCTCGCGAGTAGGGTATGCCTGCCCTTTGCTAACCATATCAACATGCGAACGGGACCTCCAGCCCTCCCTCTACTGATATGAACAACCAGAATTTGTCAACGTGGTATTCAGCAATTCTAGTTACAATGTTAACGATACTAATCGTTTTCTGGCGAAAAAAAACAACTATATAGTCATTATATTATAATTATTATATTTAATATTGATTCGACGGAAAGTTAGTCGAACGATCTAGGTCTGACCGTCCGAGCGATTCAGACCGGCTCAATAGGGCCGACGTGGAACGGATCCGGATAATATTAATAATAGCCATCGTTGAGCTCAATAATAATGGGGATCGCTGATTTCCACAATAACAACTATTTGTCTCTTGGGAACGAACGAGGGCGACGAGCGTCGGATCGTTCCAGTGGCAAACAAACTCGAATCTCGCATGAGAAGCTAATTTCATATAAAATAGCATAGCTTTCTTGGCAAATTATAAAAAAAAAACGCGAAATGCTAAAGAATAGAAATTTAATAGGTTTCATCAGTAAGAACCCTTTTGTATTGTAAACGAGTGTAGTCATCCACAGACTGAACAGGATTAACATCCATCGAATTTGTCACAGGCGACTGCTTCCATAACAAAAACGTGTTTTTATTGAGGAAGTATTGAAGACCTTTAACAAACTAGCAGCGACGAGCTTCTTGCAAATATCCTTCGATAGTATTATATAACTGGAACCGCGAAGCGTATTTCAATTTGATCCCCGCTCAATCTCAACCAATTGACGTAACGGCCTGTCCTGGTGTTGTCAAATATTATACTTCCAACGCGTCTAAAGCGATGAAGAAATAGTATCTAAGGCCTTAAACGATGGACTGTTGATTATCAACATTACGGCAAAATATGACGGCCGTAGGAACACAGGGCCTGTTACGACGCGCAGAACTGATTGATTGATTGTGATATTATGCGAAGTGTTTTTTCGGTAATCGTATTTGGAGCATTAGGCTCTATAAACAATGGACTGCCAACTACAATGACGGAATTAAAATGTTGTATAGTAATCATATCGAAATCATTATGATAATATGCACTACTGGGAGATAATATAATTCTAAATTGTGTCGACAATCAAAATAGTAATACAATTCATTGGCGCGTTCACGCATGTGAAGTGCTCCGCTGTTTTATAACAGATTCTTTACAGAGTGATAATGAATAGTGTGTGTATAAAGTATAATTTATGGTGATACACAGTTACATTAAACTGCCCGTCAAAAATGTGTTTTAATTTCCTCTGTTAGTGTATATATATATATATATATATATACACGCTACCTGCTGCAATTTCACGGAAATAGTTTTAGCACCGATTTTGTATACATCGCACGACAGTTTTTTTTAAATATATTTGAACAATGACACACAAATTAAAATATAATGAATTTCATTTTGTTATAGCTTTAGCTCTACTTAAAACTAAGCGACAAAACACAGGCGTAACTGAGATGGCTATGGGGGTCTGAAAAAATCTATGCAGACGCTGATTTCGTTCGTGATGAATGTTGACAATTGTTTTTTTGCCACGGCTAGTAAGGTACCTCTGTCGATACAACTCACCACTGATTTTATGGGCAATACCTTTTACTGAGTAAGCAAATCGAGTGGTTTCACAAACAAAAGAACGACAAATTGAAGTACTGTGGACATACTGTGTAGATTATGAACTCCTATAAAATGAATTATTCATTGCCATCAATTATATACGGCATGTCCCTGCGATCATATGGTTATCAACACGTGGACTCCTACTGGTGGCAGGTTGTTAACAGGGTGTTCTTCAGATCCATGCATAAGCACGCAGTCATCACCGATCACTGAGCAGTGCTCCGCCATCAGCAGGTTAAGTGGCCATCTGCTCAGTTCGTTTCATCTACGTTTCTAATTTCCCTGGTTGGGTTACACGACGCAATCGCCTCTCACCGCAGATGCGCCGCCAGCCTTTGTCACTGCGCTATATTCTGTTACGACTTAGTTCGAATAAGGGAGCTGTATCTACCAACGAACGAACGGCCGACCGTCCATCCATCTAACTAAATGGCATTTGTACCGAGCGATGCGGTAAAGCGCATCTGTTAGGTAGGTTGTTCGATGAACAAGAAGCAGAGCAGAAGAAATATTGACGAAGCGAAGGAAGACTGCTAGACCCCCTCCTACTCCTCCTCCTCCTCCTCCTGCTCCTCATTCTCTAGATCCCTGAATCTCTCCCATTGGTAGGAAAAGCGAGCGAAGCGACGAGCCGTTGGGATCGCGGTTGGACGATCGGTCGGGGGTAGCTATGAGCTTAAGTCATTGCTGGCGGTTGTGTTGTCGTCAACGTCGTCGAAAGCATTCTCCCGTTTGTTGGTCGCATTTCGTCTGGGTCCAGCCACCTCCTCCATTGGAGCGACCCAGCGCAACGACAAACAGACCCGATGATGCTGATGATCATCATCACCCCGTCAGTAGCTTTCCTATTTGCGTAGTAGCACCAGCGGCAATGGTGCGAGCGGTGCTAGCCGCCAACTCGGCCCTGACAACGACTCACTGCCACGTATAGCCGTCTGCAAGAACCCAACCCGAGCCGTTGCAACAGCAATAGCAGCAGCAGAAGCAGCTGCAGCAGTAGCAGTTCAATGGCGTCTGTTCAGTTCAACTGCTTAATCCGATTTTGTTCTTTCTGATCTTCGTTCAATTCTTCGGCTGACGGACGGTGGAAAAATGAAGTCGTCAATTTCAGCTCATCGTATGGAGAAGATATTACTGTTTGCCAATGACCTGCTGCTGTTGTTGCTGTCAAAACGAGACTGCCTGAGACAACATGGAGGCAATTTAAATACAAGCTCTTCAAATCGACTAGAATATATTTGCCGGGTATATAAGTGTGTATTGCCTAACGTGGGATACCTACGTATTTTGAATATATATATATATATATAGCTTGCTTAGTAACTTCACCAAAGAGTACAATATATTATTACATCGATGTAAGCATCGAGTATCATTCTGGCAACGAACAGCCAACTGGGCTAGCCTAATCAAATTCGACCACCTGATGGAAATTCGTAGGCATTGGCCAACTTTCGCCATGATCGAGAGTTGCCTTCATTTAGTTGGTAGCAAGTCAATAGCAAGTTGGCAATACCGGTTTATTCACGATGATGCCATTGATGAGTGCACTCTCACCGCATCCGATAGCCATCACACATCCGCAGCGGAGACTCCCCTGCTGATCGGTCCGTTGGCCGGGCAAAGCAACCAGGCACCGATTGATGGCATCACAGTGAGCAGTCATAATGAGTCATACCGAGTTCCAATGAGAAAGGACTCTGCGTCACCATCAGCTCAAACAGTCAAACAGTTCTTGACCCCCCCAGTCTCTCAGTTCTCACTATCATAGCACACCCTACTAGCCTATGCTTCTCCATAAAGAAGAAGTGTACCAACGAAGATGGCTGACTGGTTGGTTGCCATTGTTTGCCTCTTGTCTAAGTAGTCACTCGTAGTACATGTACATATATAAGTCGATCGTAACTGAAGCTTTCTTAACCCTGCGCACTATAGATAGCACTACTGTTACTACTGCTTATATATAGCACACATAGTATCGTGTTGCCTGAAGACAGTAACAACGCTATAAAACTATACAATTCATAGGGAACTCTATATTTAATTCAGCTTGGAAAACAAGTTTCAAACAGTAAACAATTGTCAAAGTTAAGGGATCCATCATTACTATTTTGATGAAAGAGTATTTCTTCCATGATTTCGTTATCTGAAAAAAATATATATTTGGCCTTTCTTTCGACGCGTTGATCGCGGAGAGATTTCCCAATCGTCAAGGTCCACCCCTCCATAGGGATGCATTGCTGAATTCCCAGTGACGACAATAGCGCCGAAACAGTCCGCACGATAAATTCTGACACAAATAGACTCTCGTTTGATACCAAGTTCATTGTTCCAGACATAATCTTCACCGCAATATCACGACAGAGATTCTCATACGGTACCGGCATATTCGTGTAGATACACACGTGTAGTCAAGTACAGTGCGATGATAACGATTCGATTGGATTGATTCCTTTGGAAAAACGCCGACGAAATTTAACAAAAAAAAAAGAGCAACAAACAAACACACACAGACAACAGTCAAATACACTCCACACACAAACACACACACGCTCGCGTGCACTGAATGTAACAGCGTAGCAGCGGTGCTCAACGGTGTGCGCATACAAAAAATGCGTTCACATAGGCACCACCACAGTGCCAACAGAGTTTTTGGTTCAAACGAACGACGAAAATGCTGTTCAAGATAATAATAATTAAAGTTGACTGACTAAAAATCTGTAGAGTTGGCTGGAGCGGAGATGATCGGTCCACTGATAATAATAGTATATATACATACATACAAACATATAATAACACAGCAGACTCAGGCGCATAGTCAGACATTGCTTTTCTATCTTCCATTTTATTTCTATAATATCTCATGGCGCCGGTGACGGTGGTATAGCGCAGCATCGAAACATGACCGAGCACCGCCGTTGTTGTTGTTGTTGGCGGCGGCGGCGGCGGCGGCGGCTGGCATCGCAAATAGTTCTCTACTATTTAGTGGTTACGGGCCCAACGTTGCGAGGCTGCAATGTAGAGGCTGTTGTTGCCTACGTTCCTGCCAACCAACCAAGCAACAAGCACCAATGATTTGCTCTTCTTGCTGCTGCTGTTGCTGCTTTCGTTGCTGATGATGATGATGATGTTGTTGTTGTTGTCATGGCTGCCGCCATAGTTGCTGGCCGTTCTTCGGTGTTGGCCTGTCTGGAGCTGTCGACTGGAGGGGTAGTTTGAATCGGAGGGAATCGAGGTAAGAAGAGAGAGAGAGGGAGAAGCAGAGAACGATCTATCCGTTGTTATTGTTGCTTTCGCTGTTGTTGTTGTTGTTGTTGCGGCGGTGGCGGTGGCAGTGTCGACGACGACGACGACGACCCAGACGAGTCAGCGCTGGCTGTCTATCCTATCCAACGCAATCTTGTGTCGACGGGCACGTTTTTAGAAGTCGCGCTGCACATTTCGGTGTTGTGCCAACGCTTTGCCGCAACCGTCAACCAGCAGCAGGAGCAGCAGCAGCAGCAATAACGTGCCGGTGGATCGGCCCACTGCGGCTGTTGCTAGAGAACACAAAACGAAGCCGAGCTGACGAACCGGGGAGCTATCTGACGGAGCCCTTGCAGTGGCGGCACTGGCAACAACCACCACCACTACTACCACCACCACCACCGCCGGCGCCGCCACCACTACACAGACAAACACACAATCACCAACTCACAGATGGTGCCAGAAAGACATGCAAGAACACGGGGAGACGAGAAGGGCTGTTGCTGCTGCTGCTGCACTCAAACGAACAGACAGAGAAATCAAAGGATTGCCTCGCAACAGCTCAACAGCAGAAGTCGAACCCACGACGGCGGCGGCAGCGAACGAAGCTATCTATGAGCAACCAGGAAAGCAGCACAATTGCAACTTTTTTTTTCTACTAATAAAAATCGAAAAATCTCAAATTCATTCATTCGGTCGTCGGTCGGCGACGGAGTTTTTCGTTGTCTTTTTTTCTCATTCTATTTTTCGTTGGGCTAACATCGTCTTCAGATTTTTAGGACAGTGGGAAAGTGCTCTCTCTCTCTCTCTCTCTTTTGGTAGAATCCATAAAATGAAGAAATGACAGACGAAGTTAACGTGTTAAGATGAGTAGATAGGATGTGGAGCGCGTAGTTGGAAATAATCTGCTGTGTCTCCGAATCTCGACGAGATTTGAACGCACGGAGAAACAGAAGCCGCTAAATTGATGATGAAAACTTATGCAACTCACGTGGTGTGCCTACGGTGAGGCCAACGCACGCCGGCGTGTCTATATGAAATTATATCGATTGATTGCATCAAAAATGCAAATAAATGAAAAAATGAGCCGAGATGAAAATTACCATCTAACCAGAATAATAATAATAATATTCGTTCACCGCCCTCCTCGTATTCGCAAATCATTTTCGCTTTGGCGAATGACGCACCCGTCAAGTATTATCATTCTCATTCGGGTCCCACTGGTCAGATAGGAAGGGGCTATTTTTGTGTTCCCAAGTTGATTTCTTCGCTCGCTCGCTCGCTCCCCCGCTTGCTTGTTACTGGATGCGAAAACCAGAACGAACTGACTGCCGGCAACGAGTCGCTACTGCAGGATTCGAACAGCATTCTGTCGAAATTGCCAAACAATTTTTACTTGACTTCGTACGCGAATTCGTGGAACAGAAGTCAAGTAATCAACGAACGCCTAACTCATAGCGAGGTAGAGATACTGATGTGGCATCTGCTGGAAACTACCAATTCATATTAGGAATAACACAAACACGAGAAAACATAGCCACTGTCGAACCAAATGAGACACTTACTTTTCTACGATAGAAGATGTGCCAACCTGAGCTAGCGCATTTCAAAGTTTCGAGTTGTTTTACACCTCTCTCTCTCTCCCCCTTCAACCAATATGGTTCATATTATTCGCGGTTGTTGCCGCCCCCTCCGTCTGCTTAAGAGTCGGCTTATTGCTGCTGCTGCTGCTGCTGCTTGTGCGTTGAGCACGTGGCTACACAGTAGATGCACAGAAGGACCGACCGACCGACCTACCCAGCCGGTTAAGCAGAAGATAGGAGCAACAACAACAACAAACAACTAGTGCCACCTTCCACCATCACTACATAAATAACTAGCACTACGAGTAGTTGTTGTTGTTGTTGTTGAAGTATTACTACTATTGGAGAAGACCATCCCCCGCCGCCGCCGCCGCCGTTTGAATCATCCCGCTGCTGCTGCTGCCGTTGCCATTCTTCCATGTGATCCTATCGGTCGAATTGCCACTGAGGAACGAGCCGTCCGTCGGTAACTAGTGTGGCTCAGCAAAGCAGTGCAACACACAGACATACAGACAGACCGAAAGACAGACAGACAGACAGTCAAACAGACAGACAAACCAACGAGTGGACGAACCCAACCAACAGAGAGAGAGAGAGAGAACAGCAGCAGCGCGAGTGGCTTAGACAGACGTCCACGACGGCCGCAACAACAGGAGCACAATCATCATCAGCAGCAGCAGCATCGCCATCGGCACCATTATCATGGCACCAGCACTCAAGCTCCACACAGTAACTATACGACGATATACCGAAGGTGGAAGAACCGCCGCCGAAGCAACAACAACAACAACAACGAAGAAGAAAAGAACAACGGCCACTGACAACGGGGGGAGGGTGGAATAGTTCTACCACTGCTGCTAGCTACTACTACCACGGTGAGTGAGTGAGTGAGTGAGGAGTCGAGAGTGAACGACGAAGGAGGGATCAGGGAGTGAATGAGGGAGGGAGGGATCAGGGAGGGAGGGAAGAGGACGATGGAGAAGTTAAAGAAGAAGAAGAAAAAAAATGAGGGTTGCTCTTCTCGTTCGTTCGTTTGCTTGGTTGGTTGGTTGGTCGCTCGGTCAGTTCGCTGTTACTTGCTCCCCTTGGCAGCAGCAGCAGCAACTCCTGGAACAACGGAGTTAGCGAAGTGCTGCTGGCGAACGACCGATGATGACGGCGGCGGCGGCGGTGGTGGTGGTGGTGGTGTCAGCCGCGACGGTAGCGGTCGTCGTTGCAAAAAGTAGAAGACCAAAATGGTGAAGAAGCCAATGTGAGACGACAATGGCTGCTCGCTGTCTGTCTGTCTGTCTGCCGCTTGACTGGTAGAGGAGGAGGAGCAGCAGCAGCAGCAGCGACTTCTGGTAGAGCTGACGTTGGTGGAACGTACAGAATCGACCACTGACTGCGGTGATCGAACTCAGCTCATGACGAGACAGACAACGGATCGAAAGAGATGACAGTAACGATGGTCAGTCAGTCAGTCAGCCAGTGAATAAGGCCATGACATGACAGCGACGAGCCACTGATCATAGTAAATAAATACCTTCTCATTGGCCACGCCATCATCGGCCATCATCTCACCTCACCTCGCCTTCGATTCTAGTCAATCTCTTTTCCATATCGGAAACAAACCCACATTGAGTTCAGTGAGTCGACAGGTAACGCAAGCAGCGGTGATGCCGCACCAAAGGCAACTACACCAAAATGAACAGGACAACATTTGGTCAGTGGTCATTCAAAAGACGACGAACGCAAAAAATGGAAAACCTGAAAGTTTTCGGGCCGACTCTCAGCCAACATTTAACGTCCCCGGTACTGCAACTTCTAGCATTGCAAATGAAAAACCTCAAATGGCTCTATATTAAGCGTCGGTTAACAGCGCTCACTGGTCAGAGCATTCTATAATCAGGTAAGGCAGATCCGACAGGCTCTAGCAGCTTATTCTCAAAACCAAGGAACTCTGAGAGTGGAAAGGCTCCGCCCTTGATGGTTACTGAATACTAAATTGTAATAGCTCAGAGAAACCATCAACACTCAAAGTCGACCGGACTAAACAAATACTCGATACAGAGAGAACCGGACATTTTTAGATTAGGGACCCAGCACAATTCATCCCACCACTTCATCATCAATAGAAGCCCCCCAAGTTGCTGGTCATCGTTCAGAATGTATTCCATTGACCGCTGATTGCATAACATACAGAAGTTAGTATGAAGTCAGAATCCAGAGTTAAATTATCAAGTTAGAGTCCAAAAGAGAATTCTGTTGGGGTAGGAAATAATGCTCGTCAATGAATCGATCGGTTAACTTATAATTTCGATTTCAAATAAGTACGAATCAGTCTAATAGGAAAAAATAGGTTTACAGCTGGGTCAGTATAGTGATTAACTGCGCATCCACTTGTTTGGATACAGGAACCCGATCATTTCCTAACTGTGAACTTACGTTTAACTTTTGTATAACTCTACTTCCCTGCCTCCCTCCCCTATTAACACTAAGTTACAAGCAACTTAACTACATCGTCACTGCTTCGGCGCAATGCAGGATATGAAAATGACCACTGTGAGAGTTTGCGAGTTATGTACCCGTCTTCAATCAATGGCCCGATTGACTTAGTGACGAAATAAAGTAGCGATGGCACCCTGCCAAGTTGTCTGTTGTACGTGAGGAACGGATTTCTTTCGATCCAGAGCGAGAGAGAGAGAGTCCCCTACATAAATTTGTTGTCTTGACATTGCGGAAGGGGTTCCGTTTGACCTTGGCCTGAATTTCTCAACATGGACTGATTTGACACTTTAGTTGTAACGGCCACGTGTACTCAACCGGCGATGATAAAATATTCTCAATAATGACGTCACATTCATGCAATGACAAACCAGCAGGATGGATCTTCATGAGATTATTCGGGTCTCATGCAGAGCCGGCTTTGTTTGCTTCCTACAAATGAACATTGAGCATCGTTTAGTATGGGCGTAGTCCGTAATTGCAATGGCTATACAAGCAGATGTCTTCTTCTGAAGCATAGACAGATAGTTCTGGGATCAACATCCAACTCTTTCTCGGTCGAGCGTAGGCGGTCTGATAATGATGATGATGATGTGCCCTTGGATAAGCAATGGCCTATTTGTTCAGGGTTTCCACAATCAAACTGCGGCGTACGGAACCCGCGCCCTTCTGCCAGGACTCCATCGGCCTCACTTACTCAACAACTCGTTATCAACTCCGAGCACTAGTGGACAACTGAAGGGCTTCTACTGTGTAAGCGGTCAATGTCTAATTTCAGTAATATTTGAAACGAATGCAAGATAATGCAAGAAATATCTCACTGAGTAGTACTGTACATGCGCGATTCAGATTTGTTGACCAAATAGTGTTGAACAGACACAAACTGATGATGATGGTTCCACTCAGACAGGATGAACTCTCAGTTACTCCTGCCCCTCTATTGGCAGAGTGTAACATCTCTATTTTATGACATCCGAGGCATATTTAATTACTGCCAAAGAAAATTAAGCGTCAAGGCCTTCATATGCCAGCTTAGGGCGGCACGCAATTTTAAAGCTTCGACCTCCCCAAAGCTGGGCTGCCATCGGTGCCGTGTGCCAGGTCCAGCCCGTACACTACTCACAACAGCATCTTTGCCATGGAAATCAATATTCTGTACTTCACGAATATTGACAATTCCTGAAAAATCTTTGTGAACCAGAGACAAATGGAAATAATGATAATGAAAATAATACTAATAGCAAAGCCAATTTGTGAATCGCAAATCTTTCACATTTCTAAAATAAGTCATCCATCCATATGTCATTTCAAGCAAAAGCAACCGATCTATCGGACACTTTCCCCGAGGTAGCTTCTCTATGTGGTATACATATAATACAATTGAGACATCGAATGTCTCATTTATATATATATATTGAGATACAAGTGCCTTGTATTACTGTTTTGCCTTACGATGCAATCTAATGCATCAAAAAGAAACATCCTTAAGGACAATAATAAAAGCCGCAGAAAAGGTAAATAAAGAAGTTAATGAGATGGTTCCAAAAAGTTGAAAAATCGTGCGCCGTCATACTACAATACTTTATTTTTACTATTGACCACGACTTCTTCAAATAAGAGATGAGCGCATTGAGCTTGCAAATGTTCACGAGGAGTCCAATGAATAAATAAGTTGGGTAGACTCGATAAATGAGCGCTCACTCATGCAACAGGCCGTTCCATATCGAAGAGCAGATGTGACAATTTTCGAGGCCCGAGATTTCGTCCATGAACAATTTATCACAATCAATGTTTACTTCAAGTTGTAGTAATGGTAGTCGTACTAAGCTTTGTCACACTCGTCGTGATCACATGATGACGATAATGATTGTACACACTCAAGCCCCTCTCTCTCTCTCTATTCAGATGAGAAAAGGAGTATTCTTTGGGGTGAGAACCACTGACTCACTAACGAGCAGTGGGGAAGTGTTTGTTTGTGTGTTGTCAATCAAATACAGATTACTTTGGCCAGCCGATCTGTATGAGCGTAAACCGATGATGACAGGCACACATACAGTTGATCAACTGATTCATACTAATGCATGGGACCTGCAGAAACAGTGACGATTGTAGCCTTGTGCCGTAGCGGCTGTAGGTCAATGTGTGTGCGCGCGCGCGTCTAAGACGCCCTCGAACCCAACCGAGAGACAGACGACTTTCCATTCTTGCTCTGTATTCCCTGCTCCCTTCATCGCTAATAGAATACACTTTAACACAATCATCATATACTAGCAGTTGTATTATTGTACAATTCCTTCCGCTGCTGCTGCTGCTGTGGCTGCTGCTTTCTTTCCGCTACCGGATGAATGGATCTGTGGTTGGTTCAGTCATTCGCTGTGGGGTGTTCACGGCTGCGTGGGAAGGCCACACCCTCTTACTACTCGAACGGTTCAGAGCGCTGCAGCTGCTGCTGTCGTTTATGCCATTCGCTGCAAACTGACCATACGAGAACACTGGCCATGGCCTTCTATGTAAACCCACAACAAATTGATTTTTGGCGAACATATCAAACAGCCGGGAAATATTGTCTCTCTTTTTTTCTTTCGATGCTGCTGCTGCTGATGATTGTGTACAACTATGACGGATATAGTCTATGCACACATACACTCAGCACGACTACCGTAAACAAACACATCAACATCACCACCGTCATCGTTAGCAGCAGCAGCAGCAGTAGCTTAGTTGATATGAAGAACGGAGGACAATGAACGTGTCAGCATCAACGAAAACATTTCATGATGCGGCAGCTGCCAAACAAACAAACAAATAAACTAAAAGCGTTCATTTCCGTTGCTGACCCCAGACACTTAATCAAACAATAACAGGTATTATTATATATAATATCATATTGTTGTACAGGCTCATGAATGGACAGACAGATCCGGTCGTAACCGCAGTAGCTATTGCAGCGGATCTTCGTGGCGTGGATGCAGCTACCGCCACCACCACCACCACCAGGGGGCATGCATCATTTGTCCATCTGTTGTCAACTGGGGGTGGTCTGACAGAAGCATTTAACCAAATTCATCATTTGGTACGGAAACTCGTTCGCATGGATTTACAGCTGTTTGTGCTCCATTACAATGATGTGTGTTTGGTTTCCAGGCGACGCAGTATAGTAAATGTTTATTTAAATCCTACAGCGGATGAGGGCCACGTCGAGTATTTTATTCCTCGTCATTGAGATACAACATTGAGATGATCAAGACGTCAAAAGCGGGCTCAGTGCGTGCGTCACTTCGAGAGGCTGCGTTATTCGGTAATCGTCTAAACTGATGAAGGAATATGTATACACATCGTCAAACAACGAGATTTTTGATAAAAATACTCTTCTTTTAGATGAAAGTCAGTGGGTTTGGGTTCCGCGCAAGTTCATTTCTGCATTATTCCGGTGCTGTAATTACATATACATTTTTGAACATTACGTTGCTGTTGTCTTAATTGAAATTAAATGCACAGCAACTTCGTGAACATATATATATATATATATATACGGCAAAGATGATGACCGCGTTACCCTTGTTTTGTTCTGTTTGTCAAGTGTATACGTAGTAGTCAATTAGTCGAACGATGTGATCTATTGGCAGTGAACTCCTCTAGGATGATCCAGATGGCTATTTAGCATCACGTGCAACAATGGCTCGTATTCGCGTAATCGCAGCTATATTTTGTACTGAACTTATCTAGAGCAATCCGCATCATTGTGTCATTCAAACTTAAGATACGGCGAATATCATTTATATACTAAGAGTAATTCACCTAAGAACTGTCAAGACTGTTCCGTTAATAAGCCAAAGTTTGTGCTGTATTGTCATTCAGCTGAATACTCACTCGTCATCGACGTGTTGCACTATCCAGTCCATAACTTCGCCTCGAAGTCGATTCTTGGGCACCTCCCTGGGACTGACCGGCACTTGGCGCAGTGGTACGGCGAAATACTCGGGGTCATTTTGCTGCGAGTTGTTGCTGTCACCGTTGTTACCGGCGGAGGTTGCGGCTGAACAGCTTCCGCTGAATGGAGCCAATAACTTTCGTACACTTTCGATGGTGATCGGTGTCATACCACCGGCCGAAGGGTTGTTTCCATTGCCAGTGATGTCCCCGCAGTGAGGCGGTGGACGCCCATCGGCAACTTGCTGCGTGTTGCCCACCTCGTCGGCCATCTCTCGATTTCCTCTGAACCCGCTTCCGACTTCTATCCCTGAACTAAATCACTTGCGCAGTGTCTTGCGCAGAGCAGAGCAGTTCACAGAGTCGCTGTACTTCTATGATTAGTACTATTGTTATAGCACAGGCAGGGCGGTAAGCTCACGTTGCTCTGATACGCTACTCGAAGCTACCTCAAACAAACGATGTGTGTCACAAAGATCAATCGTTTGTCGCCGGAATGTTCCGCCGTCGAATGAATGACACCGTTGATTCTTAAGTTTCACACAGACAGATAGATATGGATCGATGCAGATGTGCACACACGAAACGACCGGACTGGACTGTTATCGGTTGGTAATAATTATGATGATGATGACGGTGATGATACGCTTACTTCATCTACCGACAGAATTAAACAGCACCAGCAGCAACCAGCGAAGCAAGCCGGAGTCGACGGCGTGTTACGATTGCGGCGGTTATTGGCACATTCACGATGTCGCTATAATACTACAACAAGCAACACGTTGTTACGGCCGCAGCAACAAACAACACCAACAACAACAGTGGAAGCAGTAGCAGCAGCAGCACCGACTACAGATCTATCTCCTGCTTAACATTGTTTTGTAATTGTTGCCAGTTGTATCTGTGCGACAGTTGTAATCGCTGCTGTTGTTGTTGTTGTTGTCGATGTATTCGTTAATGTGTTTGTGTTGATCAGTTGATTTGAAGTGCGCTGACAGTAGCGCCACACCCCTTGTTGTGTGATCGTCAGATCACACTCCACCGGTCCGAACCCGGGGGATTGTGGAGAAGTTGTTGTAATGCTGAGAGAATCCGATCAGGGAAGAGTTGGCTGGAGACACACAGTGTGCTCCACAGTGTTAATGAGATGTCGTCGTGGTCGTTATTAGTGTCTAGAACAGCACTCTTCGTTTTCGATTTTGTAATCGAACTGTGATTGCACACTTCGTCAAGATTTTCTTCGTGTCGTTGTTGTTGTTGTTGTTGTCAACCGGTGACAACTTGTTCAATCGTCACACGAGTCGCTGGTACACCCACAGTAACAACAAAATGGATGAATGATAGAGGTCGACAGATAGCGAGAGAGAGAGAGAGAGAACGGAGAGAGATATATAATGGGTGTGAATAGCTTCTCCACTTTTGTTACTTTATTACTTTCGTTATTATTGCTGTTGCGATTGTACTCCTGCCGATAGTGTCGTCCTGGGATTCGATGGTCACGGCCCCGCCTCCTCAAAAGTTGCGAAGAAGATCTTGTCAGTCGACTTTTCTCTGCATTTCTGCACACACCGTATTCACTTTCAACTCTTTACTGATACGCACCGGCAGCAACTTCGTCTGTTAGGCACACAGCCTTATGATTATTACCACAACAGGTATAACAACAAAAACAACAACAACAGGTTTTACAGCTGCTTGATCGACTTCTACGACTTAAACGTTGCTGCTGCTGCTGCTGCTGTTGTTGCTACTTATTAACGTGGTAGTTTAGTTGTAGTACACGGGATTATAGCAACACCAGCAGCAACACGGGCGGCGGCGACAACGATGACGATGACGAACGCCACTCGTTGTAATGCTGCTGGTACTGGTTGTAGTACTCGTACTGGTTGTATCACTAATGACTAGCAGCAGTAAGTGAGGGCCACCACAAACACGAGCAACAGCTAAAGCAATGGACGACGACGACGACAGTTCGACTTAGTCAGCAGCGAACGGCGGGCGCACCGTTCCAACGAATCAAATAGCAAACGAACGAACGAACGAACAAACCCAGTTCGGCGGAGACACGCGACTGCTCCGCTCCGGCCGGCGCTATCGGTCTGTTCTCTTCTGCTCTGCTGATGCAGGAGCAATAGCCGGCGGGCGACAGCGACAGCTCAACCAGCCACCACCAATGGCCACACACACACACACAAAGGCTGACACACTCACGGGCCGGTAGACAGACTCTGTTACGGCCAGGCCGCTTGGCCAACCGAGAAAGAGAGAGAGCGCAGGAGCACTCAGTTACTGAACAACCACCCAACAGCAGGGTGAGCGGAGTAAAAGGATCGGCTGAGTGAGTGTACATCAAGCAGAAGCCACTGGTGGTGGTGGCGGTGGCCGCCAGGCGGTTGATCGGACGGGCCGACGAGTGGACGGCGGCTCGGCTGCAAATGGGCAACAACGAACCAATGAACGAAACCCCTGGTGTTCGCCGGCAGCAATAACAACAGCCGCAGCAGTCGCCGCCGCCGCTAGCAGCGGCGCCGACGGTGACGTACCGACCTCGCCTAGCAGCCAGCCGATCTAGCCGGCCCCTCTCAGCCTCACGACTCGAGGGTGGCACATAAGCCATACGACGAAAGGCGGCACCGCGTAATACCACTAACACTCACAACGGAGCTCGCCACAGCAGGGCCTTACAGCGAACCCGCCAAAACTGCGGATTACGCGAACCGGTGGCGGGTTAACTCGTTCAAGCGAACGGAAGCAGGCGAACCCGACCAACGATAACAAAAAAATGTAGAACTGACGGTTTAACATTCGATCCAATTGAACCTCGAATATGGACACCGAGGGACTCATTGAGTGAAAATGCAATTCATCAATATAGATAATGAAGAAATTCGGTCTTGTTCACATTTGATGAACAAACCTGTAGACCACTTAGGTTTCATTTTCTGACCGTTATATAATAGTTGATGAGTCTCGGCCTATTTTCAAATGGTCATATACATACATGTATACGTATATCTTCGAAGTCGATCTGCGGGTAAACATCGTCTCCCAGCAAGAATCGCCCCCGAGACGTTTGTCTCCAACTGTTTATTTTGCTCGAAATAGTATCTAATTCATTTTTTATGTTTTTGATATAACTTTTAGTAAGCCAAAAACATCCAGTTACTTATTATACTGTAATTTGCCTTTACTCTTGACAAGACAAAGAGAAAAGCTTCAAATAAAACGAAATAGTTGGAGCGCATTCTGGATATAAAATAAATCTTCCTCAAGTTGTCGCAAACTTGCGTTCCAACTTGTCCACTTTTTCCAAGCTTTCCGCTTGCTATGCCTGTGAACTCAACTCAAGTTGGAAATTGCTGAATAGTTCACCAGCACGATAATAATGATCGATAAAGTCCATAGCTGAGAGTATCCGCGAGTACTGATTGTTCAATTTGCTCATATGTACAATACAAATTATAGCTTTTTTCCAAGGTATACATCACAGCGCTTGAACCTGCTGCCACTAGAAGTCCTGTCAGAAAAATTAGTAGAATTCAAAGCAGAAAAATGCCAAGTTAATTGAGTTTTTGTAATTATTTATTATAATGGAGTGATCAGATGAGAAAGTTGTGTATCCACTCTCGCAGCAGACTGTTCATATAAGTATACGCTAAATTTTCTTCTCAGGCACCGTACCACACGAAGTTTGTCCGTCGTCAACGTGGTAAGGATACAAGTGTGAGCCCTAGCAGAAAACCACAACAGAGGTGGTTGTTGTTGGCACCTGCCAAGGTAGACGGGTACACAGCCCAATTGAAGCCGGTCTGCTCGGTTATAAAATCACTGCAATGAATTTCGAAGCTGAACACCGAAGACAGCATAGTCCTGCTTCTTAGTTCTACCCGAAGGCCTTCGAGCAACAAGTTTCTCGCGTGTAGTATTGAGGATAACCTTAAGGTTCGGGTTTCACTGGAAAGGATCTGGGGTTATTTCGTTTACGACGTGCAAATCTATAACGGAGAACACACGCCCCCAGCTCCTTGACTAGAAGAACAATCCCACTGGAAAGATTGGATTAAGGGGATACGGCTATCTTCGTCACCTTATTCATTATTTTCTATTTCTAGGGGAGTCTAGCACGACGTGTTCAGAAAATCAAGCAGCCATATCAGAAAATGAGCGCGGTGGCTTGAACGGCTGAGTCTCTGGCTGTAAAAAGCCAGAGGCCGCAGGTTCGAATCCCGTTGCATGACATATAAGAGAACTTAAGCATTCTATGCAGTTCCTTTAATAAATCAATAAAGCCTTACCTTACCATACAGCATTCAAAACCGTTGAATATTATACGTAGTGTCAATACAGAGGATGGCGGCGGAGATGAGTGAGATGATTGAGCGGGGTGAAATGTTGAAAAGATATACGACCGCTCCATTTTAGTTGGCTATTGCATAACTCTTTTGGATGTCGTAGAGTTCATCGACGGCATTGAGTAAGAAAGGAAACATACAGTACATTGTATGACGGAGCTGTGTTGGAGTGGATCATTCTATGAAGCACTGAACAGAAAAGGCGTTATATCGGCTAGACTAAAATTCCGGCTATTTGAAGTTGACTGAGTTTGAAGGAAATAGAAGGTGAGTCGAGGCGGAGCCCTGCGGCGTGGATAAGAACTGTACGGATTTGAAAGAATGGCGATATTCTGAAAAACGTGTGGAGAGCGAAATTACGCGAATTACTGGAAAAATGGCTGGCTACTAAAAAGGTTAATTAATGCAATTATTGACGTGTCTGTCAAACACGAATATGGGTAGGCCGAATACAGGAATGCGAAGAAAACAATTACCGGAGAAAACCAATAAATCGACCAATATAAAATAGAAAGAACTTTCTACTTTTACACAAACTTCGATATAAAAGCGAGTGTAGAATTTTACACAAATTGCTTATATGTCGCACGGTGAATATATTAAGGCAAACAAACAAACATCATGATCATACATGGAGCAATAAAATGGAGAAATTGTAAGACATTGCCAGCGATGCCCGTTCCTGGGTGGACCAGCACTGGTGATCAAGTGTTCGTTCAGCTGTACGAAACGCTATGATATTTTGTCTAATGGCGAAATATCGCATCGTCGATTAAATATATGACGTATCTAAAATGTCTTCGTGAGCTCCAAGGGGATCTGATTGAGTAAAAGTGAATTCATTGAACAATCCAGGTATTGAAATTGTCTATAGTACCGTCTCTATTTCTTTCGAACTTATTAACCCTGGCTGCCATGAGAAAGATAAAACCTGCCCACTCTAAAGCAGGCTGTATGATTTGATCCTAAACGATTGACCCTAACCTGAGAGCTGACCTTAAACCCTCAAAGAGACTACACAGTAACATGATTTGCAAAATGTAAGTTGCTTGCACGTAAAACTACAAAACTCAATTTTATAGCCAATATGGTTTAAACATTTTAATTATTTAATTATTGTTTCACATGTTATTATGAAACAACTACTCACGGTTTAAGATAGCGTTATTTCCCGTCGAATGTAAGGTCCTTACACGCTAGAAACTTGATGGTCTCCCTCCCCTATGCATGGTTTCTATTCCCTCAACTTAATAAATTAACCTTTTATATAGTAACAGCGAACCCTTCGACAAAGTTAATACAAATTTTAACAAAAATCATAAATGCCCACCGCGAAGAGCTTGGAAGTATGGCGTTTACAATTTCCAAGACAATGAACACTTGTTTTCACTTTTTGAATAAATCGAAACTTGCCGCGCTTTCATTGGACTTCCCTCGCTGTTTAGTCCGTCGAGTTTGCTTTTAGTGGGTAGTTTCGATTTCTCAGCCTCTTTTCCTTATTGCCGTTGTGCGGTCGCGTTTCGTGTCGTACCCGACTTAAAAGTAAGACCCTGATATAGTAGAAATTTCGTGATATTTATGAATCAGTGAGCTGTTCCTGACACTCTAATGGTGTATGATGTATTGTCACGGGAAAATTGCATTTATATCTCCGGCGTCTGATTATTGGACTTGTGGCGGTGTATTATTGCGTGGCTGGCCACGTGGTGTAGAATCGTATTGTCGAATACTAACCATTCACCAATGGTAATAATGCACAGGTGTAGCTCTTGCGTGCATAATACCTACTACGATCTTCCAACGTTAACCTGTGCTGAGTGCAGCATAATTGTCAGAAATTGGTGATTGTGTTAATTACCGTTCACAGTAGTGACATGTGCTGTCGAATCACAATATTTATATCTAATCTCGGTGGCGCCACAGTGAAATGACCAATTTAGCAGATCTTGAAATCAGTTATTTTTACTACGCTGACTGTTTCTCGCTCAAAATTATTTTTGTTTTGTTTCTTTGATTGTCAAATTTACCAACCAAAATCGAATAATCTAAATGTAGAAGGAAGGAAATGCCAACCCCGAACGCGTCTGTCTCATTGTGTTCTATGTACACGCTATAATTATTATTATTGTTATCCGTTGGGTGTATCGTACCGCTGTCTACCTCTAGATGACAACTCGGAAGTACAAGACGCTCGGCGCGATTGAAAATAGTTGTTGTTTGGCACTTGTCGATTTTGTTGTATCAACATTTCTTTTGTATTGCAATTCGTGGCAAAAAAAGTTTTAGCATACGAGTTTCGATTAAATATCCATGACGTTATGGGAAAGATATTTCTACTTTAATAGTTCCCACCATGGGGAAATATTTTATCTAACATTGCTAATGTCTATTTGGATCGTCACAGATGCGTTACGTCGCCGCCTACCTGCTCGCAAGCCTCGGAGGCAATGCCAACCCCGGGGCCGCTGATATCGAGAAGATCCTCTCCTCCGTCGGTATCGAGGTCGATAAAGACAGGCTGAAGAAGGTAACGATCGCCATGGATCGCTAGTTAATTGACTGAGCCTTAACTCTGAGGCCGCTGCCATGTACATGTGCATTATATTCGTTCACCTGGGTTGTTGTTGGTGGGTGGTGTCGGGAAGCGCGTGTGCTTGTGGCTGTTTTTTGTATTTATCTGCTTTTACATCTGATGGCATCGCACATCTTTGACACCCAAAGCGCTCCGTCAGAGTCTATTGGTTGTACGATGTTGCGAAAGTAAACCTAAACTCACGGTCCTAGTTAGCGTGGGCGCAAGGATACGCCTCCATGCTACACAACCTCTGAGTTTGGGACAAAAGAAACATCGAGGATCGGAACATTGATGTCACGATTCTCAACGCTAACTGATGGCGATAACCACGGTTTGACAACTCCCACTAATACTACTACCACTTGACTTCTCTGCGCTCAAATACTAATCCGAGGTCAAAAAAAACATGTCTGAAGACCTCTACAGCCTGTTGTTAATACCATGCACTAATTCTTCGTTGAGAGAGTATAATATTCTCGAATTGATTAACTAAAATAACAGCGTTAAATGGTCAGCCTTGCTATGTTATTAAACGGATTATTTTTGTCGTTTGTCTGTAGTTGGCTGCATTCCCACCTAGCGGTTGCCGGCGATTCTTTACATGATTCGAATGAAATTAATTTATTCTTTTCTATGTCGTTTTTGTCCCTGCGGAGCCAGGTTGTCGCTGAGCTGACTGGTAAGGATCTCGCCACCTTGATCAAGGAGGGATCAGAGAAGCTCGCCTCTGTACCTTCGGGTGGTGCTGCCCCTGCAGCCGGCGGTGCGGCGGCAGCACCTGCGGCCGGCGATGACGGCGCCAAGAAAAAGGAGGAGAAGGTAGAAGAAGAAGAAGAAGAGGATGAGGATATGGGATTCGGTCTCTTTGACTAAATCAACAACAACAACAGAAGCAGCAGCAGCAATCATCACCTCCACCGCCGCGAAATGTTGCTTGCGATTATGGTCGTCTTAGAGATCGACGACAGGCAACAAGCAGTGCTGAAGAATAAAGCTCTGTGAAGAGAGAGGCCTCGTCTTTGTCCTCGTTATTTTCAATGAATTTGTATTCTTTTCTATTTTATGTTGATCTATTTTATTCGTATGTAGGCAGTGAAGGAGTTCCAGTGGCTAGTGCACATTGTAAGTGGACCCTCCACGATATTTGCATAACAAATACATAACCTTTCCCCCATTATTCATATACAAGTTGACGGTAGGAAATGAAAGGACATTTTATTGGGAGGAACAAAACGATACGGCTTTCCTGGCTCAGGTTAGAATGCGAGATTAGTGAATTAAAAATTTTCGTTGATCACACATGTCGTGAAGACTTATCTCGAAATCCGTTAAAGTAAGGCATATTTTAGTGCTCGCGGTTCTCTTCAGACTTATCTGCAACCAGCAAGGATGTTGCGAACTGCTTGCACTAACCAAGATATGGAAGGAAAGTATGCAGAGATGGTGAAAACCTCATTTTTGGCTGGATTTATAGACAGGTCGGGTTGAGATTGAAATGTCAAAACTTTGCTAGCATTCGCTAAAATCGCCTCAATGTCTACACCTAAGATGTAGTCGCCAACGTACCAAAGGTTTAAAGGTGATGAGAAAGTGTCAACGCCCTCCTTCATAAGGGGGTCACCCTGTTGAATACCACTAGGATAACATTTTTCCATTGTGGAGTAGCAGAGATGGTTCATAATATGCTTGGCCAAATAGATAAAAAAAAAATCGGGTAAATGATCTCTTACCGCTTTGAGCATTAAGACGTAAGCAATTGAAGGTATTGCGAGGGTCCAGCTTAACGAAGATAGAAGGGCGTAAATTACTAGGGGAGAATAAAGGGGTACCATGAACTGCAGTTCCCATCCCTTCTAGGGTTCCAACACCAAGTTGATGAGGTCCCAAGACTGTACTAATTTTCTCTCTAAAGAATCTCTAGGTAACTTCAGCTGCGATATACCGTAATGTTGAAGAACACACGAGAGGTTTTAATGAATTACCTTCTTTAAAAAGGGCAAAGAGGCGGGCACCAAATATGTTAAGCTTCAGGCAGTACGGAACGCAGTTCCTCACATTTCGCAACGTCACCTAAGATAGGGGATAATAAGTCCCGAAGGTGACGAAGGTGTAGACCATCAAGACCTGCTGCAGAGCTGTGGGTGAAAGACTGAGCGGTGCCTAAAATGTCTTCAGATTGTATATCTTCCTGGAAAACAGAGTTAGGTTGTTGTGGAAAAACGAGACTGGTGACACCAGGAGGATGCTTTAGTTGCAAGGCAGTGTAAACATCCTCTTCTGTGTTAACGTATCTGTAGAGCAGAGAATACGAGCTGGGCAGTTGTAGCACCTTCACAAAGCCTTATAGCTGCGTTGCGAGCTGTCATGGACCATAGCGGTAATCTCGAACAAAAAAACATTATAAGAGAAACGTGAATTAAATAAATGTGCGGAACTGGCGACATCTTAAGTTCTTTTCGATTGAGCTGTAGAGGCGTAAGCTATACACAAATACAGAACCGACTTCTCTGTTTTCCTATATAAAACACGTTATCTTACGTAGCTCATGGGGCCATACTTCTTTTTGGTGCGCAGTTCATCTTGTTGACTGGCTAAGTGAAGTCTGTGCGTTTTTGGAGGTTCGCTTGCTTTGCTTGTTAAAGCTGCTCTCTCTCTCTCCCTCTCTCCCTCTCTTCTGGCTCGCTATGGGTGGCAGAGCACTAGCTAGATAAATCAGGAGTGGCTACAACAAGCACATTACCAAAAACAAAGTATCGAGACGCCAGTTCGCATTGTTGTTTTCTACCATATATTAACTAATTCACAAGGTACCAGTCTATGTTCCACATGTCGTGCTGATAGCGAAAAATAAGAATAACATTTGAGAGAGACACTTATCAGCTATTAGTTGTACAAGACAGTAATGGTGCCCAGAGACGCTCGTGCCTCTAGACAATTGCAGCCCCATTAGTCTGCGTTTTTAGGCTACACTCGTTTGTTGGTGTCAGACCAAATGAATAACACGCAGAACGTAAACCCAATTATCCAAGGATTCTAAATTATCTCGATTTCCAGACACATTTATCCCATTAGAGCCGTCACAGTTCTGCGTTAGACAAAGGTCCAAAATTGACGATACAAAAAGGTTTTTTTTGTTTGCTGGTCCTCAGACAATCTCCCATCAGGCATTTCAGATCGAGGATACTATTTTTTTCATTTGAGGCTGCCGGCACTTATCCATAATATGGAGGCATCACCACGGGAAATGTCGGGTGAAAAGTCCACACTTCCCTATGGCGATGATTTCAAGGCTCCCTGTTGCTTTTGGCCAGTCCTCAGCCGACGGAACGATTACAGCCAGCATCATCGGTACATGCAACCAATAACAATAACACGCACAGCGGGCTGGCGTCTGCCGATCGTTGCGATGCAGCTAGATGCAAAATGTGCACCCAGTCTGTTAGGCCGATCATGTCACTTTTCAGCAATGACTACACCGTGTGGGGTCCATCTAGCTCTCAGAGCACAACGGGACACTGTTACAAAGTTAAAATAAGCGATAACAATCTTGTATTAACCTGTAGTGGTGAAACAAGCACCCCTCCTTATAGGACATAAACAGTGTATGGAACTCCCCGCAGCAGCTGAAATTAATCCAGCAAATATTTGTCCTATTGTAGAAGACGTTTTTGTTAGGTTGTCCGGCAGTTGTTGCACCTACTGAGCACAAAACCTAGGCATCTCGAGGATTTGTACACAATACGTGACAAGGAAGTTTTCACTAAGGTCGAATAGTGTTAGGAGTTCGCTCTAAACACCCGAGGCAAGAAGATGGCTTAACTACAATAAGTATTCATGTATGTCTCAATGAATGAATATTGTCAAATTTCACTCCTGGAACATCGACTGGCCAGTGGGCTGATCCATGCACGTGGCTTCGGTCCAGTAATACATGCGGGGAGTTGTACTGCCAGTTAGACAGCTAGATGTAGAAAGGAGCCGACTAGAAACCGTGACGTGGAGGGTGATCACTAACCATTCTTAACACGCTAATTTGACTCAGCTAAACACATCATGTCTTACTATAAAATGTTGTAGATACTCCCATATAGATGAAGAAGAGGTAAATAGGGGATGATGCATGGATCAAAGGGAGCTTCGCGCTCCTGTCAGCATCTGTTTCGAAATGGTGCGCCGTCATTCCAAATCGAGCTCTAGCGGCCGCTATGAGCTGCTTTGACTACGATGATGATGGTGATGATGAGAGAGCGGGTAAGTACATCCGGAGGTGGAGGCCCTTTACTCTTAGTGCAAGGTAATATTTCGTTCTCTGTGATTGTGCTACCTGGTTTGAGTTTGACTGTTGGCAAAAGCGATTATGTGCAGTTCAAACTCTGTCGGCCGAACAGGACCATCCAGTCTCGAGACGTGAGCTCCTTCTCTGTCTACTCTGATCCCAATTTCACAGTACCTGGTCCAGCATCACATAACACAGATCAATGTTGTAACCGCTGCCGTCGATCCAAGATACTACACTTGGCCGCAGTTTGTGATGACTGCGCATTTAGTTTCATTGTGTGGGTCGAGCAAAGTATCGTGCCGTAACTCTTCGTGCAGGAGATGAGCGACAATAAATGAGAGTCCGCGGCAATTGTCCAAGTCGAACTCCGGATGTTTGTTCCGGAGAGACGAATTACTGTAGCCCTTATCAACTCCCCGTCGACTTCCTCCCTTACCATACCAGAATAATTAATGAAAATAATAGAAAACGATAAGAATAATAATATATCTGTACGTTTGGCTGCCTGTTATTTGTCCAGTGCTTTATCACCATACCACTCGGTACTAAATTTCATTCGCTGTGATGCAACCCCGTCTGTTAGGTAGGTGTGTGCTGAGGAACAGAAACCTGGAGGAAAAAGCTACAAGGAGCACGCTCGAAAGAGAAGGAATACCTGAATAGTAACGTCGAGTGTTGGAGCTACTTTATCTGTCAGACTCTACTGGACCTGCTGGACGTGCTTTACTTGACTGTGTTCGACATTAACTTTGACGTGCTATTTTACCGTTAATTGAAGTGTCATCCACTTGCGGGACGGGTTCGTTGCCGCTGCCATAATGGCAGGAGTACGCCGACTTGGTCGGGTAAGCAGTCAAATCGATTTCATTGCAAACATTTCATTTCATTACATAGACTCTGGAATTACCTCAGATGTACGGAATACCTGTCATAACCTAGAACGCATAAAGTACGTCTGGCTTACCCAAAAACGAAACATCGAATAGAGCCATAACGTCGTCTCCCTCCGCTTAATAAACTACTGTACAAGGAGTTTGTTTTATGAACGGAACTGCAGTTGTTTACAATACTCAAGTTCTCACTCGATATTAATACTCAAGAAATCGCCATCTTCGAAATATATTTGAAGTATTACCAATGTATAAAAAAAATGATGAGGTGACTCCATTAGGTGTTTGATTTTGAAGTCCCTAGCCTTATTTCATGGTTCCGAGCTATGACCGAAGAAGTATAAAACCAAGCGAACCACGTTCTATAAATTTTGTAAGATGGCGTAAAACGAGGAGCTATGTCGAACTCACATCTATTTTTTAGGAATTTATAAATAGAATCGGTTCAGATAATTTGGTTTCCCATACTTTATAAAAAATTAGGAACAGAGTCGCAATGTGTTTTTTCATTTTTCTCGTACACTTTTCAAAAATACCTGAAATGTACTGTCTGAAATATGATCTCGAGGAGAAAACCTTTCAATTTTGTTATGTATTGCCCTTTGCGAGAGAGCTCGATATGTCTGAACAAGTTGTGACAATGTAGTCCAAGAAAGAGCTTAGTATTCATTGAAATTGAGGTTTCTTCATGGAACTGCAGTTCCACACTGCTGAAGTTCTCAGATAAAGAAGTACTGAATTATAAGAAGTAATATTCAGGTGGAGTTCATCGCCTAAGGCTGGGGCTAAGGAATACATTCTTTGCCAGTACATTTCATGAGCCTAATAGTCGTATGCCACAACAATGTGTGTTAAGCTATTCACAATGACACTCTCATTGCATGGAGTACGTCTAGCATAATTATACACAAATTTGATTTGTGAGATATAAACTCTAAGATAAAAATCTACATTCACATGAACAATAACAGAAGTACGAATTCACCGTATTATTGATTAAATAAATATATGAAATATAACAATAACAAAGTGTAGATTAATGCGCAGGGCAATAGCTGGAAAAACCCTTGTGCTGAAGCCATGTCCAGCTAGGGAAGATATATAATTTAAGGTAAAAGTGATGTTCTATTAGGAGATGATGTTTACTAAAAGGTTCCAATAATTCCTGTATAATTTCAGGAGCTCGGTGAATTGCGGAACTCCCCAATGAGGGTTGTCCGTGACATTCAAGTGTCCGACGAAAATATATTGCTCTGGAACCTTCTCATTGTGCCTGAGAATCCCCCCTACAATAAAGGTTGGTACATTGATTAGACTACACTACAGACTTCTGCCGATCGTTCCGTAAGTAGTTGTTCTTTTACCTTTAACAGTCGCGATGGGTGACAATTTCTCTGGCGTGAAAGGTACCAGTAATCTAGATTATAACTATTGGTATACACAACTGTTTTTGCTGGTCTGGTGTATATTATGTAGTACGGTATTTAGATGCGCGACTCCGGTGTTTGATATTTCGAAATATTTATTACCTAGTATGGCCTGGCATCACTGCATTACCATATTGAGTGGGAAAATAACCTTGAAGTTCGGGCAATAGCATGGACTTCGCCCTTAGTGGTAGACGGCGGAAGCTGGCTTAAACGTTGTCGCCAGTTGGCGGTCGGACCGGAGTATAGCCAATATATGGATCGATGAAATAGTGGGCTGAATGGGGTTACCCTTGGGGTTCGTTGGCTGTGACAGCTCAGCTACCAATGTAGATTTACCATAGAAATAGTAGCTATATGAAAGCGAATAATAGAGACAGATGCACGCAAGGAGTGAGTTAGCCCAGTGCAAAACCTACTCGGTACAGACCTCCGTATCAGATTGCAGTGGGCCTGGGATTGTTCAGATTGACCTCTCCAGGTCAAGGGGACGAGAGGGGTTGTTGCAATGTCAAGGTTTGACGAGACGTGGCAAGACGTCTGTACTTCTCGTGAAGTTAATTGCCTTGTATTTCATCGAACGCAAGCCAATTCTCCTTGTTCGTATAGCAATACAAGATGAGGTAAGGTAAGGTAAAGGTAAAGCTTTATTGGTTTATTAAAGGAGCTGCAATTTCACAACGCTTAAGCTTGTGTAAACACAATACGTTTTGAGATTTAGGAAAGTAGTCAGTTAACAGCTGGCGACAAAGTAGGCTGATACAACTAATCTTGTGAAAACAAAATGTCCCACCTCAAAAGACATACTCACTCCTGAGCCAGATACTACCACATATCTCTCGTGAGTCGTATGATGATGGACCGTACGTATTTGAAAATGATTGAACCAAGATCTGCTCACGTTGTATCGTGAGGGCTTTAGTTTGCATTTTACGATCTGGCTGTGAATGAATGAAACATAATGACATGTGTGAACATGTTGCTGTTTCGGAGGTTTTTTTCTCATTCTTGCCAGTTGTCGATCTGGTGTTACGTTATAACTAGGTATTTTAATTCTTATTTTAAACTCACCTTCTCTTGTCAGAGATTCGCTGTCTCCCTTGGGTAGTTTCAACAATTTGATCAGTCAGTGACTGGGGAAGTGTATTGACTAGGTGAATGCCAGAGATAACTGTACAGAATAACAGAAAGTAGAGAGAATCACAGGTCTTTGACAAAAATTATAATAATAATGGGCGACTTATCATGTTCATCATTTTGGGCGAAGCTTCACCAAGAAGCGCGTTTCGTGTACTCACGACAAAGATTCTTATTATAGTTATTTAAAAACCTTTCTCAACACATGTTAGGAAGTATATAGATTATTTTTGGCCATATACTTCAATAGACCCAGAGCTGTCACACGTCCAAATCTAATCGCTTATGTTACCGACATTAATGAGGCATATACGGTAACACACTATTTAAAGGCGGTATAAGGTTAATGTACTGATAGCGGGCGCAGCGTTCAATGTTTATTTACCTTATTTATTTGCTATATCGATTGTATATTGTTTGCTTTATTCAGGCGCTTTTCGTGTGGAGATCCAATTCCCGCCAGAGTTTCCTTTCAAGCCACCGAGATTGATGTTTCTCACCAAGATTTACCACCCAAATGTCGATGCAGAAGGCTCCGTATGTCTGCCAATCATTCTTCCTGAGAGATGGAAGCCCGCCACAAAGGTCGAACGGGTAAGTTTTTGCAGAACGATTATTTTCAGACAAACTGCAACTAAATTGTCGTCATTTTCTTGGCTATGGAAACGAAAACGATTTTAAACGCAATGAGACTTTTTCTTGGTACAGTACGAGGTTACCCTATTGTTATTCTATGTATGATCCAACTTCACATAACCAAACCATTTAGTCTAGTCTGGTATAAGACGACTATAGTGTCTGTGCCGTGAAAGATTCTTCTGGAATTTCTGTATCTCATCTTTTCGATTTTTAAATGGTCTTTTATCGGAATAGGGAGTCTTCGGCAGTTGCTAACTGTGCTTACTTACTGTGATTTCAAGCAGTAGTGTGCCTCATAACGTTGCTTACCCCTACGGGTTGATTCAGGTTCTTCAAGAGTTGGCGACGCTAGTTGCTGAACCTGAGCCGGAGCATCCGATGCGCACCGACCTCGCCGAGGAGTTCACGAAGGATCGCAAGAAGTTCATGAAGAATGCCGAGGACTTCACCAAGAAGTACGCAGAGAAGAGACCGCCTGAATAAACCTACCCTACTGTAATCCATTGCGCCGCTGTCTGTCCGCGCTCTGTCACAAATGGCAACAGTCTCGTGCGCGGTGGAGATCACTGACAAGCAAATAAATGAAAACCGCTCACATACTTTATACATAAACAGACACACAAAGTATACACCCTCTCTCACGCACACACACACACACATACACACAGAACAACGGCCATGCAGAGCATATAGGCACACAGGCACAACCTACATTTTGCAGCATCCCGAACAGTAAACAGTAAAAGTTGCAGCAGCATTATCAACAACAGCAGCAGCAGCAGCAGTAGTATAGCCGGTGAACGAGAGATCGCTGGATGGAGAGATGTTTGGCCTTAATTAGGACGAGTACGGGGACAGAACTGAACGCCATACACAGGCCGACAAACAAATAAACGTGGACACGATGGCAGAGCTGCGTGCACTCCGATGATGACGAGTACAATGATGATGATGGTGGTGGTAGCGGCGGCGACGACGACGACGACCTCATCGTAAGGGTTGGAACAAAGAAAGAGAGAGAGAAAGAAAGAAAAGGAAAGAGAGATACAGGAAATAAAAACAAATGGAGTTATAGCGAGATCGTGCGGAATATTTGTGAACTGTGTTGCTGTTGCTGACAATAATGCTGACGTAATACTGCTGCTGAGGTTAACGACAATGACGATGATGACGCTGCTGATATGCTAATGATGATGATGATGATGATTGTAATAACAATTATCAGTGTGGCAAAGGGAAGAGAACTTTGATTACTGTGGGGGATAACACAAAGCTGCGGCTCCCCCGGTACGGCTCGTTGGATTATACAACATAGACCCCGTTTTGGTCACCACGATCACAAGCCCCAGATTGATTGTGGTGGTGTTAGCATGTATACGTGCATGTGTGAGAGTGTGTGTGTGGTTGAATTTTATCGTATAATAAGAACGAACGAATGAACGCATGTGTGTGTGTGTGTGTGTGTGTGTATGTATAGTACACTGAAGGATTGGAAGCATCGAGGAGTCGGCTGGTGGCATTTCTGAGTACGGACATGACATGTGTGACTGTGACATTATTATTGTTTTAACTGTTATTTTATAGATTCAACAAATGGTGATGTAGTTATTGAGGATTGATTTTTTTTATCTCTTCAGTTTAAGCATTACGACATTTCGGAAGACAAACTAAGATACAATAGAAAACAACAATAAACAGGCTATTCATATCTGAGACATCTTCTCTGATACGTAGTGAAAGTGGTCAAACACGATTATCTGTCTATGTGTTGCTGGTATACATGATTTTGCCTTAGTGTCTGCTACTGTGGCCACCGAACACTAAAGGATATACACACACACATATATATATATATATATATTATATTATTTCGTTAATTTTTCTGTTAATTGGTTGTAAAATGCATCACAGCATAATCAGCAGATAAACTATGGATAAAAATGCTATAAAGCGTGGTTTTAACATGTTCGAGTGGTGATAACACGATGGCACAGTCGATACAAAGGCCCTATTTTTCCTATTAGAATCGTTCCGTGTGCTTTAATAACACCCCGAGTGTGTCATTATCAGAGAACTAGAATAGATGGACCGTCCAGAACAGGTTTTGCGGTGTAGCAAAGCGCGATTTCCTGTAGAAAGGGCGATGATTGTTTTTGTTCTCTAATAAAGCCGGTGGGGGGCAGGTAAGTGTGTGTGGTTAGTCTCTATGAGTAGCGTGCTACAAGCCTGTATAGTCCCTACTGGATAATAACATAATAAACAGGATACGCTATTTTATACAGAGCGAGGAGGCAAGACAGAAACGAAAAGGGAACTCAGAGAGTCGGATAGTAGATGAGAATAGAATGTATATTGTATTGTACGGCGCGGTTCACTTCATCCCTACATTTGCCGCAGCAGGGCTCGATCAAACGCGGTAGTGACTGCAAACGAACGCTCGTTGGGGAGACTATGCAATAGCAAGACCTCCTCCACTTGGGAAAACTTCGCGTTTGCTGAATATTGATTGATCACTTCGTGATAACCCCGATGCTTCTATAGCGTACGTCGAGATGTTCAAGGGAATCATTCTATTTAACTCGTATGGGACAACTACACTCTTGTTTAAGGACTAAATTTTTCATCAATCTGTCCTCGAATTCAGTCATCAATATGAATTCACCGATTCGGCATACGCGCGCCTTATAGAGACAAATGGCGAAACCACTTTCTGGCCCCGTGTAATTCTTGATACCGGTTTACCCAACTAAACCCTAATAAACGAATCGGGTTAAGCGCAAGGCTTAATCGAAGGATCATGGTGACGATGAATGAATGAATCAATGAATGAAAGTGTGGGATTGTATAGAACGGCAAGGTGGGACGTCTGGGGAAGTTCAGGCACAAGGGATAGTAGCGCAGATCGTCGTAAGTTGTCAACCTACGTCCAAGATGTAATCTAGCAGAGTCGAGCGAACGTATTTCTGGAAAACAAAGCCAGATTAAGCAGGACCGAGTCATGGAGTTCGATAAGCCAATGTGAGGGCCAGTAGGGAAAGAATAGATATGTACTGTATCTTGTGGCTTAATCGTCACCGGAATGAAGCGTGTACTGGATCGAAGGTTGACGGAAGGATTATCGTCGCGTGATGACTTTGTTCGTTCGCCTGCCTAATAATAATAATACGAACATATTGATATTTATTATTGTTTAAGACAATACTGACACATTAAGACAATACTGAGGTCTTTTGTGGTGTGGTAGCTCGCTGACATCGAGCTGAATGTCGGACAACGGACGCAGTTTGACGCTGGTTTAGAAGTCGTCGCCCCTATTTAATATAACTTCATCACCGTGATGATTAATTATAAATCTGCTAATAATGATCCTAATAATCATTGCAATGACGAGAGCAACTGATGAGGAAGTAATGTAGATCAGGAGTCACAGATATTCGTTTCGAATGCTTCGGCTGTATTGGCTTTGGCAAATTGCCTATATCAGGAATTGTTACGGTAAAAACAGCCACCAATATTTAGAGTGACAATTGCACGGGCCAGTAGAATGGCGAGCTGTAGATGAAAACACAGTGAAGATAAATTAACCTGGAAATATCGCAGATCATAAAAAAAGATGCGGTTGAAGTAACTAATGGAGAAGCGTAGAGAAACGAGGTAGAAATATTGAGATGAATTTGCTAATTTATGAAGACTATTCTCGTGCACTACAGTCGAAAGCAACAAAAATAAATGCAAACGATAATGATAGATGGGTAGGTTAGTTGGGGGGGAGAGAAGGCTAATGCCTCACAACGTTTTGGCACTTAATTGAGGGTTTGATGCAGATTACTGCTTCAATTCAACGGGCTTAGAGGTTTGGAGAGGCAGCCGATTAGGTGAGAGAGTTGCAGAGAACGAACACGAGAAAGAGGCAGAGCGAGATGCTATCAACATGTAAAAAAAGAGGCCGATGGTTGAATGGAGAAGAGCCTACTGAGGAACAGATCATGATCATGGTAACGCAGGAGATGAAAGGGCAAAAGATCGACGGTAATGAACACGAAAACAGTGGCAACGTTGTTGAGTTTCGACACTATATTTTATTATTATTATTATTATTATTATGCTGCTGCTGCTCACCAGTGTGCGACGCAGAAGACTGGGTAACACACATTACAATGCTGCTACGAGCTAGATCATGAAGAAAATGAAAATAATAAATATAACAGTAATTATGATTCCTAAGAGAGATTGAAATAAAAAAAATGGAAATAAAGATCAAGCTGGAATCGCGTACCCAGAGCTGCAATTTAGGTCTTGGATTTTGTCATTTATAGTAAAGCTGGAATATGGTTCGAGTTAGAAATTATCTTTCTATATAATAATAATAACAATATATAGGTGTGACATTTACTGTTTTTGTTTCTAGCAGCTAGAGTTATATTGAGTGAATAAGATCGGAGAGATTAACTCTTTGTTTATAGAAAGGATTGTATAATAAGTATTATAATTAGTAATTCAAGAAAGATGACATTGAGCCAGCGCTGTCGTGTTATGTAAAGGTAAAGGGAAAGCTTTATTGATTTATTAAAGGAACTGCATACAATGCTTAAGTTCTCTTATATGTCATGCAACGGAATTCGAACCTGCGGCCTCTGTGTTTATGTTTCACGTTGTACCTTTTTTTTAATTATTTAACTCGGATCGAACAATAGTCCCTGTGTCATACGTTACATCGCGAGGCACTGCGGTTAAGTCGAGCTCAAAAAATATGTTCTATTGCAGAGATTTATGAAAAAGACCCAGCTGGCTGCGTCTTTTCGAAGTGGAATTTAAATTAGCATATTTTGGGATCAATTTGATGTTCTCTATATTGTGCGAACGCCGCGACCGGATTCCTATATAATCATGTGGACGCCGATAACCGCACTATACCTTCTTCCATATTGGAAGAATGTACGTTGACTGACTGATCTAAGGGATATGCATAGCTGTAACTGCCTAATCTACCCAGCTCAGTCTCATTGCCACGATAGATATGAATATGAATGGAGAGCAACGGTTTTTGTGTGCGCTTTATCATAGGTCGTGATTAGCATGCAATGGATAGAAACAACATATGTCGGTAAGAACAGAAAGAAATACTGGAGCGAATCAAACTAATAATAATAATGATAACATTCTGTACAATCAAAAGAACGTTTCATTCTGAGGAAAAATTCTCTATTTTAACAATTCGATGAAATAATTCTGTAATATATATATATACACAGTGGATCGGTGGATTATGGATGCTATGTAGCAGTATTATATAATAATAGAATAACTACATATATATATTATTTGATATATTAAAGTCCTGCTCCTAGCCACTGATGATGAAGTTCTATGATGTGGCCAGCACACAGGTGTTAAATGGGTGACCTTTAGGTACCTCCGATAGACTGCTCACTCATCCCTAACTGACGGGTGACTCAGAAGGGGCTCTATGAATGCTGTAGCTTCAGTGTACTTCATCTAGGGAATGTCTTCTTCATTGAGGACATCCTTTGTGTAGCATATTATATTATATATACACCAACAATGAGCCTTAGAGCCGATTGTAGAAAATTCAACTCGATTCAAGGGTGGACCTGAGATGTTTGATGATGATGTTAATTTTCGTTCAGCCAATACGAATCAATGAAATTTTTTACTTCCTCTAGTGGCGGCTTTTTAGTAAATACTAACTTTGAGAAACAATGAGTAAAGCGCAACAGCTAATTAAAGCGTTAATTAGCTGTTGTCGTTATTGATAGTTACTGATTTATAATTGTTTAGAAGCTGGATAGTGTACGCCAAAGGTTCAGATATTGTCATAGGATGATAAATTGTTGTAAACTCAACTGATCAGTTCGATGTGATTGAACTATTAAACGCTCGACAAACTAATACATCCAATGGTTCGCACCTGCAAACGAATGACCATGCATGACGTGTTCAATGTCAACCTTGAAAACTGACTAACAGTGACATTATCATAAATAAAGATAGAGAAAGTATCTTCTAATAATAATTAGCGTTCGCGTTTGAAGACGATCGCTTAGCCTTACGAGTATCGATTTACGTTGGTGATCTGATTAATCCAACCGGTGAAATAAGCGAGATTAGTGAATACGGTTGGCGACGCTGGACTTGTACAACCGAGGAACATTGACGACAGACCACTTAGTTGGTAGAACTCATCGTCGACGCGACAGACTAACGGATTCCCTAAACCAACGACATCAACCATGCCATGTCCAATTCGACTCTCTGTCTGATGTACGTCACCCGCTATTGTAGTATCTGCGCTGTTTTCATGGCTGTTTGTGGTTGTGGAGGGGTTGCAAGTGGCCGTTCGTTCTGCTTTATCGATGTCACCTGCACAAAATGTACTTCTTGAGATGATGCTACCGCTAGTTCCACTGGGAGAGACAGCCTGGCTGTAGTTGCGCAAAGCCATTAGGTCTGCACACACCTGAGGATCGAGCTTGCTCACACGTTCGTACGTTAATTTCACTTTGCCATTGTTGTTGTTGTTGCTGTTGTTGTTGTTGTTTGTAACGTTGATCTGATTGGCTTGGGCTGTTCCCTTGGGTGATTCATAACGATAGGCCGTGACGGTGCAATTCTCGACAGCCCGCTCAGGACGAATGGTCGATGGTAGACAGATGACGCATACGACCCCATTCAGATCAATGAAGTCGTGTAGCTTAAGCAACGCGATGTCATTATCCCGTCTTTCGGCATTAAAATTATGATGAGTGTAGACCATAGACACTGTCTTTGTTTGTGCCCCTATGGGTCCACGGTCCAAACCGCCCGCTGAGCCCGTCAGGTCTACATAGCCGATTTTAGCTCGTAAACCACTAGTTTGAGGTGAAACAGGTGACGTGAAATTGGCTCGTGCCAAACACGAAGCCGATGTAAGAATCCACTGGGCGCCGATTACTGCACCGCTACACAGTAGGCGATTGTCGGAATCGACAATTGCCGCCTGCCAGCACCATTCACCAGGTTTTGCTGTTCGGGTCCTTTGTCCACCCGGTCCGCGTTTAATGTGGAAGCCATTGAGGCCGCATGAGCTGGGATGAACCCCGTTTCCGAGCAGTTTTATAGCCATCTCTTCCGACTGAGTTGGTGCCATAGCATTTACCTCTTTGACTCGAGCAACGTTGACATCGGTGGGCGTCCATTCGCTGACAAACGGACTAGTGTAGTTCCTTTCGGTCGGTGTTTCTGGCGTAGAAGGCGCTGTCAACTCAGGAGACTGTGTGTGTCCAGTTTCCTCGAAGGATGACTCAGGCTCATGAACGAGATTGTTGTTTTCTTCGCGGCTCCGGCTCAGCAAGTCATCCTCAAAGGGATAGCTATGTTCCAAGTCTACCATCGAACTGCTGTTCGGCCTTAGAAAGTGAGGCGGCGGTCTGAATCTGCGGTAGGGCGGAGGTTCAGGTGGATAGCCCCTGTAGCCCATCAATAGAGGTCGCATTCGTGAGTTTTCTGGACTGTCATCGTCGGGTTGTGCACCTGGTAGCATTCCTTGATAGTGGCGTTGAGCTTGTCGTGTTGATGGAGGAGGCCGCATGTGGGGTGACTCAGGTCGTCTTGGGTACCCTCGGTGGCGCAATGGTGGTGGGTCAATTTCCTCATCCTTGGAAATGTCCTGGGCCATATGAGGCGCTCGGTGGTGTCCATGGAAAGGGCGATTGTTAAAAGGAGTGAACGCTGAAGGTGCCAGCCTCGGAGGAGGCCGGTCAAGTTGTGAGAAGCTCGTGTCGAGAGCAGGTCGAGTAGGTATAGCTGGCTCGATAACCACTTCTGGGGGATCAGAGTTTTCTTCAGACACGCTGCTTCCCTGAGTTTGCGCATCGTTTGTCGGAAAGTATTTTGGTTCATAGGGAGCTGCATAATTGGGCCGTAACCGAGTTTCATCAAGTTGCAGGGCCTCATCAATGAAGTTACTCAGAGGCCTACTGCCGATTTGAGGGGCGACACGTTGAGGTGTATCATCAGCTCCATGTTCACTGTCCTGTCTTATTTTTGGTCGCTTCGTACTTAGTACCGTTGTAAGAATACTATGAATGAGATTTAACTTATTTTTCGCTGATTCGGCAGCATCGTGTGGCTGCTGCTGCTGATCCGCCTGCGCATCGTTGTTCACCGGTGCCCCATGTTGTTCATTCGACTCTTTTGTAGCTTCTTCGGCCCCATGACGGTTGTCTTCCATGTTGGCCTGTAGCTGCGACGATGCCGATGATTCAGAGCAGCAAAGGCTACCAAGAGGACAAATATCGTCAGTAATTTTAAACGGATGGCGGCAGGTGTACTGGAAGAACGCCGTCACACACCTGTAAATGGATATGCAAGTACTTAGCGCAGGCCATCTCGATCTTCCCATATGTCTATTACACCGTCGGGGTTATGGAAGTAAATATAGATCTGGAAGTTCCCATCAGCATAACAGCAGAAAGACCCTGCTAGGTATTTACGTACACAAACGGCTAGTTAGAACTGATCTATTGTAAGTGTTGTGCGTTAACTTACTTTGATCTAAAAAGGGCAGAATATTCAAAGTTTCGCTTGGCTAAGGTCTGTCATAGGCTTTTTCAACATCTCAGTTACACATAGGTGGACTTTAACTACCGTGATGGTGTGTATACGAGGTGTTGATCAGTGATTTTCTATGTTGAATATAGTTCTTAATGATCCCGTAGTAGCGTTGCACATGTAGTACCATTTGCCAATATTATTCAACTCTCTCTGCTCGTTATATTTTTCAGACGGATCCAGACAGCCTTCGAAGTAAAGAGATCTTACCGAGATGACTGGCAAAGATAAGTTTCAAAGGACCGATTTGGTCAACATTAATAAAATGAGCCTGCCTCAGTTCAGCACATGCAGTTAATGAATTAAAAATATTTACCGACCCTTCGAAGTAATATGTACAATACCTTCCACGAAGTTTAATACATATACTTGTAATTACGGTATTACATTCAAAATGCTTAAACTATGCAACAACGTCTATACAACAACGTCTCAATTCAGTAACTCAAATACGAATCAGAGAAATACTTGTTTTTTCATCTATCAGTCGTTTCTTATCTGCAAAAATATGAGTACCTCCCGGAGCACTCTTTGTCATGACCATCATCTTCGCTCGGTGTCCATTGAGATTGGGATTGTGTCGGACTCGAAGTCGTCTCATCTGCTATCTCACTGTGCACTGCATCATTGGGTTTCGTGGACGCTCCTACACAGCATACTCTTCCAGCGGTGTCGCATGTGTGTGACACTTTGAATTCAGGATCACAGAACAGGCTAAACAGCGGCATGACGCAATTTCCAGGACATCGCGGGGGTCCATCGCTGGCAGCACCATCCGCATTGGCGTCAGTCTTGCAGAAGAGAGGATATACACATGTATATATTATATAATATATGTTTATAGAGCGGCAGAACCCCTTTTACATAGAATGCTTCTATACCCGAGCCCTTGGTAGCTGTTACAATTCTCGCATTAGGCGCATGAATGCACTTACCGGTTCATCGACGGTTCCCTCTTCAGGGTGATCCTGAAAAGTTTGTCCTTCGTCGATATGATTATCTTCTGACACAGTGGAAATCAATGGAGGCTTTTGATTCTTTTTGTACTTTTCAGTCTTCTGTTTGCTCTTTCTTTGAAATGGCGGTTGAACCGTTACTTCGTGTACGCCGCTCTCGATCATTTCTAGTTCATGTTCGTGTCCGGCCGGTTCTCTGATCGGCCCATCAGCTGCAAATCTATGTCCGTTGTTGGCATTGTCGTTGTCATCATCATTATCCTGGTCGTTTCCTTGATGATGCTGGTGTTTAGGTTTTCGGGTGCTACCTACAGGATCCTTCTGGCGTAGATGTTGATTCGATTCGAAGAAACAAAGAAGGCCACAATAGACAATACATCTTTATATCGTCAACACTTATATTTGGCACACTCCCCTATTATATACACGCATTTAAAAGAAATGTGGTAATTCAAAGAAAAGTGGGTGCCACGTGTGAATATCTGTTCGGGCTTGGACGTCTCATAAACTATTAGGGTACGAGACCTTGCTAAACATTGTCCACTAAACACTAAAACATTGATTGAGTTTTCCTTAAAATATACACAAATGAACGAGGCTCCGTTCGCGATCGAAAAATTGCACGCTCCTTGATTCTAGTATTATGGTATATATATATATATAATATATATATATATATATATATATATCCTTTGCAGTCATTCTAGTAACTTGTTCAAAAACTTGGCTAGTCCAGCGGCCCGTTGAAGCATACGAGACAAATGTGGAGCGCAAGGCGACATATTGACTTCAATGTAGGAGGTCTCGAGCGTGAGATCACCGGTGAACTCTTTCGTTGCACCGACCTGCTGTCTCGCTTATTATATAAGCCTTTGTAGTCATACAGTATGTCTTTTTTGTTTTTGAGATAGCTCATTGTTTATTAAATGGCACTATAGTCCTCGTTCCAGTGTTGTTATAGCCGTGAATGTTGACGAATGATATTGCGGTCTATCTGATTTTACATACATGGGCATGTGTATGGGTCATTTCGTCAAGTGGTGAGTGCCCTTCCGATTGCAAAAAAAAAAATCGAAGCGCTATTGGATAATAGTGAACAAATTAGTAGGTGCGATAGTTTGTGGGCCGCCTCGTAAACCGCCTGTCGCGAATGGAATCAAGTGCAATAACGGGACCAGGATTAGGGCCAGGCTAGGGTGCAATAGCAAAAAATTTTTGAATCTATTACAGGAAAGTATGACAATAAGCTACTATGGGAATAAGACGTGTACCTCTTCTTGTATTATGTGTGCAAATTCATCACTGTCATTATGGCCATTATCCTGCGATTCATAAGCGAGTGCAGATGTTGGCGTCTGTCCGTCAGAATACGAATCCATCCTTCTCGTGGCATGCTGTCTCAGCTTATGGGGCCGTCTGGTCGTTGTGACAATGGTTACATATTTAGGAATTTCCGGATACCTGTTGACACGGCAAAAGCAGTTCACTGGCCATTTAGTTAATCTTATTGTAATACACGTAAATATAAAAAGTAAACATGTTCTTCCCATAGGAGATGTATGATGGTTGTGAAGCTTTCTGCGATCAGTCGACAGCTATAAATACAATAGCGGATAATTAAAAATACGTCGTATTCTGCTGGAGTTAAGCACTGCTTTTTTTATAAAATGCTAAATTTATTAGTCATCACTGGCTTTCATAAATAGTCATAAAAATTCGAGCAACCGCCGATGCACGTTTCGTGGAAGCCTTCCGTCGCACACAACCGATGACAAAACTCATGCATTGCATATCGCAAAATCATATGCCGGTTCTCTCGGCATCAATGCGATAACTGCGAACCCAACTGTACTCTCGGTATTAATGTTCAAATGTTGCCGCTTACACTCTAGTAGTTTACGTCTTACGAACTTGAAGCTTTCGAAAAATCGGAGTAGTTTGTATCAAATTTTGGTACAAACCCCAATACTAATAGTCGGAACCAGTCTATTCTCATTGGATTTCCTCTTTGCAAAGCGATACTGATTCCCTACTCGGAAGGCCTTTAGAGGAGAGGCACGTTATAAATGTGATTCACAATAATTTTTTCGAACAAAAAGAGCATTTTGATCCACATTACCTGGTTGTCCACAGTTGATCCTTCGAGCCGATAACCTGAAGTACTCCGTTGCCTGATGAGAGCTGAATGAGGGCTGGTCTCCTAGTAGTGCTTCCTTTGGAGATGGCGGAACTCGTCGCGCTCGTCGAATGAACAAAGATCTTCTGCACGTCACCGTTACCTTGTTGATGACCACCCTCTTCAATTGCGATCTCTACAGAGCCCGTGTGTCCACCGCCGTTGTCTACTGCGGTAAAAGTCGACTCCTTGTGTTCGCCACATTGCATTTTGCGGTTATTTGTTAGCCGCCAATTAAAATACACCGAGTTAATATGATCGGATGAGATGCATCGGCATTAAGTCATCGACGTGTTACATTGCTGTTACGACAAAGCCATTGATGAATGGGGATTGACGTTCTAATGGTCCATCTATGTGCTCCAACATCAGTGTCGCGTGGTGACTGTTGTTTCATTGTGACCCAGTTGATGCTTTGACTGTTTATATTTATTGGTTTTTCGTAATTGAAATGTGTGACAGGGGTTGCGCATTAGGTAAAAGATCTTGGCAACATTCGTCTGGTGTCGAACCTTAAAGGTTTCCGGCTGACTCTCAGCCAACATTTAACGTCCACGGTACGACTGCTTTTAGCATTGCTTCGTAAGATGGACCCCTTTAAATACAAATGTGCAACGGTGGGGTCTCGAACCTACATACAGCGTGGTTTGCAAAGGAGGTACGACACCGCCATCTTAGGAACATTCGATAGTGGACAGAAGTTTTGATGAAACAACCTAATAATAACCAGAACGAAAAAGGTATTGCGAAAAGAAGTTTCTTGTTTGGTTGAACTGTCTAAAATGAATATCCTAACTGTATGTAATAAATATTATAATACTAATTAATAATAATAACCTCCGTACCTTATTGCGGTGGTGTTTCTTCTGATACTTTTTGGTGTGTTTCTTTTTCTTCTTCACGAGAGAACCATGCCGTTTCAAGAATTTGCTCACCTGAAATCATTTGGAATCGTATTCGATAAAAGTATAGCTTGATGAAATTGATTTTTAATGAAACGAACTTTATAATTGTACAAATTTCCAAACACTCCTAAAAAAAACCTTTAATATGTATTTTTTAGTTTAACAGATATTATATATACTAAGGCTAAATCACATTCTAAATATAGATGATGGATATTGCTGGGCAGATCACAATACCCGTGCATTATACCCACCTTAAAGCATATGTTGAAGCAGTTAAATTATATTTATCAAGTCAATAATTCAATGAATAGGATAGAAAAGGCTTTGTGGCAATGTTCGGAATTATACAATGCTACTGTTACAGGACACACAAAATGTATTCTAGACAGATATTAAGAATATGTAACATGAAGAGCCATACAATTAACGTTGAAAACATTAACAGGTCGGTCAAAGTTCGATGTTGGGTCAGCTTGTGGAACTTCAGGAATTCTTGAATAGTCGCAATGAGTGAATTAATCATAACTCCTACGGTAAATTGTTCCTTTTGTCGACAGCTTTTTATAGCCAGTCTACTGTTGTGGCGGCGTCTACAATGTGAGGGTATTTTGAGGATGCTTGTATTTGAGGCTGTTGTAAGTCGTGTATTGCTGAAGAATCCCAGAGAGAATACTTGCAGGTTAGAGGTCGTGCTTTGTTGACTGCCTTCAACGTCAATTCTAGTCACGTTATGGCTTCAATATTTGCCATACCGCCGCAATGTATTCCTAATTCATGATAAAATCATTGCATATAAGCGCGAAAGTCGCAAACAAGATACGAACTAGATACAATTGGCCAACGCAAAAACGGCCAAAAGGCAGACCAAAACTACCTTTATTGGCTGACATCGCGTTTACGTGCTGGCAGGGGCTTTCCTCAGTTACAACGAGATCACTTCCAATTATTCATTGAACATCCATCAATTCAATGCATTCAAATGACCCCGTTCAGGGATCTTGTCGCCATCGTTCGATGATCGCAATAGGCGCATTTCTACAATACGCTTAATCTAATATATTACAACGGGGCAACGTGCATGTCTATAGTATCTTTCTCGTGGATCAGAGCCGTTGATAACCACGCAGATGAAGAAACCTGTCCCCGTGTAATTGCACTAGCACAAGCAAACATGCAAATCATTGGTCGAGGTTTGTAGTTTCTGTAGCCCCTAATGAGATATAATAGTTTTAATAGTTGATCAATCTATTTTGCAGGGACCGTTCCAAGGGTCGTAATAAGGTTCAGAAATATTCAGCTCGTATTGTCTCAAAACGATGATACCTGCTAAGTTGGGAAAAGCCTACATCAGTTGGTTCAAGGAGTACCAATTCAATGAGCATTACGGTCATTTAACTGAACACCTCATGTTCAATGCAATTGAGCTAGAGCGTTATTGCATTTACATATTTTGGATCCGCCATATCTTGGGTTCTCAGCAAATCTCAGAGATCAAAAGGGATTCGCAGCCTTCAAAAAGTTCTACAAGGGATAGGATAATGGAGGATCTTATATATATAGTACATGAAGGATTGCAAACACAAGTGACTATATTACAAAGTTCCCCTTTCTGCGAATAGAAGCCAGCCAAATCATAAACCCTAACTTAGTGTTGAGAAAACTCCGCGAGCGTTAATTGAATTGCGTATGCAGTGTGTAACTGGCTTTGCGATTATTCTCTGGTGTGGGGATGCAATAGCATATATTTGACGAAGTAAGCGCACCTGTGTATCAGGTTCAGTCATTTGTGTCATGTTCGCCTAAATTTACAGTTTTTCGCATGTCCATTATGAAGCCAAGTCCAAACCAATGAATTAACACCAAGAGAATGAATTGCATAGGATTGTTTTAAGGATATCGGCTGAACATTAATATATGACTCCACAGCTCGACGTGAGACACGTAAGAATAATAAATGTGACTAATTATTGCATCTAACTAGCATCTGTCTTGCCTGTTCAGATCCACTGACACAGCATCGTTGATTCGATAAAGGACAATGAGCGTCTTCATCGACCTGTCCACACATTAGTGCCGCGAAGACGTCGACGCACTCTCCGGGACACTCCGGCACAGCCGTTGTTGCTGTTAACTCATCTTTGCCTTTTTCACTGCCATTAATTTGTGCTGCGGCGTTCTGCGATGGTGCTCGTGTGCTCGTTGAAATCGCCGCTCCCGTGGAAGCGGACAGGTGAGCGGCCGTTGGGAGAAGGCCTGTTGTTGTCGTTGTATATAACGGCATCAAAGGTGCTCGCGTTGGGTACAGCAGGCTTCCGGCTGGATATTGTGGCGCATAAGTGATCATTTGTGGATACGCCGGCAGAGCGACGGGTAGCCGAGGGGTGAACAACTGTTGTAAGCCAAATCGGAATGGGCTCATCTTGCTTTCCTTGTCACCTGTCGTTGTTGTCTCGTTCCTGTTATTATTACTGCTGCCAGCTGCTAGAAGCTTGAATAGGGACCTGCCACTCGTTGCACGATTGCGTCCTCGCGCTGGTTCACTAGAATCAGATCTTGGTTCGACGGCCTCCACGCCTCCTACCTGATTCAGGTCGTTTTTTGATTCGACGTGCATTTTGGCCGGCGCCGAAGCTTCGCTTTCTGTTGAATCATAGTGTAGCATTGTCTTCGCAAGTCGGATGCCAGAATCGGTTGCGTTCGGGGCTGATAAAACAGTCGTCCATTCGGGATGCTCTCCTGCCACACGTGTCTCAAAAGGGGACTTTGTCGTTACCGTTGAAGTCGTCGTATCATAGTTTCCTTCAGCTGCGACTGACGTACGGCAGCCAGTACCTTTAGGTCCATCCACACAGGCATCTGGTAGGACGCGGGTTTCAACACGAACGACATCGGGGGTGCCTCCACTGGCCATACCAACGAGCTCCGCGGAACTGTCGTAAAACAATGACTTGCCTCTGTGAACTTCTCGCACCCTTCCTGATGTGCCGCCTGTAGGAGCTGGCATGTCCGTATTCTGTTTTCGGTCACTCTGCTGGTCCGATTCGACATTTTTCTGAACCAAGATCCGGCTTCGTTGATAGCCGTCTCGGGAGCGGCTCTTAGGACGATAGAGAACTACGTCATCTGTGATTTGATCCTGCTTGCTGAAATGCAACGGCTTAGATATGATTTCCTTTGCCGGAAGCGCCGAATCCTCAACATAGTCCATCCTTCGAGCAAAAACCTGGTTAGACCCCGACGGTTCATTTTTCTCATTCGCTTTGTCCACAACAAATCCTCTAGGGGGTTGTTTTACACTCTCGCTTTCCACAGAGTTGCCTCGAGCAACATGTGCTACCGGTTTAGTTGTGTTAACTACATTGGGGTCTCGACGCCTCGTTGACTCATGCGATAATTCCTGTCCGTCAGTATTATCATGATCATGTGCCTCGTCTGACTGTAAGGTCCTATACTCAGCGTGAACTGCAACTGTATCCGGCTGCAAATCAAGAACTCTGGCCTGTCGAGCACTATCAGTTTTAGCTGCTCCAAGCTGTATGACCTTTGCCGCTGGGTTGTGCACATCCTGGATTGTACTTTCATTCGCGGCAATGACACAGACTGCTGTCAAGACCGCTACAAGGGTTCCATGGAATACCAGCATCATGACACGGCCTTGCAGGCTCGGCGCCAGCCAGCCCACAAATCAGACAGGCAGGAATAGGCCACCTTGCTTTCACCAATCTACGTTTCAGGCTCACATAAGTGAAACTTTAGGCGTTCATTGATCTATAATTTCCAGAACGTTATTGGCACCGAGCGAACTGCTCCAGACACTAAGAAGCAATTCTACACTAGAATTCTACGAGACGATGATTCTATGCCGGCACCACACGGTTTGTTTGTGGACTTTCAACGACTTGGGGACTCTAACAACCGTTTGCACAGAGGAAGAGAGAGAGAGAGATCACTTGCAATCTTCCTTCTCTTCTTCGCGAAGTGCGACAAGCTTCGGAGCACCATCAACAGTGGCAACACCAGCAGCAGCTGTAGTGCTGCTGTTTGAAGAGTGGATAGACGCACGCAGCCGGCATCATCGGTTTCCACTGCCCAAGTGGAATTCTCTTGCTGCTGCCCCCCCGGTTACGGCGACAAAGGCGCCGCCACCATAGGCCGTTGCTGCTGTTGTTGCTACTGCTGCCCGTAGAAGAAGACGCTATTGGTAGTTCCTATGTCAACGGTAGTCAACGGGGTCCTGTTGGCGACGGGAGCGGGCGGGGCTCATCATTTGTGGTTTGTGCATCACACCTGATCCACAGTTACAGGCACAGACAGATGCACTTACGCGCACGCACACACCCACACGCACACAGATACACCCAGGCAGACACACAACTGCACGCTCTGAAAACTCGCCCGGTAGAGCGAACGAGCCAGCGCCCCGGGCGTCTCCGCCGCTGAGCTAACCCATACGAGCCATCCGACCGGTTGACGGTGATAGTGATGACTCCGGCTAAAGGTATAAGATCGTCTACAGCATATGATGATAATGGCACAATAAGGCACCCAGCCGCTTGCCAGTAGTGATCCTATTGAATCAGCTGTCTCCTGTCCAACCCCCAGTTTAGCCCACTTGTTCCTTCTCAACTTCGCTCGTCTTCGTCTTCTTTGGCCACTCATGCTCTATGATTAATATTAGAGCGGTGGTCATAGGTGGATGTCATTTCACGACACAACGATTGCGGGCTACATAGGGACACATTGCGCACACCCACAAATATTAACTGCTCCGTTTGGGATTCCACTGACAACACTATAGCTCCTACGATGGAGGGCAATATGTTCATTCGCAGATAGGACACGATTCATATTGTCGGCGATAGCGACCGTTAATTTTTTATTGCCTTGCAATAGTCATTGTAGTAGTAGTTGTTGTTGTTATTGTACTACTGTTAGCATTAGTAATAACTATAACAACAACAGCAAGAATACCAACAATAGAATAACGGTATATGAGGAATCAGGCAATCGTTTCTGATGGTAATAATAATGATAATACTAACAATATTACCTCCGATATGAGCATGACTCGATTCGCAGCAGCCCAATTACAAGTTGACGTCTGTGGTACAACAATGCAGTTGATAGAGCTACCGCATTAATTACTACGATTCGGTTCGTCTGAGCAACAGTGTCGAGCGAGAACAAATGATGATACCCTCAATCGTCAGATCGTGTTAAGGCTCGGCCAGAAATCACCATCTTACTCTAAGCTGAACAGATATATATATATATATATATATATATATATATATATATATATATATACTTGCGTTCATATTTCGGCTCAACAGACAACATCTGGGACTTATTGAACATAAATTCTGACTCCTAATTCGAATTACACTTAATATGGGATATTCACAGTATGATGAATGCTTGTCCCGTATTTCCGCGGAGGCGGACCTAGTGGTGCAGTTCTTTGCTGTTACTTTTGCTGACCCTGAAGTGTAAATAGTGGAGCCGAAATAGTATGAAAGCAAACCTATTGCATATGGAAGGGAATTTCGAGGAACTCAGCCGTGGCGATGCACACCTTCAGACTTAGTAGCTTGAGCAACCGATCGGAGTAACTTCTGATTTTGTGTCGTCCAGCGTGGCCTTTCGATTTATTATATTGAGTATAGTGATTGTACAGAAAACTAATGCAATAAAAGGTTATGGTGCTCTTGGACCCTCGGGCCTTCATTGTAATGATGGCCGTCGTCCACCGCATCTAACACTCAGACCTTCACCTCACAGAGGAAACGCTGTACTATACTAAACCGTAGCTTACGCTCTAGCCACCTCTTATGTCAGTCACGATACTTCTCAGCCAGGATCTACCGCCTCATCAGCCGATCAATTCAAGATTCGAAAATAGCCAAGTCTACAAGAAATATACATATTTGTACCACTTGGACTTAGCCTAATAACAGCTTGTTAGTACAGGATGGAGTATGTGAACAGCTTGAGAAAGCGTCTGGAGATCCACACGCAGGGACATATCATAGACAGTGTCTAAATGACCAAATGGACGAAATCGGGCTTTCCACCTGAAGGTAGCAGGAGATAATGAAAGTAAAGGGTGAAATGGCTCCAATATGGGGTGGTACAGACAGCTTTCTTTTATCATAACATAAAAGCAAAGTCGTTAGTATCAGGATAATTCGAATTTTGGTGTAAATAGACCATTATCTTAGCTATATTATAAGCATGTATAGCAATTCAATAGATAGATTGTTATATTTATGTCTGGTTTGCAGACGGTTTTGTACGAACAGATTTGTAAACGGATATTTAGAATGATGCGCCGCGGTGTCGTCTTCAAAATTAATTTTCATGAGGACTTTGTTAGTTAACGTAGAAAAGAGTAAGAACGATTAACGTTTAGCTGCATAATGTTAAACGCGTGAAACATTTATGGTCACATCAGAAAGGAAGCACTGATCCGCTAAATGGGAAAGAAAATTTTTAAAATAATAATAATAATAACAAACACTTTATTCAAAGGTATAATATATAATTGCTACAAGTCTCGCTTATGTGCATTTTCAATTTTGGCACGTTGCGTGCCCGTGATGTGCGCGTGATAGTCTCCAGGGGAATAAATCATTTACACATTTTTTCGTGGCTATAAATTTTGGGAGTATATTCCTTCTGGATCTTGTCGTAGTTTCGACAATATCAAATATTTTTGCAGCCATCGTCGGTTGATTCAACATCATTTTTTGAAGCAAGACTTTATCTAGGGCGTTAAGACGCTGGACGGCATCTACAATATTTACGTTCTCTTTGTCACAATTACATTTATATGCCACTCGTCTTATAAACTTTTTACACACTTTCGTTAAAAGATCCTGATCTTTCTTGAGACCTGGGTGCCAGACCGGCCCAGCATAGGTTATCACAGGTTCGACGTAGGTTCTGAACAGTAGTACGTATAGATTTGGATCGGCAATTGTGAACGTGCGCATTATCCAATTGCTTCTCTGACTAGCTTTAAGAGCAACGTCCGCAGTATGTTCAGAGTATTTTAGACTAGTTGATGTGATTATACCTAGATCTCTAATAGATTTTTGTGGTTTAAGTTCTATGCTACCAATGGAGTACTTTTGTTTAGTATTTCCGTGTCCAAAATGCAGCACGGCGCATTTCTCGATCGAAAGCATGAGATCTAGCTGCCCTGCCCATTCATAAAAATCGTATAGTGCTTTTTGTAGCACCGATCTCTGCTGAGGCGTATCTACTGGGGCGTATATTTTAATATCGTCAGCATAGACTTTAACAGATACAGAGGGAGGGAGAGCATATGTAAGAGAGTTTATATACATTATATACATTAAGGGTCCCAGAATGGTTCCTTGAGGGCACCCTGATGTGATGCTTGTTTCTTCCGAATACTGTCCATTGACTCGAACTCGAAAGGTTCTATTTCGAAGGAAATCAGTGATCCAGTCAACTAGAATTTTGCCGACTCCGAAGCGTGGAAGCATAGCAATTAGTTTTGTATGTGTGACTCTTTCAAACGCCGATTTGAAGTCGAAGAAGATGGCGTCAAAACAGCGCGACGCGTTGATTTCGCGGGCCCAATCGAATTGTGTGTCTATCAGCTGGAGCACCGTGCTGTATCCGGGCCTATATGCATATTGGGTTTCACTGATGAGGCCTTGGGCATTGGCATTGTCGTAGATAGCCTTAGATATGATGCTTTCCAGAAGTTTGCATGCTATAACTGTTAGCGAAACCGGCCTCTTGTTTCTGGGATCGGTCTTAGAGCCTTTCTTATGTACTGGACATACTATTGCTGAGCGGAAAACATCTGGAATCGTGGCATTATCGACAGACTTTCTAAAGACCCAAGAGAGAGGGACACAGACCGATAGCCCCAGTTTCTTCATCACGTAGGATGGTATGTCGTCTGGTGTGGAACTTAACTTCGACTGTAGTTTTCGTAGGTGACGGTGAATGTTTTCCGCACTTACATCTACGTCGTAACAGTGAGCCTTAGGGGTCCTTCTGGCAGAGCGGGTGGTTCTCTGCTTTGACGTTGCTTCAGCTCATCGTTGCTTGGGTACGTTGCTTCGAAATGCCTTTTTAATATCTCGGCCTTTTCTTTGTCGTCAGTGGTAAAAGTGCCATCGCTGCCATCGCCATATATTAAATTTTTGGTTAATTTTACAAAAATGTTTATGATATTGCTTCTACCTGCCCGGTGCGGCAATATTTTGGCTATACTAAAAATAGCGATTTCATCTGCTTGGTGTCTTTATATTTCTAATATTTACGTTTATTTTTGCGCATTCAAAGAGATCTCCGATGATGCAACCCGCAACATTTAAATGAGAGTTAGACTGCTCTGCTTCTATGTGGACTATTCGCTCAAGGTCACCAGCGCATGCTCGTCTGCTCTGTGCCAGGCTTCATGTCTGAATGTCTATTCAGTAAACTTTTTTTAGATCTTGTTCAAATTCACTTTTACCCTCATGTATTGTTAGCTGACGAATGCTGACTGTGATCAACTAACAGGACATTTCGCAACATTTCGACACAGCTGATATTTTTTAATGTAGATTGGCACAACTTGCTTTCTCATTTACGAGTGGATATATTCGATAAGATTGCATCGAAACCAATTTAATGAATTGGATTCTAGGTAGTCAACCAGTCAATGAATATATTTAGTCTGATATTCGACTACCATAAAAATTTCTAATTTTTCTTTATTGACACAAAGTTGTGTGGCGAGAAGCAGACAATAATGAGCTTACAGTTGAAGGTGGATTGCTAACAGAACGTTAACAATAATGCGTTCATGTCCAAAAACAATCTGTATATAACAATTGTTAGAATGTGTTGTACATTATTCTACGACGATAGGTGATGATAATGATTATTATTATTATCATCATGTTCTAACGGTGGCGTAAAGGTTCGCGTACAACTGCTCGTTATCTATCGATAGATCTATTCATCGATCGATCTGATGGTGTAGCATGGCTATGTATACCTTCATTTCATCGACCGTACAGAACGAGACAGAGAGACAGAGATAGAAAGTGTTTATTTATACTTTAATTATATATAGCCACTAAAGCCATTTTCGAGTCTGATATGCAATACATATTTTACGTGAGCTACATCAACAGATGCGTGCAACATCATCACAACAGCGATTGCCCACAGTCGCGTATGTTCATAACTGGTCGATCAATGGTACAGAGTGTCTTGTTATTATTGTTGATCAATTAACATGATTCACCAGCCTACGTACAATTCACTTCGTCGAACAGAAACCATTAACAACCGATCAATATACACAAGGAACTCTGCACCATTTATTAATCGCTTATAAATAATTAAAGCGACCTTGAATCAGCGTTGAACAATCAGCTTTCTGATGCCACCATTTATATATTTTTTTTTTTTTTTTTTAGAGGAGGAAATTTTCTTCAAGCGCACGGTCACCACCATTTATATATTAGCATGATACGTTAACACATTTTAATGGGCGTTATCTGCGAACCCTATATTGCATATGAATAATAAATAAATATATATATGTTAACCTACTTATTTGTCTCCGCCAGATCTCATACCAGCCACGGTCCTAAGCAGACTTTTGTTATCGCCCGCCCCGGTCACTGTAAAATGAACTCAATAAAAAGTAAATAGAAATCTCATATCATAAATAATTTAATAATATTTATTAGGTCGAAATAAAAAAATCGATATTAATTTGAAGCCGCTCCAACTTCACCTAGAAGAGAAGAATACGCTTAAAACTTGGCGAGCCTTTCATTGCATCATGTGCGCAACTGAAGGCGAAAGTGCAGTATTCACAAGGAATCTGATGTGTCGTGTCTGTGAATGTCAATTTGAATGACAAGAAACGGGACGACCACAAGAGACGCAGGATCTCTCACATGAAAAAGCGGTGCCCAGTCATCTCTCTCCCTCCCTATATATATATATTTTTTTATATATATATATATTTTATATATATGTTAGTGTCATGACAAGGACTGAGAGAGTGTTAGCTTACGAGACTGTCCGATTTTAAATGGTGAGACAATGTAACATGGGTAGTACTTAGTGACTTAGCAAGTAAGAAATTAAGCCAACATATAGGGCGTACAACCGTGATTTTAATTTGCATTCGGCTACATGCGGCTTACTCAATCAAACGAGTTTTGAATGGTCAATTTCTCTAATTCTGGGAATTGTTAAGCATTTAAAGCAAGGAAGGGAGATGTAAATAGGGAAAACGAACGAAATATAAGGGAAGCTATAAATAAATAAATGAATACCTGGGGACAGAGAGTGTAAATAATAGAGACATCTTCAAAAAGGGAGTTTGTAACAGCAAAAGTAAATACTTAGAGGCCAACAACTTGTTGAAAAATAGCCTCGTGCACTTAAAACAGGTTTTTAGTCAGTAGAGAACTATGGAAAAGTTTATTTGTGTCAACAGTCACGAATGCTATTGCATTAGCAGTACTAATGGAGCTACCACCTTGATACATGTTTAGATACAACCAAAAAAGCAGTAGTCCTCAACGCCATACAATGCAAGTTCACCTGCCCAACTCAATCCTTAGAAGAAGAATTCGGAGTCTCCTCCTATCTAGTCACGAGGAGAAGAAGGAGGAAGAGGAAACAGTTGACTATATTGTCTGTCGTCGGATATAATGTTTTAGGGACCCGGACTAGGGCAAAGGCAGCAGAAGCACTACTGGACCCATCACCCACGAAGATCAAACAAACAAATAAATAAATAAAACGAAAGGGAGGCTAACAAAATACTCTGCCATGTTGTATGATCACTAAAAGTTATTTATTTAAAAAAATAAAACAAGAAAATAAAGCCAAAGAAGACGTTTGCCATTTAAATTCAAAGCTGTAACTATTGTAAATACGTGTAACAATGTTCAAAGCAAAACAATAATGCTAACATCAAAATGTATATACACAATAATGCTGGCAGGATTCAGGCATAGTATGCCTGAAGTGCGCCTCTATTACCGAAGAGATTCCACAAGGAATGGACGATAAAAAAATATATATATATACAGTGCTGGGCGTAAACTTAAGGCACCCCTATATTTCAACAAATCGTTTTAAGGAGCACACATTTGAGGAATCTATTACCTTACTGATGCAGAGAAAGCAGTTATTACCGCTTTACATCGAGCAGGAAAGACCCAGGCTGCAATTGCCAGAGAAATCGGCAGAATTCGTTGCGTAGTGCAAAATTTTTTACGCAGTATGGCACTAATAAGCCTATAAGACGTCCACGAAAGATCAGCTAGAGAACTGCCATACACTCTTGTTGATTGGTTTCGAATTCGTCCATAAGTTGTGAAGCAATCAGGCAAGAGTTAAACCTTCAGGTTCGTCAACAGTTTTATAGACAATTATGCGTTATCCGCATATCATACGGGCGCAAATGAAAACAAGACCGCGTCTTCAACAACGCCACATGACTGCCCAACTAAACTTCGCCCGCAACAATATGGACGGAGACTGGATATTGATGAATATTGGGGCAACGTTTTTTAAATAGTATCCTGAGGCTGCACATCTATCTAAAAGGTACTGTATTGTTTCGGATCATCTTCAGTGACAAAAAGGAGTTCAATTTGGACGGGCCAGATCGATTTATTGGCATGATATACGTAAAGAGCCGCGGCACTTCTCAAAGCGCAACTTCAAGGACCGTTATGGTTTGGGGAGCTTTCACCTCTCTTGGCAGACTCCCACTCGCTTTCATCTCATCTCGAGTGAATAGCGAGGACTATCAGCAGACGTTGGCCTACTACCATTTAGGAGTAGATTTCATCGACTGCCAACTGTTTTCCAACACGATAACGCTTCAATTCACGCTAGCGCTAGTACACGTGCGTGGTTAGGACGGCATGACATTGAAACCCTAGAGTGGCCAGCATGTTTTCCTGATCTCAACCCGATGGAGACCCCCTGAGGCATTCTTGTCCGACGAGTATATGCGTCAAATCAACAGTATACATCCATGGAAGCACTAAAAGAGAAGTTGTTGGAGCCCTGGGGAGGTCTCGGCAACCAGATCCTGCTAAATCTTGTTGGTAGTATGCTAAACCGAGTCTTTGACGTTATAATTAGCAAGGGCAGGGCCATAAGGTACTGATTAGCACAAGAAAACGAGAATTAATTCAGCGAGAACACTCGATAACTGAGGGTGCCTTATCATTTTACACACCCTGAAAGATGACACATTTTATTGTAGTAAATAACTGCATGCGACGTTATACGCGCTGTTGTTTGTGGTGTGTATATTATTTGACATGTACATTAATCTGATACAGAATAAATTCCTCAAATGTGTGCTCCTTGTATCGACTTGTTGAAATATAGGGGTGCCTTAAGTTTATGCCCGGCACTGCCTAATAGACTAAAAATAGAGTGGTTCGAATTTCATTCAAGGCTTATTTACAGTTATTCTATGTTGCCGTTGTTGCGTTGTGACAAATGATAAAGGAATATATATATATATATATTTCCTGTAGGTTTCGATAAATCTTCATATGTGAGACATAAAGATTAGTAGGGCAAAGCAGATAAGTTCATAAAACCCTGAAGAACACACCACGGTTGAACGTATCATGCTAATTCTATTTGTTGAAGTAACAATAATATTAGATACCAATTCACTAGACCCAATTAAAGAATATAATTAATGCAAGAACGCGTAAGGCAGATCTGGCAAATATAAATATTGGAGACATGTAATTTTATAAACTATTAACATGCCCCCCTTTGATTTGTCCTGTTCGCATTAGATGAAAACTATACGTCTACTATTCAAGTATCGCTGTTCTTCCCATTCATTCATTCATTTTATTAGATTTTCATTTGTATATATATATATTTGAGCCTTTAATCCAAGCCTTAGGAGACCATGTCTTGTCTAACTCGGGAACCTATGCCAATGGAAACCATACATGGTGAAACACGGAACGAGTGAAGAAACATATTTCACTATTATTTAGTCACGAAAGCGGTCCTCCGTTAATTACACAGTGCCATACCCATTCGTGTACTCAGAGTTTCAAAAATGATAATTCGTTCTGTTGTGGTAATATAATCAAAATATTGTGCTCTGAACTGAAAACAAGCTTTTTCCTATCTACTTCAATACATTTGTTCTCAATTAGTGATCATACGAAGGAATATCTGCGAGTCTCAAAGCCTTTGTGTCGCTACTTGAAGACGGCCGCTCGTGTTTTGCACGATTGGGAGCCCATGGTTGAATCAACCATAAGTCATGAAACGATGAAACAGCAGCGTTTTAGCCCCTAGTAGCCGGTATATTTCAAAAAACGAGCTCAGCTTCGTTCAGCTATAGCTTGTGCATTACCAAATACCCCATAAAAAGAAAGCTATCACACACTCACTCACAGACGAAGACTGAGACGTAAATACACCTGTGCTACGATCGTAACTTCAGTGTGGCAGTCTTTCGAATGTATACATATATTGCGCCATTATCAACATGTGTAACATTATCATCATCCTTGTCATTACAACGTCACCATTCGTGTGACAAAATACATCGTCGAAACAACAACAATACTATTTACTCGTAGTAGTTTCGAGTGAATTGACCATGCTAACAGATGTAACAAACAGTGAATGTCTTTGTTCAGTGGATTTTAACAAATATCACGCACGTTGCCTTTCTCTCACCTCATTTTCCTGTTTGATTAGGTACATTTGCAACAATATATATATATATATATATATTTTTTTTTTAAGATAATGATTCACATTCTTGATATGATTACACTGGTGAATGATAATTTGTGTATCGATCTTACTCATAAATCGGATAATCACTTCGGTGTCTCAGAGGTGACTCCTCTTCAATATCATAACAATAGTAATGATGTTACGGGCGGTTTTGTAGTTGCATCACCTGGCACCATGACCAGGCTGCCGTGTTGGCGCCTGTGATGGTGGTGGTACAAAAACGCCTGGCAGTGCTGCGACGCATTGTGCTCGAAGTTGATCCGCTTCGCGCTCAATATTCTGCAACGAGTCGCCTACGGACTCCAGGACGTGGTACACATCATCCATCTAACACAACAACAAAATTATTGAAATGTCAGCTACTCATTCGATTATGACGATACGAAATCGGCTTGGTTCTATTTCTACAATTTATGGTAGTTAACATCATATATGCATATCCGCGAATATGCTCCCAGAGTCACCCGCAAGGCCTCAATATGTAACATAAGCTCGTTCATGTAATATGGAGGATGCTTATTGAAATCCAACACTTTGCCGGATAGTTGACCAGGTTCCCTTGCGTAAAGATTCAATAAATACTAGAAAGTTGAGCACACAAAGAGTTGAGTACACAATGCGCTCTAAATGCCAGAGCTGTATTGTATAATTTCATCCTCCCGAAAACAGATTATATATTATGGAAAATGGGTTAAGAATATACGCTCAATATATATTATAAAATAATTATAAAATGCAATAGATAAATTTTTACCAGTTGTTGCCCCCTGACGAGATCCAACGCCATATCATCGATTTCCTTAATAGCTACCGCGTATGGAAGGGTCGCAGCCTCCCGGACGCCTTTAGCTAGTGAGCAATTGGCCTCAACTAACGTTCGACATGGTACCGGCCGGGCAGGTAATTCCTGTCAGAAAATGAATCGAAAGCAATAATAATTACTCTAATATCTAACGAAGTGTAGATAATAACGAGTAAATGAATGAACGTAATAATTTGCGATAATTGGAATTTCGTTTCTTTTGAGGGATCTCTTTTATTGGAATATAAGTAGTTGCCTATTCATTGCAGTCAAATGAATCATTGATCAAGGCAATACGATAGATCACACTTTGGACAACACGGCTAAAGGCTTCGATGCCTAATAGGCAAAAAAGAATGGTTCGAATTTCAGCCAAGGCTTATTTACAGTTTTTCTATGTTGCTATTGGTTCGTTGTGAAAAATGATAAAGAAATACCGCTTTTACTTATATATATATATATATATATATATATAACAAGCGCTCAGGATCCTTTCTTCTACAAAGCCTTTTCCCTCGTTGTACAGAGAGTCTATGCCATCACCTCTAAATATCTCAAGTGTCCTTTGAGAGTATATATATGTATATATAAATGTGTACAAATCCGTCGTTTGACAATAGTTCTAAAAATTCCAACCTGTGATATGGAAGTGAAGGAGCCCGAAGCTACTGTTGGGGATGAAATCGAGCAGCTCTCAACTGAGATTCCTACAAATGGAGATGAGGCGAGTCGCATAAGGCAAAATCAATATCATGTAGTCGAATGTAGTCAGATAAGTATCGCATGTGACAATAATTGGAACCTATTTCATGATCAGAACCGATTTGGCTGAAGCTAAGTCTATAAATCACACGCGTTTAGTACACGAGAGCCATAATCATTCTTAGTAATAGGGACATAACGCAAGTTTTTTTTTCTACGATATGAAACGCGCTTAAATTTTCATGATCTTCTTCACATCGTACAAATTAAATCATTAGATTGTTTTTCGATTCGAAACAAATCTGAAACGAATTGCAAAGACAAAAAAGGTTCGCCCACCTTGTCTATTGGGCCCTGAACTCTGGCGGTTGGCAGCTGCTGTGGATGCGGCAGCGACAGCGGCCGATGTTTGAGGTTTGACTCGAAATAATTCACTTTCTCCCTCGTCGCTTTCCGAAGCTTCCCCGGCTTCAACGGCGGCTTTTTTTAACTTTCGTAAGCTCATCCTCGAATTGTATCGAGATATCAGAAGGTCGTCGTAGTTTCCACCGTGTGTTGGCTTCAGTTGGGTATCAGGCAAGAGAGAAAGTATACTATGCTCTTCGTTGATGACAAGCACAGAGATAGCACAATAATGCAGTCTATTGAAAACGACAACTGTTTTAAGGTGTTTGCATTGTACGGACCTACCTATACAGATTTTAACCGAGACCCCCAATGCTTATATTATCAACGGGCACGTACGAAATTGTATTTGAGACTTTCGGACTACTGCAAAGAGAAACTCTCATAGGCCATTCTGCTGTACGTCTTCATATATATAATATTTGTGCTAAATAGTACAGTTACATTACATTAACCCTTTCGGCCACTAGATAGACAGGCAACAAAAAGAAATTTAAATGTACGCAGCATATGTATTTATCGGTGCATAAGGTTGTTTTACTTCACTTACTTCACAGGATATTTCTGCCCTCACTCTGCTTACCAGAATATATAGTGTATAAACATAATTATTATATAAAAGCTATAATATAACAGAAAAGGTAGTTAGAAATGCTTTCAAATAAAGCAGAAAGTAAGCAGTGTAGCTGACTGGTGTTGGAAAATATCCATCGGGTTACCAATCTTGCGCTTACATGCAATCTTGTGCAATTTATAGCCAAAAAACGTTGCGTGAATGATCTTTTCCCATGGAAAGTTTCTCGCATGTTACACGAGAAAATATTGTACATATTGGAATACTTGAGACACGATTACCTGGCGAACCTTGTATTGTATTATCATCAAACATTGTATTGTATTACCATCAACCTTTGAATAAAGTCTTATGATTATTATTATTATTACTAATTAAGTCCGCTGGTCTTGATAATTGTCAGTCATGGAATGGTAACCTGTAAGTCATCACTAGGTGCTTACCTGAAGTCATGGGCATTTCACATCAGCGTTCGTATCTTGTCAAAAAAACCATTGTAAGGTATAATGGTCGATTCATTATGCCAGTCAGAGAGAAATCATGAAAAAATTAGACAAAGTGTGATGAATAAAACTTACGTAATTAGGAGTAGGATGAGTCTTTTTCTAAAAGGAGTGTCACAATCACCAATGTGTCATGGTCTATCGCGCGCTCAGCCGCTGAAGTTCGCCAACACAAAATATTTATTAATTTATGCTGCTCTGGTCTCGGAGTGTACCCTGCAAGGCAGCGTTATGACGATCACTATAAGGAGTGTAACACGGAAATCAATTTACTCTTTGGGCATCGAGTCAATGAGTGTGCATTCCTACCCAAAATACTCCTGTCTAATAACTGCATTCAGTCACTAGACACGCACAGATATAATGAACGTACAGCTGATTTCATTCATCAGCTGTCAGCCCAAAAGTAGTTTAAAATAGAGATGTTGTTGCATAAACAAACTGCCAATTGATACAACAGAGTCGTCTGCTTGGGACATCAACCCAAGAAGCGGTTTTAGGGTTACAAAATTCGACAAGCAGCCAGTCAAATGAGTAGAAAAAAAACTACGTTTTGATTTACAATGGTCGCTCGACAACTCATGCATATTGACAAGGTCGAGGAGCTACCGCCTTCTATATATTGTATTGTATCTTCAGCTGATGCTAGGTACATGAGTTTAGGATTCACAACAAACACGGGTATATCGTTTATTGAAGTTTTCAAAGCGTCGATTCGACACGAGTAGCAGTTGAAGGATTCACAGCAAATATTTTTTACGAATGAGCTTTGGTTTTTATTTCACTTGGCCCTAATAGTTTCTCGCTTATGTTGTAGCTCCCTCATACCACATTCAAAAAGCCACGAATATTATTGTTGGTTGATTCATCGTGGGTAACCCGGAGAAAGTCAGAGACCCGCAAAAGTCAACAAAACCGCTCTTATAACAGATAACAATCTCTAACACATATTCATACACGCAGTGTTTGAAATAGATATGAATGATTGAAGAACTCTATTAGGTTTTTAATCGTCGGAACCTTCCGTCAATTAGTGTACACCCCTTATAGAAGACAAGAGATCAAACATAGGCAGACACCATTGCCTACCTTTCTACATCTAGATCGGACAAGTGTGGCCGTTCTTCATAATGTTTTGTCCTATTCTACACTTAGTGAAGAATTCGATTTCGTTTTAGCGTATATAGCCCACAGTGTGTGCATAAATTCGGCGGGCTGTCGAGCAATTTATTTGTGAATCAAATTACTAAGTAATATGAGAAAGACGCAAGCTAGTAACTAAGCGCTCATCTAGTAAAGACCTTACCTGACTTTTCTGCGGAATAAAGTGAGTAGGTCCCATACGAATTTCCTCTTTCAGTCAAACATAGTGCCGGTAAAATTCTGGGTATTTCGAACACCTCAATTAATCGTGTTTAGCCGGCAAGTGCTTAAGAAAAATGTGTCTACTAGTGATATGTCGGCAATTCGTGTCGATATTTTTAACGCACTTTGACGAATTTGAATTTCAGTTGATAGTGGCTACAGGAACAAAAAGGATGCCTGTAGTTAAATTGCTTCAAAACGTTAGCATGTGCCGTCTTTATGGAGCTTCATAAAATATCACAATTGTTGTTTTACACACACATTCTGGAAACAATCAAAGGATGTGAATTCTTTTCGTGTTGAATGAGGCTTTAATAATTCATAGCTTCGCGGACAGAATAAGTGACGCGCGCCACACAAATTTCGAGGTTCTTTTTTCCTCAATGAAAAGAGACAGTTGCGTTAGACTATTAATAATTATAAAGTACTTTTTTGTGAAATTACAACAAAGATAAAATCGCACTTACTTTTTCTCACCGTACATGTTAAAGTATTGTTGTACAATCTGATTCTGCTCGATATTAAATTCGTGTAATGAGAATCTTCATGAATTGTATGATTGATACACGCAGGAGCAAGCAAAGACACGATGTTTAAATATGGTAATAATAAATGGGTCATTTGGTCAATGAAGAAAACGTGCCCACTCCGAGGCCCTCGCTAATGTGGTCGACTGTACGTGGGCGGGCACGGTAACAACGGCACTAGGGCCCAGATTCTTTGCTGCCTGCCGCGTCATCCTCAAGAGGCTCGGTGCGACCTATTGCCAGCTCCAGCACGATCCGCCGCCTGGCGGCTAAGATAGCGTGTGCCAAACAGAGGAACACGGTTGAGACCCTGCCCGGTTGGGCAGGGTCGACCTTGTTCTTCAGCCCGCGTAGAAGGCCGCACTCCACTCTAGTTGGGGTGCGGCCTTCCGTCTGAGGCTGGGGCTCATGTGGCGCGCGCCTTCTCGCATGCCACACAGGCCGCAGCTCAAGTTCGACTTTCGCATCGCCTTCAGCACGGGACCTCGTTCGCGAGGTCGCCGACCACGTCCCCGGCCTGTCCCGCCTGTTTGATCTGGCCCATGGCTGACGTTCCCCTTGATCATAGACCACGCCGTCCTGAGCTCTGAGTGCGGGGTTCAGCTGGAGGACCCACTGGGCCCGGGCCTCTTCAGCCTAGCCCTTCGGCCCTCGTTGTGTCCCTCCAGGCCCGCCTTCAGCTGTGGTACATGAAGACAGAACGTTGGCGAGCGATCCGGCGATCGTGGCTGTAGACTCCTAGCGAGTACGCGATTACGAGGGGCCCAGCGGCCTTGCACGGTGGTGCAAGGCCGCTGGGCCCCTCGTAATGTATACGCGGTCCGGTAGGCCATACTACGGAAGAACGCCGCCCTCAAGGCAACTCACCTCTTTTCCCCTCTTGCCCTCGAAACTCTAGGCGGCCACGGCCCCCTCATTGCTACTTTTCTCTAAGGAGTTCAGCATAGGCTGATCCGTATCAGGGCAACCGTGGAGGATTCCTTCTGCAGTACCTTTCTCTCGCTCTGCAGAGAAGCAATGGCACCGTCTGCCTCGGGACGATGACGGCCTCGGCCTGACATGCTGACCCCAACTGCTTCTCTAAAGATTGTCTGTTTTAAGACACACTATCATATGAAATAAGAGCATGCCTCTATATAAGTATTTTAATAAACCACCACTAAATTATTGTTAAACGTGCATTCTTAATATTTATGAACTAAAGGAAATTTAAATATGTCGGCTTACGCCGACTACCGCTCTGAGAGGCGCCGTTCGCCTGAACGTCCGCGCCGGCGAAGTCCTGAAGTACGAAAGGAAATTGATCAAAGGATCAGGGAGAAGGAGAAGGATGCCCGAGATGTGCTAAAGGATAGGGAGGGGAGAGAACGGGAAAAGGACTTACGTAGGTCTGAAAGGGATCTGGATCCTCGAGACAGAAATAGCAACAGAAATTTCACTATGCCAACGGACAGAAATCGGAACAGGGACAGATCGAGGTAAGCTAATCTCACACGATTGCTAACTAGCTCGTACGTTTCACGCGGAAGATGGCGGATTTTGTAACCCATTTAATGCTTTATCTCTTTCCACCGCATCGGGTTAAGATACATCTAGTTAATACTACAGCTATGAACTACGAACAAATTGAGTAACGACAAAATTCAGTGTATACGCACATGCACTTCTTCAATCATATGCTTTTGGCAATAATCGTCCTTCGGCCCGATCATAGCCTATAAGAATGGATGGTACCTAAAGATAGGAACAAAGTCAGACAGAGATTTCTGTCCAATGTTGCCCCAAGTTTCCAGAGCCCAACTGAGAAATTCCATTTTATGATATTGGCCCATTTTGTTGGTGGAATATGAAAATCCTAGTTGATATTGAGCTTCTGGAATGAGATTCCTATTCTCCAAACCTTCCACCTTGCTGGCAAACAGTCACTAAAGACAGAGGTCATTTTACCGTTGATTAAATCAACACAAATATTTAGACATTGAATTTGTTTGCTGTAATTTTTAGCGAATTACTAAACTGAGTTGAGTATTGGACCGGGTTAACTGCAATAGATGACAATGGTTGCAGTAGGCGAGAGCACTTACAGAAGAGGGAGATTTTTGCGGTAGCTTTTAATGTTGGTCACATGTGCATTACAAATAGTGGTTATTATAAACTCTATAGTATTAACTAGATTTATCTTAACTCTCTCTCTATATATATATAATTGCGATTCCATTTGGAGGAGTGCGTAGTTGTAAAATGGATACATGGTCACAGTTTCTAGCTAAATATTTACCAATATAGCTGTTTAGAAGTTGGCTAATTGTTGTCACCTTAACTCTTTTGCCATTATTTCTAGGGAGCGAAGAAGGTCAAGAAGTCGCTCTCGGGACCGACGAGGGAAAGACAAGGATGACGTAAAGGAGGTGTGGACGTGTGCCAGTCATTTAGTGTTATCATATTTTGTTCTATTGCTTTATTCTCCAATTAAGTACGAACAGTGTGGCGACTCAGGATAACCTCAGGAAGCAGTATAGTTGATGAAAATGTGGTAAAAATGTATTAAATTGTTTACAACGGTTTCATATAATTAACGTTCTCAGTAAGTCGTGTATAGTTGTAGAAGTGTATATTCTGTTAAAACGGCTGTCATTATCTTTAATGGAAATCATACCACGCTTCAGCCACGACGCGTAGCGAATATTATGCTAGTAGAGGTAAATATAACTTAATAGTAGCGTTTGATCCTTTGAAGGATAAGATAGTTTAATACGCTTGTACCTTTTAATCAGGTGATAAAAATTGAGGATGATGACGAAGATGACAAGATTCAGATAGAGAAACTCGGTGATAGTGGAGCACGTGACGATGGAACTAGCGAGAAAAAAGAGAAGAAGGAACCTCATTCACTTGAAGAGCTACTCGCGAAGAAAAAGGCAGAGGAAGAAGCCAAGACCAAGGTACTAAACATTAGATGCCGTTTTGTACATCATTTTGAAGTATCTCGTTTGAATTTTGATTGAAATAGTTTTTTATGTGCCGTTCTACGAATAAGGGACACGATTCTGCGGACCCTATGGACAGCTATGAAATAATTTAGAATTGTATAACCGTCTAGTTCATATATCACTAATAGACAACTCGCATTTGCAGCCTGTATTTCTGACCAAGGAACAGCGTGCTGCTGAGGCGATACAGAGACGGCAACTCGAGGTCGAAGAGCAGAGAAAACGACAGGATGGCGAAAGACAAAACAGACAGCAATTCCTCGATGAGGTAAGTGTGACTTTTGTGAAGATAATCATTCAAATGGTGCGAATAGACTCTAAGAATAGACACGCTGATGATGATGATAATGACGAGCCTACTCTCATGTGAAGAAAATGCGGGAGGAGAAGAACTCATTTGGTTGCACTATATCTGGTCTTGGGAATGCAAAAGATACGTAAGGTTGATGTGTAGGATTTCCTGTCTACATATTAATCAGGTTAATAGTTTGTACACAACAATTTAAATGATGAAAAGTTATTTTAATACCATTGTCGTCAGAGAAATATCAGCATCGTTGTGAAATAGCACGAGTATATATTGTTAATACTGTTTTGACATTTAAGGTTCGTTCTCGAGGTCGCAATGATGAGCGCGAGCGTGAGCGAAGACGCGAAGAAAGGCGTCGGGCCGAAGAGGAACGTAAAGAGCCAATGCCAGGAATGAGCTCTCAAAGAGACCGCGCCAGAGAGCACGAAGCTATCAAGGTGTGTTGTCTTTAACTGGATACTTTTCAAACTTCTTTGGCGGCAAAACTTTAGTCAGACTAAAGTTATCGACTTTAGACTTACGGGTACCTTCGTCTATTTCTTGTATCTACAGAGTGAGGCCGAACGGAGGGTATCAAAGACAAAAGAATACAGTTTTCCAAGACAACCAAAATACGTATTTGGTTGATTGGGCGCAAAGCATAGATATATATATATATATATATATATATATGAGCAGTAACACTAATCACATTACCGGGATATTGACGTCAAAAGCTTTCTGCAGCACCGGCAGGATGAAAAAATGATTTGAATACTGATTGCTACACTGTTTTAAATTACAGGAACGTTATTTGGGCATAGTCAAGAAAAAGAGACGAATTCGAAAACTTAACGATAAGAAATTTGTATTCGACTGGGATGCCTCTGAGGACACAGGGAATGATTATAACCCTCTTTACAAGGTAAGACATTCTAAACATATCTAAAAGAAAAAATAATTTACACTTTCATGGACAAGATAGAAGTGTTCTTTACTGAGGATATTAGCGACTCTCAAATATTCGACTGACTCAGGTGCTTTGGTTTTTGGTTGTATACATTACAATAGTTACGCACAACATCCGTGGACAATCCCTGTTAAAAAAAATTCTTAATGTTCGTGTAGTTCCCGCGAGCATAGACCTCAATCTCAGTGAACCTAACCGAGGCAGCCTTGTGCAGCTAGTCCAGGTGAAAAACGTTGATCCCATCTTAATTATCTGCTCATTTTTTAAATTAAAATCTATATTAGAAACAGACTTGATGAAATCGAAATAATGAAAATCAAACAATCGATCGTCAGTGACACTTTCAACTGCAGAACTACAGAATAGATAACAATTATTCAATACAGATAGTCTTGCAATTGGTTTCTGTAGCTCACACAAAGTAAATGAAAAATTAATTCAGGTGTATGTATTTGCTTGCTGCGGCGTGTTCGTAGGAACGACATACTGTGCAGCTATTTGGACGTGGCCACGTAGCTGGAATCGATATTAAACAGCAAAAAAAGGAGCAAAGTAAATTCTACGGCGAACTTCTCGAAGCCAGAAGGACCAAACAGGAGAAAGAGCAAGAACTGTATGTTATAATTAAATTCATTTATTAAGCAGTTGTTGCTTACTTGATATTGGTGCAAATATTATTGTTTTTTTGTTGAAGAGAACTACAACGCAATGGTGCTCTTTGGCCAACCGGTTAGGCAGGGAGAAATTTCGCAAATTTTTCACATGTGTTAACCACTTGATTCAACGGTGTGCCTGACCGTCTAAATTGTATTTTACTGTCGATTTTCAGGGTCCGTTTAAAAAAGCTCAAAAATCGGGAAGAAAAGCAGAAATGGGATGATCGCCACTGGAGTCAGAAAGACGTCGCTGAGATGGCAGAGAGAGATTGGCGAATCTTTCGTGAAGATTTTAATATCTCCATCAAAGGTAGATTTGTCACTCATATATATATGTTTATATATGTGTACATATATATATATATATATATATATATATGTACATATATATATATGTGTACATATATATATATGTGTACATATATATATATATGTGTACATATATATATATATATATATATATATATATACACATGAGCGCATGCTTAATAGTAATTCGCAGTTCTGTTCTGGTGTTTTATACACCGTTTGGTGTATAATGGCATCGGCGAAAATCGAACAGTCTATCACAACGAAACTTTCAACTTTTTGAGCCTTCAAGACTAGTTTTCAATAAACTTAAGTTGACTCATATGTCTTAGATCCTAAGATAAGCAGCCACACAGAGATTGGTTGAATCTGGGAGTTCTATGACCTTTATGGCATGCCTCGTTGCGATTCACAGACAGTTCATTGAGTAGGCTAAATATGTAGCAGTTTAAATATGTAGCAGTCTATATCCTAGCTAAATAGTTATATATTTACCTCAGGTGGCAACATCCCGAATCCTTTGCGTAAATGGAGCGAGGCTACCCTTCCGCATGAGATCACTGCAACCCTCGAAGAGCTCGGATACGAAGCGCCGACGCCAATCCAGCGGCAGGCCATTCCAATTGGTTTGCAGAACAGAGACATTATCGGCGTAGCTGAAACTGGTTCGGGTAAAACACTCGCTTTTCTGTTTCCACTTTTGTGCTGGATTTCTTCACTTCCCCAACAGGACATCATCGAGACCGCCGATCAGGTATATTTGCTTATCTCGCCTACGACACTCACTACTACTACTACTACTATGATATATTTATAAAGAGCTTTGCTCTGAACATAAGTGAGACCTTTGAGTTTATGTTTTAGTTACATGAGACCGCAGCCACCGCAATTAGCGGCAGTAAATGAGTGTAAGGATATTTATACTTCTTTCTTGATAACTTTTAATGTAAACTCTATTAACAAGTCAAACGTTCAATTCTGTTAACTTGTAGCTATTAAGCCGATACAGATATTTGCGAGGCGGTTTGTTATTGAACCATTAATGTAGGTATATATGATATTATTCTATGTATGTGGGTGAGCACGTCGATGTTACAATACATGCTTGTCTGTTTGCATCTCTACTCTTCACTTCGGCGGCACCGACTCCTTTTAGGGTCCATATGCGATTATCATGGCGCCCACCCGCGAGTTGGCTCAGCAGATCGAAGAGGAAACAACAAAATTCGCTAAAAAGATGCGAATCCGCACAGTGGCTGTCATCGGAGGCCTTTCAAGGGAAGAGCAGGGATTCAAGCTGCGAATGGGTTGTGAGGTTTGTTGACACATTTCATTATTTAGTACTATTATTATTACTACGTTAACGAAAAACGTTTCTAAATATAGCATAGTTACAAATATTAATCTGCCCGATTCGAGCTAGAGCTACCGATCAAGGCACTTTTTAATTGATTGCCTTCTTTTTTCAGATCGTCATTGCTACTCCAGGTCGTCTAATTGACGTCCTAGAAAACCGATACTTGGTTCTCTCGCGATGCACCTATATTGTTCTCGACGAAGCAGACCGCATGATTGATATGGGTTTCGAGCCAGATGTTCAAAAGGTATTGAAGCTATTTATTGTCGCTGTAAGAGCTCAACCTAATCGCGGATCGTTTAAAGCATATGTGTCCATTATGCATATTCAGGAAGCAACACATAGACTCCTATAGAAGTGGGGGATGTTTTTTCCTTAAATTGTCAGATGATCTTGGTTCACGTTGGTTTCATTTTCTGTTGCAGGTTCTCGATCACATGCCGGTAACGAACCAAAAGCCAGACACCGATGACGCGGAAAACGAAGCCTTTCTATTGGCAAATTTTAACACATCGCATAAGTACAGGTATGATCAGATGAAATGGACACATTGCATTGGTTATAGTGAAGTGCACAAATTTGTTCTTCATCTGACCTCTGTGAGGTTTGTTTATTTACCTGCGTATTTGAATGTTATTATATCTTACTGAAGTCGCCAAGTGCTCGCCTTTAGCAGTTTTACAATTGAATCGTTTAGTTAATTAATTGATACGCGTATTTTTAGCGTAGCAATGTTTGTTGTTTATCTGCTCCGCACTTGTCACATGAATAATTTTCCTCTGTACAGGTAGGAAATTAAGAAAAATATAACGCCGTAGATAGTGACGCATAACAAACTGTTCAATAATGTACAAATGTGTAACCATATATTTGATGATCTTTTGTTTGGTTGGCGGTTTAGGCAAACGGTAATGTTCACCGCTACGATGCCGCCCCCTGTCGAGCGTTTGGCGAGAACTTACCTCCGTCGTCCAGCTGTTGTCTACATCGGCTCCGTGGGCAAGCCAACAGAGCGCGTAGAACAGGTTGTATACATCATGAACGAACCTGACAAGCGTAGGAAACTCGTTGAGATTCTCCAGCTTGGCGTTCAGCCACCTGTCATTATATTCGTCAACCAGAAGAAGGGTGTCGACGTCCTCGCAAAGGTTTGTCTCAACAATAATTTAGATGCGTGTCCATCCATCTCATCACAGCAGGCATATGTATTCCGTAAAACCATATCATGCTAATTTCCATTAAGTGGCGCGGAAATTTTGCCTGACTATGGAATACCGTGTGTCTTTCTAATTTATCCTTAAATGATCTTTAACTACAGGCTGTAGGCGAATTCGGTATTGCCTCTGATTTGCGATTAGTTTCAGATTTGGCAGACAGGGTGGTTTTTGCCGTATTGCAATATAAAGAGACAAATGTTATATTTTGAGGTCTCAGATGTTTATGAGCGTTTTTTGTAAAACATATATTCTAAGGTAAGCTCGTCGTTACGAGTTGACCGATTCCATTTCTAATTAGTTTGCCATTACTGAGTTACAACCAGTAGTGCGAAGAATAGAGAGGAATGACGCCTGCCAATAGACCCGAGCACATGATAATAATAATAATACTTCTCTTATAAGCAAGTGACTTTCGGAGGAGAGCACGACTCGCCTTCTATAGTACAATCAAAAATCCTCTAGACCAACATCTTCTCGTTTCTATCCTGTTCGTTACAAAATCGCAGGGTTTGGAGAAGCTTGGTTTCAATACGTGTACACTACATGGTGGAAAAGGTCAAGAACAGAGAGAGTACGCTCTCGCATCGCTCAAAAACGGCACAAAGGATATTCTCGTGGCCACTGATGTTGCCGGAAGAGGAATCGATATTCAGAAGGTGTCGCTTGTCATTAACTACGATATGGCAAAATCGATCGAAGGTACGTTGTGTAAGGGGTTTATAGTACAGGCAAATGGTAGCTCGACCGAATCGTTTAATATTTTCTCTCTAGAGCCAACATTCGAGCTGTTTGCTTAGTGAAGTGTACGCATTGTGATCGCAACGACAGTATTCGGATGTCGCTGCCGATTAAGAACTGAGGTAACAATTTGTGTAATCGTTTCCCGCAATTAGACATGTAACGTAATGAATAGCTGAGTCAAATTGTCCAATATGGAGACACTTTTCCTAAGCAGTGGGAGTTAGTTAATAATTAGTATAAATGTTCAAAGCGAATCACGTGACTTATTATGAACATGATATTTCAAATAGAGGCAGATTTGTTAGTCTATTCGATACTGTTCAGCTCCATATTTCTTCTAAGTCTAGAGATCGATAAAATTGATTAGTCATCTAACGACCTTATTAATTTGTTCTACAGACTACACCCATCGTATTGGTCGAACTGGCCGTGCAGGCCATCACGGCAAAGCCATCTCGTTCTGTACCAAAGACGATTCGGCTCTGTTCTATGATCTTAAGCAGATGTTGCTGGCAAGCCCAGTATCGAACTGTTCCACGGAACTGGCGAATCATCCCGATGCTCAACACAAACCGGGCACCGTTGTTACGAAAAAGCGAAAAGAAGAGAAGATTCTCGTGTAGTCAACAACAGTTAATGAGTCAGTTTCATTCAATCAATTTGCGTAGTGAACTACATACGTTGTGCTATGTCTATAGCATCGCTGAAATCATTAGCCTACGGGCGCATTATATTAAAATATGGAGTGATTGTGGCAAATAGTACGCTGACCAATCAATAGTTGGTTTGAGGGGTTGAATAGTTGAAAATTATATATTGTATGCGTGCTTGTCTGTATTGATGTACAAATAAAAAGGTGGATATATGGGAAAGCTTGGATTGTTTACTTAGTTGCCGATGCCATAGGTAGATGTGTAACTCTGTTTAGAAGGCCTATTGATTTTGCGATGCGTTTGTTTTTTCCAACATTGGTAAAATTGTTGAGAAAAGTATGGGTCAGCCTTATTAGAAACACTTTGTAGGGACATTTTAGGTACAACCTCTGCTCTTCGGTTTCATACCTGAAAAATCGTGTAAGGTGCAAGCACCTATTTGCTACTTACTTTATGCCTATTATATTAATATCTTGCTCGCTTGCGTTTTCCTTCGTTCTAATCTGGCCTGCGTTCAACCTTTCAGCTTGTACTCTGTAGGGCACACATATGGCACATGTTCATACTTAATTCTCCTAAACATTACGCAATACGATATATACAATAGATGTCAAATCACTATATTTCTCATCATTTGTAGGAGATAAGAAAGATCAATAGTATCGACCTTCGTTAGTCGCAACATTCTGAAATATAGATTTGAGTTCGGCGCCGAGCAAAATGTCTACACCAACTCCGTATAGCAGCACATGTTTTTGTCTGACTGCTCTTAGAAGAATGTTTCAAATATTTTCTACCCCTTGGCCCTACGGATATGGGTGTGTACAGTTGTTAATATGAACGACCTCGTTCTGTTGAGCAAAAGACTACACTGTGGGTGACTACAACGTAAAAGTTTAAAACCTGGTGAACAACATATCTGAACACAATAGTACTTCAGATAAATGTGCCACGGGAATAAAATAAATCTGTATACAGGTGATGAACTTGCTTTGCAGAAACGACATTTCGTCTACTCTGAGTCATTCCGACCCAAAGGGAGATCAAGTATTTAATTTCTTTATTTGGTTAGAAGTTACATGGCCACCAGAAAAATCCGTTACAGAACAGTCTAGCGTCCTTTTGACATGCAAACACACCTGATATGGAAAAAGCTGTTTTGCTGCTTGCATACCAAGCTTTTTTGAAATAAATTCATGAACTCTGCACTTTCTATTTGCTTTGCGAGAGTCTCAAAGACCGCAGAAGTCCAAGAAGCCGATTTAGCTCCACACGTGAACCGGGTATCGAGACAGACCCAGATTGACTTTCCGAGTATCTTTTGAACTTATTTCGTGTATTTATGATAGCCATATTTTGTCATCTTATTCAAAAGGATAAACTTTGTGAGCTTTTTCTGATAATAGGTCATTGTAGCTATGCGAGTGGCTTTCCATTTCAGGTCAACGAGATTGCGAGTACCGACCTTGTAAGTCAACCCGTTTTCATTTCGGTTGAGGTTTTTAGGACCCGCCGTAACAATGAGCAAGATCCAGTCCCAGTTGGATCATATCTCCTCCTCTTCAATAAAGTATAGGAGATTATTTATCTTCTATCGCGGCAGGAGGCACTGTATTAAGGAAACACTAGTTAAATATACTTAAGCATCACTCAACTAGAGACTTGACAATTCATCGATGTTTACAGACAATGGTAACTATGAACAATAATATAATTTGTTCCTCAAAAATACAGTTTTCAAAGCCAACGTTCCATTAAATAGGAGATATATTATTGGATTTTGTTTCTTACAACACTTATTTAAATTATTAGTTTCGGAACCGAGTGGTTCTCGCTACTCGGACTGACTGGTAACGAACCTTTCTTCAACAGTTATTTTTGGGAAGAGTGCTTATGCAGATGTAGCTTCTCCTCGAGGGTATTTGCCTAGGTACTGTGGGACTCTTGGCTCAAGGGCAAATCTATCTCAACCCTCTATTCTACTAAAATTTCACTCTCTATACGGCTCGGATGTTCCTTTAATAGTACTACACGCTGGGAGGAGAAATGATTAGCAAAATCGGGTCAACGGGCCGGGGTCAGTCACCTGTCAAGTTTCCCACCTCACCAGGACACGTCAAGTCTCGTCGCGGAGTGTTAAGCTGCCATTACCTCATGAACTCGGCGTAAACCTGCTTGATTGCCATGATCTGTTGCCTTATTGCTGCTGGCTAGCAAGTTTGTCACCTCTGATCCAGCTCCCAGAGCTTCCCGAGATGGTACCACAAAGCCACAAATGGTTTGGTTTACCGTTTGTTTGAGCTTGCGGTCAACAAGGTTGCTCCTGACAGCTTCCAAGGGGTTCTGCCCTTCCCCAGCCTCACGTAGGATACATACAACCGAGGTAGCTTTCTAAGTTCTCCTCAGGTACGACCGATAGTTCTCGTGTCCTGTTATAAATTGGGTTACAAAGGATATCATTTCCCCTCTGATCTATCGATTCAGTTAGTCATCACTGGGATAGTTTCGTTATGAACCCAGGTAGACTGAAATTATTTTGTCGGAGCAGACAGACAAAGTATGAGAGATTCGATTTCATTTTGAATGTAGCATCCTGGCTACCCTCCACGGAGACAAATGATTTGCTCACTTACTACGAGTCGTTGGCTTGATAACAAAGCCAACAAAGCAACACTAACACTCGACTCGTTGTAACACTCGACTTGTGTATGTGTAAGATCGAACAGATTATCGAAGACATGTTCGTGACGTAGTGTTTTTAACATAAATTGAGGTCTGCTGATCTCATACTTTCACAAACCGAAGGTAGAACGAGTGACTCAGTGACGGGCTGACGTCCTCACCTGACGTCCTCTACTGTTCGCAACGGATAAACTTTCGATGCATCTTTTGAAGCCTGTGCATATTGCCTATTTCGACAGAGTTCCTAATCACGCATGTACCTGAATAGAGGGACAATGTGAGGTTGATATAAAGAAATAATTGAATTGAATTGAATATAGTTTAAAGTAGGCACTAACTTAATTAAGGGAAAATGGCTTGAGTATCCAGCAGCATACTGACGGGTTTTGGTGAACAACAAACTCAGCCTGCTCACTGAAGGACCCCCACATCCAACTTAACTATCCTGTAAGGCTGAATGATCCCGCCAGTACCATCTGCATTTTGCGCAACAAATCACTTATGTATAGTTTTATTTATAGATAGCGATTTCCAGACCGGGGCCTCGAAGGGTACTGATTTAGTCATTTATTCAATGCAGAAGTGATCACTGCAGTTCTCCTCGTCAGCAGTACTCTCCAGTTTACAACAAGAGCAGCGTGTAGAGTACCCTGTATAACGTGAGGTCAATGAATGACTTGGCGTTGGTTCCGTTAAATGTTGGCGTGCTGCTGTCATTGACGGTTGTTAGGTCAATATGTAGTCATACACTCCATGAAAATTGACCTCGTTTTGTCAATTTTTTTCGCTCCCCAGGTCACTGAAGACGCGTCGAAGTTTCCCGAGATAACTATTGGCAGTTGTGCAAGGTGCAAGGACAGTGTCAATCAGATCGTCGAGTACTTTCTCTTGTTCTTCGATTGGGCCATTTGGGTTGATGCAACACAAGTAGAACCGACCGACGTGTCGACCTTAATCCAGTGCCTTGACCACGTCTACTCTTCTTCTTCTCTAGGTCCATAATGTTAGTGCCTGTTCTCTCATGTTATGGCTTTAATTATTCCCTGGCCAGGATTCCCTGCTGCGACTGCTATTTATTTGGCTAACTTTAAGCATTTGTGTTGCTGGCTTTCCATACAGGTTGGTCAGCAGGTTGGGTCCGCAGATTGGGATGTCTTCCTCTATTTTTCTCCTGTTTCGGAAGTCGACGACCGTGAAACCTTCCGCATCCAAGCGGTGACCTAGCGTGGGCACGCCATATAGTCACTGTCTAGTCACAGTGGTAGAGTCAATTTGGGGGACCATTGTGCCAGTTCCTGCGACTCTGTCTGCTGTTGAGGTCCCTGTAGGTTTAAGACGTACGCGACGTCTGCCCTCTCCTAGACAAACTCTTTATTGGAAGCATGCCGCTTACTTGGCGGCATGTTCGGTAGACCTACAGTTGTAGCATTTCGGTGAGACAATACATTATCTTTACAAACTGTTCCCATGTTACACATCTGTGACGTCGATTATTTCCTTAACGGTGTCGTTTTGACAACATTGGCATTTTGGTAGCATTTGACGGCGATGGCTTCTGCAACCAGGTAGGAGACCCAGCCGATCAGTAGCCGCCCTGCTTCAGTCAGCCTTTTAGCCGGCCCAGGGTAGCCGGCCCAGTATGTGTTGCCGAAGACGTTTCGTGGCCGATCTTTTTGGATTAGATCTTCTGAGTCCATGATGGAGTTACACGCGTCAATGAGACGAACGATAGTTTCGATTGTAGTTGTTGAGACTCCGCGTCGGTTGCGATTTCTTCAGGTGTAGCTTAATAATCGTAGTATAACTGAATAATCATTTCTCTCAACGAATATCATGGAGTATATTTTGCACTCCATATATGCGCATGTTGGCTAACGTTTAACGGTTATGGACACCTCAAATCTCAAAAGCCTTTTCATCGTCAATCCATGTGCTCGTTCCAACGAAGAAAAAAGACGCTGTCTAACCGGATCTTGCGACCTTTCCCCAATCGAACCTAAACTGATGTTCAGAGTGGTCAATCTAAACCCGAGTTGTAATTTTGTTACCCTGTTATTTTGCTGCGCTAATCCCGTCACTTCGTTACAATCATCAACTGTTTCAGTCCCCGTGTAATTATCTCATTGCAGTACTCTCATCGCTTTATTTCAGTTAACCCGCTCCAGTTATTGAGTTATCCTTATCACCTTAATGATGTTACCCTGGATCAGCTATTCGATTCGATGGTTACGCCACAGTAATTCCGTTGCGTCAATGCGGCCACTCAATCACTCGAATTCAATGACTTCACCTCCTTCACACCTGTTGTTGCAAACAACCTCTTACCATCTCTCATTACGCAAAAAATGTAGTTTTCGTTCTCTTGTTCCAATCATAATAATATATTATCCTATTTGAGTACAAAGAATATCGATTCTGACAGCGTGGTCTCAAGAACCATTTTCGATGATTGGTCAAAACACCGAAAAAGTAAAAAAAAACAAATATAGGGTAAAATGAGCTGACCCAAACGAGACGATGATTTTCGTTGAAGACTTGCGGTAGTCACAGACACACATTATATATATATATATATATATATATTTTACTACTGTACATTTCTCCTTTTTATTAATAATTGTGTTAACAAATCGACGAATATTTCTTTATATATTGTTGAACTGTGAATAGTTGGCAATTATAATAATAATAGCTGTCACTCGACCGCCGGAGGTTCCTGTGCCAAGTCACTTTTACTCCATTTTTTTTTACGAGAACTTAAGCGTCTTGTAATTGCAGTTCCGTAAATAAACCTCAAATGAAATATATAATATTAAATAAACATTTCCGGAGGTAATTCTAAGCTAACTAATATGTTGCAACAAGCGACATTTTTTCGTTTATTACAAATGCATATACGGCTTTTAGATGTCTGGCCATACTGCACATATACCTGACAGTGCTTGAGACAGAGCCACATCGGCAGCTTTTTTGTTACGAGTCCACTCACAGGATTCAGCCTACGGAGGTAGTTGAATACCGTGTGCGATCTTCGCAATGAAGAGACAGAAGCGAGTCAGTTACTTACAGCCAGCGGCTGCTTTGTCTTCGAGGATCAGGATCCGTGGAGCAGTGGTGGTACAGCTCAAAGAGTGACTTGAATCACGGGCCCAAAGCTCGCGATCCCCTCTTATTTCTCTCGTCTTCTCGATTTAATAGACAAGTTAGATTTGGAGGGGTGCGGCAGAAAAGCACAATCCGCTCAGCGTTGCTGGGGGCTGTCTCGTGGCGTTTCGAGGACTTTTCGTCGTTCTCCTTCTCTAAAAGCTTTTTTATAACTTGACGGAGCATTTTATAAGGACGCGCTCGCGCGGAGTCGCCCCTTCTATGGGTGAGTTGAGTGGTTGGTTATGGGGGACGGCAGGACACAACGTAACAATGGGACAGTTGCCTCATTCGTCTACAGTTCTTTAGAAGAGCAGCAAAATGCAGGGGCGGTCTATGAGGAGCGCTCTTTGACGACGAATGATGCGACAGCTAACATCCAAGTGTGCTGGCCATCCAGAGGTGTAAAAAAAGATCAATATTATATTGTTTTATTATTTTCACTTACATACTTTGTTTAAAGTGGATATCGAGAGGAGGCTATATTGAAGACGGATATTGAAGACCAGCGATATTTATAAAATTGATGTAGGCATTTATATATTTCCAGCGAACCGTACAATATGAGATAAAAAGATCGTTGGGGAATTCACAAGTTCGTAATTATTGACCAGATGGTAGTTATAAGGTAACATCAAATTCCTTTCGATCTCATAGTTCTGGAGTCCTTTGACGTGAGCCAAATCTGCTAGACATATTATTACCTCATTATTAATCAAAACGCGTCAAAATATTTACTTATCACTCGTCTTATATATATTTTGTTTTCGGTATTTGTTTTAAAAATGGAATGCTCATTTTTAGTCAATTCAAACGACGACTCTCGATACCCACAATGGTAAAACACCGCAGATATAAACATTTTCTAATACATGTGCATATATATATATGTATATATATATATATCTGTGTGGAAATATTCGTGGCGTTCGAGACGCGTAGACTAGAGATGGTAGATGCTTCTCAACAAGATAAATATAAAAGTTAAAATCTTTTGTCGATAATAGAAATGATAGAAGAATTGTTGGTTGAGAGAGACACTCGCAATACTATACCAAATATAGTCAAGTAGTCCATTCGGTTTTGCTCCGTTTTCTCGATAAATCGAATCAAGATCAGTTGCCTAGTTTTCTAGAACTAAACCAAATATATAGTTCAATTATTACTAAAATTATCTCAAACATGAAGCAATTGTTTGGTATAAGACGCACACCCCAATACTAAGATGTGTATTCGCAGCTGCTTAGTATCTCCCTTCTGTCAATGATGAGTTGTAGCCTATTCATAAAACGCTCTGCTGTAGTGTGTCTTCAGAAGAGTTTTGAATACCACGACTCGCAGGGCCTCTTTCGATACCATCCTCGATGTAGCATTGGCCGAATGAGTTGTTTTCACTCTGTAAAAAAAAAGTGATTTGTAAATGTCTTGTTAAATCTTACAAGTCTATATGCTAGCTAAACGGTGCATATGCAAGATGTGACATACTATGTAAACCTAAAGCATATTCAACGGTGTTTTGCAAAAAATCGACCGAGTATTATTACGGAGTTTCTTGAATTTGTACGAAGTCGTCATGTGTGTAGGGCTCATCTCTTTCTTACTCATAAAACTTTAATGGTGTTCGAATGAAACTCTTCATGAGCCCTTGTGACAAGTGATTTTCTATACAAACGACTGCGAATCATCAAACGGCATCCTCTTCAACATTACTCTACGATTATCAAGAGTCGTCGGCACCACAATTCTATACAGCTCCACTGAGTGAAGAGTAACTTACGGTCGTGATTAATAACGCGAGATCTGTTATTACGCCATATATTATAGCCGTCATATTAAGTATGAATATATAATAATCATGCTGTATTTTATTATATTTGTGAAGACCCACTTCATTGATTATACGCACAGTTGTGTGGTGATCGTCGCTGGGTAAAGTTGGACTCGGTTGAGTACTGCTCACTTGGGATAATTCGTCATCTCCGATCTGTCTGACGCTGTAACCAGAATGGTTTAGGGTCAGCATTGTCTTTAACCTGTTCCCGCAGGTAGGCTAGTAGGTTCAGTTCACAAATCCAAAACACGAAATATATATCTATTATAAATAATTAAAATATTTATAGTAATTACCTAGTTATTATAAATTTGCACCACGCATTAATGAAAATGATTTGTGTCTGGCTCAAAAGCCGCTGGTGTACAAATGCACTTCCCGCTAATTCACGTACTTTTCCATTATATGAGGTATTTGCATCTACTAACTTCTCAAGTTCTCAAAGTGAGCAGACTTTAAAAAGCGTCTGTGGGGTCTTCAAGAGAAATTGACTACAGAATTGATTACACAAATAATTCTGTGACAATTGAATTGAAGTCAGATCAACCGAGAATCAAAATTCTCGTTATGCCATCTCATCCTCTGACTTCGTTATTCAACGATAGCGCTGTTGTGTACGAATCGATCTCACAGAAAGAACTTCCACAGGGCTGAAGATGGGACTGACAAGTTTCTCCTTGATACAGTCAGTTATTACACAATATGAACGAAGAGAGGAAGGTCACCGCTCTCTGCTATCGTTACGGCCGCTGGTAGTCGACCCAGTAGCTGCGGCCTCTGTAGAGCTTGAGGACTTCTGATACAAGTGGTGGTATGACAAACTGTTAAGATCATTCCTCAGACCCTCCATTCAAAATTTCCACTTGGCCATATAGAAAATAGGCAGCCAACTTGGTGCGACTTAACTCAATCGTACAACAGTTATGTCACGGTCGTTACTGTTTGGCTACAACTCGCCTTTTTCAACATTTGTTTTGTTGGGTCTCAGCATAAATTGCCATTTCAAGGTCACATTATCCAGGCTGGGATCACGAGGGCAATCTTGAATATATTACTACAGCTGGGGGCTGGATCGAAGCGGCAATGATATTCACGCAGCTGCTGCTGAATTGTCATCTGTCATAATATGAGGTGAGGTGCCACTATCCAATATATTATGTCTGTCCGGATGATGTATGTGTCGTATTATCGCGACAAAAAACATATATAAATGTAATGGACAATGATTTGAGTTGTGCTGATAGTGTAATCAACATTGGGTATTCTTTACTCTCATTGAAGCTTCGCATTATTTTTTGTGAAGATGAACGGAAGGAGATTGAGAACGACTTACCCATCTGTGGGGCACTCACTTAAAACGAAGACGCATTTGTCCAACGTAGCTTCAATTGAATATAACAAATCTGTATTATCTTCACGTTTTTGATAGACTTTAGTCATCACTAAGTGCGATCCGAAGCGAGTGCCGCTTTATCTCTGGGGGGGTGCCAATGTACCAATTGACGGGGTGGCCATACATGTGCTCGTCATCGTCTATGGAGAACAAGTCGCCAACGGACACCTCATGATTCAGGAGAAGTTCGCGATTCTGATTTGAGAGCCACCGGTTGTTAAAAAACATCTGATCGAACAACTGGTTGCTGCTGATGCTGGGAAAAGAAAAAAAAATATACGAAATCTCCGTCAGCAAACCCTTCTCTCTATCTTCAACGAACCGAGCAAAGCTACATTGTTTGGGAAGTTGACAAAAAAAAAATAGCTTCATTTTTGCAAATTGAGAGGCAGAGACGTATATGCCTTCCCTCGTACATTTTAAGAGAATCGAACATTTGTCGACACCATGTGTAACCATTCCAGCTGTTTTATTCCCTAAACATCTGGTGCCAAAGAATATTGTACGAATTTTTTCCACTAGTTTAATAATATTTCATTCAAATCATACGAAATCGGACATATGATGACAAAAGGGTGAGGCAACGTTTTCGAAAAGTCGTCCAGCCATCTCCCTCTCTCTCGCGCGCGCGCGCGCGCTTTAGTAAACCAAAGTGTTCCTGTTGTTCGAAGCAGGACAAAAGGTTAGAACAACAAAGCATCGAGCGCAACGAATCGCGACTTTGGTCCTTTTTTCATGTTCGATAGTGGAACTCACTAATGTTCCACAAAGGGATCCAAGTTTAATTGGAGCGAACCTTGGGACCTGCAATCGGTGTACCATCATTTATTTTTTTCTTACGGAGGAAATGGGCAGCTCAAATGAACTAAAATACCAAATAATAAGATACCACAACAATTTTATGGACGTTGAACGTACGTTGTACAGGTATCTTGAAAAAGGCCAAAATGTACTATACCGTATGCTGGCTGAGTACAGTGTATATATATATATATATGTACCAAAAATCAGTCGTATAAAATCAATCTATATGGCCAGTGAGTTTCATTCAATCTCTATTGGAACTTAGTTCGATTTTCAAAATCAACACGGACATTTTTCCCACATTAAAGTCCAGGGTCATCATTAGTAATTATAATGCTCTGCTGTAAAAACTGTTCCTTGGCCAGATCACATACAGGCAAGTTTGGTCTGACATTAGATTTGTAGGATTCAACGGATGTTGTCCGTGTGGTGCTAACTAATGAACGGCTGTTTGGTCACATTTGCAAGCAGGCTCACTAACAAAGATACGAACTATAATGGACAAGAGCATTATCGGTTTGGTCGGCGTATCCAAATAACTGCTGGTATGGTCACTTTTGCTGACACGGTTCATTGGAACATGAACCCTTTGGTCAACTGACCCGATTTTCAAAAATCGACAATGTCCTTTATCGAAACGGTCCATTTAGAACAGCGTCTTTTGAAGCCTGTCAGCATTGGCTAAAAAGTATCTCTCGCATATTGATTTTCTCAGGCAGTTTTGTTGCGTGGTACCTTTTTTTTGTTATTAAAGTCATCACTCAAACACGAACTTCTCCTTTTCAAACCTCACATTGATCATAAAGCTCCCTCTCACCCATGCCACCCCACAGTTTTCATTCTCAATCCGCACAGACAACTACGCTGGATGCGGATTGCTTGAGCTTTGTTCGAGCCCCTCGTGCATGAGATACTCAGCTCGTGAAATAGTTGCTTATTGCATCAGTTGTTACTTCTGACTCAAACCCTGTGTTTAACTTTCATGGCAGATGGCCTGCCATGGCCTGACCGAACTTTCCCCCTTCGTATATGTTCTGTATATTTATTCAATGCTGAATCGTAATATCAGTATTATATCAGTATGGAGTAATATCAGTATTTATTTTTTAATTGAAACATTCCGTTTGATCTCTGTCCTTATATATTTAGATAAAACATCATTCCGGTGTTGTGACGAAACATTAAATATGACCTCTCTCGGAATCTCAAACCAACAATGAGCACGTTCCCAATCCCATCAAAACCGCGATCTGCCCGCTAACCAGATTCTACGGTGTCCACCGAGCTTGGCCATTTATTGCAAGACGTCTAGCAAGACGAATTTGCTCAGATATTGAGCGACTCTGTAACTAACTCTTGGTGATGTTGGCGTAATAATTTATCCGCGAATGTTGCATAAGCTCCATCAGGGTGCTCTTTGATTGAACGTAATCATTTCTCAAGCCTTCGATGCAGAAACGCAGTAAGCGACGAACATATTTTTGATAATTATTGATGCAATAACGCTACTTTTTATATATATATATATATATATATATATATATATATATATATATAATTGTTCTTACTTTACCGTGTGTTCAATACTCATATCGATGAAAACTACTTGCGAGTCTTAATGGCATAACGTTTTACTGATATGCTACAAGTAAACTCATATTAACAGGTTCCTCATAGATATATTCGTCCTAAAATGATTATATTATATTGCTAAGTCTATCTTGAAGCGGAACAAAAGACGCATAATTATCTGACAGGAGCTGAGCACGTTTTCAATCGATAACAATATTCAGAATATCTTGTACTCGATTTCACATTTTCTTTTTGCCTTTTCATAGTCGATCTATTGATGATGAAATATGGTTAAAAGTGGCTCACTTGTAAAGAGGAAGAGGAGCTACAGCTGTCCGCCTCCTGTACCAGAGATACGTGACAATGATGATAATAAGCAAAACCGCCATCGCTACTCCTGAAAACAGACAACCGCCGTGATAATAATAATAATAATACCCATGATCATAATAATCACCAAAAACTTTCAGGATGCAGTAGTTTGTTGGTTTGTCTGTCAGACTGTCTGTCGATTGAACAGTGGAAGTAATTCAGAAGGCACCCAAGTGTATGTCGGCTTTGGAATCGCAAAAGATACTCAGTATAAGCATAGAGTCCACTAATACAAACTCAAGGAGGGGATGCTACGTTTAAGAGTTGTTCAAGAGTTGACTTAAATACCTATCATTTTTATGCAGAGGTTGTCGCTTTTGGACATCAAAAAAGGGGAATGTTATTTATTTCTGTTTCGAGTACAACCGGGTGGGACCTTCGTACGAGAGCCAACCCCTTCTCCTTTCTGTCCTCCGGAATTGAATTCCCTGTAGCTTATGAGTTAATCAACCTAATATAATTAGTTGTATTCTACTTGTTACTAATAATTTCATATGAGACTTGTACTCTCTCATACTATGGCTGTGCGTTTGGAAAGCGAAATTCCGTTGACACAAAATGGTACCCACACAGATTTGGTTCTTCCTTTGTTTTTAGTAATTAGTCAGTTGAAGCAGGTACACATAAAATATTCTCTTCTATAATTCACTAAGATTTGATTAACTTTTTATATTTTACAGATCCAAATGATCTGTTTTGCTTTCAGCCATCGACACACAATTATTTGTCATCGGTGCCGCCGCGTTGACAATATTATTATTATTATTACAGAATTAATATAAAATGTATCAAATATAGTCTTTGCGACGTAGTCGCTCGGTGCACCTTCGTACGTACTCCATACGAGAAGTATTATGTTTACCTGCAATTAGCCACACTAGTCCTAATTCTTCCATTTTTGGATTTCCTTCTTTAATTACTCCGTTGCAATGACTTCCGTAGTTGGGGACTAGATCGGCTTTGTGAATTAGACAACCTTGGGACGGGTATCGTTGGTCTGAAAGTGATCAATAAATAGAAGATAACTTTTCTTTGATTATTCTCGTTAACACGTATCAATTATGTGTCATTACCGTTTTTGTGATTTTAGCTTTCTGCCTCAATTAAGCAATTTTTCGACAGCGTAACTCATCAAAATGTACCACTCTATTCTGGGAGTTATGTGTTCGATTGCAGGTTTAAACCACGTATTCTGGACCAAAGGACTTGGCCTTGTATTTATATATCCAGCTCACAAAAATGACACCTGTGAAAGTCCTTCCCAGTGCTGGCTGTTGGTGTTCTTGTTATTGCCATTGCACCCTGTCTATTGTCTTGCTATGCCTGTCTAAATGCGAAATGATACCATAGATTTAATTTCAGCATTTTAATAACTTGGTTTAATTGCACACGAGGCAGTGATATATATATATATATATATATTCAATGAGAACTGCTGTGTGATTATAGAGATCATATATGTGGACAGCAAAGGAATCGATTCCTCCAATAAAGTACAGGCCTACTTATGAAAACAAAAATAAAGCAGTGCTTACAAGAATCGAACAAAAAAGAACAAATTGCTTCCATCTTACAACGAGTGAGGTCCTCTAACGTTTCTAATACGGGACTTTCCGGTTTGACTTTAAGACTTCAGACTTTTTCTAAGAAGAATCAGCTTGCAATCTCGACACTGGTCCGAAGCACTCACCGTCATGAGCTTCAGGTCTCGATTACTGAGGAATTCGTTGTGGGTACGCCAAGTTGTTTGCTTTTTCTTCGTCTTCTTGTTGGAGGTTTTACTTGACTGCACTACCAACGTACTCCTGGTATAACAATAGACAGTCGCTTCAGCCAACAGTTCACAAACAGTTTGCGTGGTATATTGTCAATAAATCTACAGAATCCACCTGGGTGCCAATACCCCTGATCACACAGTGCAAAACGTGCAACCGAACATAAACCAGCTCATCATGAGCATGCGTGCACATTGACTTGTGCATCTGCGGTTGTAATGTACATTTTAACGTAGTGGAGTCGACGATGCAATTCCGTCCCCGTTGAAAAGGCATGCATTGCAGAGACGTTGTGAGGGCCATAACGTCCAGAGTACATGCTACAACTCAGAAAGTGCAAAACGCTTCGACATCGACGCCTGGGTGCCCTGTATAGATTCTCATTTCAATTCAATACAAGCAGCACCGTTATCATATCTATTATTATCTCTCTCCCAATGAATGTAGAAAGTTCGAAGGCTGAATTTCTTGTCCTCCCATAGTTTCAAAGGCCACAGGTCTAAAGTAATATTCTTTCTTTATTGTAGAGTACTTTCTATTCCTGGTTTGTTAGGTAGCGTTGGCTCCATAGCCGAGCTGTGTTGCTTCGTGGCTGACATAGGAAGGTGCTAAAGTATGAGTTGCGGTGCGATCCCAGACAGAAGTTTACCCCTAGAGAAGCGAATCAAAGACATACCCTCATGGCGTTTCCCATCAGAACGGCAAAGACCCTTAGATTCAGGTAGAATAGATGCAGATCAGGGGACTCTGGCCAAGGTTTGATAGAAGTGAGTACCTGGGGCCACGTCCCACGTTTTTTATATATTAGACGCTATCATGTCCGAGTAAATCTACTGGTACACCGTAATAACAGAAATCAGCAGAAACCAGTTCACTGCCTAAACGTAAACCAACGAATGAGGGTGTTTTAACTTTAATGTTTGGCTCCTAGTTCGTCTCTCTTTGAAGTGAAATGTCACCAGGCGTCATCCGTTTTTTAACCAGGTCAGGCATTGAATGCATTGGTGAGATATGGGAGGGCCCAGCAAGGAAGGTTCCCGTTGATAAACCGAGACCACCCATTGAAATTGGAAGAGATTCAACTTGTTTTTGTATGGCCAGAGTAAGCTGAATGTTTAGTTTTAGAGAATACAGAAACTGCACGCGTTAATCATTGATTACATAAAGAAGGTCAAGTTATTCTGATATATAATAACTGATGAGTATACGTATAATTCTTGCAACAGACGACGAGTTTCTCATTAAAAACAAGCCCTTGTGATCTCTCAATAAAGGCAAACTTTCCAGCACAGCCCAAACGTATTTGGTGTTATAACTTTAGGCGAGGACGAAATCCATCGGTAAACAAGGTGCATCCTAAGAGTTCGAAGTTACCTCTGCCAAGTTCTCTGCATGTGGGAAGCAAATTGACAACTACCTGACTTAGTGAAAATCCAGTTGAAGGATCTGAAGACATAGGGGATACTTCACCCTTAGCTGGAAAACTCTATTCTATTTTTATTTTAATTTTATCGTAAAATTGCTACATACTGGCGTTTGCAGCAGCCGATATGATTTGCATCCTACAAAATAACAATAGTTTCCCAATTGCGAAACATCTATGAATGGCAGAAAGCTGACTCGTTGTCCAACAAACTAAATTATTGGAAATCTTCGTTATGGGAACAGCAAAAAATACGCTGTCCTTATTGATGTGAATCAATAAGAGTTCATCGCGTATAGACGTCCGGTTGTGTCCATTGTCAAGTATTATTATTATTATTGCCTTCTGACTCAAGTATGATTTATGGCTTGTAGAATTTTAGTTATTCTTGTGCTAAGTATATGTAAGAAAAAGGCGAATTAGAGCGAAGAACTACCCTATGGGTACTAATGCGTCCTGGTCTTGAGTTCGCACTTCGTGCGAGCGAGGTAGTGGTATTTTCCTCTCTGTTTTGAAACACTATGGTCTGGATGTTGTCCGCTAAAGAAGATCATGATTTTTATGTTCCTCTTTGTAACAACTTGGATATTCCAAAGTCATCTAGAGATTCGTATGAAGAAAAATAAAGAAGCAAAACGCTGAAAAGATTGAAAATTACCGCGTTCGTCGGCGGTACGAATACAAAACGAGCACGTCGAGACGGTCAATCAATGAATTGTTTGATACCTTCGATATTAAAGGTAACTAGCTAACTTAATCAATATACTCGCAAGCACAACGACAAATATGCGTATGTATAAGAGAATATTTTCATTTAGATTGCCATTTGTGGGACCGACACAACATGTGGAGTACATGTGGAGATGTAGAAAACACCAAGTACCATTGGAAATAACTGATCCAATCCGCTCGAGCGAACAACTTTGTATGCCACTTATTTTGCCTCATGTTGGTATAAGAAGACTTCGACCCAGCTTTGCTATACAGATATACATTATCGTATATATATATATCTAAAATAAATTTCATTCGTAGAGCTGTCCCACAGTCGAGTGATTCCACTGCAAATCGTAATCCACGAACTAATGCTAAGCTCTGTTCTGCCTTCGTTCCTTATTTCAACTCTGTGGGGGCTTTCAGTAGGGCGGGGGATGAGGGAGCTGGTGCAATCCAAGCAAACATTAGCATATTCAGGAGAACAGAGAAGGAAAGAAAGAGAGAGAGAGAGTTAGAGGTAGACAGGAAAGAGAGAAGCGACATTCGGTGCACCGAGCGGAATAACGAACGGGGAAGAGGAATGGATTTTTTGTAGACATAATTACGCAGTCACAGACAGAGAAAAAGACATAGCAGCAGCGGCGGCGGCGGCGACATTAAACATCATCGCCTGGTGCACACGCATACATATATACATTCAGTAAATATCTTTGTTCGCTCAGACCCCCTCTTCGTACCCTCTACCTCACCCCCTACGATAATCATCAGTAGATCGGATGGCTGGGGTCGACTCATTCAGCTTATTGTGGGGAGACGTCACTTGCGGGATGAGTTAGCATTATTTTTTTATTTATTTATTTATTACCGTCATCCCGTGTCGAAAGAAGGAGCTTTCAGAAGAACGTCAACAAAGGAGAATTTTACCTTTTGGATGTTTGCTAATTGAACGGAATAGTGATCAGTCAATCTACGTGTACTAGTCAATCTCGTTCAAGCTTTAACCTGTAAAAAGAAACGGGTCGATCGAGCTCGGATCATCATCTTGTTTCGCATATTGTATTTACTATATCTGCGTTACAGCTGTACCGAGTGCGTAGACCAAAGTGCTACGCGTTTCAAATAGGAGCGCACTAAGACTGAGAGGTTCAACACTCAGATTCACTCAAATTTCAAGCCTGAATTTTGAGTGAATATGCTCTTCTTGTATCGGACTGTGAGGAGCTACAAGGAGACAGGTAGCATCGCAGCACACCAATTCCGTTCCGAAAAACGGATTTTAATGTCCGCAGACAAAGTGAAAAAGGTTAGACACCAGTTGGGGTACAAACCTTGACCGGAGTATCAGAAAACTGGTAAATGACATGAAAATCTCAGGCGGCTGTACTTGAGTGATGCTGTATTGTGAGCTGCAGAGAAATGACTACAAGCAGCAGCAGCAGCAGCAGCAGCAGGTTCATGACCTCACAACGAAAAATAGGAAATACGGTACGTTAGTTGAAATTTCTGAAAGAAGTAATCGAACTGACTAATTAACTAACCCTTGTATTCAGTGATAAGACAATATTTACGATCGAACAAGCGGTTAACAAAGAAAACGATCGTGTGTGGCCAGAGGGGTGCCGGGTGATAATCTGGCACAAATAAGAGCCACTTGGATTCAAGGGTTTGGGCCGGAATTTTTGAAGACCGCCCGTATAAAAGAGTGGAGCGATAATCCCGAACCACATCATTTCCGTCCCCACTGAAGCCTTTAATCACCGACTGAAAGCCATTGCCAAAGCAGGCTATATTCAGTCTCAGCCCGTCGAAGAGAACACTATTCAGCGTAGGAGATCTCCAATATTCATCTACTGACAATTTCGACTAATTCGTTTACTTAATGGATCATCATAATGGATTAATTATCAACACGTTATCAAATTAACTTAAAAATATCGCTTCATAGCCTAAGGATCGCCGTAGGGAGAAGGTAGTGAATATGTCCCAGCCATAAGACGAATCGCCTTTTGTTGCCGAAGCGCTTGCTTGTTTTGCCTGATCAACAACGGATAAGTTGACTGTTGTGACAAACGCTCTTCTTGGACGTAGCATTGGAGATGCAACAGCAGAAAACGTTTATATACCAGCGAAAATATGGTGGACCAATGACAAATTTCACGTAAATGTAAGGGTTTATTGGCAAGTAAGAAAGTAGAAGTTGTGTATATATTAAAAGTTGATTCAATATATTAGGTTTATTCGTTCCGCTTTTTATATCTGTTACTGGGAAACGGCATTCAGCTCTGAGACATTGATTTTCCCTGGACATTATTTACATGACAGTCTGAAATTTTTCCTCTTACGAACTTAATGCCTTTTCGTCCATATTAAACTGAGGCTTATTATTCTATCAGCTACAAACAACTAGCTGTTGTATTTGGGCTAATAAATTTCTCCGTTTAGAATACGCAAAATTCGAAACATACTCACATAGATAAAGTTACTTATTTTATATGAAAAGAAGAGGGTTTTATATGTATAATATATAAAAAATAAAGTTGGGTCGGTCATAGGGAAGAAGCAGGCGTGCGTTATCTCGCCCGGTGTTCATTTACTTCGGAGTAGATAGATCAGTGGTTGGACTCTGCTTCTCGGGATTAAAAATTCTCCTGTTCGGTATCGTATGTATGAACCGACTTAACAGCTCGCTTATAAATGACCATTGCGACATCCGCACGAGTCGGGACGACGGCCAAGATCATTTAATTCCACGTCGCTGTTTGAGGAGAGGAGGGATATCCTCGAGGATGTCGAGGTGTCCAATTCTCATTGTGGTGCCTTTTGTACAACAGATCTCGTCTTCATGCGGTCAGCTGTTCCGAGTTGAGCCACCAGGGCTAGTGCGAGTCACCATCACACCGAGGAGCCCCTCTGACTCCTCTCTTAGCCTGTCGTGCAGTCTCCTGATTCATGATTAGGACATCTAGAGGGTAGTGGCCATTGGACAGCCTCAGCTACAAATCCACAATGAGCACCCTAAGCTGCTTGCCCTGGAGATTGTGCATTTTTCACTGGGGCCAGCGAACTTTCGAGGCCATGCCATTTTGTCTTGCACTGCGGAACGAGTGACCATTACCCGTCTCTGCAAGTGGCTAACAAAATCAACTCCGTCAAGAGGCTACATATGAAACAACGTTGGAACTCGACTGCTCCTAGGCTGTACTCGACAGACTAAGATGATGTTGAATTCAGGCTGTACGTATATAGAGTTGTCGGAGCATAAGAATGATGATAAAAAACTTGTTCAAACGCAAATAATAGTATTTTTACAATTGGCAAATATTTGACAACGAACAATTCTCTGAAGAGACACATTATGTTAGGTAAATCAAATAAATGTCATATTTTTCCCATGACGAAAATATTGACCTGCGCAAACAAAACAGCTTATTATAACACAGATTCTTGCACGCTGTTCTAAAACAGTTTGCCATCTATTAACATGTTTTCATGCAGACGAATGGACACCAATTTCGGATGTTATCGCATAGTTTTATTTCTAAGTTGTGCGAATGCGTCTCATGATGTTTGATTGCTATAATCGGCTGAGATAAATGAATTGTTTGCCCTCGTTCGTGTGATATTAGCGAAATCGAGATAGGCCACCTTGTGATGCTAGCTTTGCCGTTAATAAAAAAAAAATATATATATATATATATATATATCTTTGATAACACAATGAACGCGATTTAGATGGCAGTCTTTTACAAGTTGCCCTGAATTGTCAAGATACTTCGTCTTGAGAACGCTTTCCAAGGTACCTACCTATTCATGGATTGTGGTCACTTACACCCCGCCACCACTACCATCACCGCCACCGGTGGATCTGATGATGAAAGCGTCTCGTGATGCTACAGGAAATCGACTACCACAACAACAGGTAGCAATAGTTTCGTCTTATATATATATATATATATATTAGTACTCATTCTTGCATGTACATTATGTACAATCGTGCGTTTGATGTGTCCTGTTGGTTTGATCCATACGCCCATCCGATGGACATAAACAATACATATGTTCGTAGAAACCTATACTCCCAACTCCCCTGGATACCTGTCCCAATACCCCGAATATGTCTTATGTGATGATGACAATCATGAAAGTGGTTTCCTTATAAATGTAAGCGACAGCCTTGAGCATATGAGTCATTTGATGATTTGCGCCAAGGACAGATAACTTGATCGTTCGATAGGATAATAGACAACTTACTTTGTCCACTGGCACCCTTCGTACGGGATCTTCCCTCTCCTAGTGTTTGTTCGGCTACCGAATCTGTTGGTGCGTCCCTATCTTCAATATCTTGATCTATTCCTTGTATTTCACATATTGATGTGACTCCTTCGGAACAGAGCTCTGCGACTGCTCTTCCGATCATCCTAAACGATGCCACAGATCGTCGTCATCATGGTCCAACTGTACAACTAAGCGTTCAGCACATAGGAGTAAGACAATATATACTTCGTTGTATAATAGTGTGCACGTTGTCCACTCACGACACTATGCAAACACACTGGCTGTCAGGCAAATATGGCAATATCTACCCCATTACCGCCCATGAACCAATGGTTGATGGTAAATAAATGGCACAATTGCTCGTCATGGAGACAAAATAAAGCCAAATCGTGTACCCAGGTAGGCAGTTGAAGCCACATTTCGATTCCGTGTTCGACCAACAATCTGGAGATTAAGCCATTGTTGTTGATCACAACATTTTGATTGCCCTTGATGCTGTACAAACTAATCGAAATCTCAGAGAAAAATAGAACTGTAAACTTCGCTCAGCAAATATACACATATCTATATATCCATCATCCTTTGACATCGCGAAATGCAATAGGAACTATTGCATAGAGTTCGGTGACGGCGTATGTTGGCAATATGAGAGTGGTGTCACTCTGTCTGGGCTTTGATGTCAACGAATTAATGAGGTCGCCGGTTACGTGGGATGTGGCCATTGGCCTAAGAGGCATCATCGATTCATACTACAATCGCCTACAATAACCAGGATATTCTAGCCACACTGAAGGTTTACTATTCTATTTACGTTTTAGTAAATAAGTGTAATCATGTTGAAAAAATAATATATTCGCGGACTATTATTGGTATAATTGATATTGAATTTTTGTTACCTCTGTCCCATTTCGGCTTTGTAGTTATGTTCCCGTGTTGTCAATGCACATGCAGCGTTTGCGGCTAGCCCCAGCTCTTCTTCCATCAGGCATTTCTCTATGCCTTTATGGCTTCATTACTATGACAAAAGTCAGGAGGGAAGTCCACAACTCCCTGTGGCCAAATTTAACCGGGGACCCAGGAGAGAACCCACTGGTCCCACTATCGGTCCATTTATCAAAGCAGTGTCTGCGTCTCATCTCTGCGACGTTGCCGTCTCAGTTGGGGAGAAAAACTCACCACACAGAACAGATCATCAAATCGCCAAACTTATGATGACGAGAATGATGTTGATTATTAACACTAGCAGTAGCCTCATCGATATTAAAACTAGGACAAGCGACAATAGGCATACGTTGTACATAGATAGCTAGCGACATTAAATCGAGAAGTGTAGAAGTCGTCTCAGTGTTTCACGATGCATACGTTATACATATATAGCTAAAAAAAAAAAAAAAAAAAAGGAGGATACCTTGTTGGAAAGAGTCACATGGTGCCATGAAACAGCACGCGCCGTGTCAAGGAACGGAAGTGTATGACAGACTCAGCGTATGATTCGTGGGTCCAACAATGGTCAAAACATACCAGAGCAAATGTGTAGGAACGGTTTGCTGGTTGCTTGGCTAGTTTTAATAAACGACAACAATAAACTAGACCCAGAGACTAGCTTTTCGTGTCTTTGATGATTGTCCCGACCGGGAACAACATATCCATTCCGGCACACTACAGAGGCGAAGAAGTGTCGCTTTCGACACTTTGGCCATTCGATCGACGTCTTATCGATACGCCCATACCTCTACTAATGATAATAGGTAACGAGTACTACTACCTTTGGTAAAAGATAACGATGTACACGAGTACAGACGAGCTGCAAGCAGGCCCATACTACCTATGTCTCACAACCGCCGCTTCTGCTGCCAAAGCTACGGACACGGCCACCACCACCGCTGCTGCTGACTGTGAGTTTCTACCATGTTACCTACATCTTCTACATCATAACGTCTCGTCTAGTCAAGCGATGATGAAGCCACGATCGCACTCAATCAGATTCTACCTGTCTGTTAGGCGTTGTACGATGCCGGACAGTGGAGATAGGTCGTTCCTGTGCCCGGTGTGATGAATAGATCCAGCAGATCCAACTTCAACACCCTCCCTCGATGGGTGATAGCCTGGAGTTGCAGTGGGGCCAGCCTATACGTGTGCTAGTTATCTTATCAGTGGCAATGAATCGAGATAGTCTCTATCTACCTATCTATCAATCTATCTGCATGTGTACATAGGTTTGTAGCTTTCGATGGGTGGAGGTCACGTGACCCCGTGTGCGTATACCGATGCGCACACACACACTTAAGTCTGCGCACATACATATTGTACTTTCAGACAAAACCTAAGGACAGAAAGAAGTAGTGATACACTGAATCGGCTAATCTGACGAAAATTTCGCAGAGTTTGTGTGCGTCCTTCAGCGCCGCATATATATATATATATATATACATATAGGGTAGCTATGTCCAGATGTGTGCATACGAATACACGCTTGCGCTACTTGTATAGTTGTTCTGGCAACAGATCCACCCACTTACTTAGCCTACAAGTAACTGCAACTTACACCTATTGAGCTGCAGCGGAAGCAGATCATTCTTCGTGATTTTCACAATGTTGTGTGTTTGTTTGTAACAATGAGGAGTGACTACGATAGGGTGGACACATAGGGGAACGAGAGAGAGAGGGAGAGAGAGAGAGAGGAGATAGTCGAAGAGTCTATCGTAAGGTTTTTCCCTCGTTCTCTTCTTAGCTGCCGTTGTCCAATTCGCCAAATGAGATGGGCTGGGCGTTACGAGCCATATTGCTAGAGCGCAAATGGGACTGGAGCAGAGGGAATCTGGGGTAGTCACGTGCCGAGGAGAGAGAAGAAGAAGAAGAACAAGAAGCGAGCACCTCCCTCCTCTTTGTCGCCTTTCGCGCGATGAGGGCGGGGGGTGGGGTCGGTCGTTTGACAAAAGGCGCTCAATGCCCAGTCGCTGGCCACGAGTTCGAACGGGATGATTATGGCGATAATGTTGCGCTTATGTTTCCTAGCGACTTGACTGTTTCTCTCGTGCTAGCAGATAATAATTGTGTTCTACTTATAGCAGGTATCCTAATTACATCTATCCCGGAGAGTGCAGTTAGCACATAAAATAGCCAACATCGACTTAGAACTTAGCTTTTTTTTGCCTTTTTTTTATCAAAGGGTAATGTTTAGGGTAGCAAATGTAATTGCGCAAGGAGTCATAGATTTAGGACTCGGAACATTTCATAGTGGTAACGTTTGAAATGCGAAGTTCCGAGTAATGGGCTTCTTCTACGTGTTCAAGCTGGCAATTAGGAGTATTCAGTTCCTCATCTAAGAAGTGTAACACATATATATATATATATATTTATCTTTAGGTGCTGTTATGCACATAACTGACTTCACCAAAATCGATCAACGTGACTTCAAACTGGTAAAAGCTAACTAAGCCTTAACTAACCTTCTAATGATACTAGCACAAAGCGGAATCTCTGCATCTTACTTTGATGAAATCATTCCGTACGTTACACAACCTGCCTGGGACTACAACATAGTCGAGAAACTATTTATAGTTGCTTAAGTGAGAAAATTATTTTTTGCTCATTTTCGCTAATGTCACATAGATTGATTTGAATGATTCTTTGTACGCCATGCAGCGCACATGAACGGCCATGAAAGCGATACATTGGGACGTCAAACGACATAACCCAATTAAACGAGGCGACAAATATACATACACTCCACTTGGGTCATTTGACACGGGCTTGTCATACATTCGAGTTAACTTGACACCAATCATCTGAACTGCTAATCAAGCAAATCATTCGTGCCCCAAAAACTTCATTCTATGGTGGTCGAAACCCGTGACCTTCCCATATGATACTAAATATAAAAAAAAACAGTAAGAGCGAAGAACGTTTACAAATATAATAAAGGACAAGATTTAATTAAAACGTTCCTTAGCTTTTCTCATATAGTGCAAGATGCAAGTAACTTCTCCGGACGTCTTGTACCAATTTCATTGGCTAGACACATTACTTGTATTACGAACTATTTGACAATAACACTTATTTTCCCTGAAGTATCATTCTTCAAGCAAACGGGACAGCTTTGTACCATGTCAGGTTTCGCTCTGATACTCAATCGAATGTTGGAACACAAAGAGTTGAGCTGGTAGTTGGCATAGTCGATCGTGGCTTGCTGCAAAATATTAAAGCCATAAGACCCAAATCATTTTCTTTGGCGAGATTGGTCAATAATGGTGAACAAGTGGAGCAGAGTTAGTCCTATTGAGTGCTATACTAGGGTATCTTAAACAGCTAATAATAACAACAACACGATTGTTGTAGTGTGCGCCAAGCTCCACCTTACTTGTGTCTATCTCAATGAGCTATTGCTAATGAACCGGTGATTCAACTCCTTCGGCTATCGGTCTGTCTTTGCCCTTCTCTCCTCACGGTAGCCGATTGGGAGGGGTCTGTCGATTATTTCAGTGTCGTTGTTTTGTTAAGCGTTGTTATTGTATTGTACTATTATTTGTTACTGTGGGCTCCCTCGCTCGCTCGCTTGCCTGCCGCCGATTGGTCTACAAGAAGCCGCAAGGGCTGGATAGTCGCTATTTCTGAGATGGACAAAGTGGCGCTCGACTGGTGTCCGCCTTGTGGAGCACCAGAACCAGCCGTTCTCAGGAGGATTAACTTTATCTGAGCGCGGTGATCTCTCGCGCGCGAACCACGGGCGCAAGCTCAGTCGCAGCCAGCCGATGGCTCAAGAAGAAAATGCACACCAAGTGCTATACCACCACCACCACCACCAGCATCAGACTAGCGAACGAGGACGCCGCCAACAGCAGCAGCTCTAACGTTCATTCGATACGCGTGCGTTTGTGCGCTGGCAAACGAGCAAACGCGGGTGCACTAACAAGCGATCCGTGCAATGGACCGATCCAACGGATGAATGAATGGGCGCGATGCCCTTTTCAAATATTGGCCCTCCGCAGCTACAGTAACTGCAGCACCGAGCACCATCTAATGCTTGACGATGCGATGCAACCAACTCACCGTATTGAGAAACACTATCCTGTCTACGAGGCTGCTGAAACCCGGGTGGTCCCAGAGCGACAGCGCATTGGAGGGGCAGGTCACGTGAAAGTCTGTCACACCGGGAAGGGTGCGTGCGAAATTGATATTGTGTAGCAAAGAGCGTGAAGGAAAATCATATGGGCCTTAAGTGCGAATACTTGTTCACTGATTTAGTGAGGACTGAGCGCGGTATGTGAAACATACGTAATACATTGCTGACACTTTTGGAGGTATACGTGTCTCGTGAATTATAGAAAATCGAGCGATTCCAATTTAGATTTGAATTATCACTCTCTATAAAGTTTAGAGAGGCTTACAATATTCTAAATAGATTAAGAGATCTATGTCTATACCGTTGAGCAAAAGTTTGCGCCCACAACATTTTACTCAGATATAACGAATACGAGAGGGATGGATTACAAAAAAGGGCCAGATTAAGTTCTCTGGTCGATATTTTTAGGTAGTAATGATAGTAAACCTCTTAAGACTTATATAATAACAGGTCCTCATAGTAATACCTAAAAGGTTTAGAGCTGAGGCCTGTCAGATTGGAGAACAGCTGAGGGTCAGCTCGAGAAACAGTTCTATGACTAATATAGAAGAACGATGCGATAAAATAGCATTCAATTAGAAAGACGTCTGTTCGGTACAATGTTTAATAGGTAATAAAGGATGTGATGTGTACTTTTACAAGATTGGCCACCATCATGTGTGCACAAGTCTGTTCTCAATGCTACAACAGTTGAAATATATTATATTTTTCACATTGTAAAGCAAGCCCTTTTCGTGAATTTGCTTATGTTTATTTCTAGTAAACAAACATACACTTGTATGACACAACTTAATTAATACCCTGCCTGCACACCATGGAGAGGTACGCAATGGAATTCACTAATATGTAAGAACTCATGCTGAATTCCTTAATGACTAAAGACTGCAGTACCCTTAATCAGCCGATTAATCCTTTACATTTTTACCTATATGTACTGACATACAAGGCTATGTAAATTTAATTAGACATTCTATGTTAATAAATTTAGAATCTTGATTCACATGTCTCTGATCTGCGTCTGTCTTGTTCATATTAACGTTATCTTTGTCTTTTAAGGCACGTCGGTGCTGTATCAAGGTACGCCTGTTACAGCTAACAATCATCCAGTTCCCTTTTAAGTAATTCCATAAACCAAGTCAGCCAGTAGTAAAAGGAAGTACACGTTTCTTTTCTCCAGATGGCTGTTTAGCTTAAACATTTCTTAAAGATCTCAGGCAAGGTGTACATATAGACACATCAGCAAACATCTCTCGGGTAACCACTCCCGCTATCAGAGACCCGGAATTGTTGTTTGATAACAATAAGCAAGGTAGCGATCGAACATAGCATTCGATATTGTGGGCATTTGTGTTCATGTTCATAGATGGAGGGAAAATGCGAATTTTAGAATGATTTAGATAAATCCACCTCATCTAAACTGAATGATAGTCTAAGAGCATACGCTGTGGTTAACAACTGACCTTGTTTCTGTCAATGATTGCAGATTCAACCTATAACACAGTTATTGCAAAGTAAAGGAAAACCTGGCAACATTACATATATCTTGCATGTATACGTGTGTGTGTGTGTACTTGCGCTTTGTGCCCGATCCGATTAACGGAATCCTTTAAAGATATATTTTGCTACCTTGACAAATTCAAGTTAGCATCGGATTAGTGTTTCCATATACCATTGTTTAGCCAACGAAGTTTTTTTCACAGATCTGCTTGACAGTCCTATACTAGAATATGTATCTACCCCATACTTAGCCATACGTGGCCCACCACCACCATCACCACCACTAGTCGTGTCTCTTACCCATCGCCTTGCCCATGGCGTTTTGCTTTGGCGCATCGGTATCCACCACCAGCCTCGCTTGATATGTCTCCTATCTCTCTGTCTTTAACAAATAGTCTCTTATCAGATCTGCGAGTCACGTGACTGACGCGGAACGGGTCGTACCCCCTCCCCGCGCCCTCCACAAGCGATAACCCCTCGTCGTCTATTTCTCGGCTTGGCTCAGTCCCTGTCGTTCTCTCCCTCCACTTTGATTCTCCCTTCGGCTCCTAACGCGCCCATTCTCTCATCTCCTCTCATCTCACTTCACCCCTCAATCCCGTCGGGTATTAGCAGGTATTACATAGTCTTACAACGATACGCGGCCAATGAGTGAGTGTCATGCCTATATGGGAGGCCGCCTCCCAACCGGCTCCTCCAAACAAAGCCTTTATGGGCCGGAGATCACCACAGATGTAGATTTATAAATTCGAAATTTTCGCGCCAAAATGTTGGACGATACAAAACGGAGGTATCCCTGTTTAGCGCGACTTAATATCAATATATCATGTATTATATTATAACAATGTTATGTATCAAAGTTATACTCATAAAAGTGGCAGCATACCCAAACTAATCGTTGACTATTTTACAAAATGGGGTTCCACTTTAATACCCTTTTAACACTACCATGAATGACTCGTATAAACACAGTTTATTGAATAATAAAGGAACAATCCCTACCAAACCATCTTCAGTGTGTTGTTCGACTTCTAGTCCATAGTAGAAACCTAGCTGACACAGAAGCATGGTTTTTTGGCTTGGCGCTAGGTTTGAACATCGGTCAGCTTTGAAGTGCTATATTATCCCCCTGTTTCACCTACCACTACTAGAACTAGGACCTGTGAGACTTCGATAGAGAAGAAGGGAATCTCTATCGCCTACTGTGAGATAGCCTCAGCCTACTCCTCCTGGAGCCGCTGTCAGGGGCACAGAGGAGGGGGCGAAGACAGCGAAGCCCGGCCAACGAAGGAGTGTGAGGGCGACAACGCTCTCTGAGAAGTCTATAGGATTACTTCGATACTCTCTGTCTCTCTCTCTCTCTGTAGCATATAAGTAGATGATGATGGTTGACGGATGGTTTTTGAAAGAAATACTTGAGATAACTCAGATATGTTTAAGCGCCACCTCAAATTGGATAAAAGCATTATTAAAATTTGTTCGTTCAAATTCGTTACAGTGTTTTGTGGGCGTGCGGTTGCTGCTCCCATTTGTTTCGAAGCCAGTCTAATAGAGCCTGTTCTGAATATACATTGTACTCAATGCTGGAAACTCCCTCCATCATAAAATTCAGAGTGCGATTTGCATGGACTGAAATCGTTTATCGCCAATATCGCCCCTTATTTCCCATGTTGCGGTGGGGACTATTTCTAGTTTATTATGGGTAGTGAGTGTAACAAAATATTCAAGAGAGTACGCGGCCTTGTATATATAATATACAATAGCCTTGAACTGACACCGTCCGGTCGTGAGACAAATTTTACTACGGTAGCACCTTATGCTCGCTTTGAACGTTATCGTCAGTTATACCTGCGTCTATGAGGTACATGATTCGAAAACAATTGTTAGAGTAGCATTTGCGAAGAGTTCTACGAAACCCAAAGAGGATTTTAACGAGCCCATCGTCCGTCAATACTTGGTGCATACTAATTATGTACGTCATACATAATTAATCCCTTGTGACTAACACTATTTGTGTCTCCAAAGGGAAGCGCCAATTTTGTAGCGCACATCCTCAAACTCTGTTTCGGTACTAGGAATTTCTTCCGAAACGAATATATGTTCATTGCATAAAACTGTGACCGTTACGTGCCGGTAGGGAGCTACAAAGAAAATAGATAAATGTATAAATGCTTCGGAGGTTAACTGTGCGACTCGGCCTGATTGCGTCTGGATTTCAACCACCCCTCATACAGCTAAGAGGTCTGAATGTGCCCCCCGAGGAAAAAGGAGAGGGCGCAGAAGAGATAATCGAACCCTTCAGCTTCAAACCTTGACTCGACAATGCTGAATTTCCCTCTATGGAAGATATCTATATCAACAATCAGGCATATTCGGAGAACTCGTATATTCATACTCATACATATGTCCTGCCTCTCTCTTCGTTGAAGAACAATGCCCACGGTGGAACTGGCTTTTTGAGATGAAAACAAATGAAAAATTTGGTGTTCTTCTGTGCGCAATGTAAACATCTTGTATTAGGTAAATATATAACACGGGTTCAACATTACGATCTTTGATTACTGTATATGGCAGATTTGTATCTGTCTTATTAAATGTTTTGATAATGGTATTTAATTATTTTTACGGGGACGCTTAATTGGTCAAAAAATTTACCACTAAGGTAGCTTATTATAATGATATTAGTCAACTGATTTGAGCACCTCCGGCGATGATGTCTGGCATTACTCCAAATACTTCGCGGGTGTTTTGCCATTTACACAGCCATGTATATCTTCTTTGATTGGTCATTAGCGAAATGCCCTGCAGTGAGATACGTCGTCTTGTACCCGTAGGTCACATAGCCTAATTCTGTAATTATAATAGAAATATACGCAACATGTATGATTATTTCGCACCGGTTTGCAATGAAATCATTGATTTTTTCTTATCTATCAGAGAAGCGAAGTTGTGGATGATGAAATGATGGGAGCTCCAGTCGCCTCCACTTATTTCCTCTGTCACCCGAATGCGATGAGCCGATGCTGGATCTGCGGTAGGCAGAATTCGTGTGGCTAACGGAATTGGGGCGGGGTTCCAAGGGGGACTTTCGGATTTTTGACTTCGCATGACCTAAGTTGTGGCAGATGTTTGAAATATTGTTTCAATAGCTGAAATAATTAAGCAGTACTGAATCCACACCCTACTGGTTTTCTGTTTGGTTCAACAACTTCGACACCCTCGCAATTCCCCCCCCTTCATATATTTTGATAGGTTTTTCTAGTTGGCGGCTGAACATTAGCCCTTCCCCAGATATGTCTCGGCAGACACCTATACTCCATTGACCTCATTTCTACGAGAAATATCGGTAGGAGAACCCGCAACCTATCTGGGTGTAATATCCAGCCTCGAGAGGCATCTTAATTCGGTGGGTTTCTTCTCAGTATGCCAGTTTGGTTTCCGATGGGCGCGCTCCACTAAACTCGCGCTCGCGCATCTCTGACAAGAGAAATGGCTGACACTATTGAGAACGGTCAACTCTGCCTTGGAGTGACCTCGATGTGACCGCGGCCGCCTTCAATTTCCTGCGTCACTCCTTTTCCCTTCGAAATGCTCGAGACTTTGGGCTGCTCGTCGGAAGTTGTCAGCTGGTTTCACTCGTACCTCTTAGATAGGAGACAGGCAGGCGGGGTTGACGGCATTGGGTCGTCATTTCAGTTGGTCAACATCGGAACCCCCCAAGGGCCTGTCCTTTGGATCGTTAATGTTTGTTATTTTGATCAATTTCATTCTGCTCAACATCTTGACCTGTAATTTGTGCAAGACTGTTGCTTACGCTGATGAACTGGATTCGCATACGCCCTTCAGAACTAGACTCAGAAATTCAAGCTTCTGTGGCGAATGCTTCTGTGGAGGGAAGTTCTGAAGACCTTTGAACTGTTTAGATTTGTTGTCAATACGACTAAAATCTCCTGCCCAACTGTTATGCAGTAATTTCTTCGATCCGCCACCTCACGGACCGTGGTATTCCTTTCGCACCTCTATCAGCAGTGGTATTAGGACTGTTCAGAACAGTATTTAGTAGGTGTCGCAGGGACACGGTTGCTGAAGTTCTTGAGGAATTTGACTTACTGCTTCTAGATAAAATTTACACGGCTCACGTTGCGCGTTCTCGCCTCCAAGGTAGTGAGGGTATCAATTCCTCGTGACACTGCATTCCCAATCACCGCGGTCGTCAAAAGATCTAAACGCCGGCGAACTACCTTCGAGAGCCCGTTCGTCGTAAAATAATTCTACCATCATTCTTATGCCCACCGCTTGCGTGCAGTCTGGGGCTCGTTCTCTTGTGAAATAAAGGACCCTTACATCAACTCAAATGCTTGGGCGGGATGTTAAAAAATATTCTTGTAAATAATGCGGTTGTGTTGTATGCTGTAGATTATAATGAAGCGAATCTTAACTCTTGTACGTCTATAATTGCATGGTGTGTGTATATATATTTGCGCGCCTGAGCCCCATTTCTACTCTTATTTTATGAGAACGAAAGTGGTGTAAATATTGCCGCTTCAGTAGGAAACTGCATTGAATTAAGGAAAATGAAATTAAATCAGCTGAAATTAAGTCAGCCAAAAAGTTCTCGCTGGAAGTTAAAAAGGTCTCACTGTAGTATTATACTCTGTGCATCCCGTGTGTATTGTTGCTTTTACTGCGAAAAATTGTCTATTTGATGGTCGAATTCTCTGTTGTATTTTCACTGTTATTGATGATGTCGATAGTTCTACCTGCAATGTGGTGAATTATATATATATATATACATATATATATATATACAATTCGCATTGTCGGAAAGAGTTATTTAATATTGCTTTAATGCAGCATTACTTTTTCTCCATTTTTCTATCCGCATTTACTGACATGGTCCTTTTTGAGCCCTTTAATAGCAAGTATTTTTTCCGATAATTCCGATCATCCATTGGACAAAATATCAACGCTACTAATAACTGTGTTCATAGTCTGGCATAAGGAACATATGCCAGTTAGCATGTTTGCACTTGTATAAGCCTCATATCGTACACTGTGATGCCGCTATCGACATTCTTCAGTTGGTTTACTTGAAATAAAAACGCATTATATTTGTTAAATATACGTTTATTTACAATTAAAAGCACAACACGTCTATCGAGATATATGGTCTATGTCAGTTTATTTATCTCTAAATGCAGGTTTGTCAGTTCAATCTCGTTGCTCGATCATCTTGAGATTTCTCTTGAGATCATGAAACGTTCCCCGGATAGATACATATTTACACTTGCAGACGCCGTAACCTGTAGATGTCAATTGAGATATCTTTCGTCGCTCGTAAATTGCGGTCATTTGATGAATCTTTCGAACCTAGGAAATGAGGAGTTATTTATTTCAAATGAATACCCAGGCTCATTGTTTATATATATATATATATATATATATATATATATATATATATATATATATATATATATATATATATATATACAGTATGGGTTTTTATATACAAGATAATGCTATTTACATATTCATGTCTTGTTCATATCTCTTTTACAGAAGCTCTCCCTCTATTAGTATGTGACTCGTGATCGCAGAACTATGTCGTAACTTGAAATTGGCAAAATGATCTTTTCCCATTATAAACATATTTCGCTGATGTGTGGATCCTTATTTCCAATGAAAATTCGCTAAGAACTCGCATTAATCGTTCCAATTGCGAATAACACCAGTGGGCCAAAATACCTAATAATATCTGCCATAGGAATTCGAGAGAACCATTCTCACTAGTGATGCTGCCCGTGTGTCGTAATTAAACGCTCATATCAAACAACATCAATCAAGCCAATATCATACAATACAACTTAGTTCGCTATACTCGTTTTACCGGCGTATTTGTATTTTAATCTTTGGTTTTGGTTTTCAACAGTCCGGAGTCGACGATTGATTTCTTCGACGAAAGCAGTGATTTATGATATATAGTTGTAGCTCAGCGTACTGGCCGAAATGTTTCAGGCTACCTGGGCTGCTCACGGAGTATATCTTCAATAGAGAACGATGTCGTTGTTACTCGACCTTCGTCCCATGCTGACTGCGGCGAGAGTGTAGGCATGAAAGCGGTGGCTGTTCGAAAACTCTCAATTTGGAAGCGCAATTGAAGTGACGCTAGGTCAATACCAAGCTGCTCGAGGTTGTTTCGAAGTCCGTCCGGTAGTTTTTCTAATCCTCGACAGGTGTCTTCGAGGTATATCTGCCGAAGAACGTTGACGATACCTTCGCCGAGGGCAGCCAGATTGGCATTCGGCTTACTTTGCGCACCCTGTAGACGCTTCAGTTGGCGATCGAGCTGTTTTCTGAGTTTCTTCTCTTTTTTGTCGCGTTCACGTCGTTCAATCTCTTCGGGAGGGATCGGCTCTCCAGAACACGTCTGTGGATGCGCGTTGTGAGCAGGCCGACCAGGACCCTGCCGATAGATGTTTTAGTTGTGAGTTGGCATATACACGTATATACTTATTTGTATACAGGATGCTAGGAGAGTTGCGCGACCCTATGGGAGACCAAGCAAAGTTTGACGATTCTAAAGGAAACCCTCCCTGTAGTTCGTCTCTTTCTTTTTTCTGTCTGTGCATATTTAGATAGTACCATGAATACCCAATGGGAAAAACGAGGAAGAGAGACTTCACAAAAAGTTGCCTGATAGGGTACTAAATCTTAATGAACATCTTGTAGCGCTAGTAGGATCTTCACGAGGTTTGCCACCCAACATTTTGTTCCAAAACCTACGCTGCTATATATATATACAGAAGATGAATGAACGGAATTTTACGAAAGATTACCTTCGAAATCTAAAAAATTTGGTTAGTGGCCCGTAGGGTTGCGCAATTTTTCTCACACCCTGCACATATTCCTCAGGAGACTATACTGGATGAATAAATAACCAAGTCTCTGAAGATCCATGAAGACTAGTCCGATGCCACAACGACACAGTTGAACCATTATTGATTATTGCTTATTCGTGTGCAAAATCTAATAGGATAGCTCAATTGTTCAGATACAAAGGCCGATCGAGGCGGGTCAACAAAAATCAAACACACACCGTTCGTCAACTAATCAAAGATTACGCTATTCATGATATCATTCTATTGTTTAAAAAGCATACCAGTGAGTGGCTCAAACGTTCATCGAGACAAGAGTACCCCAAGCAGGTATTACATATTTCGTTTTCTGCTGTCGATGAATTAGAATACAATCGTTGTTGGTCATCTTGTATCATATCGTATTGCTTCTAGTGATAATGGAATCGAATCGAATAGTTACCTTCTTAGTGTTCTCCTTTCGTCGCCATTTTGCTCGACGATTTTGAAACCACACCTGTAACGATATCACAAAATATTACGTTTATCCATAATAATAACATGCGTGTTTATGTCACCATTAATCTCACTAATCTAATGCCACATGGGATGAATGATTAATTGTGATATCTGTCTATCCTACAAGGGGCAGACTTACAATTTCATATGAACCTTGCTTACAGCGCATGACCCTATACGTCAAAAATGTATACTGTATGTTTAAAATCATCTGGCCCCCATAATCCATATTATAGATGAACTTTATAGTCCAACCGCGGGCAGATCGGGGAGGGTAAAATCCATGAGCGTAGGATTCATTCGCAGTTGGCTGCTGGTCGTCCTGTCTAAGGGATTTCTGCCGAACGGCAGTCGGGAGCGATTGCATTTATTATATAACATAACATAACGTGCGGTTTATTTCCGGAACTGCAATTTTACAATGCCTGCAATATGACTCATATTAGGCTATAATATTATAAACTGAACTTCAATGCGATAGATCGGTATTGAAACGTACATTATTTTCTCCTGAATTTATGAATCAACTATAGTTTTGACACTTGAAGTGATCTTCATTGTCTGTCAAAAATTTGTTTAGTGAATATCGGTATTATATATATATATGCATTATTACATTATTATTATTATTATTATTATTATATATATCTACAATTACAGTTTCTAGTATCTTTCGACACAGAGCTAGAGAAAGGTACTGCAGAAGGGCTGATGCGCGCTCTTGTTTCCGGTGGCGCGGACAGTCAGCCTGCGGTAGAGATTGACATTGAGGGAGTTCGGGGGAATAGTCTAAATTTTGAATTGGTGCACAATTGCGCATTAGACAATTTATCACTTTTTCTTTTCATCCATGGTCGGACGACTTCCTGTCCTGGTTAATCTCGTAAATTTTCAAAGACTTGTGATAGGTAAAGCTTCGACCTTTCTCTTAATACAACAACAATAATCTGACCTCAAATAGGCGGTAAGCGACTATTGTTCAAGCAAAACGACTAAATGACCAACCAAGAAACACTAAGTGCTCGTGTTATAATTTCACAACATCACTCTTATTGGGCGAAATGGATGTCTTCATCTTGTTCAACCTCCACCGCGCGAAACATACCCTGTTGTGGGCACCCACAGACAACCGTCAATGTATTATCAAGTTATCATCCATAGGGTCCAGCTGTTCGTACTTCAAATTCGTGTTCGTACCGATTTCTTTGGTTCCCCTCGTCTTTTTGGCTTTTCTTTCTTGATTTCATTTTTTCCTCTGCCCTTTTACCGCCTATGCCCTTTTAGTGAACGCGCGCCCGGTGCAATTCAACGATTCACAATCCACACAAACACACACACACACATAGAGACAGACAGATAGAAACACAACAAAAAAGAATAGATCGAATAGACCGCTCCTTGGTTGGCTCATCTCTCGGCGTTCGTCCCATGCCGGTAGGATGATAGTACCGGATGACTTGTAACCACAAACGAGTCGTTCTTGGTGTAACGGGCTGGTGGAGCGGCATTGGCCAGCAGAAACTAAACGTTCAGCTAGCACTGCTGAAATAAGGCCACTGTACTGAAATATCGTGTAGACAGACGTTCAGTTCGTGAAACAGTAAACGAATCCTCGTCGCAGCGTCTCTCGAACCCGATGAAAATATCTATCTATATGTGTGTCTGTCTGCGTGCTGCTTGTGTGTATGAGTTTGTGTTGCTGTGAGTGTGTGTGGGTCTGGTTGGTATATTCTCGATCTTTGTCTGCCCATGTCTCTATCCGTTCTGCAGATTTTTCTCTTTGTGCCGATCGAGCACACGGCTCCCTTTGGCGGCACCTTGTTGCTTTGACGCCTGCTGGTGTTGCTGCGGCGGCGGCGGCTGCGTTTCAGCTTCTAGCGCTGGCGGAGATTTTTACAAATTCGATCGTGTTCGGGCGATTCCGCGGGGTGCGAGATGTGTGTGTATTTTTTTCGTTTTGGCGAGATATTTTTCTTTCTTTTCTTTATTTCGGCCTCAGCGATTGTCGGATCGTCGCTCTGGCCCCAAGACACTGTTAAAGCCGCCGCGGCCGGCACCGACACAAGGGGGCTCAATGAAATGAAATAATACCAGCAGTAGTAATAATCAAATGAAAAAGGAAATACGTTTTGGCGCGGCAACGCACACTATGGTCACCGTTTAAAAAAATCGTTTTTAAACTAAGGTCAATTTCTTTCCCGCCAGTTAGCACGTGTTCGGCAAATATAATTGATTGAATATGAATCTTATGTCTATGACACACTGTGGAAGCTACCTTAGAGACAACCAACTTTTTGGAAATCAGTAACAATTAGAATTTTGGCCATTTTTTATATTATGTTTCAACTATATAATGCACCTGCACATGGAAAGAATATGTTATATTGTCTGCCGGGCAGATAGGTAAAATCTAGTATATCTAGTTAATTTCAATTCGCTGCGCTACCCTGAGGACCAGTTCTAAAGATTTTGAACTAAATAGTTTCAGCCTTAACATGAACAACTATCCCTGATAGAGGCACAATTTTGTCATCTAAACACTTGACGCTAACGTCCTGTATCGTCGACCGCCGGCAGCCACCGGATCCTCAGAATAAGGGGTCATTTATAGATTAAATACAGACATTCTTCTTCTTCTGGTTGACTATGCATGTGTATGGATGTACGCACACCTATATAGAACACCTCGGAGTAAACTGACCTGTGTGTTCCAAAAAAAAAACTGACCTAAGTTAACTAAAGCGATGAACTTAACAATGAAGGTATGAGCAAATTGTAAATGATCTTTGTGTACGTTTCTCAACAAACACCCTAACGTTCAGTGAACAGGCTGACTATGATGTAGAGTGGGGCGGAGAGTTTTCTGCACTTATATAGAGTGGGGCCTGGGTAAGGTAAGGTAAGGCTTTATTAATTTATTAAAAGAACTGCATAGAATGCTTAAGTTCTCTTATATGTCATGCAACGGGATTCGAACCTGCGGCCTCTGGCTTTTTACAGCCAGAGACTCAGCCGTCATATTATCATCATCATATTAATAAGCTGTGAGAAGTTCACTCGGACTTTCCAACTTCGTATAAAGGTTTTTTAACCGATGATTGATCCACTGGTCTCGCCTCCCTTAAGCTGACTTCCTCCGGATCTTGATCCACACTCCGTAGAACAACAGTGTTTATCTAGAAGGGGACGGGTTGCTGTGCCGACATTTCATTCATCCGTTATTAGGCTCAATCCGCCTCTATGCGGGTTTTGTTGTTTTACATACGTGAGAGTTGATAGTCCCTTTCACGTGGGTATAGTTCACTGTTACTCACTATCAGTCACACGTGTTGCTGTTATGGTTACCGTCGTCACGATGTTATGGAGAAAGACGCATAAAAGCAGACCGGACTACACGTCTGGTACTGTCTGGCCACGGTTCGGAACTACTCGCGTATTATTTCAGCCCCCATGCCTTGAGGGGGGTAAACGCCGGCTCATTCATTCCGGTCTATCCTCTCACAGCGGAACGTTGACGTCGAAGGTCTTTTTTGGCCTCTTTCTCTTTTGTTCTTTCGCAAGTCCCTTTCTCTACCCCTCGTTCGAGTCCTAGTTATAGGCTACTATGCCTTTGACCTGTAGAGGACTACAACGGAGGATCATATGTTCTATGTCATCCGTCTCTCCTGATTCACACAATACAAATGTCCAGCTGTGTATTTCAATGCACTCTCAATCTCCCTTTCATATCACACTTTGCGATAATTTCCTTTTTATGTCCTCGTAATAATTTCAAGATAACTTCATTCGGGCATCGTACGTCTACTTCGGAATATTATCTCCACCTTTAATGCCGCTGTGCTAAATAGTAGTTTTATTAACAGCTGTCAACGCGTGTCAACCAGGCAAAGTGGCTCATTTCAAAAATGTTTGAAACTTGACGAGTTGGATGAGGTCCCACTCTCTCTCTCTCTCTCACTCAAACACACACACACACACTCCCTGCCCAATGGAAGTATTTTTAATATCATTGATCGTGATGCCGGCGATGATGATGATGGCCCCGATGATCTCGATCTTTCCGCAGGATTGAGTGGTCAAACTCAAGGCGGCCAGCCGTATTGGGTACGGCAGCGACGGCGGCATCCGTGAAGTCAAATGAAGCGATGACTCAACTCAACGCAACGAAACTGAGCAGAGGAAAGAAGAAAGCGAAAAAAGGAGGAGACTTCGATGAAGATCCGCTTCTGAAGTTGTTGTGTTGTCGCCGACTCTATCGAAGACTTGAATGGCTCTGACTGGCTGGCCGTCACTCGTCGCTTGGTTTGACTGCTCACAAGTTTTAGTTGGTGCTAAGTTGCTTATCGCGCTATTCGTCTCACAGCAGGGTGTACAACGCCATCAATAGCCACTAACAGCAACAACACTTCGAGTGGTTGTACACCAGCTACGGCGCTGCCGCCACCGCCATCGCCGCTGCTGGTTTTGAAGCGGCGCGCTCACCAAGGCGAGATGATGATGAGCACCGCCCGCGAAACCGCCAGAGCCACGACTCGTGCATACACACACACACACACACACACACACTGCTCAATTCCAACTCATCACAGACAAACGGTCACATAGACTCAAAGAGGGTTAGACACCAGTGATCGGCAGCAAAAATGGAAAAAGACTCTAACAAAATCACAGAAACACACACACACACACATGGCTAAACGTGTGGTTGTTCAAAGTAATTGTAGCTATAGTGGTAGTTGTCGTTGTTATTGTAACACATTATTAACACCTCCTCATTCACCTGACGCACCCTGTCATACACTTTTCTCCCTGTTTCAACGGTGCAGCACAACCATCAACAATAACAGGAGCAGAATACGAAGACAACGATAGCTTGATTTGATCTGTAGCAACAAGTGAAATATTATAGATACAACGATTGATGCTACGATGAATCACTCTCTGAGGCTGTTTTCATTTGTATTTTTTTGATGCTATTGCATTTACTATACAATCAACACAATGACTGTGAGATGCTTGTGCTGCTATATCCTGTTCTATAATAAATTAGATGGCGTTAATCTGTCTGTTAAGTAATTCGAGGTTGTCCGAGCGGCGCGTTCGTATCTACACGGGTACTCTACGCTCTTCACATTATAGGTCCCAGGAATATCCAGAGTAATCCCAATGTTTGTCAATTGTTGTTTATGTAGTTCAAACCGACGTCAATTTCAAGACACTAGCAACAGTGCCATTGGGATGCTCCACAATTAGCCAATCCATTCGAGAGCTTGAATAAGATTTCGATGGCTCTTCTTGATGTCCGTATATGTCTAGATATCATTACTATACCACCCGAGATAATTATTCTGATATCCAGTAGACAAGAGGTGGAATCACGCCCAACACGACATCTTCGGTGACGATTGATCCATAGATTCCATTTTAGTACCATCGATGCTCTCTCGAACCATGAGGGTCCGGCCAGCCGCCTACTTGGCTCGGCCCATTCATGGACATCACATTAAGCAGCAACATTCACATCAAAACGAGAAACTCAAATTCTAGGCAGTAGTAAACGTACAGACACAGCCTCAGAACAACCAGCAGCTACTAATACTAATTTACACAATCCTCAAGTGCCATTACTGACGAGCACAATAATGAGCATTCTCAGTTGCCACAGGCTGTTCTCGCTGCCCTACTTCTTACCATAAATTGCATTAATCGTCACTCTTCTTGGTGGGACAGGGTCTCCTCACTCAAAGACAAACGTTTCATAATGAAAGCACAGAATAAAATAAATCGTCAGTGCGGTTTAGGCGGCGGACCTCTAACGGACCCCGGAAAGTAGAGACCACTAATCCGAGACCATTGACTGCTATAGGACATATGATGTCGAAATACGTGGGTGTTAGGTGCATATATCCATCAGAGCCAATGATCCAAATGGTCGAAAAATGGTAATGAAATAATTATCGAATGCAACCTTAAACAGCTGTTGTAGTTTGTTGTGCTCCTTCAATGGAAACACTTTGTCGCTACCTCACTCAGTTCATTTCACTTCATCAAGCGTGAGCATCAAATCGCTGCGGCTGCTGCCAGGTGCTAGACGGAGCCCGTCGATCTCGTGACTACACAGCGCGTCACTACTCCCGCCTTTTTCTTCGTACATTCGACACGATAAACTTTTTTCTATTAGACCAGATTACGCACATGCATGTATGCGTACAGATCATTTGACTATAGATTGCATGCAGTTGGCTTCAACCCGGTGATGGTGAACATGTTCAACTTGGAGCTAAGATTGCCTCCGCGCAGACTTCGCGTCCGGGGCGTTTCGACCTTCTTTGACCCTCGTTCAATGAGAAGCGACGCAGAGACCCCCATAAATTGAGACATGAACAGAACACGAGGTAGATAAAGAAATCAGTGGAGATCAGCTTGGTTCTCATGAGCTGGGCCTTTTGTGCGATGGCAGCATTCGAGTTGGAAAACTATGTGTCGACCACCACAAACAATCATCCAGATTCTACTTGGTTTCGTCTTTTTGAACATAACTATGACAAAAAGCAATTGAATTAAAAACAATTTCCAAGGTGGACAGTATCTACAATAACGACATGTTTAAGTTAGGAAAGGCGTAAACGAGGGTCTTCGCTGCGGGAGCACTCCAAGCCTGTTATTGGATTACTACAAACTAGTAGAGACTTAAATTCATCGTTAATTGTTGGCGCAGCAGGTATTGCCCACAATGGGATTATTTATGGCAAGAGTCAACAACGTATCTTGGTGCGTGTTGCATTTCACACTTTTATTCACTTTTATCAATCTGCGATGCCGGACGGTGAGTAGTAATCGCAATTAGCGTAAGTTGTAAGCGGTTGAATCGACATTAGTTCCGGAAATGTTGATATCATTTACCGATGATAATACGATAGGCAAGTTATATGCTAAGCAAAAAACAAAAGAGAATTTGAAGACAGCTTCACTTTACCTGAGTTGCGTTTCAAGTTGTTTGAGTTTAAAGTTAACTCGATGAATGCTAAATCACTCCGGATTCTTCGAATTCAGCCTCGGTGAGGTATGATATTATTTACCCTAGTACGGTTGCCCTATAAATGACGGTTTGAATAGTGATTGCTGGTGTACTTATGTACCCTTGCATGTAAGCGTGCATGTGCAGGTTCGAACTCTGAGAAGAAGCTCTGGCAACCCGAGTAGGGATAGTTTTGCGGCTATTTGGATAGCTGATCACGGTTGCATCCTCGTGAACCAAGACTCCACCGTCACCATATTGCCGGCCCAAAGCGGCACGGCGCAGCGGTCAGTATCACTAGCAGCGATGATGCTGTGGAGGTAGCAGCAGTAATAAGCAAGTAACCACACGAGCGAGGCGACACCCATTCTACGCACCCCTCCCCCTCTGTCGACCATCCACCACTAGCAACGGACAGTACGAGTCGACCGACCGACCGACCGACATCATACATATAAATATGATAGATATAATAGATAGACGTATGGACACGACAGTCACCGCGGACACTCCAGTCACTCACTCAGTGAGTCCGTCCATCAACACCGTTCACCGTTCGTGTCGTTGTTGTTGTTGTTGTTGTCGGTAGTGGTGGTGACGCCTGGTGGTGTTGCTGTTGCCGTTGGCGTCGGCCACAGCACCGCCAGCATTGCTGCCAACTACCTATAGTTGACTGACTCATTGCTGTTGCTGCTGTGGCTGCTGCTTCAACTGCTGTAAAAGCAGCCTCGCTGCTAATGTTACACAGCACGCAAGTCACTCAACAGGAACTACTCTACGCGTTATTTTATTATTCTTTTTGTTATAACCATGAACTACATTAAGTCGAATACAAACGATTTTTCGACTGACACAGACAGCGATGAGCACAACAACAATACCGACGCCAACAACAACAACAACAACAGCAGCATCAGCAAGAATCACCAGGCACCAACTTTCTACGGCGCTCGAACTTCGTCAGGGCCGAGGCGTCGGGCACGGTTCCACACTTGCGTCGGCATAAAAGGCCAACCGCTAATTTCTTGTTTTGCTACATAAAGATGTTACCTTTCAAATCACACACACACACACACACACGCACAGATGCCATTTTAAGCGATCGACGTGTTTCAGAGACAGCGGAAGATAAGTCAGTGTGCGTGTGTACGCAAAACTCGCAAGAAATGAAATTTCGTGCTTGGGTTTCGTTGAAATGAAAATGATGATGATGATGATGATGATGGAGAAGGAGAGAAAGAAGAGAGCCCGCAGCCTGGGCCGGTGGTCGGCCGCCTGGCTGACGTTAGCTGTCTATTATCGCCCGTACGCGAACCAAGATACGAAGCAAAAACAAGCGAACGCTTGTTATGGTCCTCGCGACCGACATACGACCAAATAAAATCATCACCCCAAAATATCAGACACCTATGTATTTTATAATCTTTGCGTTAACTAGCGCATCTTATCTGACTTTACGGGATGACTGTTGAGAGTGCTCGAGTTACCTGAAAGTATTGTTATATCTATTTCATTGTTAAGAACTACGTCTCGGATTTCTTTGTCCTTAAATCAAAATACAAAAAGCTGCATCTACGAGTTTTTATCGGGAGAAGCCGGAATACATATTGGTAATAATAACCACGGGATCAAGGTCGGATATATGCCAACACCGTCAAAGATGAAACATATCCCAACAGAAATCGAGCAGTGTATCTTTGCGGAAAATTAAATATACCTATAACAGTAAATTCGTCTATCTGTTAGAGGAAGGTTACGTCTGTTGGCCAATTGTGTGCGCTAGTTGTGAATGGAGACGGCCCGTGTCAAACGGTCCAGTTGCTGGCATTATATCGCACGAATGATGTTTCGTTAATGGACAATATGGCTGAAAATAAGCCACTCCCCTGATAAATTCACAGAATCATCTTGATTCAAAGATTTGAGGAGACAATGATTGGGTCCCCAGAACTGTTTGCTTTGCACATTATTGTAAAGGGTCGACATTTCATTATCCCCAGTAATCAAAGTTTTCCACAATAAAGGGGATGCTCCTTGCTGTTTTCGAGCAGCTAATCGCATTTATCTACGGGGCGATTCAGGTTCTCATTACTCAGGTCGTGTACTATCCATATATAATATCCCCATTTTGCTTATAACCGATCTTCCTTGTGGTGGTTTCCAACAGTTGGGTGGGACCTGAGCGACCTTTCGAAGCTTCAAATTCCTGCATTTTTTTTTAATGGGGGTTTCGGGAACGCGTAATGCACATCCGTGACACAACAGCCTCTTGCCACCTAGTGCGAGACTCTTAAACTCACTAAAACCCGTTCCCCCCCCCACCCCCAGTTGAGTTGGAACGGCGTAAGCAATACTTCAAACCAACGGGTGTTGAAGCTCTCTGGATGATATTACTTGTGAGCTTCGCTAAAACTGAACATTTTTTGATGGAAATAGCATACACACGAGATCAAGTGAGCTCACAATTCACCTAAGAATTACTTGTGGGTTGTTCCCAAAATATCGAATATTATTTCCTAGGTATTCTTATCCTAATCAACTGCCACATTATGCATCTAAACTCCATCAAGTGACTGGATCTGCTATCGTGTCGCATTAGTAATCACTCGATTTAAGATTTCTAGTTGAAGGTAAACTTCTTATTTTTTGCCTCCTACTCAATGGAAGATGTCTTTCAACCAGTGACTGGATAATTGAGGATTCGTGTTGAGGAATAGAAGACACACATAATGTTATAAGCAACAGGTAAAACTCCGACGATGAGAACAAAGTCGTCTTCAAAGCCAATAAAAAAGGTGATAAATGAACAAAAGCCTTTTTATGTACCGAGAACAATACCTTCAACTTTCGATTGAAACTATAGTCCGATTGTAGCTATTATTGATGGAAAATCCAACACATATAAAGATGATGACTCGATGGGTACCTTTGCTCCACGATGAGGAAAGGATCAGACCTGATATACGTATAGAAAAGTACGATTTTCCTCTAACTGCAACTATCCTCGAAATTAAAGTTTCGCTACTAGTGCCATTGTGTTGTTTTCTCCCGTTTCTCCTCGTATCTGTGTATAGTATATGTATAGTTAGTCCATTTTCCACTGACCATCCCCGGTAGAAATGTACTCGATAGATATATGTTGTTTGAGTGAGAAAAAACAGAATTTCAGCCAGCAACTCGTAGTTATAATAGTATCTGTTAGCGACTGGAGAGGTCAGCAACGGTATAGCCGCCTGCTCATGCAAAGACCCACGATAAAATGACTTATTATATATTTATACATGCCCATATGCTCTTTCCCATTGAATTATAGACTTATCTATTATAAATCGGTATTTGTTTTGAATATAAATATACATACATATATATATATATATATATATATATATATTATACTGCATATTTACCATAAAAATGTATCTCATTTTCCTCATTCTCTAGTGCTCTCATTATGATAATTTCGGCATATTTGTTCAAGTGATTGCATCTTCTCGCGAATAAAGCGATGTCCATCAATGCCGAACTGAACCATAATGATTATAACTTAATGACTACAGACAAATCGCACTCACAGTAAGCAGTAAGTAACCATTTCTGTACTATCACGAATAAGAATTTGTTTATATTAACGACAACATTGATTTATAACATAAGATGTACTACAGATAGATTGATTATGCGAAAGTGACGATCATGTATCCGTTCAATAGGGGAAAATCATTTCATTAATAGTCAGATAATGGCAACGACGCAGACGAATAATGGTTCGAGCGCCGCGAAGTGGCACAAACATTCTCAACATAAGAGAGATTAAATAAAGAAATCCATTCAAATAATCGCACGGACATAGATCTTTCACAAGCTACAACTATAGATTATGGCATAGATTTATTCTTATGGGGGCATGCCTTTCTCCGATGGTCCTTGTTAATGGTCGATGTTGTGCCATAAACGATTTGTGTATACAAAGAAGACATAAAGCCAATGATATATGATGATTATATGCCCAAGCGAGTGGGATTATCTTTTTTAAATAAATATTGTTCGTTATATTGTAAGTAAAGTACATCTACCGAATCCTGACGGTGTTCGGTATGCACCGTATTTCTGATGTAAATAGTAAACGTCGCGTCAGTTATCAGACTTGCAACCTTCGGAGCATACAATTACCATCGTAAGTAACTGAGTAATTTCTAGTCTAGCACAAGAACTGTTCATTGGACTCGGGAGGGTACTAGAAAGGTGGTAGATGATGTTTCAACTGTAATCATATAGCTTGTGTTGAATTCCATGCGTAAAGTGGATATGATATTCCATTAATGTGATAATTGAGTGGGATTGATTCTATTAGATTCGGTTGTTTCTTCCACAGATCAAAGTGTAACCCAGTGAAACACGACTATCATAAGACGTTATGGTTTTAGCTCGAGACGAGGCAGAGAGTTCTACTAGACTCGAATTTTTTCAAATTTAGACTAATTTCTTGATGGGAGATCTAATGAACCCACCGAAAATGCTCTATTATAATATTACGATTATAATAATTATCATTATGGATATTATTTGAGTCATATCACGGGGTTACCGCTGGGCCATCATCATCACATATATACTAATATAGTAATATAAAAATAACCGAATATAATTAGTCGTATCATTAGTTAACCATAGGACCAGCGTAAGTGTGTATATTATAGACGAATAGAGAGGACAATCCCGTATTACGCGCTGTGTAGTTAGTGTATAGTCTTCATTCTCTATCGCTTCTCTTTGATCTTCTTTTTCTTCTTCTTCGTAGTCGAACGAACCGCCAGTAATCAACAATCAACTGTTGTCTTCGATTGACCGGTTGATTACATCTTCGTTTGGCTTCATTTAACGCGGCGATCTCAGTTTTTACGCGGTGAGCTATTTTCGTTATCACCTTGGTTCCATTGCCTTTTTGGCTTAATTTGTAGCCGTTAACTCACTTCAGACTGCGGGCAACGGTCGATGAGGCTCTCTATTGTGTTGAGCGTCGAATACAAAATACAGCTGGGAGTTAGGGAGAGAACACAGCGACTTCATGAACCACTGGGCCGAGCACGAGATGCATGTTAAGATCAAGGCATAAAAAATGTAAAGCGGTTAACAGCGATAGCAACAACAAACTGCTTAATCGAGTACGAATTAGGGTAATCGAGGCAACTCCTTACTACACAGCTAAACACATGTGCTGGTATGTAGATCGATAGATAGATAGATAGATAGATATTGAGCGGTACGAAAAGTCTTCAGTAGTTGTTAGTGGGGCAAGCGGAAGGGGTAAACTTCCGTAGCACAATGCGAACTTTGATCGAAGCAAATATTTATATACTTTGGGATTGGACCGCCGTTGTTATCGAACAGTTCAAAATAGCTCCACCATCCTTTTAACCACTGCTCTATATATGATCGATTAAATCTCCTGGGGTTCGGATGTTGAAGAGATCAAGAGCTCGCTTAAATTCACACTGCGAACTGTGTATAAATCCGTTTCCACTTAAGTGAAGCTTACGAGCTTAAGTTTAAACTATCCGTGAAGCCTGTATGCTGTGCTTCTGTAATTGTTCAGTTATACTCGATAGTTTCCATGAAAGAATCGTTTAATTGTTGCTAATAACAAACCTTGTCTTTTCTCTTTGCACGCACAACTTTTAAGGCAAACCCCGACTTGTGGTAAAAATGGTAAAAAAAAAACAAACATGGCCAGTTTCTTTATATGAGGACATTGTTTATTCTATTATAATTCATTGTTTTATATACTCGCTTGTCCCAGTCCGATCCTAGATAATTGCGCTTAGTTAGAATGATGAACATCCGAATGAGCGGACGTTAGTGATCGCGAGATAAATATTCGCTCCACCTTTCAATGGTCGATCTCAGTCGGTATCCCGTTCACTTTGTCGTATAGTACTCTATCCTATGCTATCCTATCTATTATTATTATTATATGATACATATCTACGCTATGCGGCGCATTCTGCTCTGCTCTAATCTTCGAAAACGGCCAACCTTTCTCTCTCTCTCTCTTCCACACAGACACTTTCCCCAACCCTCGATCTCACCTATTGACTTCGTTTCAGCAACACAAGCTACCCATTCATTTCTTGTTTCTTTTTTTTGGGCAGGTCCTTTCGTTCGCAAATTCAATCAAAACAAAAGCGTTAATAAAATTGATCACCGCCCCTCTGCCCCTCAACCGTCAAACGAACGAAACCACCACACCTGTATCGGCAAACGCCGCCACCGTCACAGCGCAAACATTAACCAACGATACGAGGTTTCTAAAAAAGATGAAGATTTCTGCCGCATTTTCTGCTAGTCAACCTTCACTCCATAGCAATGAAATCGAACCGGCACAGACGAAATGTTACAAGATGATAATCTTTCACACGAAATCAACACACGGAAACCGAAAGTTCACTTAAAAGAACTTGCAAATAAAGCTAAATGCAGTCTAAATTAATCGAAAATCGAACCTATGTTGATAAACAGATAATATGTACGGTCGATAACTAGATAGGCTTTATACATGAAAAAATATAGATCAGATTAAGAGAAAATTTCGGATGAACGAAATATGAGAAGAATCGGAACGCAAACTCTTGCTAAAGAGAAAGAAGGAAGAAATTGCAGCGTCGCGGCTAATTAATAATGCAGCGTTAAATATCGTGCAGAAAATGAAGGTTTTTTTCCGCTGACTACAGCAAACAGTGGAACAGAATAACATAACATAATAATAAGAGGAGATGACCCCGGAAATAGAAGGAGTTAAATTAAAGAAAGGATCTGGGACTAGCTGAGGCAGGGATCCAGTTAACGCGGTGTTGGTAAAATCGTTAGCCAAATCCGAGTTCAAAATTAATAGCTTTATGAGCAAAATTAATAGCTCTAATTAGCTTTTTAGCTTGTTGGCCGAATTGCCTACGTGCAGTTCTTCTATGGTAACCTATGAGCCGGTTAACGATAGATTTGTGCTAATTTTTTGTTTAACCACAACCATTTTCGAGAGAAACAAAGGTCGACATTATAGTCCATAACATTACATGTTTTGAATCCTTATATTTATTATCCATGTTGCGCAGAATAAACGAGAGCGAGAGGAGAGAGAGAGGAGACGAGGCGGAGGTGGTCGTGATGGTGTGTGCATGAGGGGTGGCGGGTGGGGTAATTTAGCTATGGGCCTTCAGCATGGCTTCGTGGCTTCTTCGCGGTCACCGCCAATGCTTGTTGATATTGGGGAGACCAAGATTTCGCACCCAGCCAGCAAGCTAGCTACCGCGCTTCCCCCGCGCCTAACTCAGAGCGGGCTCTGCACCCTCCGAATGTGAGCTGGGGTGTTCGTCGAGCTCGCTCTTAGTATAACTCTCCACGATGTATAGCACAATACGCCAACAGACTCCCCCACTAGATAAACAGTGAGCTGTGCAAATATTTGCCTATCAGCGAGCTTTTAACGGCTCAATTTCCCGCGTATTATTAAGGTGTCACCGAACAGATGATCGCCGTGGACCACAGAAATTTGCATCTTGCTCTGCAGAAATAGGCGAAAAAGGACCTTGAGGTTTCTACGTGGTGATTTAAAAAACGATATTTGTTTTGAAATGAATATATGATCATATTTTGGGGATACTAACTCGGAAACGGTGGACGCGCGCGGCCGAGGAGTCAAACCCTGGATCCCTTCCGCTGATGGCGAAGTGCAACCATTTAGCACCGCTATAAACAGATTTAAACGAATTTTATTGAGTTTGCCTGCGGGTCGAAGCAAGATGAAGCTGCTCTGATTTCTGGTGGCCCTCGAACGAAACTGTTTCAAATTAACCTAGGACGTCTTATTGTACATATCAGTAAGAGCGTCAAGTAATGGGTCTCGTCTTATCGAGCAAACTTGCAATAGGGTACAACTGAGAATTGAAGAGCGGGCACTTTTTCTTGAATAGTTCTTCACACCCGAGTAAGCATGTCATTGCAACCAATGACCGTGTAGAATACTAAATGATACCAACGCCATATATCGAATTTTGCTATTTGTTAACGTTATGTCAATGGCACTTGATATCCTGAATTTATTTCTCTTTAGTTAGTAACAGAGCGGGGCTTTTTTAGTTTCGATTGACTTTTGCGGCAACTAACCGGTAATAATTCGAATCGGCACTTTCGTAGCATTTTGTAGCATTCACTAACGTGAGAAGGGTTCACAGTAAAAGCCAAATTATAAATATATCTAATACCCCTCTCAGTTAGTTACCTTAAAACGTTGAAATACTCAATGGTGGTTCAACAACACCGCTGATTGTTGTTGGACAGTAATGGGTGAAGCACCCAACGTCTCACTCGGTTGTTGATTTGTTGAGTTCAAACAAATTCTCATATATCTTGTTATTGTTATTATAAATATTAATATATACCTTGTCAAACTCGTTATACTTGTTCTCCCCTTTTTTCTCTCTCTATCGGATGTGGTTGTGCTAGGTACATACACATGTGTACTAGATACACGCCAAAGCAAATTATTTCGTAAGGTTTAGTTCCTGTGTGGGATATCAACTGTCTTTTCCTTTTTTTTTTCGTCTTTTCCGTCCTTCTCAGAGTACCAGCAGCATCACCACCACCACCACCACAATAACAACAACAAGAAGTTTCGTTAGCACAAGCCGTCTCGAGTGCCACCTGTCCGCGCTAAGTCGCATCACCACCACCACTACCACGACGATCAAAAAAAGGTCCGCATCCCTCGATGGCATAGGTGAGTCCCGTCTGTTTGGCCCTTTGGTTGACTGGCGGAGCTGTTATTGGTGTCATCGCTCGCCGTGCTTAAGTCTCGTTTAGGTGTCACGGTCGCCTTCCTCTTGCTCTTACTTGGTTTATTGACCAGACCAGAGAGATGAACGGTAAGCAACAGTGTGAGCAAACGAGAGAGAAAGAACGTGTTGTTGTTGTTTGAGGGGTTCCGCTACGAATGCTTCTTTGTTCGCTCTCTCTCTCTCTGTCCTTCGAGTGATGACTGTATCGTTTTCACCTCGACTTTTGTTCTCTTCCTACTTTCCTTCATAGTCATCGTTGGCGTCCTCGTTGTGAACAACATCTCTCGGCCTGCTGCTTGTCTTTTCGGCTCTTCGTCCTGTGGTTTCGCCCACAGGATCCAGTAGCTGCGGTGGCGACGACGGCGGTGTTGTTGTTGACCATTTCGCCGTCCTAATCGAAACCCTCCCTGACTGGCGTCATCTTTGACGTCGTCGTAGTCGAATGATTACCCACCACTCAAGTCATCGTCGTCCGTGTGCTCTCGCTGTCCTGTTGCCGTATGTCCATCCATACCCCTATGATACCACGCCACCCTATCCTAAGCTGAGAAGAAGGCTTCTAGTGAACAAACGATAAACCAGCTGAGGGAAGAAATACGAATAGACGTGCGTCGATGAGCCGCATCATGACGTTGCTTTACTCTTCAAGATGGAGAGAGAGGGAAGAAGGTAGAAGAAGTAACCGAAGAAGTGGTCCCTGTGACAATTGAGTGGAATCGACCGAGATGTCCGTTGATCTATTGTGCTTGTGTCTATGTGCGTGTGTGTGTGTTTTTGTTGGTCGGGTGGTCACCGGCGAAACGACTTGCGGATGCCTCACTAAGTGGCTGACGATTTGATACAATAAATAAAGCCAACCATGCGTCCGTCATTCCCTTCATCGCTGCCATCAGCATCGCCATCACCAAATTACGAAAATCATCACCACCATCATGGCCATCATCGACACATAAACAACAACAACGCAACAACATCATGAAGATGACGATCGGAGCAATGCGATGAAGAGGGAAAAATGCTTGAGTCGGCACAACGAGCATTAGACACCACAATAACAACAACAGCAATGTCTACCACCATCATCACCTGATGATGATTGTCCTGCCTCCACGATTCCGAAGCCATCACTAAACTAAATCGTTGTGCCGTCTCCCTCTTAGTATTTAGCTTTCTTCTTCTTCTTCGCCTTCTCATTTTTTTTCTTTCGAGGCTTGATTGCCTATCGCTTGGTGTTCAAATATAGGACCACTAGATCCGAGGTTGGTATCAGACACCTAGGTTGACGGCTTTTCCACACCAGGGATTAGCTAAGATATTGGAGAACCTTATTTGTAGAAAGCTTCCGAAACCAGGTGACCTATCTATCTCCATAATCAATAATAATGGGAGCAATAGCACCCAACCGCCATGATTAAGGTTGACCCTAAACAAGAACCCAAACTCATAAGAGGTACTACATGTAGATTTACGACATAAAGGAAACAGTTACCTCTGAACACCTACTCTACTTACTGATGGTGGTGGTGGTGGTGTTTATCTCGAAAGACCTGACCATCATTTTTGTCGCGTCTTCGTTCACTGTTGGCTATTGTTGTAGAAACTCGCTTCTGCCAAGAAGATGGCTTCAGCAGCTAACGTGAAGCGGGACCCATATCTGAGGGCTCCTTGAGGACTTCCGCTGTTCATGTATATGTCACGTCGTTAGGCAAGGATCGGTCAGTGGTGTCCCACGAATGTCCTTAAGTACCCGAAAGAAATGAGTAGCCAACATCTGTATCTGCGTTCTCAATAATGATACCTGCCCGTGGAGGAGACATGTGACTCTGCTACAGCACTTAAGACTACCGACGACTTAAAATCAACAGCGAGCCAGCGCTACCTCAAATCTCCTATTCGAAAATACTTCTGGCTTTCGGTCCCCTCCTCTCACTTACAACTATCGCGTAAAGCTCAACTGTTACCGAACAAAAACTGAGCTCCCCGCCCATAGCGCCGATGGTTTGACTCTCTAAATAGATATTGAACGAAACGATAATTAGGACTAACGATAAACTGATCTTTCAAAAAACGGTGGATGCACTTAGGTTCGTATGGACTTGCAATATTACAGGAGTGTGTCAATTGGTTAACGAAATTAATTAATAGTGAATTAAAGAATATAACTTAGATACTAGGGCACTAGAACGCCTCGAGGCGTTTGCGCAACTACTATTTATCATCAAGAAACTCGAAATGCATCGCTTTATTAATCGATTTACGTTTGTATCGATAAAACATCATTGTGCGATCGGCGTTCAGGAAGTAGTCATAGAATCAGTAAATATCAAAGAAGAGCACCAAAACAGAATAAAATAGCATCAGCATTCGTATTGTGCCTCTGTGTGAGTGTGGCATGGTTTAGGACTCGAGGGAGTCTTCTGCGACCTCGCCAGCTTACATGAGCGAGGTGATGACAACGATCATCATTGTATTTGTACGAATGATTGTATATATATATATATATATATATATATTATATATAATCTTCCGTACAAATACAATGATGATCGGTGTCATCAATATATATATATGTGTGTGTATGTGTGTGTCAATATGACCAACGTTGACCAAACAGGTCCAGTATTCGTATGGGTGGGTGATTGATTACGTTCGGGTTTGTGCACTATTTTTTGTTTCTAGCGGTCTGCATTTATGAAATGTCTGTGTCGCGGCTGTAGCTGCCAAAGCAAGACAGGTAAACCAGCAACTGCTTGGAGAGATCAAACTGTCGAGAGGCGTTTGGGTATAAGTATCCATCATGCGCACTGCCCTCCTGATGGTGGCTGTAAGATTCGCTTTAACGGATCTGCTTTGTTCGTGCTGTCGTCGTTGTTGTTGTTGTTGTTTGAGGTTACGTTCGAACGCCGAAGCTGGGCCCGGATCAAAACACTGATGAATACAGAAGAAAGTTAACCGCACAGCTTTTCGACACGTCCCCTAGCTATCGTACACATACGGCCAATAAGCGAGTGCGTGAAGGCGAGAAGGACATGAACATGTCTTCAACATGAGACGATGGAACGTCAACATGGTGAACGTAGTTGCCGCTTGCGCCACCTGTGTTGTCTTCATTGTATGATGAAACATAGTAGATAGAGATAATTAGAAGAGAATAGCATAGAAAGCGTTCGACGAGACAAGAAAACAAAAACAATTCTCCGCTTTGCCCCGGATGGAAGTGCATGCACAGTTATTATTATTATTATTACGGTACGAGGGAGGATGCGCCAGTGAAACTGATGTATTATAGCAGCGCGTGAGTAACAGGTCGGCCATCGAAGGAACTGCTGTGGTCGTCGTTATAGCAGACATAAAGTGTATCTACATCTTTATATATATATATATATATATATATATATATATATATATATATATATATATATATATATATATACCTATGTATGTGAGTGGGTAAGAAATGGTCAGTTGTAGTGAACGTCGGTACGAAGTGTGGATGATTGACATGACACCCGGCGCGCGAATGTCTTCTTACAGACGGACGGTCAAGCCCACCTTCAAGCAGGCAGAAGTCCAACCATCGAAGAGACCAGAAAAGACGCCCCGGGATTGTTTCGGACAAACCTAGTGATGATTAAAAAGGCAATTGTTCGGAACTGACCGAATTTCTATTGTGAAGGAAAAAGGGGGAATTTTGTGCTTGATTTTGATAAGTTCGCTTACGTAGCAGCTAAAAAGTTATATATATATATACCTCCCCACTACAAACACATGGGGTCATTGCTTAACTACTGAGTAAACCCAAACTGCTTCAGAAGCACATCCACTAAAGTTTATCATATATCTGAGAAATTCGCTTTCGAGCCCATGATTTTGCCAATCTTTAGCAGGTTTTGATTAAAAAAAAATCTAATTTCAAGCCGTGTGCAATAAGACATATGGTTGATTTGGTATTTCATTTTGACCTGGCGAGGTCAACTTTTCTTATATGTTCAACTTTATTGGACATATTTAAAATTGCATGAGGTGTCCAAAAACGGTAATATGGTCTGAGTCATCACAAACTGGGTAGAAACCTTCTGATAAAGTTCGCGTCGTAAGTGATAATACCTTGTATCGTACAGCCATACTTGGATAAAAGCGAAAGTAGTCGACGCGAAATTTGTTATTTCCAAATTTACATTAAAGTCAACTGCGTAACCATTAGGATGTTTCAAAACTTCTTTACTGTGATTCGGATAATCGACAGAAATCGTTTCGGACGATCTCACAGTGTTTACAAGATATCAACCAAGTTTTGCCGCTCTCCAACAAAAACACTCGGTTGAGCTCGGATATTTTTTTGGCGCCTGATCACACTCAAGCTGACTGACGTCAAAATTATCTATAATAAATCTTCAATTAATTATTTTAACTGATTTTCATGATAAGATATATACGGTACTCGCAGTTGTTCGACAGGCTATCCACATGATGATGTTACTAATGAGAGATAGCAAGAGGATACTCCAAGCTGCATCTTTTCACAAGTCAAAGTTGTGATATACAACGGACTCAATCTCATAATGATTACCCTCGTTTAAGAAGGCGAACACTAAGTGAGCAATTGAGGATTACTTCATCAAAAGGCAATTCGTGCCAATTCGAATCAAAGCTCCTTGCCCGGGCAAGAGCTATATCAGCATTTTCCCAGGTGACCTCTCGCTAATTCGACCCCAGCCAGCTGCGAGTAAAAACAATTGTGATTCAAATTTACAAATCTACAACAGAAAGACAATCAGAGCGTACCAAGCGACTCCACCTTTGTCATTAAACCACAGCAAGGATATGTCATTACATATGGGGCACTTAACATCGTCATTTTAGACCAGCATCACCAAGAGAACTTGCTTTACTTTTAAGGACATCATTAAATGTACAACTTCTTGCCACTTGCCGGGCGAGTTCTTCTACTAGGAGGCTCAAAAAAATCTAGTTTTATGACATTTGAAGTACCATCTGTCGAAAAAGAGTTCACTCTCTTCATAGGCATTATTCATTTTCTAAACTTGTCCGATTTCAAATAATAGTCAAATAGTTAAATTATTACAACGAATCAGTAATAGACGTTAATTATTCAATCATTAAACTCGTATTGTTATTCACGATACTTCACCACAGTAAATGGAACCGTAAGCACTCACTTGGGAAAATGAAAACTTTATGTATGTGACAGTTAACTCAATGATCTACATATTAACTATAGAACGCACAAGTGGATGTAACTTTTTTCGTAACACTTTTAGTGCAACATAAAGTCAAGTAAAGAGCGTCACAATCAATTGTTTAGTTGTTGAAGAGTACCCGGATGCTTTAGCTCGCTTACATGCGTAGGCCTAGGAGATGGAGGAGGAACGGATACAGTACCATTAGATAACGTCCATTTATTTGGACGACTATCCGGATGATGCGAGCTGCCGTTGAGAACAATGATATATTCGATATAATTAACAAGGCTAATAAAGGCACCCACCACGGTCATCAGCTACACAGGTGATTTGTGAGCCGAGGAGAGGGCGGTTGCTTTTGTCTGCGCGGGCGCGCGCACGATTACAACCCGCATCGATCGTTTCATCACCTTACTAGTGAGTTCTCCAATGTGAGTGCAAACCCAGTACATACGATGTCTATGTAATAGTATGTCTTTACGGTTAACAAGAAAAGATAAATGTTCCTTCTTGAGTAACTGAGTGCAGGACAGACGAACTCAAAGTCGGCAGATGTGGTGATGATTATTTTGGGACAAACTAAGCTACTTCTACATGCATCTCTGCTCAGACGTAAGTGGAAGGATGACGGTTAAGTTTATGAGACCCACCCTCTTGTGGATTTCTGTGTTTTTTCATTTCCATTCTTTTAACATGTATGTGTGCGATGCGTTTTGTCATTTTAGACCAGATAATATGATATGACACACACACACAGCTCCCTGTTAGTGCCCCTCTATATGTGGTGATAAAAATGAAAGCTGCAGAGTCGCCTAAAGCGTGACTTTATATAAATATTCAATTAGTAAATTAAACTGTACATTAGTTGTCCGACCGTAGTCTTGCATACGAACATCCTATAACATGAAGCCAAATAATCAATTTCAAAACATTGAGATGCATACATCTAGTAGAATGTGGATACTCGATGAGCCTGTCTGAGGAACGTTGACAGCTGCAAATGCTTTTTTTGTAGCTCTTATCGGCTTCTGCTACTGAGCTGTGAACAGCAGAATTAGAGGCCATATTATGATGCGTTTCTCGACGATGGCAGAAACGAATTCTACTCGATCTAGGCCTTCGGAAGGCGATTCAGGCAGTTGAGCCTCTCAACAACTGAGCGATAAAGAAAGAGATCGAGACGACCAACTCTATACTCTCCCTACTGATGTTTTCCTGTGGGATTTCCCGATTTGTTGCCCGACATTTCGTGGTCCTTGAGGGGGAGGGTGGGGGCTAATAACTGGCTCCCGCATCATCATGGTGCCCATCCGTCATCATGCGCTAATCATTTCACCACCACTACCACCACCACGACAATAGCCATAGCCACCACGGCTACCATTGCTACCACGAACGAAATTAGCTGCATTTGTTTTATCGTCGTCAACGGCCGACGACAGCAGTAACGACGGAGAGTACAGCGACAACAACAACAACAGTGCTCCTCACTGCGATACCAACAAAAGCAGAATTTGTTCTAATGATGTCACTTTAGCTACTGCTGCTGTTGTAGTTGTTGTTGTTGCTGCTGTTGTTGCTGTTGTTGTTCGTCTTTCAGTTCAATTGATGCATAATCCAATCAAATTGACAAATATACATAGTCTAGGATGGAAGATTAATTGTAACTTTGTTGAATCTAAAAACCCGTTGTATTTTTATCTGCTCACACATTTGCGCAGATCAACCACAGCGATCAACGACTCATTCATGAGTAGGCATTTTACTGTACATACATAGAGCATCTCATATAGAGTAAAGAACATCAGCAAACATAAATTGTGATTTATTTCTATCCTCACCTGATCGTTTCATTAATTTAGTTGTAGGTAAGTTAGAAAAATAATATATATATATACAACACATATATGTCAGAATAATAGCTTACAGTGCCTTCGATTCGAACCTCCAGTCACCGCCATGTCCAAAGAGCTCGATCCCATCGTAGCAAGGGAAATTGTCTCTTTTGATCGAATTTATACGACAAAAATCGAATCCTACGTGACGAAACCATTTTATAATTAGATAAATATGTGATCATGTTAAAGGCCTCATTAGATGAGAGAAATACTTCCATCACGCAAGTCTATCGAATATCTCATGGTTGAGCGTCACTTTACTACCCTCTGTTTGCGTACACACTTCTCTTTACATTCGTACTGTGTACAAAGTAGCTACAGCAGCCAGCGATCATGAAGTGAAAGCCATATTTGTCTCTCGTCTAAGCGACTACGTGAGTGACCCCAAATGAGTATAGTTAGCCTGCTCGTTGAGTCAGCTTGAAGTCCCGAAGCAATTGTATTCTCATAACGACTCCGTCGGACAGACCTGGGCAGGCGAGAGGGGACCTGGTATCATCACTTCTTTTCCGTCCAAGCAACTCTTTGTTGTAGTTGCACTGTGTCTGCCTGGGTGTGTCTGTGTTTGTTAGGTGACTTTTTATCTCGAGATTCGAAGTTCATCGGTAGCGCGATGAACGCGAGACAAGAGCGGACGTTTTGTAGACACCTTCAAGTGGTATCGTGTTTTTTGGTGACCCCTTATGGGGTGCCGGCTGACGCTTGGGTGGCTGGGGCTTGCTGTTGGTTAGTAAACCGATACGGGTCTAGTGAAACAACTGATAACATTAAGATAGGCATCGGTAGCGTCGGATATGAGAAGTCACTAACACAAATGTATACGCATTTTTTGAGATGCTGCACGCTTGTCGTTCTTATTGTTCTTGCTGCTGCTGCTGCTGTTTCTGCCGTGAATCTGTGTCCGCAGCCATAGATGACTGTCCCCCCTCCTGAATGTATTGGCTACTGCTGGTCGTCGACGGTGATCGCATCAGACACGAAACAAACTATAATTACAAACAAACCACTCTCCCAGTCGCAATGGCGCCATCTCGTAGCATAATGAGAGGAGGAAGAGTCCTCATTGCTGATCTCATGGATACTGTTAAAATCCGTCATCTTTCTCAAGCCCTTATCAATATGATCGTAGATCATTCTATTAAGATTAAAGCTATTAATCTTATTAAACGTTCAATGCTCATGTTTTTGAATGTCACTTTCAATTTTGCCGGACAACAGAGTTACTTATATTCGTATCTATTTTTAGTTAATGCTGTGTTCAGTGATTTGCCATGGTCGCCGTCAAGACGGTCCTATCAAGGTGTTGATTTGCGATAATGACAGTATTTGTAGATGCGTTTCGAACTGTAACAGCTCATTTCGAGACAAGTGTCGTGCGTCATCAGATCGATTTAATCTATTTCATAAAATGTAACACACATATATTATTGATGTAATTTATTTAGTGAACAGGCAACAGTGAAAGCCGGGCTGCTTGTCCGACATTAGCTGTACTACTGGATTATTATTGTCAAATTTCTCATAGTTTGTTCTATTTAGCATTGTTGTGATTAATTCGACATATACCTGTATTCTCGATTCTGACAGATCAAGCCGGAGTGCCAGAGCTTCGCGAAGAAATACATCAGGGTAGTGTGATATTTGGAAGGCTTTTTCCAACTCTTCGAGCTGCCAGGCGTTAAAGTTTGTTCGACACCGCCGCTGCCGCGCTTCCAATTCAGATTCTGTCTCTGAAAGGTAACAAGACATATAAATGATGAATACTTTAATTAATAGTTATTAAAACTTATATAATTAGCTTGTGTGCAACGGAAAGTCGCATTCGAGGGTCAAGATATTCGTTTCTATTGCATTTTTCACACGAATTTATTAATTATAATAATCTTCTCTTCACTATTAAATATGCAAATCTCTATTGAGAAGGCTTTGTTTGAGTTCAGTCGTTCATACTCACTACAATAAAACATTCATTCTGTGAGAAGACGTGAGGCCGAAGTTTGCAGTTGTCTTCAACAGTTCATCCGATGTGACCTTTTTTCTATGTTGATGTGTCTCTATTAGAGATTGTAGGAGATAATTCATAGGGCGCTACTAATTCGCCTTGTATTATACATTAACGTACGAATGTTATTTAATTAATGCGCGTTTATAATCTCTTATTATTATTATTATTGATCAGCGGTACATTAGAAGGTTCCTTTTGCACTTCAACATCGACTACAACCCTCATATATTTTATAATGATCATTGGGTGCTTGGTTGCAATGCTGGAGTCATATGAAGACTACAATATGACTACAGTGACTAAACGGAATCGGTATTTATTCATTCAGTCACACGGATACACGGGTACACGGCCATGCTGTATATGGATACACTTCAAATGATGCAGGATGACCCGCCCAGAAGTTCGACTTGATACCCACCTCCCTAGACAACTCTCTCTCTCTCCCCCCTTGCTCTCTCCCTCTCCGCCTCTATACAATGGGTGGATGGGTGAATCAACACAAAATGATCGAAGTCGAATGTTTTTGCTTCGAACAGACACAAATTACTTGTGGCGTTCCATGTTATTCGGGCGACGATGATATATCCGACAATCCATCTATGTTCATCATTCGCCTTCCTTTTTACTGCTGCCTTATTCCGGCACACCGGGTCTCTTTCTTTCATTTTTCCATTCATTTATTCATTGTCGACTGCGCACTCTGAAGATGCGGCGGCTGACCTACACCAACATCGAAGAGGGTTTGCAGACTTTCGAAGCGCACCCAGCTTTTAAACATATTATTATATTGCTGCTGCTGCTGTCGTTGTTGTTGTTATTACTATTATCATTATTATTATTATTAGCATTACCGTTCTAGATGATGGTGGTCATGATGGAAATATATCATTACCCTTTTAGTTCTGTTGCATCTATTGGCTGCATCGAGTTTAGTTTCGACATGAACGCTGTCTCTACCTGCTGAAGCGAAGAGAAGTTCTTTTGGCGGATGACGGTGATCGTGCTGGTGGGGGAGGCAAAGGCCGAACGGTGGGCGTATTCTATACTATTATTTTCATAATAATAATAATAACAATTATTATTATTATTATTAACATTGTTATTGTATATTTATTTGTATGTCTAGTTTACATTGAGAGTAGTACACTGGAAGTTTTTAACAACAACGATGATGATGACGATGACGCCTTAATGATCTACAGTGGTGATAATATCACAACGATTTTGAAACATTGCGCACAATGTGGCGTGCTGTGATTTTTTGGGCCATGAATCCGCTTTGTATCCATCGGCCGTCTCACTGTACTGTTGCATTGTTGTTGTATTGACAGAGGTAATACACGGCGCATACGAAATGGGAGAAATCAAACTAACGGTGAAAACTTATACTACTACTACTACTATGAAATAGAAAACCATTCACACAATAGCTTGATTTTTTTGTTATAACATTTTTCTGCATATTCTGACAACCGCAAGATGTTATATCTGGGTCTGTTTCATCCTGAGAAGAGCCTATAGGTCATAGTAAGTGTCTGGTCATCTTGATTCAACGATGTCTGTCGGGACAACCCTCGAATACAATGGTGCTCATTCATTGAGCATTAATTTTCTGACTTATATATAATACATTAAAAATTATTTTAATTGTAATGAACGGTATGAATGGCTTCACCCCCTGCGTGAAGTTCGTCTATTAGTGCCTCACCAAACAAACGTCAAATCTCTATCAAATTATCTTCGTCTGCGTCATTTTTTTTGAAAACAGCTAATCCAAAACACGTACATTCAACATGTGCGAATGAACTGTATACATAATATCATCATTCTGGTGATATTTTTGGATTACAAACGATCTTTCCGATGGTGTAGCGGTGCCTCGTTGCTGATTCAAGTGAATGAAGGACCCTTTATAACTCGTCACCGATTTGTCCCAGGTAGTCGGCCATTGACGTTCCATACGCCCGTCAGTTCAAGCACCAGCATGAAAGGTATTATTTATCTATATCGGTTTTCGCCCTTCGATTGAGCGCCCATTTAGCGCCGACTCACCAGTGACGACCTCGGCCATCCAAATCGATTCTCTTATTCAGGTGAGTGAGCATTCATTTTGGTCATACACCTGTAAAACTGAGTCATCCAGTCATGCTACCAACCAATATTCCAATTTTTGTTCAATACGTTCGCGTTCTAACCAGTGCACTCTCGACTCGATATCATCGCATAACTTCCCTTTTTGTTTTCGCGGCTTCAATTTGTCAGAATGATTATTACCTGTCCACGTCTGAGCCTGTCCTCCCGATGAGATCACCCGGTCGAAAGAGAGTCATATTCTGCTGCTGTAACTGAAGCTACTCCGGCGTTATCACCGGTGGCGACGGCTGTGTCAGTGCGGCCACATCGTGAACGTGGATTCCATTTCATTCGATTCCGTCTGATTCGACGATTCATTCGAGGCTACTCACTATTGTCGGCTGCTGCACGTCACTGCGTCGAGCCACAGTCTGACTCAGGTGTACTGGCTGCTGCTCTGTAAACAGCATTGTGGCCCCGTAAGGCCCACCAAGCACCTCCCCGCGGCCCCCCCCCACACGGTCCGCCATCAACATACTGTTGGTTCAGCTTTTTTGGCCTGGACGGGAGGAGTAAGGTTGAATTGGGGACTTTGAAAGTGGAGATTCTCTCTCTGTGTCTCTCTATGGCTCCTCATGTGCTCAGACTGATTCTGAAATTGCCCGTGATCCATGTCTCTGTGAAACCGGGTTAGCCACATTTGGTCATAAACACTTTTGATGGCGGTGGACATCGTCTCTCAAGCGATGACGGCTCAATCAGCCCAATGATAATACATATCGTGGACTGTACACGCGGGAATCGAGTGTGAGTATATGGGGCATATCCATACATATGTACGCGGATATGAATGACATAGTGGAGGAGTTACGAAGAAGAAATTGATGGTCCCATTTACTATTTATTGTATTTGCACACACACACCCTGAGTCGTAGGCACATCTAGTTAGGGAGGTTCCATCGAATTGGCACACAAGTGTGGAATAGCTCCCCCAGTTCAGGATATTGTATGAACCTAACTTAGAATAATATGTTCATATTTGTGATTGAAGGTACACCTGCTAATGAATCTTGAATGAAAATGGCACTGTCCACCTACCTCGAAGTGTTGCTTTAACTGTATGGATAAGGATGTAGTTTACTCTGAAGTGAATGCATATGTTCGTTAAACATGAGAGCGAAATGAAGACAGAACGTACATAGGCACATGCTTGACTATTCAGTTAATGCTGTTGTAAAGATAAAGGATAATTTTTATCACTCGTGTTTCTTGACGTTACTTGACGAATAGTGAAACGTTACACTAATAAAACTCGAAATCAACATAAAATGCCGACATCCATCGGAGAACTTGCATCGAGGGTTTAGCCAATGCTTTGCATGTCCATAACTATTATTGTATTGTTATCGCAAAAACCTAATACTAATAATGAGAAGAACATAATAAATAATAATATAGCGTTGAACCTTACGCATACATTTATTAGGGAGAATCTCACTCTAGGATGATCTTTAGTATATGTATATATAGATATATATATATACTTTCAAAGGACACTTGAGATATTTAGAGGCGATGGAATTACCAACTGCACACGAGAGAAAAGGCTCTGCAGAAGAAGAAGAAAGAATCCTGTGCGCTTTTCTCCCCGGTGACGCGGAGATCAGCCTGTGGTTGACTGCTTCGAGGAAGTTAGCAGTGCACAACATACATACATATATATATATATATATATATATATATATTAAGGGATGAAGTGCATTAACCAGTGACTAAGTAGCATATAATATAATATGTGTGAATATCATTGTAGGTTTTCTATGTCGGTCTTAGTGAACGTGAATGCATCTGTGTATTTGTGACCTCACGTTATTTTCTTTATCTTTACCTATAATTTTGTTCTGTGCACACAACCCAGTTAGTTTCTACATCAACTTAAGTCTAAATCATCATTTCATCTTCTCTCACTTGTTCGTCATCTTTTTTTCTGAAATCTGCTTTCAACTCTCTTCCCACGACAGCTGTCCGAACGCTCGTTGACCGGGGAAATCGGCCATCTCCCCTCCTTAAAATGGGAGAATCGCGCCAACAGCTACTCAGCGAACCCCCACTCAAGTTACAGTAAATTCTCCTCAACGCCATCGGCGTCAACTTATTACGGACCTTCGGGATAGTACAACAACGGCAACAACAGAGATCCTCTCCTGTCCGAGATTCGGGGAGTTGCTTCACGCTGTGGATGCAATTGCTGAACTCCTAAACCGAAGGCAATGATGTCTCTGCTGCTGCTGCTACTGCCACCATTCAGTGGCTGTGTGAAATTTTAAAGAGCCACTTTTAAAACGACAAGCTATAATTTTGGACATCTTCGCTTTGACTCTATAAAGGGAAGCACCCATCTATCATTATGAATGCGTAGTTGGATATGTGGATTCTATGTTACGGTAGGAGAAACAGCAGCAGCAGCAGTTGTTCAGCACAAGCAGAACAGTGATTATTATCGATAAATGTTGATTTCACCCGTGTCTATCTGAAACTTTGACGATGATGATCCTGCTGCTGCTGCTGCTAGCGGTGTTTGTAGTGCGGGTAAGGAGAGAGCGAGAGAGAGAGGAAATACTAAACCGGTGTAGTCTTCAATATAACACATCAGAAGTTGAAGACGATGACGAAGAATCGTCGACGTCTGTGTAAATAGCTCGTGGTCAACAACAGTTGCAGTGACAACGGCAGGAATATTTATATAAAATAAGAATCAACATAAAATCTAAACCGCATCAGAAAGACCACTATGATTACGGGCTTGCCAAAAGGGTTTCCTCAATGTCTTTTGCCAAGCGTGTATTGTAAACTTGTCTATTTCTTTTATCGTGACCTCCTTGGATTGCTGAAGAGCATCTAAGGATGGGCGAGATTTCTGCATCAGCATTCGTATGCAATGCGGCTCCAAGATTATTAAGCACTAACTATGTGTCATCGTGAATAAATAATCAAGAAATTATAATAAGTATGATTAGTGTTACTGTTACTCGACTCATAGATAAGAAGCATAAGAAATTAATATTGAAACACAACAACCTGTTTATTTATATGAGCCGTCGGAGATGGCGGTGCAATGACAATGTGGATGCTTGCCAGCCAAGGAAACGCAATTTTATTACCGCCTGAGTATTTTGGCCGAGAAAAATAAAAATTGGTTAAAATAAGCACTTCAGAGGCATAGTGATACACGACTATCGTGAGGCTTAAATCGCAAAGTATTAGAAGATTGCTGTATGTTTCTATAAATAGAAGTGCTTGAAAAACGTTATAATATCAAATCGCCTTAATTAGGTTACATTAGCATTACAAAAATCGGGAGTCAGCGATTGATTATATTAGGGTGTCTCAAGCAAACTTTCGCGCCTTTCGAATGGCGCACAATCAGAACTACGCGATACAATGCGTTCATTTTTGGAGTGGGCACGCGGCAGGAACGTGGCTTCCTTTCGAGCACTAAGTGGTTTCGATACGATCAGAAAGATGGACACTGCAGCAGAAAGTTCAAATTCCCCCAAAAATCAACGGGAAATCATCAAGTTTTTGTTTCTACAAGGACACCCTCCACCTGAAACCCATCGACAATTAGTGAACGCGTACGGCAGGTCTGCCTTATGCCTGCGAACGGTGCAAAATTGGTGGAAGCGATTTAACAGTGGAAATTTGGACACAGATGACCACCGAGGCGGGGACCGGCAATCAGGTGCGACAAGGGACGAACGGATTCACAGGATAAAGGCAGCTTTTGAGCAAAGTAGAGCTTGGTCCATGAGGTCTTTGTCGGCTGAAACTGGGATTCCTCAGGCGACGTGTCATAGAATTATCACCAATATACTGAAGAAGAAGAAAATCAATGTAAAATGGGTTCCCCATATACTGAGCGCTGAGCAGATGAAAATGCGTGTGGAGCGTTCGACATCTTATTCGAAGGCTTATACGCAACAAACCAGTCGCTTAGAGCACACCGTGTCGATAGGCGAGACATGGGTTAGCCTGCACAGACCCCCTGAGAAGGACCAAGCAAAACAGTGGCTCCGACAAGGTAAAGCGGCAACATCTGTAGCAGTGCCAGATAGATTCGGACGAAAGGTATTGGTGATACTCGTCCTGGATATCAAAGGTGTTTGCTATTACGAAATATTAGCAGCAAACGACAAACTCAATGCTCCCCGATATCTCGGCTTCGTGAAGGGATTGATGAACAAATGGCGTGGGGATCGACAGCACCGAGTGTGGTTACTCGACGACAATGTAAGACCTAACCGCACTGCTGTAATAAGTAATAAATAAGTAAATTACGGCCTGGATGGAGGGGAACAGTATTGAGCGATGGCATCAACCCCATATTCTCCTGATTTAAGCCCAGGTGATTATGGTTGTTTCCATGCATTAAAAAGGGCAATAGGTGGGGTTCCATATGCAAACGTCGACTTACTCACAAAAGCAATAGATAACGAAATTATATATGGAAATGCAAATGGTAAATATTTGGCTATCTCAAAACTCCCAGAGCGCTGGAATCGATGTGTCAATAAAACTGGAGAGTACCTCTAACTCATACCAAAAGATCTTTGTTCTAACTCGTTTAGTTCAAAAGTTATTGGCATTTAAAGAGGCGAAAGTTTGCGCGAGACACCCTAATATATATATATATCTTTCAGAATTGACGTCTCACATTATCACCGGCCCATTGTGGATAAATTTGCTCCTTAAAACATAATAGAGTTAAATGTGTGCGAAACTGATTTGTGCACCCAATATTACGACACCGATACCTACTGCTGCAATCGTACACGCGCATATACATATATAATAATATATTCAATAAAGGTTCATATCTATAATTCGGGACCAAATATTCGCCCGCACGAATCGCTCTTAGAGCCGGAAGCATAAAGCGAGAGGCAATAACAATATCATCCCATATGTATGTTTGAATAAATTGTGTTAGGAGATATATCATCCCATTATTAGCTGGCAACCCTCAACGAGTACTGCAAACTTGAGCCCATTAATAGTGTGCCCTCCACACACACACATGTACATACATATATACATATATATATATATATATATATACTTGCAATCATTCGCGCAGGCACAAATATACAAACGCACACAGACATATGTATCTGGCCATCGACATACACATGATTGTAGACAAATGATTTATAAAATTAATTGCAACACAAATACAGAACACATAACATCGTGCTGAAAACGATGACGATGACAAGAAAATAGACAAAGACGAAGAAAATGACACTGCGCTTTTCATCCCTCTCCGATGCTGCTGCTGCTGGACTCTCGTAGATAAGTGCCGATGAAAGCACAGAGACAACGGCAACAACAACAACAGCAGCAGCCGCTGGCTAGACAGAGAGAGAGAAGCCACTTTACCAGAAGCAGCAGCAATGGTAATGGTATCTTCGACGGGTTTTTCGGCTTTCGATGGGTTTCTGTGGGACAGTCAGAATCGATTGGAGGGCGCGGGCCGCCCCATCATCATCATCATCTCTCTCTCTCTATCGCGTTCTTGATCGAGCAGCAAGCGTTCATCAGCGGCAGCAGGGCGAAGAGAATCTCCATTAATCAGTCCACGCACTATCATCAATGACTACGGTACTACCGGCACTACTGTTTGCTGTTGGTGCCATTTATGATGATGATGACGATTGGAGAGTTGAAAAAATCTGATATCTTCGCTGCCGCTCATCGCTTGAAATCTACCCTGAGAGATTTATCATTAAACTAGCAATAATAATTACACCAATAATAATACTTTTCACAATATTATTTTTAGTATAATTATAATTGCACCGATTATAATTATCATCATTGTGCGATTGGGTTCGGGTGCGTCAAGAATAGTTGAAGCAGGAAGCATCACGTCGGCCAAATGTTCGACAATCGTCTGCACACCACTTCCATATACATTATATTATACATTATGATGTATATATATGTATATATATATATAGATCGAATAGAAGAAGCATCGAATTCGGGAGGGCGTGGTGCTGATCAATGCTATTTTGTAGAAGTAATAATAAGGGTTGAAGTGGCGGTGGTGTTAGTATTAGTGTTGAAAGACAACAACATAAAATTGTCGTGGGCAACAACCTGCAACGAGTGAGAGTATTCTGTCTCCACGATGCGAACGAACGAAGAGTGTTGAGCTTCCTCTCACTCTCGCTCTCTCTCTACATATATATATAGACCGTGTCATATAGCCGTCTTAAAGATGATTACTGTTGCTCATACGAGGCTACGTTTCAATTATGGTGAAAAAATATATCCAATCGGAAATATAAGAACTAGTACTATTTTACTTTCTTTGACTGCCTTGTGTGTCTCATCAAGGGCACACTGATGAGAAAGTCAAAAAATAAATAATAATAATAATAATAATAATACAAAAAACCAAACAAACAACAACATCCAACGAAAAACGTAGATTCTTGAAATTGTGTGCTTGTGCCACTGCGCATCTGGTCCACCTAGAGGCTATATGCGAGCATCTTTTTTGAATGATACAAAAACCCTTTAACTGTTGTTACATTTACAGCTACAAATTTGATATAACACATTAACTCAGTAATAACTGATAATAACCAAAAAGGGAAGCATGTCATTCATATGTATGAAGGTGTCGACAACATGTAAATTTCAACTACCCACCGCACTCAAAGAACGTACAATACTCAAAAGTAAAATAGAGAAACTAGACTGATCAAATCCAGAGTCTACTTTAAGATATTCCTTTCCATTGAATTTGTCCTCTATGAATTGGCAAGTTCTATACAAGACTATATATTACGATGCCACTCTTTGTTGTTATTTATAAATGCAAAAATCTCGAGCAGAACAATTTACGATAGGCAACATACTAAGGAACTTGACAAAAATTAAAACGAGCCGTAATGTCAACGAACTGCTACGATATAACGAATCTATAGACAACGTAGATACGTGGGGTTAATTCTGTATGTGTTTTTCGGGGGGCGAGGTAACCATTCCTTCGAGAAGTGGCTGGAAGATGGAATTGTGTGAAATGTTTAGTTTAAAGGGGTCTGTAGAGAAGGGGGTTAAAGGAGGAATTAGAAAAGATAAGACGGCGGCGACCGGGAGAGGCTTCTTCGGGCATTGGATCGGTTTTAGAGGGTCTAGCTTACCTAAAAGCATTTCCCTCCTGGAGGACTCTGAAAACATAATTATACTTTATTCAGCTATAGAACCAATTGTGCCCGCTGAACGTCTGAGAAGAGCCTCCTTATATGTCCTAGATATCCTTAATAGAATATTTAGATCAAGGAGATCCCGCTTCCGCACTCCTTAATATAATTACTAAAATAGAAATTGCGTTCCTCCTTGCGGACGATAATACGCTTTCTCCTAATATAATATCCTTAGAAAGTTTACTGATTGTATTCCTGGTCCTCGCAAGGTTCCAAAGTCTACAAATTTGAGGTAGCAGTCATTCATTAATGAGGCACATGTGTCCTTCTTGGCTTGTTCGACTACAAGCTATTACATTTATGCTACCGTATATATAAGATATAGTATGTTCATCTAATTTTCGATTATAATAATTCAATGCATGTATCGCAGTATGATTTCCGTGTGTTTTCTTTCTACCTAACGCCATCGCTTTGAGTGTCCTATGTGTATCGTTTATACCATGTATATATATATATATATATATATATATATATATATATATATATGCGTATTATTTCGAATGGTGTGTTGTAATGTTACTACTAGTACTGATGTCGTCTCTACAACGCTCCTGTTTATGCACTGACTGGCTGGCTGGTTGGCTAGGCGATTGACTGCCCGGCGCCAATCTCTCCGCCGCGTTTATTGGCGCACCGATGCTGCTGCTGCTGCCGCCGCTTCTGCGTAATTGTTACGGCGATTTGCTACGGCTTGTGCCGCTATTTGGAGTATGAAAAGAATAAATTGTGCTTAAATCAACAAATACTTTTCGTTGTACGCTCCGAGGCGGACGAAAATTCTCGATGACAGAGTAGAATCATTTGTTCGTTCAAAGCCGAATGCAGTTGGCAGTGGTGGCCATTTTGGTTTTTTTTCGGGATGACGACGATGACGACAGGGAAATCAGTCGACACTACTATATATATATATATATATATATATATACAACAGCAGCATCAGCATGTGTATGATAGTGAGCGTTTGGGATGGTCGCGACTCGACTCCGATCGAAATAACCGGATAATAACATTTAAATACATTAAAAGCAATAACTGTAGCAATTAAATGAATGAAAAGCATATCATCGGCGTTCAATTATTGTTATTGTAATCATTATTATTATTTTTCTATATTTGAACGTAGCGAAAAAGTTGTCCATCTGTCATCGTCGCGTTGTATTGGTGATAGCTGTGACCGAGTCCGAATTTCTACACGGGCGATCGAGAAGGAAAATAAGCAATGCAATGCCAACACATTATTTATATAACGGAGAAAGATTATTTATTTCATACGCCATCAGAAACTGACGCTAATGCATTTAATTGATGCTATCCGATATGTTCTTGTATCACAATATCCTAAGTTACGACTAATTTGCCGTGTTAGACCAAAGGCACAAGCATTTGGGTAGAAGTAAATATGAAATACTTTATTTAATTATTATTATTATTATTAACCATCATCATCATCAGCAGCAGCAGCAAGTAAATATGCGGCGCTCACTCACTCACACTGGGCTTGAAGATAATGGTTAGTTCATTTTGATCTCGCGTTGCATTGAATTGTAGTTAACATAGAATATTTTGCGGCTGATGTTAACGATTCTAACAGAATATCTACGTACAAGGTAACACTTTTTGTTTGTATCCGTTGGCATCTGCAGAACTAATTTCAAATAAAATTATTGGCCTGTTTGTGCAATAGATTCTTTATCTCTCCTCCAGTCTCCACTATCTTTACGTGCACGTCGGGGCAAACTTGGTGCAGCCCAACAAAAATAGTTAATCTCGATTCTCATGATCCTCTTATTTCCATACATATTATATATTGGATAAATTGTGTTACGATAACAATAATAATACTATTTAGTTCACCACCTAATAATTATGTAACACAATATGGTGATATATTTCCTTAAATCTCGTATTTGTTAAATAAGTAATATCGTTCAATCTTCTGTCCTAAGACGTTAGATTTGATGCATCGATTGCCGTTGGCTGTAAGGTGTAACAACAATCGTCCTCCGTGATGGTCGGCTAACGTCTGCCGGTTCAGTCAGCGAAGTGCGAACAAAACTGCATTGAATCCCCGAATGATTATATCCTAATGAAAAAAATGTTTTTTTCTGACGATCCACATACAAAACTTGTGAATGCGACCATTATATAGCTGCTGTAAAAACTATTTTGTTCAAATGAAGGTGATGTGAGCTTTATTATCGTCTATAAAATTAATCCGGCTCCAATTTAACATTCACAAATTATTGTGCGAACCATGAATACAAGTGCTCAATAGTGCAGCTCAGCGATTGAGTCTAAAATTTCATGATTCCATGATATTTGCGTATGTTGTTATTAACGTATGTTCTCCCATATCAACTTACACCAAGTTATACCTCAGGTGTGTCTTCATCATACAAATCATTTGGTAGATTGAAATACATTAAAAAAACATTCTCATATCCGGCGGTTATTTTATAATTTATTTTTATATAATAATTTTTATATATATTTTACTAATAATTTTCTATAAAATAATGTAATTGTAATCATGGTTAAATTTAAGCATGTGTTATGTGTTTGAATCCTGTATAGAAACGATCTAATCGATTGGCCCAATACCATATATTGTTCTTATAAATAATAACTCGAATAACGTAAATTCCCATATATAGTTTTTTTAATGATAAATCAATAACATTTACTCAAGTTGGCATTTGATGCAATACTGAAAAGTTAATCATTTTCTTTACTCCATTATGGGCAACGTTTAATATACCGTGTGAACACTCTGGACTGTCTGATTCAGCTATTCAGCAAATAATGAAAGAACTGACCATAGCTCATTATGATGGAGAGCTGCTCGTGTGGTCAGTTGTTACTTTAAATATTTTCACTAGATTCCAATCAAAGACAAACAGTTGAATCAAACGGAAAATAGCTACATTTATAGTCCCGCTTATTCAAAGACCATTAAATTCGACTATATTTTATATATTGGAACGTTCATGGGGACGTTCAGTGTGTTTGAATCGAATACCGGTGGGTGATCAGGTTCTGGAACCATTTGCTCTAGATAAAGTGGCTCCAGATTAAGTTTTTAGACTCTCAATGGGGTTACACATCGATCAGCGTTAGATCATCAAGCGTCCATCCGTTCTGGTGGTTAGAATTCCTTCTTTAGTCTTTGTGGAAAAATACACACCGTTGGCCGAAAGTTTAAAAGAACATATAGAAAGGACGAAGGATTGTCAAACATACAATATTTCGCAGTTCCTGCGATTTCACACTTAACAAATTCACGCTCAGTTCAGAAGGGTATTAGCAAAAGGTGCTTATTAATTCAGCGGCGGAAGAAGCAATTACTGAGGTATGGAAAACAGGGCCCGCAAACTGAAATTTGAGTTGAGGCTCAAATTTGAATGAAATTAATAAAACCTAGCTGATCGTAGGCTGACACTATTACTTCCGGGCGGTATAAGAGAGGATGTAGTGGGGGTGTATATTTGTCTACCTTCGACGCTTCCCCTGAAGGGTGATGAATTGTGAATTGTGTCATGCGTCTGCCGAACGGAAAGATGTGACGCTACGGACAAAGGTGAGCTTCGATCCGTTGTGCCGGTAGTAATTCTAAGGCGGCTACAGTTTCTAGTAGCAGAACTGAACAGACGGTCGGCCGTTATAAAGCGCCCAGTGGTGAGCCATATAAAAAGCAGTAGTAATTTCGAACAACAGACTACAGTTGTCCCAACGACTAAAAAAGCATGAGCGTTTTCTTCACAGTTTTCACAGTAATTATTCGTACATAGATGAATCTTGGTTCCTTAATTGACTAATATAAACAGTTCTATACATTGTAGATCACTAGCTGGCGAGAGAGACAACACATGTAAAAGTTACAGTTGAATTTATTAAGTAACCGTGTTGCAAAAAAGGAATCTTCTCTTCCAGGAATAATTTTTAATTCGCCCCCTTCTAAATTTTGAGATGTAATTAATGAGTTGACATTCTTGAAAGGCACACTAATGAGAAGACATTTATTAAACATCTACAAGAAACGGCGACCGATAGCTGGGATATATAGATGTTGTTTCGGTTGCTGTGTGTGCTTCCAACCTCCTGTAGCTATATCTAATTCTCGTGCGCAAGTGATCGACCACATCCCGTGATCACGACCCGCTTGATACGGCACGATGCACCCACACCACGATCAGTACTTCGGTTTCAAACAGTTGTCGGTATGACAAACTGCAACCAATATGTCTGTATCTGCGTATGTCTCAATTCCAACGAATGTTCACTACTTGGGGCGAGGACGACAACGACAACTTTACTACGACTGCTGTCAGCTAGACGGTGAAAATTAATGCTCTTCCAAAGGACTTCTCTGCATTGCGCAGACGACGAGCTTCGTACACGGCACCCCGTGCTATGCTTTCGGGGTGATATAACGAAACAGAATAACAACAACTATACATTTATCAATATCGTATCCCAAAGTGAAACAGACAGCTAATGTGTTATAATGAATGGATGTATTTACCAAAAATGTGATCAGCTTTTAGCCACGGAGCGTCCCTGACAAATCGAATTATTCTGCACTTGTGATATTTGTCATTGATGCAATAACACTATATGTAGACATATATTGTTGTCTATTTTAGGTTGCCAGCGCCGGCTTTGTACAAATGACAGGTTTCTGTGGCGAAACACGGCATAGCTAATATTATAGTTACCTTAGCCAGTCTTTTACCTCGTTATAAGAAGAAACCGTGAAAATGGCCGACAATGATACATGTCTGTATCGCCTGAGACAATATTAGTTAATACATACCTGCACACACACACATATATATATATATATATATATATCGGTTAGTATCTTAAACAGCGTCCTATAGTAAAAAAAACATCCTTGATTACTCCCAGGATAGTATTTTATTCAGTTGTGTCCCACTACAACCAGTTTGTTTGCTGACAGCAGTGACAGTTAGGCTTGCCTCTGTGTGGGGCTGGCTAGATTCATTGCCATCTATTATACATTGGGAGCGGGCACCTCCACTCCACAGAAGCATTAACGATGTATTAAGCTAATTACAGTTTAATTCCCGCCCCTTTCATCGAGGTGGGCACCATCACCATATACCTAACCGTCTCCTCTTACAGTTCTGCTTACCAGCCTGCTAGTGTCATTCATTCATTCAGTGTGATACTCGTATTCATGGGACCATAGCCACCGCTTAGGAGTGGCTGAACGAATCTGTCACACAACGTACAATTGTCTCCGCACGATGCGTTTCTAATACTACGCTGAATGTCACCGACTACAACTGATTTCATATGGATTTATGCGTATGTATATATATATATACATCATATATATCATATATAGATACCTCGGTAGGTAGGTGTCTACATACACGTCAACAAGTAATTAGGAAACAAAATTATTTCATAGCTGCATCCAATCCAATACTCGGTCATGCGTACACGCATTATATACGAGCAATTGCTTATATAAGTCTTCATCCATAATGAACTTCTTTCTAAACGTCTCCTTTTAACTGGCACAGTTTAGCAGGCACACGATTTATCCGAAATTATACTCGACAACACTGATGAGCCTCATCCGCCGACTTCAGACAATTTACATTTACACTCAATTGGGAGGATTATGCTCAATATGGATTTCCTTCCCACCCCCCACCCCCCGCGCGCGAGCTACAAACCCCTGATCATTGTGGACTCTCGAAGGCACGAAGCCAAAAGCAAGAGAGCCGACGAGCCAGGTTCAGCTATCCAGCGTTCGTCGGCCGACCGCAGGAGCTTCTCCTCGGTCAGCACGAAGCCGCCTTTTATTGTCGTCGTCTCCTATATCTCGCATATTTCATTTGTAAGCCGTCGCGTTAGTCACGGGATTAGCGCGGCCGCAAGCTCCGGGGAAGCCACGATTATCAAGGTGGTGATTGGCATGATGATGACGATGATAGGGTGGCGGTGGTTGTGATGGTGGTGGCGGTGGTGTTATCCCCTCAAGCGGGAGAAGCGTGCTTGAGACCGAATTGGCTCTGGAGATGAACATCAGACCCAAACGAGTCATATAGTCTCGTATAAGGCAACGAATATCAAATGAGCGAGGTGGTCCCGAGAAGGCCTGGTACTCGCTGCTCGCCGGTACTTTCGTCAACGTTTTTAGGTGCTGATTTCTTGAAAGAAAAAAAACTTACAGTCTGATGATGTTACGAACGGTGTTCGTTCTGATTATTTTTTGCAGGTATATGTTTTGATACTATAAAGCATGGTTAATTTTCTCAAAACGGGTTGGCTCGTTCGCTGTCTATGGGTTTGTATGAGCACCTTGTTTTTGAAACAAACATACATGAAGGGTTACGGCTCACAACTAAGATTGCTTGTGCATCTTCGTTTATTTTCTGATTCGGGGAAATATTTCACGAAATGATTATGGAATACTCCGAAGTAGAGTCGAATCTACTCCGAAGTAGAGATACCAGTGGAATAGGCGATATTGGATGAAGAACAGACAGACAAGGAATTAGCATTGATTTTCGATTGGTTAAACAAATTGTAGATTTACAATATTTATAGAAGTAGTTGAGGACAGGGTTTCAGGCCGAGTCCGTCATGTTCACGCCCGAGGAAGGCGATGGCATTGACTCCTGTCTCTACATAGTGAGGGTATGGCGCTGCAGAAGAAGAAAGGATCCTGCGTGCTTGTCCCCGGTGGCGCGGAGGTCAGGTGCTGTACATATCGTTTTTTGGGAAACTCGTTTATTTATTCCGGACTAATAGGCAGGGTTACATTTAAAACCCCAATATTACAGTATTATTGCACATTTCGATATTAAATACATTCTTACTATTGGGGTCACTTTGCCCATTTCAGCACTTTACTCGTTACTTCGTCATGTATAGGGCTTGCGTACGTTTCCACGAGAACAGGTTGTTAACCGTCTGTGTCGGGCGCGCGATTTGGTTTGTATTTTCACGAAGCCACTGCGCGTATTCGTCAATCGGACATTAAAACCCATCTCAAATTGCTCTTAATTTTTTATTGTGTACTCGATAGGTCTGCATAGTATCTGGGAAGGTTACAACGATATTCGATCCGTCTTAACAATCGGGTTTGTATTTTCTGTGGTAGTCTAAGATAACTGTTTTTGACTGGGTCCCAGATGACACTCGCATACATTAACAGTGGGACTATATGGGACTCATACAGTGTTAACTAAGCATTGGGTGACGATGGTAAAAACATCCTTAGAACCCATGAGTATATCAGAGTACAACCTTTCACTGTATAGTGACCACGTTTACTAGATATTAGGGAGCTGGAGAAACGCACTCCTAGGTCTTTGGATATTTTTTTATTTTTTACATCGATATTCAGTAAAGGTGGTACTTCCGGTGTGGGTTGTGTGGTCCTATTTATATGGAATGCCCCACATTTGTGTGAGGAAAGTCTGAGACCCATTCTTTTTGATCACCCATAAAAAAAATTTCTGTCGAGCTGTCTGATCATATATATATATATATATATATATGCCTTACATTAACCTATCCCATTATTAAAATGATTATCTTACTAAGTGTCGTATTAAGGCTGCTATTCGTCAGCACGACACTTCGATACCGCATTCTGTAACAATAGATGATAACAACAGCCCCCAGTGCAACAGCAACAGCTGCGACAAATTCAACGAACGAAGTTTCTGAAGCGGAGAAATTTGAAATTGGAAATTGACGATCAAGCTCGAGTGTCTTCGGATCCATGGGGCCCCTACCGTGTACGAAGGCAACGTGAACAACATTCTCAATTGCGACTGTCCACCCCCGCAGCCGATAATTCACAGTCGGGGCTGTTCCGCCATGATTTCATTTCACAGCGTCTATTGGGTCGATTCCTCACAAAGAGGGCCATACCGTCACCATCATCATCATCATCTGGTCATAGTGGCTGTTACCAATGTGGCCTCGACGTCATCCCCTCTCTCGTCTTTAGTTTCGTCTACCCACACGCTCGCCAGGGCGCGCACTTACGTTGCTGTCAGCAGTAATAGTAATAATAATAAATAATACAACAATCAAATTACATTATAAACAGAAAGCTGTCGACATGACATTTGACCATTCTGCGCTTTAAGGAATCGTCCGTTACATGGCGAGATGTCGTAGCGACAATAACCAATTGATATCCAAACATCGATTTGAAAAGGAATTAATTAGCTAAATACATACTAGGTGGTAACACTTCGAAAACGCTATTCCTCAAAACTACGTAACTCAACTTCCACATGTTCAGTGTTATCCAAACAGTTCAGGACACGCCTCCCATTATCACAATGTTCATGGTTATTCATCTTAGACCTATATACGCGTAGAAATAAGGTTTATACATTTTTGAACTTTCTATCACTGACCCTTCAAGCGAGCGCTCTTTGAAGAGACCTATTTCGGAGGCGAATTTCAAGAACAACCTCGTTTTAAAAATGTCGTCCACGCACGTCCCGAAGAATCTCCAATCACTAGGGGGTATATACATATTTCATAACTTGCGTCACTCTGTCGAAATCGTTTTGTGATATTTGTTATGTTATGGGAAATGTGGTTGTCAAATCTACGGTAGACGATATTTTAGTACCTCAACCTCCTGCTAGTAGAATCTGGTAGCGTGGTGGATCCATGTGGGACTTACAACTAGAGAAGACACGAAAGTGCACGGGTTCGATACTCACCACACACAAAATGCACACTTGCATTTACGGTACCGTCTTGTGTAGCAATACTAAACCAGTATCGTGAACGTCAAATGTTGGCTAAGGGTCGGCCCCTGTCTCTGATCTCCTGGTTAAATCGTTCGATGAGTTGAAGACAGATTCGTAAACTACACTAATGACATTGCCATGGGTTCTACTTGGCAATGATGCTTGACTATACTTGCCCTTTAATAAGCGCTTTCAAATGGCTATGCGCTATAGATCGTTTTAGAACTGTTATCGAGCAATCGCATTAATCTATGCGCCCGCGTTTATTGTACTTCCATTTTGGCTTGTCAACTAGCTGTTGTAGGACTCCTAAAGATCTGGCTCTCCGAGCAGTTGAGTGATGGCAACTAGTATGATATTTAAATTTATGTGATCTCTTGCCCATAACTTCGCTCTGCAGCTAACACAATTGCGCATTACTTGTTGAGTGTGGTTTGTAGTCTACCCTGAAGAACGAGCCCGTCTAGTTAAATATGATTTCACGATGAACCCTAAATACGAGCTGGTTACGTTTCGCTCAGAGTTCCAACATATCAAATGCATGGCTTCAATATATATTCGTAGCCCTCAAGGTAATTCCTTCAGACACCAGAGATAGTTTTAGAGTTTGGCTGGCTGAAAAACGAGACGGCAAAGTCACTTGCCACGTATGAGCATTTGATTAGAATGGAGAGAGTGAATAGCTGGTTTGTAGCGTACCACTTTTGAGCCGACTCGGCGGGTAGCTCTGCTTAGGGATAAGAGAGAGAAACAAGGCATCAGGAGTCCGTTGAAAGCGTTGATATTGACGCAACATGTCAATATGCATGTAGCCTATTAATCACCACTGAGCATATAATGGCAAATACTTTCTACGAAAGTGTGATCTGTCACTCGGCCACACTCGCTGTCGGCTCACATCCCCTCTCCCATCGACATTTCTCAGTACTATTGGGATATCAGTGTCACTTCTAACTTATTTCACTTAACCAAGTTGCATTGAGTACGACGGAATACTGCTCTGTCTCACTCTGTGGGCTTACGGCATAGACTGCCTGACCACGACAATTCAAATAATACCTTGCAAGGTATCAGTAAGGCCGGTAAATGGCCAACACATGGGAACAAAATGCCTTCACCGGGTCCATTTAGACTCCTTGAGTTTAAAATAATTAAGTTCGTGACCTTTCAGAGTCTTGAGCCTTTAATGTTTTTTGATACTTTGCTGCATCCCAAAGCTCTCCAGTCCATGAAACTTTGTTGTTTCGTTATTCCGCTTATACCTATCAATCGTCCCAGCAGTTCCAATGAGCTCCCGGGTAAAGGAAAAGGCAAAGCTTTATGGGTGTATTATGGGAGCTGCTATTTCACAATGCTTAAGATCTCTTATATGTCATCACGCAACTGGGCTCGAACCCGCGGTCTGTGACTTCCGACAGCTACAGACTTAGCCGTCCAAGCCACCGCGCTGAAGGGTTATTTGGAACAACCTACCACAAGCAGGTAGAATAAGACGACATTTGCTGAGTTCGTCCTATCCTCTTACGACTTCGGCTAGAACTGCTCGGCCATTTTCGATTTTTAAATATCCTGTCCACAGTAGGCCACAATATCACAATACATGTTCACAAAGGTATACAATATGGAGGCACTCCTTCAAAGGTGATTATAATCAAGGTGATTCGACAAAAGTCTAAACTGCGATCCTCGATGGTATCAATTAAGTGGAGCTTAAGTTGCTGCCAGTGGATCAAACGGACAATAGAGACAACGAAGATCATGATAGAGTAATTAGTTGATAAACAGTCGGGCAATTATTTACATGTGATAGTCAAATTCAATCAATTCAACAAGTATATATTAGATGAATAAATTTAGCGAGGGGGAGAGAGAGAGAGAGAGAGAGAGAGAGAGAGAGAGAGGTAACAGGAGCCGTTAAGGCAAGAGAACCAACCTGTCCTGAGCTGATCGATGCTGCTCTGGCTGTGTTCGTTGAGCTCACTGTGCCCATTATGAAGAAGGTCCTGTTCAGACTCATGATGATGATCATGAAAGTGATGCCGATGATGATTGCACTGATGATCCGTCTTGAGGAGGTCATCGATGAGGTAACTGCTCTTGCGTTTCTCGTCAACCCGTTGCTCCTCGTCCACGTCGACGTCAACACTGGCGATCGGCGGGGGCGGTCTTGTTGAGAGATCCAGCCCGATGCACTCGTTCGTCATAGTCATACTATTAATTCCGAAATGTAGACTTTTTCTGTCGAAATCACCGCCACAGCTTGAACTTTTCCACAACAAGGATGTCGAGTGTCCACCGGGCAGTATCAGTACAGCAGTCCCGCACGACACGTTAGGGCTTCTGCCTAGCTGACAAGCCCCCTATGGAAGAATCCTGGCACTCCATCCTCCACCAGCAGATGTCCATTCGGGACACTTTCTTGACCTCACGTTAGTCTACTAGACAAGCTGGGCCACTGACGCTCATCAGATTTTAAGCGAAAGCACAGACGAATGATCCGTTCGTCAATCACGCATTCTAGCGCAGGTCTGGTATACACTCGCACTCGTCTAGTAGAATGGCTGTTATTGGTAGGCTATTGTGTAAAGGTACAGGATGCAGGCCAGCTATTGCCAGCTATACCTGTTCTTCCGCGCCTTTCACCAGTCAATGGTGAGTGCGCCAACGCCGTGCTACCATCTAGGGAAGAGATATCCGCTCCGTTTCTCTGCTGTGCTATTTGAGAGGCTGTTCGCGCGTCTCGCTTGCCGAGAAACCACATCACAATCAAGAGGCCCGGCAGGGAGCGAAGAGTCTCGGTTCTGGCTCTATTTCGTCCCTCGGATGTGGATGCGGATGGGCCCTAGGCCCGTTCAGCCGCCTGCTGCACTCCGCCGCCCACCCCGAGATTGCCTCTTTGCTCGCGACGGGAAACGCCGCAAGTTCGGGGCGGAGTCTGCCGCCTTGGGCGGGGCTTCTTTGGGAGGGGGAGCCGACAGCAACGGGGGGCTTCCTATGGGGAACCTATGGGGCCGTTCGGGCGGGGGGGGGTTGGGGTTGGAGATGCTTTTCGGGGGTGTCGGGAGATACGATGCCTCGGGGCGGCAGGAGGAGACAGAGGGACAAGAGGAGAGGGAAACAACCTGGCCGGGGGTTGTATCCTAGCCGGGGGTTGTATCCTAGCCATGGGTTGAGTTGGGATCGGGTCTGGTCTCGCTGCTCATTGCTCGGACTAAGCGAGGAAGGAACCGAGCGGGTACGGCTTATCGCTTCGCTGGGGGAGACTACTAGCGCTCATCAACCAAAACGAATCAGCTGATCGTTGCGGGCAGACGACGATTCCCCTAAATCGTGGGGTAGTCCTGCTTCGCGATCGCTGTAGTTCGCGCAACTCTCACTCCCGTCACTACGAAGCGAAGCGAAGTGATGGAGATCATCGGCAGTACGGCAGTGAAACAGCGCGGTATGGGTGGAGCAAGGGGGAATCGAGAATCTGCATTCTGTCGTTGTCGTTGTTGTTGTTGTCGATGTCGGGCGGGATCTATTGTGGCGTTTCGCTCATGGTGAGGATGTAGCACTCGGAACAGAGCTTATTACAAATAACAAGATGTCCCTTGTCTGATGTAATTGATGCGAGTAGGTATAGATTACTATATATAATTACATATCTATATATATTATAGTATAAAACGACTGGCAATAATCACCGATGTACACATAATCAGAGGTATCGTTTATTTGAAGTCGCTTCGTGTATCAGGAAATGTTCGAAACTTCGGAAATCACTCACATTACTTAATATAATAGTGATTTCAAGCACAGCGGCCTTTAAGCTACGATGAATATCCTAAGCGACGGACTCTGTAACATTGGTTGCAACTAAGCAACCTGAATTCCGAATGAAATATCGGGGCGGAAACTACATTTAATCAAAATGCAATAATTACGATGCACATTAAGAACAAGTAAACGGCAAATTAAAGGTACCTGCATAATATTCCCAATCGTTTTTACACATAGTAAATATATCATTGTGTATATAATTGTGGTAACTGTTGCAATTCAAGCATACAGCGTGAAACTGGTTTTCCTTATTTGTTTCACATTCGCAGAGTAATTCGAGGAGTTATAAAGCAGTTTTAGAGGGTCGGCCCTTTCACTAATGCCAAAATCCACAATGAAAGTAACTCATCCTCTAGGTATTTAAACAACACATATTTGCATTTGTTTCTGTCATAAATTGATTGAGTATTTGTTAATTAAGCCATAAATTAACTAAGAATTAGCTCAAACGAGAATGTGACTCGAAATTTTATATTGGCCATAAATATCCTCTATAAAGCTATCACCATGTATTCATATCTCTATGTATAGAACATATTTAGTTAACCGGCCGATATCACGGAATAATATCCTCATCAAGTACATTCTTCACAATTAGGGGCTAACCAACTAAAGAAAAAAGATGTCCAACATTCCCAAAAGTACAATTAAAACCAGAGTCATGAGCTGTCTTGTTTGCCGTTTGTGCGAGATGCTATGTTATCACTAGCTGCCATTGTGTTCCGATGTGATTATCGACCAGGTCCGGTTGTCCCGCTGAGTTTATCCCAGGGGGACTCAAGTCTTCGTTCCTATCATCCAACACCACCACCACCAACACCCTCTCCATTCTCCAGCAGGTGTCCGTCTTGTCCGGAACCGTCGCAGAATAGAGCCCAGATGCAGATCGCTACTGATTATCAACATCACTATAACATCAGCTGCATTCCCGTAGTCATGTCGGGGCGTCGTGCGTCCCCGTGAAGCCGTCTCTGATATCCCCTTGGTCACCACCCTCCTGCTTTCTATACAGCTCTATCCTGCATGAGCGACAACAACAACAACAGCAGTAGCAGCGCATATATATATATATATATATATATATATATATATATATATGTATATATATATCGTCAACACCCACAGCAGCCAATCTGACAAGATGCTCGTGATTACTTGTTCGTTCTTCAATATGGATCGCGGGCCCATTGCTCGTATGCTGTTAACAGCTCTCAGCACCGACAGGACGAACAGTCACTCTCCGAGTCGTGGTAGCCTCTCGGTCGTCGACTCGAGGGTGTTGGCGACTCTTATCAGATGCTGCCCTGTTATCTGTAGCAGGAGGAAGAGGAGGAAGAGGAGGACCAGGCAGTTAGTGTATGGCATGAGAGTAACCCCTTCCTTTCGACGAAGATCGGATAAGATGACTTATAGGCAGGTGAAGCACCGGTGGCGTCGGCGGCGGCTATGGGCTGCTTGATGGGCCTGCCTTCGCTAGGGTAAGCTACCTCGTTCTCGGCGCCTCGTTTGCCGAGGGGTAGCTGTGAAGAGATAGACCTTGCGGACGGATGAATCACTGACAAATACTGCAACACACAAATTAATGGGCAAAGCGTATTTTGTGAATGTCTGATTATGCATGCGATTTCCTATGGTTCAGGTCTACTGGCCAGAATATTAAGAGTTATATAGCGTCGTAGACAATGGAAACAGATAGAAATATTAGCAAAATGAAAATATCACCCATACATGGTCTCGCTTTCAACTCAAGCTACTTCTGCTTGCTACCAAAATCAGATTCATTGGGTGCTATTCATTATTCAGAAAAGGCAGGATCCAGTCACGTTGATGTCAAACCAGACACTCGGTGGCTTGGACGGCTAAGTGGTCTCTGGCTGTAAAAAGCCAGAGGGCGCAGGTTCGAGTCCCGCCTCGCGATGATGACATATAAAAGAACTCATTGTAAAATTGCAGCTCCTTTAATAAACCAATAAACATTTACATTTACATTTATCCTATTCTAGACGGCTATTATATTTAGAGTACCACCGCACCGTCATGTTTAGATGTTCGTGAGAAGTTAGGAGGACAGAACTGGTATGTTCAGCAGCCTTAGTAACTATATCGTTGACATGGCTGCTCAATTGGCTCGAAATTGTATCTAAATCAACAAGAAGCATCTATAAATATCTCAGTTTTGAGGTCAACTAAGCCGGTCAACTTAATCAAAGGAACGACCAACTATTCCGATTAGGCGGATGGACACGTATTGATTTAAAACACATAATTAAAAATTTCACTTGTAATTAAGCACACTTGGAAATTACCAGGCTTTGAGCTGCACTGGTGCGTTTGTCGTTGAATGTACAGGTGTTAAAATACAAGGTAGTACTTAACCGTAATTTAGGAAATTAGCATACTCCTAAATGACCGATCTCGATACGTAAATCTTTAAAGTCTAGTCATACCAAACGAGCAATGACACAGCTGTGATGTCTTTTGTGATAGCTCTTCTCTGAAGCTCAAAGAAGTTGGCATCAAAATATCATAGACTGTGTGCATGTACATGTGTAGGACTCGGATCTTACTTTTTCGATATTCGGAATAATCATTTACGATGGATGCCGTGTGTCCATGAGATCACATGAAGTACCTTGCAACGAGCCTATCAATAATCTATTCTCATGGCGCGTACTACGCTTCTTGAGACAGTAATAATATGGGAGCACTGTATACACACACTGAGTACACTACGTATAATTTTGTATACCATAATAAAGGCACATTTGATTGATCGATAAACTAAAAAAGAAATGTGAGGTCCATCTGTGGGTTTTTTGATTCTCTATTATATTTATTAACCATATGAGGTGGGGATACATTAAAATGCTTCAATGTTATTTTGCAGCCGAGGAGGAACCCCAACAATTCATTTCTTTATAATTAAAGAGATTATTAGTCCGTGCGTGTAAGAAAAATAACGGCAGATGTAATTTCGGTTCACGTCGTCATCACAAATCCAGCAACGAGTACCTACTGAATGCCACGTGTCGTTTATGTAAATCGGTGTTACTAACAAAAACTGGTACGACAATCACAAGATCAACAGCAGCAGCAGCGAACAAAACGCACCACCAACAGCGACAATCGCCAACAGAGTTGTAACGAGATACAATAACAATAATTTTGAGGCGATAATGACATTTTCCGTGTTTTTATTTCCTTAAGCTTATTCCTTTTCTTATATATATATATATATATATATGGGTGTGTGGACACCCTAAAGGAAAGATAATCATATAGGGGGCGGACGCGTTGTCGCTATTATATTTCTGCCGAGATACTACTGAATAGAGGTAGCAGCAGGAGAAGGAGGAGGAGGTGGTGGTGTGTAATTTGGCCATTTCGACAGTCGATGAGTGGACGGAGCAAGTGAGCGGACAAGCGAATGAAGGGAGGGTAGGGATCTCTGTTGGGTGATTCTGATGATGTTTGGGCTCCTCAAATAATGTTTGTGTTGGTGGTTATGGTGGCTCTTTATATTCTGTCGATTGCTGGTGTACTCTTGACGAAATGTGTTGTGTTAAATTTCGACGTAGTTCTAGCAGTAACACCAGTGATAAAGTAATAAGAATAATAATAATAATAATAATGATATTAGTTCACTGAAAAGCGTATTGCAGCCCGCCTTGGTGAGTTGACGATTATTTCCAGAAAACTCACTCACTTTGTACCATTTGTGTTTGGTTCTGTTTAGGATGATATGTGTTTATTTCCTATTTTCGTTTCAGGCTATGTGAACTTGCAACGCCAGCCTCAAGATAAGTATTTACAAACGCAACCGAATTGCTCGTGTCGATAACTCGAAACAAAGTTAAATGTATCGTATATCCCATGAACTAGTCTATTCTACAATTAATAACACTAGATTCTAAACTGATCCCTTTTTTTAATTATGTGTTCCACTTACAAGTGAACGCATAACCACCACTCGTCGTCGGCGGCTGTCCACACGACGTCGAAAGATCGGACGTACGAAGCCCAAGAGACCAAGATGTACTTACCCGACAAAAACCGCCGTTCGATTAATATCACCACCATGATAAAGGGAAAGCACGTGGCAAAAGCAGGGATGCGCCACATCGCAACGGATCACGGAGCAAAGGGGACCTGAGCGGATCCCGGGGCAAAGCTCGACAACCCATTGTGGCAAACCATTATTAAGAGTTGCTCTCTGGAACTGCGAGGGCGCATCTACAGTGGCGCTACTCGCCCTGTCGGCGCCAAACAACGTTGTAGGCTTATACCGGTCAAGCTCGAAGGAGAACAGGTGCCAGCTGCCCCAGCGGAGGAGGATCGGTATTCTACAATCATCGCGTTGGTGACATCCGCCGTGCACTATGTAAGGATGACGTCATCGCCCTTTTGAGCGCCAAATTCAATATCGTTGCCGGATACATTCGACAGAAAAAAAGTTGACTCAACACTCATTATGGTAGAGAAACTTCGCAGCGGTCTGTGTGAGGTTCCCCCGGACTCTTCGCTTGTCGTGTGCGGAGACTTGAACGCGCGATTGGACAAACTGTCTTCCGATCGCATGGTAGTCCTCCGGGAAACACTGTATAGTCAGCCTTAGTGCCTTTCCGACCTTCATTAGCAACAACGGAACAACCCCGTCATCGACATTTTCACGACAAATGTCGGACTTAAAACAATAACCTTTCTTGGGCGACAATCGTTCGTTCAGGGAGGTAGCCATCATCCGGGCGCACACACCAATCGCCGTATGCGGCTTTCTGCAATCCCTAGATGGTCGAGACGCAAGAAATAAGTCGCTTCTACGACGTCTCCACGCAGAAATCCTCCTTACATATACCCATGAAGTGTGTGTGTCTTACCCGTGTCCGATGTCGCTGACGTCGAAATCCACGCGCAACACCTCGTAGACATCCTTCGTGCTTCAGCCCACTCAACTCGCTCGAAACCGACGCCGATCCAATACTCTGCCTTCTTGCCTGGCGCGCATGCAAGTCATGCAGAGCTTAGCTGCTGTTCACCTGGCAATGAGACCTCTCTAGGCCCCTTGCAGGACCACTTGTCGCTAAATATACGCCATGGAAAAACAGAAATATCTCGAGCTACAAGAAACCCTTCGGCGTCAGGGGGTGAAACGCCATCCCTCCAAATAGCTCTCCTGTAGGAATTCGTCACCATGTCCAATAGAGTCGTCCTCCCTAATAGAGTACTTCGCTGGTATATTTGGGGCAGATGACACTATTCGAAAAGTGGTTCCCTCGATCCCGGCTGTCTGGGACTGTCGAGAAACGACTATCGAGAGACAAAACATGGAGAACGAGTTTTCAGTGCGAGACATGGATATGGCACTCCAAGCACTGCACTCAAACAAGGCTGATAGACCTGACCAAATTAGAAACGAGCGGCAGCCGGCCTGCTCGTGAGGCATAGCCAGGAAAAGTGCCTGCTAAAAATTAGTGTCTTCACCCCTGACAAGGAGGCTCACTCAATTTCTGGAAGTCCAGCGATAATCCCTACCGAATTACATGGTTCCAGACGGAACCAGTCGACCATGATTTTGTGCCTGGTTCTGCTCAAAGACATCAAGAAGTCTTTGGCTTAGCTACCCCAACCATTATTTACTATTCAATTGATTCCGAGGCGGCTTTTAATTCGGCCCACAGCGGCGCTACGTTAAAGATGCTGGTAGAGGTAGGTGTGCCTGCAAACATACTTAATCGTCTGGTGGCCATCCTACAGGGGAACAGGATTAGGATTGACGACGACCTCGCGGAGCTTCTATTGTTCTCTCAGACGATCGGAGAGAGGACGATCGGATTATATCCACATCTCCTATCCCTTTCATCGGACCAACAAAAGTCGCTCCGATGGCAGCCTGCGAATTTGAGATAATCTGGATGCATCTAAATCAATCAGCTCCTTAGTCGCTTGAAGGCAACCTGACTCAGCGTGTTCCGGGCCTTCACAATACGGCTCCAAATAGGCTGGTTCATCCCGTTGGCGACACACCTCTATTTATCGAAGATCTCAGGAGATGATTCGCCATTCCGGCAACGCTGTTCCTCCTACCACGATGTGCTCGTAGCCTGGGAAAACAAATTCTCTGAGGTTAAACCCCAGATTCCTAATGTTCGGTGCAATGACGAATGATTCTTGAAAGAAAGCGAACCAATCGAAAAACCGAAATGTCAACTTGAGTGATAACTAGGTACGGTGTTCATGGGTTTCATCGCAGTTTCTGAAGTTTCGTCGGTCACCACGACTCTCGCCTCCTCCTAAGTGTGTACGAACTCCAGGAATGCTTCTGGGAGATACCATGCGTCGAATGGTATTTGAACACGTTACCTCACAGGCCAGCCTCGTCTAGGGTAAAAACAAATAGAACAGGACTGAATTGAATGGCCGCCCCTCGATTCTTACCCGTCTCGTGAGGTCCTTTATTCCTCTTGCAGTCGACCTTCCCCTCCCATTTCTGTTTTTCTATCTGTTTGTACATATACTATGCAACAAGTGTGTTCAACAAAAATATGTAATTATGTTCGGTAATTGACCAGAAGGAACTTCAGGGCAGCAGGATACCGTCCCGGTTTGCTGGCATTTAGGGATGCAAAAATTCGTTGGTCCTCTGCTCTCAGCTTGATGACTGGATCGTTTGAGTTAACATCATAATGTCGTGTCCCTGTTCCTTCGAGGTGAATCTTAGGACAGACGTTTGGAGGTGTATTGTCTCCAGAACTTCAAGGTTTTTCTGTATGCTCCATGATCATTAATCCCAGACATGACGCTGTGTAGATAATTTTATTGTAACGACATGGTTGTTTATTTGGGAATTGCTTCTGAAAACCTAGCTGCTCAAGCAGATGTTTGTTCTTGTTACTACGCTATCGTTTGTTCCGTCTGTTTATTGAAGGCTCGAAAAGGTTGAATTTTTAGGAGCATTATGAGTGCGTTTTCGCTCGTGATGTTCAGCATGATAATATCATTTTAAAAGGTTATTAAATTCGCCACGCGTTTAGGCTTACGTTCGTCTCACTTCTCTGGAAAGTGTCGAAATCAATTGCCTTTTTCGAGATGACACCCGCTAGTCCACCACAACAGAAAGCTATCCCTTGTCGCGGCAGTTTTAAAACGTCATTTTCTCTATTTTAAATTAAATTTTTCCGATCTACTGGAGGTATTTTGTTGTGAGTAACCACATCATATACTAGCACGTGAAGCAGTATGAATGCTAAATGATAGGATTACATGAGCATTGAGAGGCAAAGGTCAAGTCAAATATAATCGAACCAAACAATCAGCGATCGCGAAGCATGCTGTTAATACATGTACGCCGATTTTGTCATGTCAATGTCCGATTTTGGGTGGAGCAAATAAGTGAGTTCAATATTTTGAAGAAATTTTTCGAAAATATTTAGAAAACACGGAGAAATATGAAATATTAACTCCAAGGTATCAGAACTGTTTGTAGAATGCAAAGCATCCTTTTATTTACTTATTTGCAGACAAAATGATGAGGTCACTTAAGCGATACAAAGATCTGGCGGATGTTGTCTTCAAAAGAAAGACGACTCTTCAGACTGAAGTTATCGATTGGCTTTTCAATGAGCAGAAAATTGGCTGTGCAGATTACGTTTTTACTATTCATCAATGGCGAAGTTGATACAAGGAGAGGTTGTAATAATTCAGTGTCGCTATTACATTTCTTTCTGCTTCGGGTTTTCCACATATTTTCCTTGCTTCATAGTTTTACAAATTTGTAAACGTGGCCATGCTTTCTCGGCCTTCGTTTGCCTATTTATTTATATCAATATTTAATGAATGATCGAACGGTTATATAGGCATATGGTAGGCCTGTGCAAGATATACAGAAAGGCTTTTCAATTTCCAATGTTGGCCTTTTCATAGAGGTTTTATGAGTCCCACAATTACGATAAAACATCTATAGTCCAAGTGCGTATACCGTGCTTCAAGCACCAGCGAGAAGTGGTCTATGTCAAATAATAAGGTAAGTACTAATAATATTCCGCAACATTTTTATTTGGTAGACCTCATGGCCAGCGTACGAGATCATTAATTAGCGTACGTACGCTGTGATTCGTTACGCCGTTGCGGCCTCCGTTATTTCGACACATGGCAAATGTCAAACAGCGACATGCTGACGATGCACTTACCTAATTATACGTGTACAAAAGTTATGTTGGAAGTTTTCCCTCGAGTCCGCTAAATTTCAAAATTGGTCAATTCGTAGCAATGAAAAAGACTCCCCAAAAAAACCAGCAGGCGTCACGATTCGACGTAATGACGACACCATGGTCATCGCCCTGTAAGCAGTCTGCTCCTCGGCGAAATCTTGCTGATTCAACCAGCGCCGATAGTCACTGATAGCCAAGATGCCAAATGAAGAAGTGAATGAGGATCGAGATCGCCGCCGTCTGATCGCTCCGTCCGTCCGTCCGCCTGTCTGTCTGTTTACTTCTCTTCTGCTTCGTTACTTATTGTTATTATTATTATTTTTATTATCGTTATTATTTTTCTACTTGCTGCTGCTATCGTTGTTGTTGTTGTTGTCGTCGTCGCCAGCTTTATTGCCGGCAATACTGTTATTATTGTCGCTGTTATTATTATTATTACGAATAAGACAAGTATCGATTATTTGTTTTCGTGATGGCTATTTATTGCTCCGTGCTCGCTCAGATACAATTATCAGCTATTTCTTTGCTTGCTCACATATCACTGCCTGCTCACAGATGCTAATGGAATGTATTTGATACAGCAAAATGGCGGTTGGACAATTGAATGGAGTCGTTTTTGTTACTTCGTGTAGAAAGTTTGCTATGAAACTACATATTAGACATATGCGATCGGACATATGAAATATGATCTTGTTTGTGTAATTGCGAGATATGACATAAAGGAGATAGGAAGAGAGCATCGAGGATCGAGGATGATATCCAGAAGAAATGGCAATATCTAAATTTGCATGCTTTCTCACATTGATTTCTGACATGAACGTAACTAGTGCTGTCACTGTTGACGTGCCATTATTTTCATGTACCAATGTAGCTTGATTGTGGCGGATTTCCAGATTGAACACCCCCTTTTCTTAGGGAAGCACTGCCAATCAAAGTTGCCGTATAAGTTTGCCAGTTAGTGCATATACACACCTTCCAGTATAATCCTAATAATAACAATAAATGATTAGGATGATATATTATTGAATTCATTAATGTCTATCATCCATATATATATATATATATATATATATGATTGTTTGGCTGGGTTTTGGGTGTCCGATACATATTCACAGGGTCTCCAGGAACCTCACGGTGTTTGGTAGTTGAGGTTCCTGGAAAAAATAGCAGATTTCAAGTTGAAACAGCAATGGTTACTATGGTTCTAATAGTTTTTCATAACAATGTCGCAGATTACGATAAGATAAGTGGAGTCAACTAAACCCTCAAAATATCGGGTGTATAGTCATTCATTGTTTGGATTAGCGTTGCAATTGATCATCAATGTGGACAGTGGGCAAGTGAACATTCGATCTGTTTTTTGTTCAATTCACGTTTAAGCTGGTCGAGTTGGAAAAATCCTAATTGTACAAAAATATTTTATACTAATCACATTTGCCTTATTCGCTCAATGATTTGATCCCGGCTAGTTTACTATGCTTATTGTTGCAGAAGGGGTTTCTTGTATCTTTGTCTTTGTTTGTTGTTAGAAAAATGAGTAGCTGGCGGACCACCCATTGTCGTCGGAGTGGCCTGAGAAAAAAGGTTCTGATCTGTTCCACAAAGCAAAAGGAGAAAAAGGAGGTAGTTGGCTGAAGGGAGAGAAAGAGAGAGAGGATAGTGGCAGGGCCACTTCACCATCACTTCTGATTGATGCTGCTGCTGAATTTGCCATAGCCGTTTCTGTTGTTGTTGTCGTTGGTCGTGTACAGACGGTGGCGGATTGGCTCGAGGGCGCTGCTCCGAGTGGACAGACAGAGGTTCGTGCGCGTCACGTCAAGCAGCCCTCTCTGATGGAGACAGATCACCCACCACCAGCACCAGCATCATCACTACAACAACGACGACGACGACTGCTGCTGCTGCTGCCACCACCATGACCACTACTACTACTACTACTACAATAACAACCTTCCACCGTCCAATGTCTAACCACGAGTGAGTATAGCGAGCCGGGTAGTTCTATAGACAAATCGCCATGGCCAGAGCAACGGCACAGCACCGTTCTATCCCATCTCATCGTATTATCCGTTTCCTCCGTTCCTCTCCGCTCCGACGATACAGCAGACCACAGCAGTGGCACACAGCAAAATCGTCGCTGCTACTTCACTTCCCTTTGCCTCGGACATAGTGTGACTGTATTTGTGTCTGCAGCAGTCCACTATACACACATATATATATATGTGATGATAGGATAAAGAGAGCAGATGCAGGAGAGAGAGAGTGTGTAGCGCCGCCACGCGGACAAGCACCGATTTCCCCGGCGAACCATCCGACATTATTAACAGTATATGTAGCTACAAGAAACATAATAACAACAACAGCAACATCATTAACGACAACAACAGCAGTATCGGCGGCGGCGGCGGCAGCAGCAGCGAGTAAAGTACAATGAGCAGTGAAATGCAACATTTGGATACACAGTCAGCGAAAACACAGGTAGATGATGTTGGATATGGTCGAGTCGTCGCATAATAGTTAGTTAGTTGTCGAAATAAAAGATAGCAAATAATTCGAGTCTTCTAGAATTGTATACAGGGTTAATCCTACGGTGGAATATTGCATTTATTGTTGTATCAAGTGCAGGAAGTTTTAGCGTTCGGCGGAGCGTAGATGATTATCAATCGATTCTTCTTGACCCGTCTGCTCTTCAATACTGCTTGTTAGGAATCACGTATTGAAAATTAGGAATAGTTCGTTATTGTACACCAACAGTATGATGCTTTTTTAATAAACGGAGGCAATATTATAGTAGACTTACAGTATGATAAAAACATAACCCAACCGTATGGAAAGAAGGATTATAACCAACAATGAAGTGTTCTTACAGTGTGAACACACTTCGTCCTAACTGAAAGCCTATTTTTTCTTAACTGTAAGGTAATACTATCGCAAGCCTAAATTTGCTTTTAAAAAAAAAAAATAATAATAATAATAACAACAACAACCCTTTATTCAAAGGTGTATTACAGAATAGGGCTGGACAATCCAGTTACTCAAGAATCATTCGTGATACCCTCCAGGGGAATAGATCATTCATGGATGTTTTAGTTGCTATGAATTTCGGTAAGACGTTTTCCACCTAGATCTGTTTGTCGTCTCAATAATCACAAACATTTTCGTGGCTATTTATGGCTGCTTTAACATTATTTCGTTGAAATAAAAACCTTATCTATTATTACATATTGAGACTCTCGAGTATCTCTACGATTTTCACGTCCCTTCTGTCACATTGACACTTATAAGCTACTTTTCTTGGAAAAGTCTTCGCAGTTTATGTTAGAGGTTCTTGGTCTTTTTTAGGCCAGGATTCCATACTGGCCCAGCATAGGCCAAAATAGGTTCGACGTAAATTTTGAACAACGTCACATATGGTCCTGGGCTACTGACACTGAACGTTCGCGGGAGCCAGTTGGCACGCTGGCTCGCTTTGAGGTCTATACTTGTGACATGTTCCGAGTATTTCAGACTAGAGGATGTAATCACGCCCAAATCTCAGATAACTCTCTGCGACTTAAGTTCTTCTCTATTTATGAAATACTTTTGTTTCACATTACCGTGTCCAAAGTTTAGGACTGCGCGTTTGTCAACCGATAATTTAAGATCTAACCGCTCAGCTCATTCAGGGAAATTCGATATGGTCTGCTGGAGAATTAACTGGCCCTGCGCGGTGCTAGTGGGTACATATATCTTTACATCATCAGCATAAACCTTTACAGAAATTTGTTTTGGGAGGGAGTATATCAGCGAGTTTATATACAGTATGTACATTAACTGTCTCAATATTGTTCCTTGAGGGCATCCCGATGTCACTTTTGCACTTTGCGAATACTAACCATTGACACATACCCTGAACGTTGTGTTACTAAGGAAATCTGTGATCCATTCAATCGGATGCTTTCCAACTCCGAAATGAGGAAGCATGGCAATCAATTTCGAGTGTGTAACAGTTTCAAATGCTGATTCGAAATCGAAATAAATTACGTCAAAAAAATTCGAAAGATTGGTGTCTCTTGTCCATTCGCACTGTGTATCGATCAATTGTAAGCAAGCACTGAGCCCCGGTCTGTAGGCAAATTGTGCCTCCGGTATAAGTCCCTGGGAGTTGGCATTGTCATATATTGCTTTCGAGATTATACTTTCTAGCAGTTTACAAGCAATAACAGTCAGTGACACTGGTTGTTTGTTGTTTGGGTCACTCTTTGAGTCTTTCTTGTTAACTGGACACACGATGGCCGTTCGAAAGATATCGGGGACTTGCCCTATGTCAACCGATTTTCGGAAGATCCATGAGAGTGAAGAACAGATGGATAGCTCAAGTTTTTTCACAGCAAATGCTGGAATTCCATCAGGTGTGCTGCTCAGTTTCGACTAAAGTTTCTTTAAATGGCGATGAATGTTTTATGGGCTGACGTCCCACGAGATGCTGAAGTGGTCCATACGGCATCGATGGTGGCTCCAGTTGCTGGCGTAGCAGGAGGTCGTCTACGCTAGGATACGTTGATTCGAAGTGCTTGCGTAGGATTTCGGACTTCTCCTTATCATTTGAGGTGACGCTCTCATCGGCACGTAGTAGCAAGCTCGGTGTATCATTTACTGATTGACGTTGCGTAAGATAGAATATTCCTTTACAACTCGTTCTCGTTTGGCGGCCTTGGCTATCTCTTTTTGCAGGTATTTAATTGTGACTTCATCCTTTGCAGTCGCGAGGGATTGATGTAGTCTGGCCACTTGCCTTGATATTTGATGTATGCTATTAGTTCGTGGCGGTGTGTGCCATTCTATCAGGTCGTGCAAGAGCTGTGAGAATTTCTGGTACATCTTATTAACATCATTGCAAGTGCTGAAGAATGATCTCCAGTCTGCATGGTCCAGCTGCCATTTCATGAATTGAAAGTTGCCTTTTTCGTAATGTAGCTTATGTGCCGATTGGACGCAAGTGGAGCAGCTAGCTAGCGTAAATCTAGATGATGGTCGGATCTTAAGAGATTTGGTAAAATTTGCATTTGAGAAACAGGTTCATTGTTGCACAGAACAGGATCTTGAATCGATGCACTCTCGTTGGAGCGCCGAATCGGTTCCATGACATGTTGTGCAAGACCGTGTGTTGCACAGAACTCGAGTACTAAGCTTTTTTTAGTGGAATCGTCGTTTGTTCCTGGTCTTTCGAGAGTTTGCCAGTCAATTTGCGGTTGATTGAGATCTCCAGCGATGTCTGTGGTGTACTCTGTGTCCACTAATTGTTTCAATTCATCAGTGGGATATCTCATACGGTTTGCTAACTCTGCAGAGCTCTGCATTGGCGAGAAGTATACAGATGTAAGTCTCAGAGTTTTATCTGTGAGAATGATATCACACGCAGTAATTTTAGACGAAAATGTGGAAACATTAACATCTGCACAAAAGAGTCAATTTTTAGCCAGCAGAGGAACTCCAACCACCGCGTGTCAATCTGTCTTTCCGGAAGACTTCATAGTTACCACCTTCACTTAGTCAGCACAACTAACAGAGTCACTGGATAACCACGATTCTGTGATCACGGCAAGGTCGATATCTTGCTCACGTAGGTATTGGTGGAGTGTGTCGATTGGGCTTGGATTTCTTTTGCAGTGATCGGGCGTTTAAGCATACGCATGACGATTTCATGAGTCGTATGGTTAGTAGTGGTGTCGGTGATGGGGTGGTGATCGGCGAGCACCGTGGGTCATGCCTTTGGAAATGATGAGATCACCGAAGATTCTCGCAGCACACCTCGATAGTCAGAAGTTTCAGGGACTGCTTCCCATAGGTCATCGTTTACTATGTTATTGAAATTTAGGTCTAATAGCTCAACGTAGAACCTTGAATCACCGCCCCTTGTCTTCAGTTGCTTGACGGAGAAGGGGTGCACATTGCCGAGGTTTTGCAGATGATTATACATCCTTTCCGCGGTCACTGGTGGGCACACTCGCGATATATTGCAGTCTTTGCGTATTTATTCTAGTCTTGATGGAAGGCAGCTTGGTGATCACTGTATCTTCAGCCTCCGTAGAAGCAATATTTGCCTTTTGTGACACTCCTTTTATCAGTACACTCTTTCTTGGTTCAGATTTCTTCCCATTTGAGTCCTGCGGGAATCGAATTTGGCTTGTGCTTTTGTTTCGCGCTCTAGGCTGTGGTTCAGAGAAGTGTTGGCGAGTACAGCTATTCGAGCGTCTCCTTGTAGGTTTATTGTTGCTCTTGGTTTTATGCCCATTCTCTGCTTCTTTAATTACTCAGTTGTTTGTCCTTGTTAGTTCTCTCACTGACGCCTTCAGATCTTCGTTTTCGTTCTGCGGATCTCGAATCGATTTTCGTAGCTTCTTAACCTCGCTCAGTTTTAACCGAAGCATTCGCTCATTGGAGTCAGCTGTTCCGTCAGCCATTTCCACCCCATCATCAGCATCATCGCTTTCCTCAATAGCACCTGCCGAAGAAGATTTTAAGAATATATCATATAATAAGATTAACCGGTCAACAGTATATGTCGACCACCCATCACTCTGGTGACTGATTGAGGTCACTAATTACTCAGTATAATCATCCATGCTGCTGAGAACGCACAAAGCGCTCCCGCGCTGTACTCAAAGAGACAACCCCTTGAAAAAATGTTTCCAGCAGTTATGAACATATGTTGAGTCGGTTTTATTTCGAGGGCCAGTGAAGGAATGTCCCTATGACGTATGTCAAAGGTTCTGAGGTTTCGAAATCCAATGGCGCAATTGTGTTGCATAACAAACTCTAATCCAAGACCAGTGTACTTATTCCTTTTACGAACCTCCGCTTGACGACACCGCTGAAAAGGACCTTCAATGCGTTCTCGATAGAACTACCGTACGCGATTCTCTTCTCGTGTGTATATTATGTAAAGGTATCACTGTCGTGCCGCTTACTGACATTGAATAATAGGTGAGTCTGTCCGCCCGCGTTTCCCATGCCAACAGCTCTCAATACATTAGAGATTTTCCTCGCTTCCTTGGCCCAAGAAAACACAAACTCTAAACTGAAGCGCATGGTAAGTGCCCACCTTAGCGGTCGAGAAGAACACAAGCAAGCGTTAGCTGAAGGGGTATTGTAACGCTTAGATACGAACTGCCTCTTCGTCATCTTCTGCCTAAGCAGCAAGTTTTAGGGCCCTGGTTGAACAAACAAAGTCGTCGATACTTTGCTGCAAGAGTCAGCGTCTCCTGGGCTTGGGTACAGTGGCTGGAACCTATTCTGGATAGCCCGCAGGGCTTCAATCCTGCTCTAGTGAAAATGTTATGAGGAAGCTACGAGCGAGGTCACCTGAAGCGTGAAGTGATAACATGAAGGTCTGAACAGCTAGGCCAAGTGGACTTCAAACACGAAGTTCACTACGTGAACGCGGAAGAGTAGCCTTGGGCTGGTGCCGACGAGTGAGTCTTAGTTAGACTGTTCAGAGAATGCTATCTACAATTAGCATTGATGCGGCAAAGCATTTCTCGATTTTCAAGAAAAGAGGCGGTCCAAAGAATATATATGAATCGGGGCGCAAGGATCAAGTGACGCAATACATTGTGGGCTTGTTGGAGTACGTCTCGACTATGCAACCACACATTACTATTGCCGTCTGCAATTTACTCCAACCTCAAAAGCTTAGTTGACGATGAAGAGTTGTCACCAGCAGAGTCGAAGAGATAATGGTAAGAGTGCTTCAAGTAACAAAAGCGTGTGGTCTCTGGTGCTTTTCGACATTTATGTTGATAAGTTTCGAGATACACCAGAGACCACACTCTAGACCGCTGCGGCCTTCAAAGCCAATCCCTCTGCTAATCCAACCGGAGTCAGCAGCCGTTAGTCTACCTAGTGTACAGTGGTTTAGATCGACAGGCAGTTATAATGTCAGATGAAGGAATCGAGAAGCGTCTTAGAGCCAGGCTGAAGACGGCTGGTGTGTCCCGCAGGTCCGTGTCTTCCTTCTAAACGCCAGAATCAGAAGGCTTCACTTCCGCAATTAGAAGAACACCTTAGTCACCGAAGGAATGATCTGTATCAAACGGTCATAGATGGGGCACGAGCTCGGTTCCGATCTGGAACATCCAATGTCACTTCGGAAGTCGAATTTCAGCAAAACCTGACAACTATTGTGGATGTCGGGTATGCTGGTTGAGGTACTTGAGCCACTTAAAAGACCGGCAGACTCTCTTATTAATTTAGCAAAACTACTTTGGACCCCTAGTGTTAGTCCGGGGGCGATACGTCAGATACAACCATCAGGTTTCCCACGGAATTAGTGTTATTAAAATGGCACCGTAAAACTGTGGCAGGATGGATCCGCACAATTCCTCATTGCTCGCCAATTTGATATTACATCTGACATGGCACGTAAACGGCAAGCAACCTTAACCGTTTCCAAAGGGTATTTACTCTCCAACAAAAGCCCTAGTAGCGGTGGCGGCGACGGCCGTGCCCATAAAAACAAACACGTGTAGGTGGTACTGGCATCGAATCTTAACCACGTCCAAAGGAGTATCAACTTCCAGATCACTGATCCACAACAACGAGCCAGTGACTAGTGAACTTTCCTAGTCTATTTTTAGTCCTTCACGGAGCACAACGTAGATGGCGCGCGCCCATCAAGGCCTCCAGCTGACAAAGGCGGAACGCGTAGATTTGTGGCGTGGTGGTGCATACCCAAATCCTGTGGTTGTTCACTGCTGGAGGTCGCACATTTGCATTTAAAGGGGTCCGCCTTGTGAAGCAATGCCGAAAGCTGTACAGTGGACATTAAACGTTGGCTGTGAGTCAGCCCGAAAATTTATATAGGTTCAAATTCAGATCCGCGAGCGTAGAAAGATGTTTGCTTCTCGAATCATTCATTGTATCTTCATCGAGATCCGTTTGGGTGCTTAATGAGGTCAACAAACGGACTGAAGCGCCTACACCTTGTTCCTCTAGCTTCTCTATCGCTTGGCAAAAAGTACGTGCAGGTTCGCCAATTTGACCGGAGTGACGTTCACAAGCGAGTTTGCTGTGTAGAATATTTTCTAGATCTGCCCTCTTTCCAGGTTATTGTGTACTCGAATGACTAATCACCGCTCAAAGGCTCTTACGGCCATACCGACTTTATGTTGGTCACTGCGAAATGATGAACGCGAATGCAAACTGTATCTCTGTTGTTCTATTTATTATATATGTGCGAATATTTATTGACTGCTATGTCAATCATCGTAATGTAACGATGAACAACGATTAATGTACAATCCAGATACATGTTCCATCTATTGGTGCGGTTCACGCGTAACGTAAGCAAGCGTTCAGGGTCCTCCCTTCTGAAGCGTCCTTTCCTTAGCTGTCTGTGCAGGGAGCCAATACGAGTCATCGCCTCCCTCGGGAGTGATCATGTTTAAGGCCTCGGCATGATACCCTGTCCCCAACTGCGCTTCTACTAATTGTACATATTAAAACACACAGTGAATACCTTTTGTGTGTATTATACAATCATTTAGAAAACACCTGCTGAGCTTACTGTATCTATTCGTCCAAAACCTATTACCTCAGACCCGGAGATTAGTTGTTAGTAGAATTTAACGGAAAAAAAATCACTGACACCGATTTCTCAGAAACGATCATCATTTTCTTTTTATCGAATACTAATAAATGTACGACATATACAATATTTACAATACAATATTTTACATATACACTTATATGTAAACTATAAACTATAATCACTTTATTGCCTCGCTTTTATTTTCATAACGCTCTACAATTAGTTAAACAAGATGTAAATATGTCCTTTACTCTTTGGCCGAACAGTTCTTCTTTAAACTCTATGATATTGTTATAGAATATACCACCGAGTAAAGACGAACAAGACAACACTGAGTAGAGAATACAAATATCAACAAGTAGCGTGTCTTCTCTCCTGTGTTGCTCTAATCATGTTTGCTGCCGCTACTCCTGCGTTTATTATTCGTGTCGTTCTTGATGATGATGATGATGATGATGGTTGTTGGTGATGATGATGATGATTTCTTTCGTTCTTTCTCCCTCTCAGACACAGGCACATGAACACACACACACACACACATACACAGTCATCCTCAATTAGCTTCAATTGTTTCACTGAAATATGAAATGAATGATGATCAGCGGTGGTCTGGCATCACCGCCACCAGCAGCAGCAGCAGCAGCAGCTGTGTTGACCGGTCTTTCTTTTCTTGTTGTTGTTATTGTTGTTGTTGATGTTGTTGTTTTATCTTTGCGATGATCGTTCGTGAGTTCCTTTGCTGCTGCTGCTGTCTATTTGTCCATACTAGTTATTTTATTTATTTTCTATTTTTCGTGATAAAGTAAATATAATAATGTGCGCACATATACGTTTTTATCCGTTTGTCCATAATATTTCGTGGTTCGTCGTGGCGCCATCAACCAGTCGCACCAGCCATTATGTAATTATTTTCCAAACGACAGCGATGGTCGGGAATACTTGAAGCATCTGTCGATGAAGATGTGCGTACGATCCCACAAAGATTCCAACAGAAACACTCCATTGAACTCTCAACAGAATCGATTCGGACATGATCGTATTATGTGTATCATACGAGCTGAGTCCGCCATTTGTGCCTGCCATCGATCCCACCCATACGGCTCGCTGCATTTGTTATGTATTCTACAGACCTTTTGCACCGTATCAGCTATCCCATCAGATACGCATGTATTTCTCGGTCTTCATCCATCCAGCGTTTTATGCCTCTCCGTTGCCGAAAGTATATTTTACTGATGCTGTTGTTGTTGCTGCTGCTGCTGAACTGCTGACATGCTATGCTGGTATGTTATGCTGTGTACTTAAGTGTAGAAGTGATCGTGGCGATTTTGATGTTGCTGATGACGAGAGTGATCTATATCACTTACGGGGGAACCGGAGGTCTTCAGAGGTCCAGTGTTTCAACCAGTGATCTCGCGTCTTGCCACTGCACTGACGCCAGTCAGCGCTACGAGTAAACGTTGCTGTAAGCCATTTCTGAAGAAGCTACAAACAGCAGCAGCAGCAGCAGCGGAGTGAATGCGGTGGCGATAAAATCAATCAACCCTCAACGGTCGCCGCTTGGATATTAGTCGAACGTTCATGTGAGGATAATTGGCTTAAAGACAAAACGATATAATGATCCCGATGCCGTCGCGAAAGAGCTTGCGGCTCCACGATCTAAGCGTAAAGGCGGATTTGGATACGAACTTTTGCACGACCTTATTGTTGTTGGCTGATTGTCAGTCGCGGCCAAAGATCATCAGTATCATCATCACCCTGTACGAATTGACCAGATTTGTTGCCCGTGCGCAATTTGTGTGTTCGCCCTCACGATGTTCAATATTTGACTTCGTTCTTCAATAGATGGATGCTAGTGCCGTGTGCTGCCTAAACCACGAAGTGAAGATGACCTGACGAAGTTGAGTCTTGCTGCAATTATGGACAATTCAAGAAAGCGACTATTTTGTTTGTCAGTGTCTATTTCATGCTAGCGGATTACTGCGAGACAGTTTGACATATCGTTCTAACAGAGTGATGAAAACTTGATCATTTTGCTTCGTCCCTTGAGAGCGGGCACGATCCGTGGTGGCTCTTCATTGATTTATCCATAGGATCGAGGCACATAATCGATAGATTAAGTCTCACCGTTGCGATCGTGTATTTTATCCTCTTCGGGGTCCGCAGGGCGAGCAGGGTCTTTCCTTCTGGAGCGCCTTTCCCTCGCTGTGCAATTAGGGAACGCTATCATTTTCCTCGGGAGTAACCATGACGGCCTCAGGCTGACACCCTGTCCCCAATTCCGTCACTAATTATTGTATATATATATATATTAACACACAAGGTTATGATGAATAAACACCTATTCTCGCATACGCTCGCTTACCCGACTGCTAGTAGACTTATAATAGTGATAATCAGGCCATTCCCACTTTTACCCTCAGTGTTCTGATGCCCCTTTGATGATTCTTCTGCAACAGTACACATTTACACAACTGCAAATGCCAAAGGCGACACCCACGCGCACAACATAATCCCTGCTTTGCATCATGTCCATTGTGCTTCTGATCGTTTGACTTTTGCTTTAATTTACGATCAGCCGATTTCTATCATAAACATCTGAATGCATTCCTACAAATCACGACTCGATACCTTCAGATACCATTGTGTCTGTAGCAGGGGCAAAATTAAAGATGGTATCATCAAGAAATATATCGCTTCTGACGCTTATAGAAGTGCCTAATCACCAAGCAGGAATGTTATTCATGTAATGCATATTTATCTAATGATTATCAATATACTAGACAATGAATGGACGTAAGCGGTGGGCTCATTTTTCGGTCATAACGATTGTGTGACTCGATAACGCGAGAATACACGAAGTATCGTTTTTCTTCTCTATAAAGATGAGAAGGGATGACACTAGAGACTCATTCATGAATGAGTAGTTGTGTTTGATTGCCTTTGCAGTCCTTTCCTCAGCTTAGTTCTGGCAGGCGTCCAATGTTGAGCACTAGCAAACGTGACAGGTTGTCATAACGTACCTGATAAAATATAATACAAATATACAATAGAACGAAAGTTCCATTGAGTGTTAAATATGTCGAGCCCGGTGTCGTAGTGCACTCGTGTGCGCCTTGCAATCGGAGGAGACGAATGTAGGTGCACGGATTCGATCCCCACCGTTGCACATTTCCATTTAAAGGGGTTGTCCGTCGTATGAAGCAATGCTGAAAGTAGTTGTACCATGGACGTTAAATGTTGGGTGTGAGTAGTCAACCCAGAGAATTTATTTATTGAGACCTCTGTCAGTCGCAACCTTCCCCTGTTTGATGTCCGAGGCACGAGCCACCGCAGGTCGCTCAGTTGGAAATTTTGAGATTTACCCTGGTCTTAATGAACTCGATTGAGTATGTTATAGACCAGCAGGACTCGTGTATTATTATCGAATGTTGTTGGGAAGTTATCCTAGTTCAAAAGAGGAAACAACAACAAATATATACCCTTCGTTGAACGGTGTGAAAGAGTAGGTGCTGTGGCACCTTTTGGTGCTTAAATGTCAATTTTAATTCATCCTTCGTAACGAGAACCTTCACCCTTGTGACGGTAATATTCAACGACCATATCAAACAGACCCGGTGTGTGTATGTATGTTTCTGAATTCAGTTAAGCAACCAATGTCTTTATTTGTCATATAATTGGTTATGGCTTAAATTGTGCCAGCATTTACCAAAGAACAAAGAATATTCGATACGGCGCACACAACTGAATGAAGTTATTCCTGCGTAACCTTGAGATCGAATGGGAAAGCCTTTCTTCTTCTATTTCATTTCTTCTTTATTCCATTCAATATTATCCACTTTTTTGGTAGGTTCGTTTTTTTGTTCGAGCGGAGGAGGAATTAAAAGATTCCCAGTAGATGAATCAGTTTTTCCCCTAATGAACTCTTGCATTCTGCAGAACTGCTGTAGACACGCTTTGTTCATGATATCGACAAAGCTTTATGAAGTGTCGAGTTCGCTAGAAGCTCAGATATATGATGGTGGGCCGTGCGTCGGATTAACTAGATCTCTCACTCACATTTCTGCATTACTAAACTGAAATACTTGCCTACTTAAGCGTGAGATATCATATCATCATATTTGAGATGAATGTAGATAAAGTATAACCGTCTCTGCCAGTTCTACTGGCTCCATCCCATCGTGGACGTGGTTTGATCATCAGAAGACAAATAAATAATAAACTGCGTATCTTTGTTAAGGTCGCCGACGTTCAATGGAATTGAGGGGGTCGAAGCCACCGTGTTCAAATGTGAGGGTAGTCACTGAATGGTAGATGAATGGTTGCTGGAGCGTACGTGCCGCTACGGATCACGGGGTCCACGCCATTCTGCACGTTAAGGGTATCGTCATCATTAGATAATAACCATTTGTATTATTAATAAATTAGATAAGGTTCAACTGTAATTGTAACTGTCGTCCAAAATATCGAGTAGACGGAGGACTAAACGATAGCAGCGAGCTCAGCTAGCGGCGATTGGGCCCGCACTCCGATCATAAGTGAACCTCAGTGGTCGGAAGACAAAACAACAAGGAAGCAAGCAGCAGAAAGGCGCGAAGGAAATGTCTCTGGTGGTTAGAATGAGTGTATAAATGGGTGATACAATATCGGTTATTAATGAGCGAAATCTCGTACAAATATGAATACCCTACCACTAAGTGACTCAATGAAAAACAGTGGAGGACAGTGGACCAATATTATTCGATTCTAGCACTCTGATGCACTGAAACAAATGTCACACCCGGTAGAGTGACGTACGTTGAAACCCATTTTTCCCATCACTAGTACAGAGATCTCAAGACCCTGCTCCATACTGCTCGAATCTACCTAATCTACCGACCACGAGGTTATCAGAGACCTTTTAGACTTCATAAAAATAATGACGAAAGTCTAATCAGTTCAGTCTTCGTATGAATGATATACATGAGTGACATAATCCGAGAAGCACTACTAATATAGATGTATTATTATTTTAGCAACAGAAAAATAATAACTAGAAGAGCCCTCAACCAGCTTAGACCATTTTAGAAAGTTCTGCTTTCCAACCAGTTTTCCAGTTTTATAGCGCTCCGCGAAGCGCGTACATACGTACGAGTAGATGCTTTATATTTCAGTGTCTAATGCATGTGATTCTGATGCTGCTAAGATCAGAAGAGTTCCAAGTGATATTGAAGAAGCTCATTTTGTTTCTAGGGATCTCAGTCTTGAGTTCCTTGAAACAGTGCCGGTTCGTTTGCGTCGGGGAAATCGGGTGAACGAGATAGATTAAGGACACATGAATGAGTAGTTCTCATCGGACAAAGTTCGCGGATCAGAGGACATGCAATACACCGCACCGCTACTACGGTTCTCAAGATCGTTCCGTGTTCAGGACATCGAATATAACTGTAAAAATCAATGTCAGTGTTTTGGTGGTGGTCGACGTGCCCAGCACGGCCGCTACTACGTCCGGTCTGTTGAGGATCGCGTACTCTGCTATCGCGCTGTCCACGAAGCGCTGCTTAATGAAATCTGCTCTCGTAGTCTCGACAAAGTTGGCTACTTCGGTACCACCCACCGCCACAGTTCATTTACTAAATGTGTTGTCTGTTTCTATCCATCTGTGCTGACCTATGCCTTGGGGGTATTGGCGGGCTTTTAAGCTCTCCCTGTTTATCATTATATATACAGGGGTGTTTCATAACTGTAATAATATATGTCAATACTATAGTGGGCGATGGAGCTCGGTAAAGGAAACGCTTTTTAATGACATGCTGAGTATGTTCACTACACGCGAATTTTTAGAATAAGTGACTTCGCAGACAGTACCAATTAATCAAAAAATTATCCATTGAAATTAGATAGTAATAACAAGTCGAATAAGAGCAATTTTGGATTCATGTTTAATTGTCACAACACTTGATTGTCTAGCTTTAAAATAAAATGACTCAATAGCGTTTCATTATTGTCGAACAGCAAGCGGTTGCTGCGTAAAGCTAAGACTGTTCTCTTTCACTCGGAACCAATCGAGCAAGCGAAATTTAGGTTTATTCAAGCAAAGCCTCCGGTACTTCAGAAAGTGGTCTGCATTGTTTTCAAATCAAAAATAGGCATGGGCTCACATTGGTGCTGAACATTTGTGCAGACGGGAATTTCGATCAATAGATTTTTAGAAGAAAATTCAAACATCAATTTTCGTTGGAAGAAAAAAAATTTTCAACAAATTCTGCATTCTACAAAACCAGAACCTAGGACCTCGACGAAATTGCCTTCTGTTGGCAATTCATCCTCCAAAGCCTCTGTCACCGGAAAAGTGTATAAAACTTATTGCAAGGGAATCTGGATACTTGATTTGTGTGTGTCGCTTCTCCGCGACAAGGCTTGTCGCCACAAACCTACAGTTGTTTGTTTTGAGGACTTTTTTACGGAGAGGAGGATCAAGTTGTGGCCTTTTTTTTATATAAACCCGCTAGACTTCTGTTGCTTTCATCTATTGAAGAGGACATTAAGGGTTGCCAAGCACCAACATTGGATTGAGTTGAAGTAAGTCCTGAGAAGGACAGTATTGACCTTTGCATGGAGGTCATATGAAGGGTGTGCAAGAGCGGCAAGAACCAGATGACAACGTGCGATAAGTTTCCAGGTACCATGCTCGTAATACACAAAAGAAACTTCCATAAACATGAATAAATAAACGTTTAGAAAAACAAAGTCTGGCCGCTCTCTTTGTATCAACCACCCTAAATAATAATTTCATTTTTCGAGTATTTATAACGTATCTTATTAAAGTTTAAGCTTCTGCATAAAACCAAAACTTTTTTTTTATATTTTAGCCCCAAAATACCATCTCCTTATGAGATTTTATTTAAAACTCCTCTGCCTGTTAAAACCATCCTCTGCTGAGAGTGTATCTCTTCCCCAGAGTCGGCTTGACGCTTGGCATTACTTCGATCTCTGGGGAAGGTGTGTACTGCTCCGGCTAGTGCTCTATAGCCGGGTGCCTTAGTCTCCTATGACTACTGTGGCTTCCGTGTTGGGGTCCTGCCCGGGAACGCTCGGACACCTAATCCCCGGCCCGTAGCGGGAGATTGCGTCACTGTGGTGACGTACGTGGATTTATTTGTTTATTTTTTTACCTATCCGGTAAAACAGATAACGTGATCATATATGGAAAAATAAAGTGTTACGTACCTTAATATGTCTAAAATTCACTACTATGTGTGCACCAATATGTGTGCTGAAAATAGGCATCATTTACACCGACAGAAGCAGACCGTTATAAGGCGCCTGTTAGGAACTTGGACACTGTACTTCGTTAACATAGGTATGTATAGTGATTGTGTCAATATAATTGATCAATGGAATAGTACATAGCTTCGCTCAATATCCGCGAACATTCGTAAATGGTACCGCATGGTATAGGACAACTAAAACAGATTTTGTCCAATGCCAAAGTACCCATTGACTACAAAAAAACGAGGCGACCAACCAATCGACCAACCAATCGAATATCATATTATATTTCTCGACCAACCAGTCGAATATCATATTATATTTCTCGACCAACCAGTCGAATATCATATTCAGTACATTCGCACCCGTTTGGAACGAGAATCTTCGAAAGAAGTTCATGGCTGATTGGCGTCAGACGCCTTTGACGCTAATAAAACCATTGTTTACCACGTTTTTTTAGGCGATCCTCCACATTTGTAGATGGTAATTCAGCACTTGTGCCGCATGTTTGGTCAGGGCGATTTTCGATAGGGAAACCTAACCCCCAACCAACCGCTTGCTGCTGGTACCACTGTTGCAGCTGCTGCTGGGTGTTCATTCGTTCTATGCAGTCGTTCTGCTGCCTGACTCTGTCAAAAGGTCCATCATGCGGACGTGACTGCGCGAGTTTGAGGGGCAGCTTCGAGCCATCACTGCCCTGAGGCTCGATGATGTTGAGTGGCTGATTAAAATAAAATGAATGGACACCAATGAACGCAGCTTGGTGGTGTTAGGGGAATAGCAGAGCTAAAACTGCCTGTCGAGATCTACTACTATTTGACCCTTGGGCGCTTTAATCTAATCATGTTCGCATCCGTAATATCTGCGTTGCGCTCAATGAATACTACGTAACAGAATTCGTCGCCAAGATCATGTACCGGACTTATTTGTATTGCAAGCATTGAAGATACTTCGTTCAGAGTCAATGGAGAGCCGTTGTACGGGTCACGGGTGAGGTCAGGCTGGTCGAAAGGGAATCTTTACAGGGCTTTGTTCAATATTTAGTGTACGGAGTTTACTTAAAGTTATGATACATGCCCGATTTAAATATAGTCATTAGGTGAAACGAGATTGCTGTGAGACCGGGAAAGGTTGCACAGAATCAGACCCTTGTATGCACTAGACTTCCTGTCAGCAACGTTTCCCGGTAACAAATTAAAGGTTTAGTCGAGCAGGTTATATATCTACACCCTTCTTCTGGGTAACGATAGTTAAAAACAGTCGATTAGTTATGCGTTGACATGTAGACAAATTGCGTGTTATTGTGTTGTCCGAGTCGTGTTTACAGATTGTGACGCCGGAAGAACACGAGTAGCTGTAGTTTTAACAACAAATGGTAATGTGTAAATATGCACGACATATACGCGGGTGGCCATGAAAACATACGTAAAATCGAAAAAAGAAGGATTCAATCGGTCAAGGTAAAGAAAAGTTTAACCACAAAATGTTTCAAATCTCTGGTCTCATATCATCCGGTATTCTTGCTCATATCATACGTGTCCACTCAACGTGTGACAAGCGATATGTCGAGAACTATTGACCTGGCACAACGTGGTATAGCATGTCGTCTTCTTGGAAAAAATAATTGTTAGCCATCTTGGTCCACAGAGTTTCCTCTGCGTTTTCCGGCCTTCAAGCGGAGAAATCACAGTCTAATGATTTAGACAATAAACTTTAAAATGTCCGGAGGGTTGTGTTAATTGTTTACCTCCAGGTAGCACCGTGTGCAGGAGGAGAATTTTGCTTGATTTAATCATCGAAGGAGTTTCCATCGGTCCCGACGGTCTTGTTCCAACCTTCCAATATACCCGTTTTGCCAGATTTGTTGAATTCGTTTTTTATGCAAAAATGAAACTACCTCATTTTCGACGAGTTGAATTTTTTTCTACCGAAATAGTTCGCATTGATCTGGACAAGTGGTAATCGGAACGAGCAAGGTCGAGGGACTATGGAGGGCGCTCAAGGGGTTCCCCGGTCTAAATGAAATGTTTAAGGTTGTCCAACTCAAATGAGAAAAGGCGTTGCCCAGGTAAAACACAGCTCAGGTTTCTACGCCAACCTCAAGTTCTTCTGCGAGTTCTCCAATGGTAGTCGTTGCCCTTTCGTGAATCTTGTCATAGGGGATGTCGTCGTCGACGGGAAGGTTTTCCAGACCTAGGTTCGACGTCCAGGTTGAAATGTCGCAGGTGAAATTCTTGAACTATATTTTGGACGTGCGTTGGCTCAAAGCATCCAATCCGTACACGCGGGTGATATTTCGAAACTTTTCCGTGGCAATGTTACGTTTTCGGAACTCATACAACAGAACATGATGAATGTGTCTGGTGGCGCACCGCGGGACCGCACTGTCGAGAAGAGGTAAAAATTCGACACAACTTTCCGGACAACCCTATACTTACTGAAACAAAACTTAGTACCATAGGTGTCGATCCCGTTACAATTAATTGATTGGCAGAACCAGCTAACATTTCCGATTGACGAAGTTGGGGAACAACTTTAGTGGGCTACCTTTTTTTTGACTGGGGGGTGTTGGCATGCTACTGCATGCCAACACCATGACCGCTCTTCCCTTATGGAACTGTTGACGATGTTCAACAGCACCGCCCTTCCCGGTATCGCTTATCGCATTCTTCAGTACAGGTGGTGAGAAGTGTACAAGCCCAGCCACGAGCACCACACATCCTCCTCACATTAACGGACATGACGTGGTTAGCTGACTCTCAGCTGCTTCCCTTCTCTCTCACGACCAGACTTTCTCTCAATACCTCTGTCCACTTCCCTCCTGTGAACAACTACTGTGGTCAATAGGGTGTCTCTAGAAAGCCCCGTGTATGTAAACATGCAGTATTTATGACGCATACAGGGGGTGAACGGTGGCTTCCTTCCTGCTCAGTGGTAGCTGTGCCGCAGACCACATTAGTTGTCACTACTACTTAACAAATCTTATTTCGGAGATACTGCCCATGAAAGTAAATACGGTTCCACTCAGATTTGAACCTCAGGCTCCACAAAACTCCCTTTTTGGTATTGCCTACCTTGCCCACAACGCCATGCCCGCCATTAATAGGCTACCTCCCGCCTGTCCACCTAGCATGTTTCAGCGATCCTGAGTGACTCAGGATATTTGTACACCGGTATTGGAAAGATCATTTCTGATGATCACTTACAAATCATGGTGCCAATTACGTAAAAATACATACCTCTATCGTCAATCCTTCTAACCCTGATAAGCTTCATCGAACAATACAACAATGAAATGTTTTTTTTTACATTTAGCCGAGGATGTCTCTGTAATTTGGCGAAATAATCGACACACAGACAAGTCTATTCGCTCTCTTCACGTTACTCGGAGTACTAATTGACTTTCCCAATAATCGGTTACCGAGTAATAATAATTTTGTAGTGAATACAACTACATATGCTTTCGTGGCGGCTGCTTCGCCTACTACACCTGCACGTTACTTCGTCATTTCGTAGTCGTATGCATCTTGTGCAATCTACTTGTGCAGTATATTAAAAATGGTAATTAGAAATAGACACTTGCCCGCGCCCTGACTACGCACCGTACATCAACAATAGATTATGCATATTTGTCGACCGATTAGTAGCATCTAAATTCGTTAAATTGATGACGTCCCGTTTTGGTACTGCCACCAGCGAAGGCTCATCCGGGACCATTCATGACTCGCATGATACGCCTGTCCTATGGCACGGTGAACAAACGCAGCGAACGCAACTGTACGAAGTATTTTGTACACAATCCAGTGCCAACGATAGACACGACTACACTGTCCTCCGTGGTGACTTCTACATACAGACTACCTTTGTATCTATCTGTCCTCAAGGTAGGAGGGCCCTACTCATATGCGCTGCAAATAACAACACATACAACAACGACACGCAGCACTCAACCTGTATTCAATGCTACGTAATTCTGCTGCTGTTACTGCATGCGTTTGTATGAGATCGGCAGCCAGTAGAACTTGCAGTGGAATTCGAAGGGCTACAATGAAAGCACAATGTGAGCTGAGTTAGTTAATCCTGTAACAATTGAAATCCACCTCAACACAAGTAAATTCATCTATTTTGCATTAGCTAGATAGTTCCTTTCGTCGTTCAGGTTGTTCCTACGAGCCTGCGAATAAACTCGGAACGAACGCATTCTACTGCAACAAACGATCGGAGTCGGCGTTTGGTGGCTTGGTGACCAGTTGACTGCTCAGTTCATGTTTGGCCATGATACAGAACAGGACAATGGTGCTGGTGGCGATGGTGGTGATGATGATGATGCAGGGAGGTTTGTTTCGTTGTTCAACGAGGCACAATTAGTGACTACAGAACAGAACCGGACGACAGAAACAGTCATATTTCACTGAGTGAGAGGGATAGTCTGCCTATGGACGGCCGGCGACCCATCCGACCATCCAGCAAGGCAATGCAAAGCAAACCAAACCAAGGCAGGGCAAGGTAGGACACGCAGGCATGGGCACGTACTACGTCTACGCGAACTCATTCACAAGAGACTGAGAACAGCGGACCTCACAGGACGATCAGCTCATCTGAACGATCTACCTAACTCGACTTCGGCCTATCGTTGCTGGTGTCCACCAATCATAGTAATAATAGTTATACTGAATACGACTATTATGCACACATATTTAGTATGCATTATTTTTATGTCCCTGTGTGTGTGTGGCACACGTTGGTTTTATAGCATAGATCTTAATAACATGGTATAATTCTTTGAGGTTGGCTTCATTGGATTTGTTGAGAGAAAGTGAGCCGATAAATCTGTGCGCTTTCAAATATGTTACGAGAGGAATCAAACCATTTTTAACGCTATTCCGTGTAATAAGTAGTTGCACATAACACAGAGTCTTGTAGCCGCATAGTTAAAGAAGACACTGAGAACACCTGTTTACGCATTGGCCACACAAGAGGATATAGAGAGTTGCAGTCCAATCACAACGTTCAGTTTATAATCATTCAGGGTAGATTTTCCTGAGAGACACCAATAGTGAAGGGCATCGCTAAAACACTCCTCCGCTTGATACATAGCGATACAACCAACAATGGCCCTACTTTTCTATTGAGTAAGTATAATTGTTTCTATTCATGATGTAGCTTTTTTTAAACTATATTTCTACTATGGTGATTCTATTTATGGTATTCATTTCTATTAATTTTTCATTAAATTATGACAATTTCCTCAATTGCTGAACGTATGCCAAGGACTGGAAGCGGTCCATTGCTCTAGAAAGATCTCAAAGCGTGAGACACCTGACGCGTGTGCTGTATGCGTCACAATTGCAACAACGGATTTAAAAATGTTTGTCAAATTATGGGTTACACCGAACATGGGTTATCACGTAGAGTGTATGCATGCCGTGCTTGGTTGGTTGGTTTTTCATGTCTCTTACAAGGGATGTTTAGGTTCAGGTCAGAGTTGTAAACATGCCCAACTGTACGCAGCACAATTTCTCTGTTTGTAGATTTCGGTACACTATACATAGGAGTCAGTGAATTGGCGTTTGTTGCCTAAAAAACCAAAGGTTGCTATTATTTGAATAGCATTTGACATATTTAGTTTCCGCCCTGGTGGCCACGAGTATAGTACTCCTCACGCTGGCTCCCAACTTCGATGAGATGACCTGGCCATATTAACGACAATCGCACGTGCTTTCATCCTGGTCAAACCTCCATTGGGTCATCAAATTTCAGAGGTTGATAGAATATTCGCTATGCGTAGTCGCATAACAATATTAAAAAATAAAATAATAAAATCAATGGAAGTCATACTCGGCTTATCGTCCACTCGTCTTTTAATATGAGTCGATATTTTAGAGCATAGCAGATAGTTGGTTGTCTGCTTTTGGCAGACAATTTGTCCGGACGGATCAGGTCTCGCAACATAAGGAACGAAGCCAAGAAATGCCCAATAATATGTGCACCATTGTGATTCATTCTCACTCAGGGTAATAATAATAATAATATTCAGCGAGAGAGAGAAGCAGACCATCCCTTACATCTACGACAAGTTTCAATACGGCACAGAACAAAGAAGAGATGACGATTTAATTAGAACTGTAATTCATTCGATTTCACATCGCATTTCTTTCCAGGAAGATCTTCTTGAATCCTCTACCAGCTGGATTGTGTGGTTTCGTTTTGGACACAAAATAGTTTCAGTGTGAGTAGAAAATTAAATCAGTCCATTATACCCAGCTTTTATAGTACGCAGATATTTCTTACCACTTTGTAACAATAAAAGCTTTTGTACCAAAAAACGGAACGGCTCACAACCTACCTAATAGTGTTTGGTATTTAGAAGAGTCCTTTGACAAACCTATTTTGCAGACACTATATATATATATATATATATATATATATATAGTGTCTGTAAAATAGGTTTGTCATAAAACGTCGTAGTTGTTTGATATAAAACATCGTATGATCATAGAAGTGTGATCGCTAATTTAGCTACCTATGGACAGATTTATTAAAGGCAATTTCATCCGAAGTGGGTCTCGCCATGTGCCAAGGTTTCACATGACAAATTTGCGTAATACATTAAATGTAATATGCCAGATCGTCCGTATTCGAGGTTTCCGGCCACAAAAAATGGCTAAAGAGTTACCATGATGATCATCATCACGCACTCACTTCAAACGATTATCACTGGTGATTGACCATCACCGAACCGGCCCTCCACCCACCCCCGAACCCTAATTCCCATTTCTCAGCCGCTTTCGTGTCGATCACTTTAACGTCAATCGTTTTCTTCAAGACCCCCTCTCGAAGAAAGGCGTTCGCGCCTGTCAATGTTTGTCAGGTGTTGAGTGTCTGTGTGTTTCTGTCTATATATTTGTGTCCGATGTCGAAGCGTGGCAGCTATGTATCTGTGATTCAATTCAAGATTCATTCTACTTTTTCATATGAGCTGATAGAAAATGTCTGGACTGATGTCCCCCCTAACGTGCTAGGAGCCTTAGCAGAGAGGAGGGAGCAAAAATCAAGATGAACTCCGGCACTAAGCATCACCGCCAGCACCAGAACCAGCAGCCGTCGACGCAGCAGCGGCAGCAGCAGCAACAACTGGGACAGATGGCAATAAAAAGGGGAAAAAAATGAAAAAGAAGAATAAAGAAGCAACCTCTCACTCTAAAAGCGGTTAAATTTTTAAATGGACGAACCCCTTGAACGAACGAGCGGGGCCGCCAAATTGTACGAGTTTCGCATCTCGTCTCGTCGCAAACTGAACATCGGAGTCAAGCTACGTTGTTCTGTCTGCTGCTGCTGCTGTTGCTTGTGTCGGTTGGTCTGCGCGTGACCAGCGACCATCGTCGGCCAACGACAGCCGGCGGCAGGGCAGGTTAGCGCTGAATGACTCGAGTTGGAGCTGGAGCCAACAGCATCGGAGCTACCGAACAGATAGACAGACCAAACGAAATTTACCTATTGCTGTTGCTGCTGCGGCTGTTGTTACGGAGCGGTGGCCGCTGCCGGTGTATTATTGCATCGGCATCAGCAGCAACAGAGTGGTGCTTGCTGCTGCCAGTGCTGCTGTTGGCTGGAGAGGAAATAAGAGGAGCACTGACGGCGAAGACGACAATGCGACATTATTGATGTTGCTGTTGCCGGCGTTCGGTGTTGGCGGCGCTGTTGCTCGATCAAGTGTGATTCGTCTTCAGCTTCAGCGTGAAGGAGCCGGGGCGATGATCATTTCGATCACGGTAGCAACACAAGGCACACAGGTGATAGTGGCAGTGTACGCGTGCAGAACCACTCAACTCCGTGAATCGACCTGTGGCAATGCCAGCAAAAGCAATGATGACAATTTAACGGCAGCAGCAACAGCAACAGCCGCCGTCGCCGCTATCAATGAATATCCAACGGCTGCTGCGTCGTCTTGCCGCTATATGTGCTGCTGCTGCTGCTACTGCCGCTCCTGTTTCGCTTTCTTCTACTGCACAATATATTGTATCCTATAGTACTATAGGTAGTACTGTAATAATAGTAGTGCGGTGGGCAGACACTTAGTCTTAATCTAACCTCTAGCATTGTCTAGATTCGCGCCTACGCGATCAACACAGTGATAAATCAAGTCATCCAATACACTACATCACAGACTTGATGCGAAATAATTCACGATATATTTTTAACCTACGACAAACGTATATATTATTATATTACGCGGGGCTTAAACCTGAGGCCTCCAGCCTTTTCGCGCCAGAGATTCAACCCTCAGCCCTACTATGCGGATAACGACCTAAGACAAAAGTGACAGAAAACTAATCAAATACTGTAACCGGCTGTATGTCAACTTTTTTGTAATGACGAATGCTGTTACGTTTGCTTTACAAAAGCATTCATTGAAATTGAAATAAAAAAAACGGATACTACTTCAACGTATGATTTATCTTTATTTAATCTATATACCGAACACATTTGTCTCTGTGGTATAAAATAACGAATTCGGCAAAACGATGATGATCTCTTATCATTGCTCTTTCAGATATAGAACGAAGGGGTGCGGTGTGGGTGGGATGGACGAACCTAATTTTCCAGATGCACGCTTTTCATCCCAGTCTCAGTTGAGCCTAAGAGCTTAGTTGTAGATTGGCTTAAAAGTATCTCAATAAGAGGTTGTGGGTGGTCTCACTCACTATGTAAGCCAGTGAGCTATTGTGGGTATAACGCTATGAGACCATCACACACACACACATATGTATACTCTACCCTTCAAGAGGTCACAGTCGTTTCCGGCTCGATTTCGTGCTCACCCCCGTGATCAGGCAAAGCGCAACGTCAACTCTTCTAACTCTAGTCACTCGGCTGCGGGTTCTATCTCCAACTCGGTCATTTCACGCCTTCGCCACCACCGGCAAAAGAGAAAGCTCTCCCGTGTCGTGTTGAGACGTCGACTCCTACGGTAACAACCAACTCATGGACATATAGATGCAGCGCAGAAATCATATGACCTCGGTGGCCTCCGCCCCCACCAATCTGGCCTTTCAGTGGCGACAGTCACCCAAGACAAATCTAACAGGACCACGAGCCGCCACTTGGAGTTAGTCGGTTAGTTCACCCCAGCGGGCCACAATTGCCTCCCGCTCAGGGATCATAGTCACTCTGTGCTTCGTTCACGGTGCCGTGCAGCAATGCAGTGCAGCACAGCGTGGCCTAGCAAAATAGCAAATGGTACGAAACCCCTTGGGCCAGTTGTCAGTCGGGGCAGTTGGGGCAGGTCGTGTGGAATCAGGGGACATTACGGGGTTTATTGAGGGCTATGGCTCTCTCCGCCTTTCTCTCTCTCTTTAGCCTTCTCTCTCTCTCTCTCTCTCTCTCTCCTGGGGAATCAGAGGAACGCTGCGCTGACTTGGGAGTGAACGGTGAAACAGCAAGTCAAGCGGATCCAGTGGGGGCTCGTCGAATCTTCAACATTTGGCCTCAGCGAAGGAGGGGATGAAAACGGGCCACGAGTTGAGCAAGGAAAAGGGGTTCATGGGGGTATGGGGTGTCGATTCGGGGATCAATGGGAGAATGGCTGGCTGGCAGGGATTGAGCTCAGGGGTAAGCGGGTGGTAGTGGCCAGCTCGACGTCCGATTTAGCTAGCGACAACCAACACTCACTGATGCGCAGACTTTGTGACTTTTAAACAGCGACTGACTCAGAGGCTGACAGAGCGAGTTTGTAGCTAGCGCGTGTTGCCAGCGAGGACCGAGGGGATGGAGGAAATTCAGTTCAGCAGATGAAGGAAGGAGTTTCAGGTTTGAACAACAGAGGCGGTTCATATGTATGTAGGTAGGTACAGACTGTAGATACAGGTCGTACCTAACCCACCTGCGTAGGTCGTTTAGGCAACTTTTGGAGTCATAGAGCACCCAGTTCTAGCCGACTCCGCTCGACTCCGCTTCACTCCGTGACTGGCATGATGCATCGGAGTCGTCCCATCATACACACACACACAATATCGAAGGATCATCACGATCAACATCATCGTCACTACGACCGGCATCAGCAGGTGGATGTTACTGGTGTCACTGTACTAGTGGTGGCAGACATACAAACGTCAACGTGTGAGCCGAATACCTAGCAGAGCTAATAAGATGTACATACATACACCATGCTGCTCTACAGCGCGTTAATTGGCTGGTGGTATGCTCGCGCACATGTGAAGCGGCAACTGGGACGCGAAAAAAACTCAAACCAAATAGAATAATACGCTTTTTAAGAGCTACGATTTTGTAGTTGGCGGGGATCGCATTTCGCCCAGAATCATATGGTTTCCTAGGAATAAAAGATTAACAGACTGAATGAAGGACGGGGAGCGAGTGGCTCTAGATTAATCGTGTCGGTCTGCCGACGGTAAAGCTAAGTCGGTCCGCTTTATTTCGTGGTAGAGGTTGAATGACACGAATAGTAGGGGAGCCTAGGTCGAAGCAGTGTCGTCCTGAAGTTTGAACGACCTGTGAAGAAGAGCATAAGTGGCAAACTGACCAGGTGGTGCAATACAACGAGTACCTGTAAGAACAAGCAGGTGACGGTTCCGGGTGCGCGTAACAGGTTCAAGTAAAATTTCCATCAGAGACCTTTTTCAGCTTGCAAGCTCCAAAAGTACAAGAACGATACGTTGGCGCAATTCACGAGCAAGTCATTCTGGGCAGAGAGAGAAAGAGAGGAACAACTGGACTTGAACAATCAGCGGTAACAAATTGCGGCGGTGTGCCCGATGTTTAACTTAGAAACATAATTGGGAGATGTTATTCTGTATGAATGTTGTCTCCAAACTACGACACAAAACAACAAAAAAATAAAAAGTTAGAGAAGTTGTTTTCAAGTGTGAAGGCGTCACCTCATCGCGCATTCCTCGGACCTTCTTCCTAGAAACTTTCTGTTCCATAATTAACGTACGTCTTGCTCCTTTAGCAAATAACACCGACCCCAACAAGTTTCTTCTCAGTCTAAGCTCAATGAATATTTAGTCGAAATATCTCCTCTCTCTCTCTCTCTCTAAGTTGTCTGCAGTCAGTTATATATGTTTGGTGCATGCAGTAGTCCTGCGAGACCATGGTCCTTCCCGAATTATAATAACAAAAACAAACATGCAGTAAGATTCTCAAAAAAAAGCTCAATTCTTTAGTAGTTGGTTATGATGCTGCACTTTACCAGGGCTGCAACTATGGACGCAAATATTTCGCAAACAAACATATATAGATATATATAGATACAAAGCCTGTCGGGTACAGCTAGCCAAACGGGTGAAATACGCATCTACATAAGAGGAGACACACACACATAGAACGGATAGAGCAATATCTGAAGTGGTACGAAAATATTTGAAAAATGTGAATCTTCTGCACTGGTGATGTGGGATGTTCAACTTTGCAATTGGCCACTTTTTTTTGTGCACTGCGAACGACTTCCCGAGACGATACAAATCATCCTGCCGACGTAGCCCGCTTAAATTTGAATCAAATGTGTCCACAATAACGGCGCTGATAATCAAAATGATGATAATGATATTGACGATGCTGATGATGATGATTCGCTCAGCTGTTTCGCCATCGTGCGTACGTTATACCGTGCATGCATGTGTGTCTATCTATCTATCTGTCCGTGTGTGTCCGTATGTGTGTTCCTTCCTGCAAAGTGTCTCAATGGATGGTGCCAACCAGTAGCGGTGGGCAGAAATAGAGATGCAGCAGCAGCAGCAGCAATTTTCGCACAGTGATTCAAACATTTGAAACCTTAGTGTGGCGCGCGACTCATCGCTTCAGACGGCACACGTCTGCCTGTCGGTTTGACTGTCTGCCGCCCGCCGAGGCGCAGATCGTTCCGGTGGCGTCTCTGTATCTGTATTTGTATTTTAATCTTGTTCCTATCGACAGGGACGGAACCTGACTGACGCCGATGCGCTTGTCACCAATTGGCATCGAACAACAACAACACGAACGACAACAATCTTTATGGATAACTGTGAACAACGATTGCGGAGCGCCCGTGAGAGAGAGAGAGAGAGAAGTTGTTGTTGTTGTTGTTGTCGCTCCTGCTGTTGCCGTCCGACAGCAACGTGGCTAAGATGAAGACGCAAACAGATAGAGTGCGCACATCACTCGCGCAGACAGACAGATAGATGGCTGTGTAGTGTAACATAGTGACCGGGAACGAAGATCGTGCGAACAATTGTCCAACAGAGAAATTTGCCCGGTCATCACAGGTTGGTAGTTATCCTTATATATACATATATACCGAAGCTATATACGGGATGGCGGGAAAATTTGAAACTTGGAACAAATGCGCTGCCGGATGCATAATAGTTTCGCCTTTCCTACCAAACACACAAATATTGCAGAGATACTCGTTGCTTTCAACACAGAACAGTAGAAGTGGTAACTCAATTCGCCTTTCGACAAATCGGACGCCGACTCATGTACTTCATGTTCAACAGCAAATTGTTCAAGCGCATCGCTGTTGTTGTTGTTGTTCTTCAATCGTTGTTGCTGTTGTTGAGTCCTCAATGCAGCACAGCATCACCAGGTGCGATTGGACCACTGTTCAAATTTATGCCTGGGCCCGATTCGCGTAATTTGATCTGTTTTATGTTTTCATTGTTCGTTAATTTGCTCTATTCCATTTTGCTTGGAGATACTGCAATTGTTTGCGTTAGCATGAGAATATGGACAGGACTAATGATATTTAATGACGGATCGCCGTTTATTCCGAGGGCTTCTTTTTTTCCGAAGTAACTTCTATAGTTTCGGAACCACTGAACAAATCTTTAGATACCATAATATTGTAAGATAGGACACAATTGTAAACGTAGCAAAAGTGGTGAAGAGAAAGTTAAAAGTGAATTAATCATGTGGTAGGCTTTGCATGTACGCATCACAAATTGGCCGAGACTCGGCCGATTGCCTGTTCCAGATTGGTGTAGCCGAAAATCGCGGACTTGGCCATACAGAAGCCAATATCTCGCATAATGCTAATAATAAAAGTGTATCCGTGTAGCCTGCCTCTGCTGTTCATTGTCCTTGTTGTTGAGCATCGTAAGACCTGGTTGTTACCTAGCTGGAATAACTCGCGCATTACAAAATACTAAACTGCTAACGCTCTACACCACAGAGATGATCATTCAACATCAAGCATCCGCCTCACCGGAGCTCCAAGTTTGTTGAAGTCTTCAGCTCAACGGTCGTCGTCTGTTTTCAGCAAGACTTTCTTCTAGGCTACTTTTTAGTAGTTCCTTTTTAGGACGGAGGACCACTATTTATGGTCGCTAACTGTGAGTTCAAATCATTTATTGTTAAAGCAAAACTATTCAACTCAAATGTCGTATAAAGAGAGAGAGAGAGAGAGAGAGAACAATAGAATTAGAGAAAAAGGATTATTGGTTTATTAAAGGAGCTGCAATTTTACAATGCTTAAGCCCTCTTATATGTCGTCGCACATTTGTCAGTTCGTGTAGTATGTACCCTCTCTAAAGTTGCGCCTTCCGCTTTCATTTCGGTCACTTCGATAATTGACCCTTCATTTACTCCCTCAACCGACGCGGTTGTATCTTTCTTCGTTGATTATTAAAGAAATTGTGTAGAGAAGGCTCTGTTCATATGTTGATATCCATTTACATCTGCTTTAGCTTTGACGTTGTTACCTCTCGGTTAATGTTGTCGTCCCCCTCCAATAACGGCGAAGGATCATTTTCCCTATTTGAGGTCTCGTTATCGAATCATTGTCGCTTCACGAAGTCTGAGCGGTCTTGCAAATGGATTGACCGCACGCACATCTCTGTCACCAGCAATCACTCGCCGGGGAGGACTATTGACATCAAACGGACTAGCTGTTGATGCGAACGTCAGCAGAAGTGAAAGAAACCTCCTCAGGGTAGTAATGTTCATAGTGCGTTATCATTTGCTTGCGTGGGGTGTGTTCTTTTTTTAGATTTTTCGACACAATGTCAGCTGATCAAACTACGTTGAATGATGGACTGCAGCGACCGGGCGTCCAAGCGTTGTAATCGAACTTGCAGCAAATAAATGAAGTTAAATGAAGTTTACACGAGTTGGATATATAGAAAATGTGCCGGGACGAAAAAAAGAAAATGATAAATAGAAAAACGCGTAGTTAGAAGATTCCTTTCTTTTTAAGAGAGATGTACGATTCACCCAATAAGTAATAAGATCACAAATGGAAAATGCATAGAGTAACATCGTCATTGTGCATTTTACTGTTAAGAACAAATGCTTCCTGTAACAAGAACAGAAGTGAAAAGTTGTCGTTATTAGGACTCATATTGTGGAAATGGTATGACCTTGGAATTTAACATGCACGCATAATCAGTTGATGCGTGTCCAATTTTAAGGCCAGGAAAATTTTATTTATTATTCTTATTAGCCCATTCATTCAACGAAAAGTTGCTCTAGAACAGGCGTATTCAAAGACTCTAATTTACCCCTGATAGACGTCCTCTAAGCTCATAAAATAATCATAATTTATTTCTATGAGAGATTTATCCAGTCGTCGAAGACAACACCTTTAAATGCAACCGTGGGGATCGAACCCGTGCACCTACATTCGTCTCCTCCAGTTACAAGGCAAGGACACGCAAATACAGCACACCACCGGGCTCGATCGAGATCCAATCATTTAGCAAATTACTACTTCACACGATAAACACAGGTTTATACCCCAGTTCTCGTTTATCAATTAGTCTTCTTAAAGAACAAAACAAGGAGATTCCTTTATTCACAAATTTACAATAATTAGGAATTATTTCCGGGGGGGGGGAGGGGGCATTATCCCGAGGATGGCAATGGCATTACCTCTCTGCACAGCGAGGGACAGGCGTTGCGGAAGGAAGGATCCGCCTTCTTAAATGACACATTATGATTTGTGTTCAGTCAGGTTCATCCGTTGAAGTGGGTACAGGTTTCTAGCAGAAATATTTCTCGACTTCAAATCTGGTTGACATGTTTCGCAAATTGCCATCTTCTCCTGGCATACTTGGTCGCCTTGAAAAACGAGCATGATGGCTACGACCCCAATGGTACGACGAAATACTACGCTATTTACAACACAGGCCGTAAACCTAGGTTCGTTTTTTGTTCAATCCATTCAACCTTCTACAACGTTCTTGTCCTAGCCGCCTTCACTCAGCTTCAGTCAGTTAAATTCAGCTGGAGTTATTCGCCCGCGAAGCCCTAGACACTGCTAATATTCGGATCCTGTTCGTGAAAAATTAAATAGCACATTATTATACGTAACAGCCGAAGCTCCAGCGGCCAGGTATGTATCTATGTTCTGCTGCTGATGGTGACGAAGTGCTAAATATGGCGGTCTATCTGTCTCTTAACGATTAGACGACGAGGTCTGTTGAGGTGTTCGCATCCAGGCAAACGTCACAAGGCTGTTCAACGTGTGGCCACTATTTCGTCCTCTGTTCGAGCCGACACCTTCGTTACAGTCAAACGACCGCAAAGCGGCGCAAGACGAAACCGTCGTTTGGAGTCACTCAGGTGAGAACAGAGACCGCCCAGAAGTGCCACCGGAGACGCAACATATAATCACACATGAACGAACCACATCAGTCACAGTGGATTCACTGTCCTCCCCGATGTCTACACTTTTCATGCTGTTGAACAGCACCGACAGCACATGCATATATATATATATATATATATATGAGAGCTACACTTTCACACATTCATCCTTTAAGTATCACGTCTAAATGCCAATTTTTCACAAAGTGGAGAAAATCTAGAGAAAATCAGCATTTGGAAATGTCGCTCGAACAGGTTGCCCAATGTAGAATTCTACACAGTAACAAACGAACACGGCTGAGCGCCAGCTGAGCTCAGCAGAGTGTCATTATGGCTCAAGGTGAGAGGAATGATCGTAGAATATAATGATAACAAACAGTGCGGGGAAACTAAATAAATGCGCATATAGATTTATCTGGTATAATGCCACTTGGATATCGAATATCTGCTTCAGTATCAACGGCTATGAATGTGCAACCATTCATTTCAATACAGACACTGCTTGCCGTTTGAACATATGAGGATAAAACAAGATGTGCATTCGCTTCAAAAACCAAGCAATTAAAATAAATATCATAGTGATACATATTTATAGGGTGTCACACACTCATATATACATGAATATGTGGGCATCTTAAAGGATATATATATATATATCAATGCGTTGAGCAAAAACGGGGAAGTTTTAATGAGAAGAGGGGGGGGGACACTTCATATTTTTGTCAGATTCGTGATAATGGATAGTTAATCCCATGACGCTCATTTTGAAGTCGACGAAATGCGCAAACTCCTCTTGACGAATAATGAATGCCCTTCGAATTTTTAAGCTAAATATGTGCTCACTATTCTCGTTTCTTTAGACATGTGCTAATCTTCGAAGGTCTGTAATTACAAGCCGTTACTGTACATGACGGATTTCTATTTCCCTTGTTCACACTTTGTTAAATCTGTGACGGACACCTTGTACTAGCTTCCGACAACGACAGTGATATATGTCTAAAAGTGTGTTTGCTCGCTGGATCTACCTACTCTATATAGGCTCATGATCAAATGTCGGTACGTCAAATGTGTGCGTATCGCTGCCGTTAGACATTTTCCTATAAAAAGAACACTTCAAGGAGAACCTCTCTCCACTGCACGTTTCAGTTCTCTGTGAGGATATCTTCCATAACGCAGACAGATCGTCTTGTTGTTATTGCTTGACGGATATCATTGCTGATCTGCTGCTACGTCCGGGTGAATCTTATGATGCGAACTCGATGATCTAATGACTTTCGTGTCGTCATCATCGTCTGCTCCTCCTCCTCCTTGTTGCTCTATCGTCTCTCAGATTTCTCTCTTTCTTTTGGCGTTTGTAAGTGTTTCTTTTTGTTTCTCGTCGGTGATGATCTTCTTAGTTCTGCAGAATTAGTTCTGAGCTGTCGCCATAGTCTTCATCGGTCTCGAAGCCTCTCCGGATGCTCTCGGCGGCATTTCCGCAGAACTCAGACTATTACCACTCGGCCTGGGGTGGCTGGTTACCTAATACGTTCCGGGTAGCGCTGAAAGCCACCGAAGGCCGTCAGCGAGGCTGCCACTGCCGCATCCCGTTCTATGTTCGGATAGTTGGGGTCGGTGAGTAAGAGTGCGACAAGAGCGGACGGCAGAGTATCCAAACCGATGCCATAGATCAAACACTGACTAATAACTTCGGTGAACACAACGCACACAGCGCACACCGGTCGGGAGATAGATGGAGCTGCGTCTGTCAGACGAACGGGTTAGAACATCCCGAGGCAGTATATGACGACCATGACGATGATGGCGAAAAAAAACACAACGAGAGTGAGGGGAGAGTCATACACCGTAGATCTTCAGTCGCTCAGACAGGCTTCAGACGCGAGAACGAAGCCACCATACCCGAACGAGAGCACTTTCCGTAGCGAACTTTACGATTAGCGTACGGTTTGTGAACGTCTAGTGTGTCTAGGAAAATTTCAGAGCGAAAGATCAGAGGGAGGAGCCGACATTGAGCACGCCGAACGTGTAGGCTAGCTCACCACTTCAATTTCGGTAGCACGATGAGACAGATCTCAGAGCGGGACCGTGGCGCTGCTCATTGTCACGGCTTATAGAGGTTCGTGGTCATGGAGACTACAAACGAGTTCCACATAAGCCCGCGCTCGTCAGATCTTCCGCACTCATTGGCCTTTCGTGTTGCACCGATGCAGCATATTAAGCAAGCACGAACATGGTCATCATCATCATCGCCACCATCACCAGGAGCATGGTTACTATTATTATTATTACGGCTGTTTTTGTCGCTATTAGGCAGGCGACGGTGGTGCCGCTTACGTCGTCGACAATAGAAATTGCATTCGAAATAATCAGACTTAAAATAATAATAATCATTATTATCATAATGGTACCAGAAGTAACAAGAAGTACAAGGGGTAATCGAAACGACAGCTGCTGTCGTTTGAAACACGTCAATGATATCGATTTACAGGGTTCACCTACAAAACGAATGTAGCCTGCTGAAAAATAGGCAGAATATCGCTGCTATAACGAGATTCAACTAGATGCTCGTGATATATTTATTTAAAGGAGGCGACCTCGACTCGGGTGGTGAGTTTTTTTTTACTCAGTAGTCAAATACGATTTGAGCAGCTTTTTTATTGAATTTTTCTGAAGGACCCTTTAGGTTACAAACCCTTGGAGGTGTTTAGATGACAATAACAAATAAAGAGGTTTATTTCATCTGGGGCCAGTAGAGCAACATGGTGATGAAGACTGCCGACGATCTCGAGTTGTCTTTTAGGTAATAAGGGTAGCAATAAAAAATTAATTACATCGTTACCCAATGTTACACATTTTGAATCTGTCTTAATAAAAGAAAATCAGGAGACACATTTCGACTGCACAAGTGGTCATATGTAAGCTATGTTAAATTTTTGTTCTGACCAGACAATGTAGTAAAAGGAAGACTTAAGTTTCGAGTGCAAAACCATAACACCAATTCCGCTGTCATTATCCGATCAGCCAGTCAGACTGACTGACTCGCCGTTTGTCGCGCCTGAAATATGCGCCACCTCCCCAAGGTGAAGTTAGAAACCTGCCACTCACTCATTGACTTGACCATCCATTGGTGTGACGCTTTGAACTGGTTCAGTTCATTCCCGGAATCTCGTTAGTGAACTTTTTATAGCTGCCCTTTTTTGAAAACGCGACGCAAGCCTCTGCTTTTAGACAACACAAATTATATATAAAGGAGTGAGTGAATGACTACAAGATGGTCAACGAATTGGACAGTGAAAGGAGGTCGTCTCTGGGGTAATAAGGTGGCCTCCCGAAAGATCAGTCAAGTATCATTGTCATCATTAATGTCCGCCTATGCATTCCCACTCTACAGATCACAATTTTTTGTTTTGTCCCGTTGACTTCGAGAAATTCGAGTTCAATCGGTTGTTGTTTCAATACCTGGCTGCTGTGGTACCATCCACGGCCCAGAGCGGCTCAGTGGCAAGTATAATAGCAATAAATGGGAGCAGTTGTGAATTAAAGGTACCAATATCTCGGATTTTGTATTAAAAGCATTAAACAGTCGAAAACATCCAAACATATTATTCACACGACTGAGTGGACACCTCAAATAGCGCGAAATATGCAGATACCGCTCCGAATTTAGATTATACTATATCGTGAAACATTATTTTTAGTCCTTCGTTATTAATTAATTTTATGTTTTATCATGTTCCATTAAAGCTTCGACGAATACTCATCGATATTTTGAGTAGAAGCGCTATAGAGGTTACTGTACCTAAAATGGATCCTTCGAGACATCATCAACCTTTGACACTGGATGAACCGCATGAATCGTTAACCGGGATTGAACAAAGTACATTGGTCGTGAGTTAGGTATTATACCGCGGTCATAATCATATGATTACTGTCTCTTAATCATACACTGGTGTGTTATCAATAAGTGATGCATTTTTTTCCGTGTTCTTTTTATTCACATACTCCAAGCGATTTTTCATGATCATTCAAGATAATTTTGTCGGGTCTATGAGTCTAGGGCCCACTTCATCGTCAGTCTCCTCCATGCATTGTTGACTTTCGTTGACGACAGCATCCGCATTTGATCTATTTTCGGATCCTCATTTTCATCTATAATAGATATTTACCGCATAAGTTGGCAGAATTAATAGCATCATCTAATTGTATTTATCAGAAACGTTCAGTTACTTTCACACTTTTGTTCCAGTCAAATAAAGGGCTCAACTCAACTCTATAAGAAGTGTTCGAATCGCTATCGCATTCTTCCATACAATTGGCGTGGCCAGTATTTTTTTTTGGTAAATGTCTCTTGTTGATGCCGTCATCAAACTGTCTACAAAGAACTTCTCTAATTTACTTTGCCCCCCCCGAGCAGCCTCTATCTTATGGCTATACCCACTGATATACCTAAACGTTGTTTACACACATGGCGGTCCGGGAATAGTTGTTGGCCCTTTTTTCCAATAATAAACAATAATAATAATAAAAAAGGCCAGTATCGCCCGCGAAAGAAAAAACAACCGGAATGAACACAAAACTGGTCGTTCGACGATATAGCACGCTGGTAGTGCTGTACAACAACAAGATACATTGTTGTTGCTGTCGACTAAAAGTATGGTCGCGTTAAATATTCTATTTCTCATTTTTCATTACAGGTGCTCCAATCCAGCGCGACACCATGATAGTCCAATAGATACTGAGTGTATCATTTAAAACCTGCCCAATGGGCTGGTCTCCAGGCGCTCAAACAGATACACACGGCTTCGCGTCCACATGACAGGGCCACAGGCGTTCCTTTCAACAGACATTATTGTATTAGTTGTACTGACGTTGCCTCAGTTGCTCTTGTACTGTTGTTGTTGTTGTTCAGGGCTACTTTACTCAGGCAGACAGAGCGCGAGTCGGGTATGGCCACAATAGGATCAGTGCGAACGGAATCTCTTCGACAAACGACAAAAATCTACACGGTCCAGTCTATTGAGGATGTGTACATCCAGACGTCGGTCTCGACTTGCTTTCATTTGTGTTCTCTTAACGGGCGGATGGACGAGCTTCAAGTAAAATGAACGTATTTCAATGTGCCTAGCCTTATCATCCTATTACGGCAATTTTCTTGTTGGTGCATCGTGGACGCACACTTGAGATAGGTGCATAGCATCAAGAATGGCCTACCGGCGACCGGTTGGATAGCCAAGAGGAGAAGACAAGAGAGTGAAAACGAGGCGAAAATTGTTATGGCTAGCGGCGTTCCGAAGTCGAAACAAGCACAAAATAAAGGGAAAAAACATTCGGATACTGTTGCTGCTGCTGCTGCTGCTGCCTCTGCACTAACGTCTACTGCGCTACTGCAGAAAATACAGCGACGATGACAGGCCGAATGAAAGTTGAGGAGCCCCAAGGCGGTGGCGACCGTGGCGGCGGTGGCGACGACAACGACCTGGGCAGTGGCGTCTATAAATGTACCACCGCTTATGAAATGAAATCTCCACCGATTAACTCTGCCAACCAGCAGGCATCGGACGATGAAGAACGGTGCCATGGCGGACGCAAACAGCCTACTTAAAACACTCACACAGATAAACATACCCGTCTGAATGTCTTCTGCCCATTCCTATGGCACTACAGACGTTGGAGGCAGTAGCGTCCAGACGTACAGCAGAGTCTCGTTCCGCGTAGAGAGCAGGGAACAGAGGCTGAAGGTGTGGCAAATGTTACGACTGAGCGCTGTGAAGAGGCCAGTGGGAAAGGCTTCAATTTTGCTGATTTGTCAGCCACTTAATATGAGATGGCGCTCATTGAATGTTCTTCCTTTCCGAGGAAGACAACGAAAACGACGACTGGGCAGTGTACAACCTCTGGCAGGTTGTACAGGTTCAGTGATTGTTAAGTGGCCTAGGTCGGCGTTATGGGTATACTCGAATTTGACTATTTCCTTTTGTGCTAATCACACATTCATTCAGCAAGTTCATTACTATCCACGATCGACTGCAGGAACGCTGCACGCCAGACAATTTTCTCTCAAATGTACCAGTGCTGCCACGGATGTGGCACAATAAATACAGATGAAAACAAGGACAAACCACAGCAGCTAGAACAATCAAAAGGAATTGACCGTACACGGGAGACAAGAAGTTGAGCTAAAGACCTATTGAGACAGAAAACATCAAAATGATCACCCCCGGGGCAACTACTTGTCTCTCTCTCAACTACGGAGTGACAATCCATACAATATCAACATAGCAAACAAGCCGTTAGAATGGAATCTTGAAGTATTTCGCTCAAAAGTCGAATGTACTGTGGGCATGTTATTTCAAACCGCTAGAAACCCTACAGAACCCTAACACTGATGAGTGTCTTACATTCAAGCTCATTAGCTCGAAGCTCTGTGATGACAGGTACGGACATAGTGATCTCATATTTTTGATCCATTACACACAAGTGTAAAACCGTTTGCAATAGGAATATAATTTTTATAATTTTTCATCTCCTGAATTTCGTTGTGTTGTATATTTGGATAGTTTACTTTTCATTTCCTTTAACCATATATCCACATGCTTGGGTATGTTGAGAACTCTGGATTCATTTCTAAGCAAGAAAGTACCCGTTGAAGCGACTGTTGTAAAGAAGCCTTTTGATATCATTTGGGCCCTACACAACGGTCGAAACCTTTTCACAGATGATAGGCCACAACGTAAATGATCGAAGAAGCCAACAAGGTGCTAGGGTTACCTACTTCCTTAGATAGAAGAGATTTACTTATCCTGTATACAAGATACAGCATTCGCTTTACGTAACTCAGTCGTATCTTAGCGTACAATAGTCCCATCTTGTTGAGGTTCGAGAAAGTAGAATAGACTGAATGTATATATATATATATATATAATACATATGTTCGAACAAGCAAGACAGATCCGTTTACGTACGTACAGATGCAAACGCGCTCACTCCATCTTCGTGTAATTATATTTTCATTCATGTGCTCTCTTAACCCAATTACCTTCGTTGCGGTCGACTCATCATTCAGTTAGTGCGGACGTCGGCCTTTCTATCTATATCTATCCATATCACTCTGTCGGTCGACAATCTGTTACGTTTCGTCTCCCTCCTCTCTCACTCTCTCTACGGATGAATATATTTTTAGGGCATCGTTGTCTTCGTAGTGGCTCTATTTCTTTCCGTTTGTACAGTCAGTCTGTTGTTGTGGCTGTTCATCTGCCTGTTCGTACAGCGAGAAGCAGCTGATGACAGCTTCTGGCCCTCGATAGCGACCTCCGAATGGACGCGTCAGCAGACTAAGATGGCAACAATAGCGGTGCGTGTACGTCTGTCTCTATTTGTGCGGTACAAGTGCGGGTAGTGCCCGCACCGGATGAATTTCCCTGTATCTGTCTTTTCACCCAGTAGGAACAGCAGCAGTAATAGCTGTATTCGTATTCGAGATGTAGTATAGTGGCCTGGTTGAGATGAGCAGCTCGAAGGTGACTTCAATTAGGGGGTGCCTTGATATTCATCCGGCTGTTAACAACGAAACAACGAAACCCCAAGACGATGACGACCACCACCACCACCAGCAGCAAACGGCAGCAGTATCCTTAATAATAACCAAACAACCACAACAAATTATAATATTTCTGTACGCAGCCTCATAGAATGTTCGTGTACAGCTTTCCCAATGCGATCAGGAGGTTCCGAGCTCGTTTATGAATGAATAAAATCCTCGTTCATCCTCGCAATTTCCGGACACTCAGCGAGTCATTAATATGTTGCCAGTATAAAAATATTAATCAGTCGGATACAGTCTACGACGAAACTATCCATGTGGTAGAATATAATCTACTGAATTTACGTGTTGCAATGAACGAAATCGGATGTGACCACGTGACAATAGCTAAGTGGTTCGATATGAGACAAAGAGGCGCAGGTCCTCTACTCATCTGTACGCCATAACTCGCCCCTGCCTGAATCAATTTGTCTCGGATGATCGTATTTACATTAAAGCTAACATTAAAATTGCTATATTAGGGAACGGATTCGTTGCTTCGAGACAATGTGGCACCGTAATAATAACTCAGGATCGAAGTAAACTGATCAATTATACTGATATTTAATGGTTTATGCGGGCTTTAATTACGAATTAGCAATCAGCAGCTACATGTGCTGGTTTCGCCTAGTGAATGTATAGATTCGTCCGATGACTTTATAAAACAACAGCCATTTCTAGAAGCGAAACTCTTACGAGGAGCACCATATCGCACAACTGCGAACCCTTGGATAGAACGGTCCCAGGGGAAGCACTATTAAACCCACTCATCTTCGAAGTAAATATGAATTTCTTTATTACCCGAACAAGAGGAACCTGCCACCCTGGCATGCCGTCTTTCCTCATTGGGATATGTGGGGGATGGGTTTGCATTTGTTGCAAATGTTGACATTTGCTTATCGTCGAAGATAAAGAGTAAGAAATGTAATAGCCACCATCTGGATAGATCACTCATTATTTGCTTTTCTTGTATTAATTATGAGCTTGGCGAAGTGACCACTTTTGGTACAGACGAGCCTCTACTCGTATGGTTTCTGCCTGCTAATCTGCCGAAAAATTTGCTAGATACGAAAAACAATTACGCTTACCATAATCATGTATGTCGGAAGGTTAGGTATTTCAGCGAATGTTTTTTAAAGCTTTCAATTAGATTTAGCGCTTTTATCATTTATTAATTATGTAATTGTTTCTCTGATCAATTTATTTTCGTGTAGTCCTTAAATGAGTCTGAAGAGAATCTTTCACAATATGTGAAGGAACGTAGACCGTCAAATCTGTGTCTAGAAAACACTTCATGAAGTGGTTACTAGGAGCCTGACCATCGGCATACTTAGTTCGATATCAGTTAAAGTTAGTTTTCGGGGCTGACTCACAGCCAACATTTAACGTCTAAGGTACGACTGCTTTTAGCATATGACTCCATATGACTGGACCCCTCCATTAGTTCGATATCTACCTGAATCTTGTAGGCCATGTTTGTTAGACTTATCTCTATCTTATAACACTACAAAATCGAAATCTAAGAGGTAGAGGTTGCTGAGATCGACGACCACGGCTAACCAACCTCCTTCACGATCGTGCGCCACTGGGCCGAGAACAACGAAATGTGCTCTTCGGGCGCAGCCTGCCAATCGCTCCTAGTGACTCCGGCGATCAAGTCAATACCGGAGCCCCTTAATTGCAACTGTAAATGGTCCACTAAACGTGGAGGCATCTTGGGCCTTACATCGACGACGTATTTTCTGACGGGATACAAAAGAGAATGTTGATCGGCCAATGTTAAACTATTGCATGCTCATTAGACATAGCAACACAAAACAAACAACACAACGAGGCACGTACTGATGAAATCTTAATGCCGTCTATTATTGTATTATACTTGGTGCAGGCTTGGTTGTCTGTAAGTGTAAGTGACTAACTAAATGATCGGCCAGTGAAAAATGCAAATGAAAAGTATTCCCCTTCCGAAGAGGACTCAAGTGATCGAATTTAACTAATGGTAATTGAGATCGGGTCATTTTATGAATCCTATATACAGGACTGCTGCACAATATGAACTCGAAGCATCGAGTCAAGTTGTTCTTTGTGTTGTCTGTAGGACCTCAGGACGTCTGCGCTTGAGGCTTGTCCGGAATCAATGCTGTTTCGAAAACGAGCCGGCGTCTAGACACACATACACAGAGCAGACAAAGCTTTCCCCCTACTCATGAAAGAGAAAAGTCGCTACTATTTTAGTAGCATCTGTTAAACTGGTGAATATGACAGAAAATTAGATTGTAATGTTTGGTGCTACGTTTATTGTTTATGTTCCAGAAGCCGAATACGAAGAGTGTTCGGTGAAATTATTAACCCCAGTCGATTTAGTCATAAAGTCTGTTGGAAAAACGCCGCAATAATCGACTGCATTATCTCTGCGCCTACCTGAGGTTTTCCCAATGTATAAATATGTATATATATAATACTAATATTGTTGGTTTATTACCAAAGTTAGTAAATAATTGAACTAAATTTCTTTAAATTGTACAACACCCTTTACTAAATAATACCACCGGCACGGTCGAAGGTATTTTATATAAAAATATATATTTATTCTAACTTCGAAATGACGGCATCGCCCTTACGCTCTGCTCTTTTCTGAGTATTTATTATAAAAAGTTAGTCTCTTTTGGTTATTTTATACTGAAATTTCAAATATCGAGTCTCTTCGAAACCATCTGATATATGAATGTTTCGAAGGTCTCATGAAGTATAGTACAGAAAACGTATTCTGAGTAAGGTGTGAGATCTATATGAGTTTTTGTATAATTAACCTTCATTAGCAACATTACCTTTGTATATGTATTCGATAATAATTTAGAACTATGCCTCTCTCATTGTCTGTCCGATCAAGTGATCGCAGTCGTCTAGAGCATCAATACTATGTGTTGTTACTCATGAGAGTGCGCACTTCGATCAATATTAATCACATCTGCTTCTGCGCTGACGGAATACTGTCGCTCCTTAGGCAAATCGCATGATTAATCCTGTGTACTACGAACTTGAGCAAATACAGAAATGTATTTGTAGAAAATCACAATGGTGGCCCAATAGATAGTATAATAATAAAAATCATGGTAATAGTAATAATATGTAGATGTGTGCGTAAATTAGCTGCGCTTGTCGCGATACCATGGAACCGTATAATAGATATAAATAAATAATTGATTGAGTAGCAACGGCTCTAAACGAACGAATATACGAAGCGACGAACATCGAGTGATGTACATATTGTGTATACATATACACGCACACACATATAGTACAACGATAGATCTTCTATTACTGCTGCTGCTGCTGGACAGTTGTTGTCTCAGCGTTTGCTGTTCGTAGTTCCTTTGGTCGCTACTCCTCGACTGCGCTATGATGACTACGACGAGCCACGTTCGCCATCTTCGTCTTCGACTCCTTCGGTCTGTGTCCGCTGCTGCTGCTGCCGTTGTCGTTGTTCACTTCTTCACTCCACCATGCGGCTATCGTAGTAGTTGTAGCTGCAGCAGCAGCAGCGTTGTCCACTCATCATCGTAGCGTTGTTATGTTGTTAAACGGCCGATCGTATTGCAGCCGCCAAGTGAATTGGCCCAATTTACTCTAGCTCAAAGGACAGAGGCCCTCGCGTTGAAAGGCTAAGATCGTTGCCAGCAGCCGAGTGGAAGATGCTGCTGCTGCTGCTGTTGATGATGATGAACAAGATGAGAAAGGACAAGAACAATTCCGTGCTGTTATATGTATGATAATATCTACAACTACACTCACACACACATACGCGTATGTATACATTGATAGATAGATTTATGCGTAGTACGTAGAAAACGTAAGAATTCTGTTTATATGTGTACACTTCTTCTCTAACGTCTACTTGTACTTCTAGTTCTCCTCGGTCAGTCGATCGACCCGTGAGCCATTTGTGTGTTGTGACACCACAGCATAGAATCGCATCATGAAACGGCCGATCGATGGATCTCAATTGTTGTCGTGGTCTACCTGACTACTTACCTATCTGCCCACCTATTAGATAAGATTATGATGTGCCTTGTTCCCCTAACATAGTATAATAGAAACATGTGTCTGTGTTTTCTTTTGAAAATTATCTCGGCGCAATACGATATAGTAATCAATGACAGCAATTATAGAATGACTCTTTTCTAATATGAGTTGTAGATGTTCCATTGAAGATATTACTATGTGACATAACGCGCATAACCATTAATGTTATTAATGCTTCTGCTGCTAGGGATGTAGTATTGTTAGCTGGATCAAAAGTCTCTTCGACTCGAATCGATGATCGAAGTACTAAATAATCGAGCGTAACCTCGAGTTTTCCTTCATAAGGATTCTAAAATAGAAATGCAGTCATTTAGCATCATCTGCACAAATTTACATGGCGCCACTTTATGTCATTTATTGGTAACATTTCAAGACCAGAGCCAATGTCGTAAATACTTTCACCGTTTCGTTGTTGTAATCCTTGATATTACCACCATCAATATATTTTAACCATTTCATTGAAATCATCCGTTCTCGAATATTTATGAAAATTGTATGTGTACAATTCCTTCAACCAGAAGATCCAGTTACGGTAAAATCTTCCTCTACTTATCTGTCTGATGCTTTCTCTTTCTCTCTCTCTCTCCCTCCCTGACTTTTAATGTGGTCTCGTTGTCGCTCTAAGGATTAAGGACATCGATGACGTCCGCGCTGAGTTGTGACAATCTTCACCCTCTTTTTTTTCGTTCGTACGCGAACGAATAGTGTTTTCTTCCGTTTCTGTTATTGCCAGTGCTGGCTCTGAATCGTTGAGTGGATGCTCCCTTCGTAACTACCGACGGATAGAGCGCTCACTAACGTCAATTACGCAATTACCGCTGTTGCTACAAATTTATTTCAACAACGAAAGCAGTAACTGCTGCTGCTGCTGCTGTCGACGAATGTGTTGTTGCTGTGTTGCTCTCACTGTTATTAGGATGGCACGAACGATCCGAGGGACTCTCTCTCTCTCTCGCTCTAGATAGCCTGCTCCTGACTAGATCATGACTGTTGATGAGCCCAATGGCCAAACAGCTTCTACAACAGTCGGCTGCGACGGAGAGGAGGGAGCTGTTCAGTCGTTGGCGAAAGCCACCTTCTTCGACAAGTGGTGGTGGTTGTTCCACGGCAGCCTAACTGGTTGATCTTGATCTTGTGTACACAGAATTTCTTTTTCTATAATAACAGCTATCACTACGATTATGAACAAAACGAATGGTTTTGTAAATCAACAGAGTAACGTCTACTTTTGGTAGTCACACGCGAGTACACGTAGCTCCCGGAGGACTGGTTAGTCTTCGAAGAGAACGCACTGCCGGTGAGAATGCTGACAATCATAATTTGTAAATGAAAAAATGCATCATATGCAATTCGGTTTGTCCTAGTTGTTATAATAATATCGTAGACGTAGTGACAGGCTAACATGACAGGCGTCATATGATGAGCAAGCGGCACACGAAACTTTAGCACTAATATTATATGTATAAATATGGCTTCGAAATAGATTTTGTTAAGTGTCGCAAGTGTTCGAAATTCGTTTTCAAATATAATATCTTCCATAATTAGACATACATGTAAGGATATACAAGAAATAAAGGATGGACGAAGAATCTGGTAAAAATTGTTTATTGCTCAAAATACAAATTTTACAACACGATGTCACCTCTACGCGAGAGTATGCATTAAACATTTCCCATTGACCTAAGTATAATAGCTTCTTCTTCACTAGCAAATATAGGCAGTAGAGCTTAATTGGTTTCCGCCAAGATGTGAAATACAAGCATTGCACCCTATCACATACGTATGAGTTATAATGCACAAGCTGGGTGGTAATGCTTATACTGCTGTCAATAGTAGTGATCATTATAATCATAATTAGCACACAGCAAATGCAGCTGCCAAGCTTTATTGCACCACATACATCTCACTCTTGCGGGTAACCATACTCTACTCGGTACATTCACCTCGCATTCATGTTGCTAGTCAGTACAGGGTGGAGTGTATTTAATCTGATTTCTTCATCTCTTTTCATTGCCAGAGTATCATACGTATACGCCAGTAGAGTACACATCCATTGCAGAATGTATTTTACCTAGCGATCTCGGTATCAGATGTTATTCTTGGCACTCACACAGCGTATCGAATCAGTTATACTTGTATGTTCCTTTATTAAAATAGGGTGACTACAAATTTTTGTTAGTTCACAGTGAGGTCCAATATCTCTGTAACAATCCGTCGCATCATTAGAAACATAATCGCTTCAAGCGAGAATAGGGCATAAGCAGCTGTTTAAGTACACATGAGTTAACATCGGTTTTATGTAAAAGTACATAGAATTACCCTAAAGACAGTGGGTGTTTGCACGTTATGTTAACCTAAAGCAAATCAAGGATGCATATATGGACAGATCCATTTGACTAAACCGCTTGATCATCGACGATTTAATCATCCTCGGTATAAAAGATGACACCACGATCGTAGTCGAGACGCGCCCGCGGGAACTGGGTCTCTGCTGTGACGTCCTGCCTCTCAGCTTGTAGACCTTCATAACAGACCACGCGAACGTCCTGGTCCTGTTCAACGACTAGGTAAAGCTTACGTCTGGTACTGTACACGTAAATGAGTTCGTAATTTGTCGGGTCGAGCTCCGCGAGGGGGAATGATAGCAATTCCCGCCATTGGCTGTCACCGTCTACCTGGGTACGATGGAGGACATAGGCGCGGCAATCCTTTGCCGAAAGTATTACTGGGACATTGCAGAAGACTGTAGGAATATCACGTTCGCATGACTTGTGCGGAAGAACAGAGACCTTCTTCACAATCCAGGGACTCTGGATGTCGTGTTCGAAACAGAAGACGCCTTCCTGCAGGATTTCTTGAACGCGTAATGTGGCCACGATAAATATCTCGTTGTTGACGCTGTTTTCAGTAATTCGGTTCTCGCTTACCTTGATTAGCTTGTGGCCCTTCGGTAATTGGACAGTATGAAAGCATTTCTTTACACGGTCAAATACCTTAAGTCGGTCACCCGTTCTGCTAATTTTATGCAGGAATATATGTCTCTCGGACTTTAAAAATGACATAAGAGTACCCGAGGTGTCCTCTACAGTTCGATCAGGATGATCCTTCTCGCGTAGCTGTATCGAGTCTCCTTGAGTTTTGCAATACAGCAAGCTTTTACCGTATTCGACAATACAGAAATGTTCACAGCTATATGGCAGGTCGTCTGCTTGCGGCCAGTCACATTTCGACCACTGTCTTCCGTCAAACTTTAAGAGGTTCGGTGTGACCTGCTCAGCATTCTGGAAGTTGACATACACCTCGCCAGTCTGCTGTGATTTAACACTATCGTCGACAAGACGAACCTCGAGGTCATCTTGAAGTCTGTCGATTACGGCAAGCTGCAGCTCCGTGAAACATAGGAGGCGTGTATGAGCATCCTCAACGAACCAGCGATGAATTGCTCCCAGAACCCCCTTCAGATTGAGCGTGACTTGTTTTTTGAGTACTGGCACCACATGAAACAGCGACGGCTTTTTAAGTGTCTCTTCATTGGTGAGTACATCCAAAAGGTGCTGCGACACAAAGGACTGACACTCAGCAATCAGGTCCTTCGCTAGAAGCATGTCCGCTGTCTCCAGAAGGTCAAGACAGTTATCAACTCGGAGTTCGATACAGCCATCGTAGAAGAAATCAATCACTGGATTAAGTACATCCGAAACGAATGGTACATGCACCTCACTCTGATACGCCTCTATAAACTTCGACATTAACATCGCGTTAAAATAAGATGAGTTCGCACATAGGACCGCCTTGTGGCACCGCAGCAGTTGGCCGTCGCATGAGAGCAAACTTAGATCGCAGAGAAGCGGCTCATTCGTTCGTTGCTCCTTGAGCGTTGCCAACAAACGGCGACAATGCTGTACGAGCCTCCGCATGATTGTTTCCGATCTGAAATATTGAAGACAAAATATGATCGTGAAAGCGAATGCAATGGAACGGAATGACTGAACTCAATCAGAAGTGGTCGATCTAAATTTGTATTTGTAATACTATGTAGCCAGCTATGCTTTCGCAAAATCATCACTATATCGTTAAAAAGACAAGTTATATCAATCCTGACAATGATGACAGATGTTGAACTAGTGATTGATTGATTGTCTGACGGTCACTAGGATCAACCCTATTGTAACTATACATCAATAAAGTTATTGTGGTACAGTTTCACTAGACAATATTCTCGACTTGATATTGTACTAATTATAATAATTACAGGATGAAGACCTCTCATTCCTAAATGCACCTTCTCTAAAAGCTGGATCGCTTTACACGACCCGGCAGCATTTCTTACGATGAATGACTGAATGTACATTTGTTGGACAGTCAGTGAAACAATTTAGGGCTCACCATTTAGCGAACATCCACAACTACGGTACATTGCGGTATCAAACTGTGTCACCAACGATATTTGAGGAGACTATCATAACAGGTCCCTGATAGCCTGACTAGGCCCTACAATGCCGTCGCATAGTGACGCTAAATCGCCCAAGTGCCATTTGGCATGAGGCAGCATGGTGGCTAGTAAACATTGTTTTGTGTTATGTCAGTAGGTCGCTTGGCCTCTTGGTCTGTCTCGATAGAGATCTCTCTTGAACGGGAGGCAGAGGGTGGAGAGGGTACCGCGGGCTGTCGTCCGCAGTTACGGCGACGCAACGTAATATTGATATGATTGTTCGAACGACTTCGAATAATTCGCAGGGTAGTCATGATATGATAACAAGAATACTAACTGTAACAAAGCAACAATATTAGCTGGGTCATTTCCGTCTGCCTCGTTTCTAATCACGGTTGTCCCGCCACCGCCACCAACAAATATACTCGTGGATTCACACGATTGCAACAGTAAGCTATTCATCCTCTTGGAAGAGGTAATCAATTTACGTTTTTGTTTATAGGAGACACACTTATATAAAAGGACTTAATAACAGTGGTCCACCCTACCTTGGAGGTCTCTGTTAGGTGTCGAATACACTAATCAATGTGAAAGCTCTTTCGGCAATGTGAAAGCTCATTGTAGCTTCCAGCACCAGTCGAAATTGGCATTCTCATTTAGTGTTATTCATAGCAGAATTCACTTACAACACATTTTCATTAATTGTTGTGATCCGCTCCATTAACATTCCCGTATAATTACGCAAGACCTAAACGACTGACTCTGCAATAGCCTGCATCGGATAGGGATGATTTGTCTGGCTAAATGTTTTACCTATGTACACATGTGTCTGCTCATGAATCTATCCATGGTCGATGTGAAGTCTGAATAAAGTCGATTTGTACACACGAAATACTTATTCCAGTTCTTGGTCATAGGCTCTCAAATAAGAGATGCTTCGTGTACGTTTTCAGGGATATCTACTGCTTTTGTCAACATTATTTGGACCTCGCAAATATAGAGTAGATTATTCTCGCGCTGTTAATTATTTGTTTACCCAGCTATAAGAACGAGTTCTATCCTAATCGCTACAGAACGCCACGTCAACCTGAGATGTCCGCATATACACTGACCTCTCTTTGTATTTTGGAAGAGGAAGTTGACTTCATTATTAATGTTTAACTAGAGTTTAATTAGCAATGTGTGCAAACTGACAGAATTCAGGGCGAATAGATGTTGCGGCTATACCTGTGTATCAATGTCGATGTTTTGGCTTGGTCGAGGAAGTGGTCGAGGATTCGCTTGGTTTGGCTAAGTGATAGAAATAACTAATTCGCTAGCGGAGATATTACTTCGGCGTTTGATTCACTCTTAACCGGATGAGTTGTTTAGTGGGATAACTAAGTCTTAACTGGTACACGAGGCCCTAGGTTGGTTTGTCTCTGATGACAAGAAGCCGCTGTCTCAATAGGGCAGGCATATTAGGTAAACAAATTTACAAGGAACTTGAATTCGGCTTTATATGTTCCCTGCTGAACTTCAACCGAAGAACTTAACAGCAAAAAGAAGGCAACCGTTCATGAAGAATTTTTTTTTTAAATGAACACTAATTTATTTGCTTATTGTTAATCATACTTCTGTACCAGAGGAACAACATATTGCAGGGTGAACGCATATTTGAGGGTGTATTAACATGTAGTATTTCCGAAGTGTTACGTAAATAAGTGCGCTTTTATATTTTATGTTCAATAAATAATATCGTTTAAAGGAGTTATAGCCGATCTTCGCTAAGTACGACCGTTTCTACTGAAGTCGATGGGAGAACTACACTCATGCAGTTCAAGAAAACCTCAAGTTTATCGAAAATGCAAAAAAAATATAGCACTCGTTTGTCACGATGAGGGAATTGGTTGTAATTGAATTTCTCCAATTGATTTAGTATATTGTATAATATAGCATACCATATGGTAATCAATATGTCTTGCCATTCGCCAACATTATAAAAAAAAACTCGAGTTGATAGGAAATTAGGTGGGTTTATGGCAGCTATAATGCTCCGCTTATTAGTCTCTGTACCCGCCATGAAAACTAACAGTAAGGTTTGCCCACGGCGACTATGAGCACCAGCCGTAAATATTTTATACTATTTTAGGGGGGCAACTGATTGCTCCTCCAGAATCTTAAACCGATTTCACGCGACGCGAAATAATAGCAGAGGTAACGGAACAATAAGAACGCGATGCCCAGTAGCGTTTAGAAGCAGACGGGCAGCGAGGACACGACCTTGCATTCTGTTTTCATCCACTGGGACTCCTTTGAATTCTGCATCTGAGCTGTTTATTGTAGCTAGACAAACGGCGAAGCTCTGGAACGATGCCGACTGCACACAACAGAACGCTGATGCAGGCGATAATTCACGAAGCAAATCATGGCATAGCGTTACCGGTTTTTGGGTGTGGAACCAACTTTGGGTTCCACTTTTCGGGGACCCCACCGATGGTCAAATCGTGTCATCGAATCAGCTATGAGAGGATAGGACACACTGTCATCAACTGTTTGAATCTTTGCTATGCTACAATGTGTTCTTAATGGAAAGCACTAGTGTGGAGTAATTTCGCCCATCATACGAAGGCGATCGGTACCGTTTATTATAATCTAGTAATTACAGATGGAACGCGAAGTACCAAGGAATTAAATCAGAAGTGTGCGCGTTGAGTATCGGATGGACTCAGAAGCAGCCTCGGTCATGAGGAAGTCCCTGGTTCGATCCCCAGCTGAAACTCGCTGAATGATTTTTTCCAATTCTTTGAGTTCTTAATACCAGCGTGAATAGCGTTACTACTTTTTAGAGGTTAGATTATCCTATATTTTAGAGGATCACTATAGCTATTGGCTATAGTGATCACTACTATTGATCACTATCACTAATATTGGCTATTGCCTAAATTAAATTGAAAAGAGGTAAACAGTTTTATGGCAAGATTACAGATTGATGCCGATAGTTTGCGACATTTTCTTCATATTAATGGACCTGTGTGGCTTGGTAGATACTGGACTTGTGGAGAAAGGCATTTAACGGGGTTTAGTCCCTGAGAGCTTTTACAACTTGCAAACACATATTAATCCCAACCAGTTTTTTTAATTTTATTTTGGCTGTCTGACAACGCGCATTTTTGGTCAACTGTGTACAGTTACATATATATATATATATATATATATATATATATATATATATATATATAATATTACGAATTCTTTCCAATACGAGAGAATCGGCAATACTATGATTTATATATACGCGCCCCAATGATATTATATTATCATCTTATATATTACCATATATGAGCTGCTAGCTCCTTCAATCGCTCTGATATGGTTGGCTAGCCGTACAGACAAAATCAGTTCTAAATTGATAAGACAGACCTAGTAAACATTTGTCAACAGGATATTATCCAGTCGTTTCAAACGGATGGTCGCGGTCCGTTATCACTATCATTGTGGATTTCGAAACAGCAGTACAGTACGTCAAATTGCCATGGTGCAAGCAGGTGTGTATAGGTGTGTGTTGCTTTTTAATTTGTAAGGACAACGCTACAGTGACAGCTTAACATATAATGCATCTACTGTAACTGTATCCTCTTAGCGAGCGAAATACATCATTGATTTCTCTCATTGTCCGGATTATTGAATGCTTTCAATTTGCGAAGCTGATTTTTTTGTTATTTATTTTACTCATGACATATAATCACATGCTAGAAAATCAGCTTTAAAAGAATATGTTGAGTGATTTTGTTCTCGAGTTCATGATGAAAGTCGTCGAAAAATTTCGTTTAAAAACGGGCGTTAGATTTACGTTCTGGTTATTCACCGACGATGAATTTTCTGATGGTTACTATGCACGAGACGAGAATGATCGTTTACTTGAGGTCGCCAGCAACCGTGTACATGCTTCGAACAATTCCGTTTAGCGGAAGCATGGTTGGATCATACCACCAGCGCAAGCGCCACCACAAAAAAAAATAATAATCACTTGCAGACAAGCTTTTTTCACAATGTAATACAAGAAATAAGCAGACCAAGTTGTAGTGGCTATCGAATATTTATAACCCATGATGCATTAAATTGCACTGGAAATTCTCTAGTTTCCCTGACGAAGGGGGCCAATTGGTCTTTTAAGTGTTTCAAGATCTTTTTGTAAAAATTAGATAAGCGTCAGTTCTCAAAGACGTCATTCTGTGGCTAGAATCCTTTTGTCGCCCTAGGCAATCATCATTTGCATTATACCCTGTTAATGAACACCTAGAAACCTAACCTAGCCACCACGTTCCGTGTTTTTGATGGTGCCAGTCGGATAGTCTGAAAGCTACGTTCCTAAGAAGAGGAAAACGCATCTGTCCTATTCTAACGGCTGGCCCTGTTAATGATATTTCGACGAACATATGCCCGCGGTCGGTGGCTTGCATGTTTTTGTCGCGCCTAAACTTCATGCAACTTTTCGGATCGAGACGACATTGCAAATGGAGAGACGAAGGGACAAAAACATCATCGTCAGGGTGTTTCAGTTATTATTTTTACCTTCATCAGTGCACGAACGAACCCGTTGGAACGACAATATGAAACACTTTTATTTACACATCTTGCTTAATTAGAAATATCCTTCGTTGTTATTATCACGATAGTTCACTTGATTGTCAACACCAAAGTATGCAAATTGTATTCCTTTTAGTATTTCGTCAACTTGTGCACAGTATGTCACACTTGGCCGTGTTTCCCCGGCCGCAGACACGAACGCTGTATACAACGACGCATTTGCCGCAGAACACACAGAACAGTCACTTGGTCGTTCCTACGTCGGTCTGCTCGTTGTTGTCTTTATTGTTGAGGCAATATCGAACGTCGAACATTGGGGGGGCCAGGTTAGTTGACGGCAAGGTCCACCAAAGTGAAAGGGAATCCGCGCAAAGCACCAAAACAACAGTGAGTGAGCACAGGGGCCAGCACCAGCTAGAGCATATACAGATCTAGCGCGTATGTTATGTACCAGCGGACCAGCGCCCTGATAAATCTATGGTGGCGGCAGTCAGATGACGTTGGCAGCGACGGGTGCCACTGGTCCTGGCTGATTCGCCTGTTGCTGGGTGGCTAGTTGGCTGGCTGGCTGGCTGTTCTTCGTGGTGGATCGGATCAGCTGAGCGGATCGTGACATTGACGAAGGCCGCTGCGGATCGGGAAGGGAAGTTGGCGACGACACGTATACGTTAGATAGATATATAGATAGAATAGACCGACAGACACATTGCCATGGCGCACACTGCGCGGTCTTCTGAAAGCGAACTAAAGACCGAAGTAGCAACAGCTCACCAAAGCATAGACCGTATGGTCGACGTCATTCCGCTATCGTCCTATGAAATGCTTGCTGCTTGTGTATATATATCTATATATATATATATATATATATATATATATACAAGCGGCTTGATGTGGTCATCAAATAGGGTGGGTGCTTTCTCTGTATCCGTAAGAGAAAGCAAAGGAATTTCAATTGTGGACAACACAAGTCAAATACGCAAATACATACGATCCCTGCATATACTATACTAAAAAAGAACCCTAATGCGATTAGGGATTATATTTTATTATTAATTAATACGCCCTTTAATAAACAAATTAAACTTTACCTCTACCTTGGATTGAAATCATTCGGTTTTATTAGATCGAAGGAATGAATAGCAGTTATGGTGTACCATCTCTACAAATAGACACGTGCGTAATAACAGAACACGCCCTGTAAGAGCAGGTTGATATTGGGGTCTTTAATCTTACCGATACCGACACATATTTAATTAGATTTGGCTTAATTGTCGTAGCTGAACAAGTGGGCGCATGCACAAATTAGGCCGGATGCTCACTGGATGGCCTGGACGGATTCTAATTAACTTGTGATAAAGCGAGAGATGTCTCCTATGGGGTCACCCTTCGTTGATTCAGGATCCCTCTGTGATTCCTTTAAAAACTGTTTTCAAAACACCCGACTCAAGGTGCCAGCAAACGTTTTAATTACCTGCTGCTGGCTACCTAATATACTTCACCAGTACGACTAGCTATCGTTAGCCAAGATCTATACCAAGCAGACTATGCATCGCTCTTCAAAATAGTTCTCCTGCTGTTTTGGCGCTAAAAATGATCGCGTATATGTATTAACCCGTATCTAATGCTACTGTGCTGAACCAGTATTCACACTGACGTTGATGAACGAGAAGATTTAAGGTTGAGTTTACGGAAAGTTTATTTGCCCTGAGCTCCAGTTTATCTGAAAAAACGAAGTTTCACAGATTATTCGATACATTTCTTTAGTAAATACAAAAGCCGTTTACGAAAGTATTTTAGGGACGCCCGCCCATGCATTGCAATAGCTTCTAGAGCCGGATTACTCGAAATGTTAATCGTTCGAGGTTGCTTCGCTCATTCGGGCGACCTCACAGTCGTCTTCAAAAGGCAATTGGCTCCCTGTCCAGTCGTCCTATTGTAGTCTATGGAAAGCGACACACCGGTAGCGACACACGCCCTCGGTCACTCACTTCACATATAAGCGACAATGTGTACGAACGCTCGCCTGCGCGAATTTGGCCCCGCCATCCTTAGTAAACTATACAAAACAAAATGCAACAACCGATAGCAATATGCACGAAATTCCCCTGTCTCTAGTCTCTAATTCCTAATTTGAAGCGACGCCGACAGACTGTGGCAGCTCATACATCTATATCTATATATATATATATATATATATATATATATATATGTTGTCTATAGGGAAGCGGAAAGCGCAATGCACGCATATCGAGAGCTAAAAACGGTGACGGGAGAGAATACACTTTAAAATAAAATCGCAATTAATCTTTTCTCGTATAGACGAAATTGCGGGGTTAGCAGAGTGTGCTGATTACCCACCACAGTTGGGCGGGAGAACCAACTCGCCCGGATGAAGCTGAGAGATGCAAATGTCAGTTACATAGGAGGAGTAATGGTCGTAGCAAAAGACAGTGGCACTGTTCGTCGTGAATGAATGAGTGAGTGTCTGTGTTCGTTTTGCCGAGACCCTGCTTCATCAGGTTTCACGCGCCTTTGAGATTTCTCCCTAAGAGATAAATTCGCTCATTGCAGAGTATGCAGCAATACTTTCTTTCATTGGTTGCGATTTCTTTGCGATTAATGTACAGCCAACATCCTGCAAATCGTAGCTATTTTACAATCATAATTACGTCTCCTCGGAAACGATAATAATAATAATAATCATATCCAAACAGGTGCAAACATTCGATAACAAAGTTCTTCCCTTGAGTAGCATATCACTATCATTTCAACATTTTCCCTCGTGATTCCAACATGATTCCCTCGGTGACAATACCCACCCAACGATCCGTGGCAATTTTCATTGGTAAAATATACAAATAGTGTGCTTATCCACTTAGAAACTGTCTGCCTTCTCAGAGCCTGGCCGAAACCACTAAATAATAATGAATAATCAATTTCCACCAAACATGGAAGAAGGGTGGATGGATTTCTTTTGTTCAAGCGAATCCACAAATATTGTATTTCGACTTCCCCCTTGCAGATTCATACTGTCATGTGTTCTCGCTGGGGGCTTTGTCCTATTTCAAATATTTCATATTATTTAAACCTGCCTTGGCATTCGATTAATTGACTTACATATATTGTGTGTGTGTGTGTGTGCTTCTTGTATCAATCAAGAATTCTGCAGCAAAAAGGTACGTCGAATGCACTGGCCTAGACCATGGAGCCATGGTTGTCCGATTTCAGTAATACAGCTTCTTTTATTTTAGCCTTTATTCGTGATAGAGTCTGTAGTTTACTTTGTTTCTCTGTTGTTTGCTTCGCAGGCCGTGCTCTCTGTTTAAGGCAGTGGACGCTTTCCTTGGTATTCCACTCCGCATCTATTGGTCACGTTTTAACATCGGGCCCTTACATTGTTTGCTTGTGACAGCAACGTGACAAGTCTGTAAAAGGAAGTAAAAAGGGTCATTGATTTATATATAATTCCTTTAAAGATAGACGGTTATTCGCAACTGCAGTCATAACACGAAACTCTATCTGCTTCCGATAGAAACATGTTTGAAGGACTTATTAGATGCTAGTTAGGGTACACTTTATAATTTTTGTTTTGTCCTTTAATGTGTAGCCTTTAGTAAACGTTCATCGAAACGGAGCAGCGTCAGATCCGCTGCGGACTCCATCTCCTGTTGCTGTTGTTGACCTGAGATTTCGATCTGTAGCAATGAAATGATGTCTTCGTGTTGTCTCGCTTTTGGGAGGTGGCAAGTCAAGTGAATCTGTAACTATGCCAGCGGCTGTCAATTCGTTGTTGTTGCAATGGTAGCCAAAAAAGAGGCACTGACAGAAGCTAATGGAACAACAAATCAGAAGCACGATAGTAGTAGTAGTGCTCCATAGAGTACACAATGCATCGAGACTGACTATGTTACTACTCTATATATATATATATATATATATATATATATATATATATATATATATATATATATATATATATATATATATATATCTGTCTAAATAGGCTCACTGTGTGATGGTGTATGCTCAGTGGCCGCGTGAGGTTCTCACTCAAATTGACTACGGCCGATTTCCGTCGAGGGAGCTCAGCCCAGGTGTCACACTGACTGAAGGTGGTGGTGGTGGGAAGTGGAGCTGTCTATTCATTGGGGGTGCAGCAGTATGGTGAACCCCACACAGCTTCTGTACGATTTCGTTAGCACAAAAAAAATAGGTACATAGAGATACTCTGGCGGTTTGTAAACAGAAAATTTCCCGTGACAAAACATCCAATATAGCTACTTCGGTCTGATACCGAATTAAATCAATTCGTTATTTATTCCGTTGTCCACGATGGCGTGAGGTGTCACGAGCTTCGATTCGCATCGGTCTTGGCGGACAAGACCTTTGGCGAGACGTTTTTTTCCAGAGGAGTGTTTGAAGCAGCAGCCGCTTCGGCATACAGTAAACATTTATCTATTATCATTGTTATCTATGTTAAATATAGTACAGTAGCTTATTGAATAAGAGCACCCGGATACATTTTTTTTATCGAATGTCACCCAAAAAGCATTATGTGTACGACAGCTAAATATCACTGACAGACATTTAACAACATTTTGTTTCGTAACAATTCGATACAAATGCAGGAATCTCTATTGATGTTTGCACGTACCCGAGGCGCCCTCAACTAACCCCCGCCAGGAGAGTTCCTCGAGTTTGTTGGAGCAAGCGCGCCTTAAATAGTGTTATGATCACCAATAAATTGGTTACAGAGCGCGAAATAAATGAGTATATTATACAACAAATTTCGAATACGCGACACAGCCAACAAACGCGCCTGGCACTGTTCTGCTCTGCTCAACCATCATCGAGGCCGATAAAAAGGGAACTACCAGTACCATACAGATTCGCTTCGGAGAGCCGAGAGCGAGCGGGTGGCGTCGTGAGGTAGGCTGAGGTGTCCTTTTGCTGATGCTGCTGATGGCCGTCCCAACTTATGGCTCCTCTCGGCTTTTGGAGATATGAGAGAAGTCGTGTGCACGGGGGTTTGCAGGCGAAACATTCAGAGGAGCGATGCGATGCATGGCCTATAGTCTTCTATCGTTGTCTGTGTAGCTGCTGTCCGTCAGACCGGCAGTCCATCCGCACTGTCTGTCTGCCCGTTCGTCTCCAGTCCGTAGAAGTCATTGGGCTCTCTGGGTGCTCGCAGTTCCCTCAATCTCCCAGCCAGTGCTAGCAGAAACTAGAGGAGAAGGAGTGGTGGTACTACGAGCACCAGTAGTAGTAGTAGTAGTGATAGAGGTAGTCGTCGCCGTAGTCAGTCAGTGAGCGGAGTGCCTGCCGCACTCGCTGCTTGGTGCCTTCTGTCTCCGGCGGGTGACGGTGCTGCCTTCATAAATCAAGACCTCACATGTGAAATTTATTCAAACCGACGATGGGCGCGAAGTACGGCCGGTACAACAAACTCCTGCAACAGCTTCCATTTCTGATATAATAATAATGATAATAGTAATGATATAGACTGATGATACTACGGCGACTCGAGTCGTCACCAGTCGACGTTGCTGGATGATGTCCATTGTCATCTGTGGTGGGCCGATACAGCGGCCGTATTCTCCGGATGCCAAACGGAATAAAAGACGGGGCACCACTCTCAAAGGAAATCACACGACACGTACACCTTCGTTCACTGAATGAATGGCTACCTGATTTCTCACTCAATGGGTAGTCCCGAATCACGTTGGACACTGTCGTTAGGTCTACCGTATCTTGGTTACAAATAGGCGACGAAATTTATTCTATGAACGATCGTTTTCGTTAATCCGATACAGTTGTGTGATTAGCAGGGACATTCATTGAAATAATAATGTCATATTGGCGGGCAACTTCAACACCAGCAGCTTTTCCCATATTAAATTGCTCTTTCACTATCATCTCGCTAGGCGGTAGTTGGCTTTAGCGGACCAAATATAAAGAAGAAGCCAGTGGTAGTTGATTTGTAAAAATTCTAGCCGAAATGAAAGCAGAACACTATAAAGTGACACGCGTGCGTGTCATATGTGTGTATTCCATGTATGTGTAATATCGTTGTAAGTATTAAGTCGGTACATAAGCTCGGTCCGCCATTCTTTAAGGTGGACTAGTTCCGCTAGAATGAGTGCTGTGGGTTTCAAATATGGCGGGCTATTTACGAATCAATTCCACACCAGATAAGCTGTCTATAATTTGTCTGGGTACATTAGCAACATTTCCCTTAGCGATCGAATATGGAAACCAAAAAAGTGCATATCCGACATTGTCTTCTTTACTAATCTCTTGCCGGAGAACGTGCAGCATAGACCGCGACGATTTTGTGTGAAACGGACGTGGAATCCTCTGTATCAACAAGGGTCTGCCGAAAATACTTTCAGCGCTGCAGAGCTGGACATTTCGATGTGAATGATCAGGAACACTCTGGACGCAGGTTCGAGCAGCGCTGCGTGACATACAAGAGAACTAAAGCATTATAAAACTGCAGTTCCTTTAATAAACCAATAAACCTTAACCTCAACCTAGTCAGAATGGCCTCAGGCAGGACTACTGTCATTGAAATATCGTAGAATATAACGTAAGAAGATTTAAAGGCATGCTTATACAGGTCATTTTGTTAGTCCGATGTATGAACATTTCGTTAGCAAGTTTCAAATAGTCTAGATTTCGTAGAATTAGCCGAGCTCTGGATCTAAAGTACAGAGGGCAAAATGTATAGGACAGAGATGGGAGAAAGTTAACTACCTATACACGACGATGTAATCGATATATTTCATTTAGGTTTCTTTTAAAACCTCTGTACCCATTTGTGTGAGGCAGATCTTAGAAATCATCCCAAACTGTACAATCGAGATAAGGTCACTTGCACTAGTCTGAGAGTTAAAGGTCAGTTGCTGGAAAGGTCACATCAGTAACGTCTAAAGTGAACCTAGTCAGTTTACAATTGGCAAAATACGTAGAGCTGTATGTGTGGCTAGCGACGCACCATAGTGGGGCCAAAAGACTAACCAAATCCGTCTGTCAGGACGATTTCTGCTGATCCTCTAAAAGGAGTGACCATTAACGTCGGGTATATTAGCTTTCAATTGGTCAATGCGGGCCTCAGGTTGCTCACAATGATGAACCACTTTTCTCGACCCATCCATCGATAGCCCTCCTGGCCGATGAAGACGCCGGTGTACGCTTCTCGTGGTGAGCGATACGAAGCGGAATGAGCGCCGATATATCTACTTCTGTCGTTCGCCCGGTCGGCTTGTCTGTTCAGCTGCTGCTGCTGAAGTCCACTTGAAATTATTGGGACGACATCAAGTAGAACCGAATATTCTCGTTTGGGCAACAGCAATAATTTCACCTCATCTGCATACAAACAGCTCGGTAATAAATACCCTACTAGAACAACAGCAACAATATGTATAGGTCAGTCGGTGGAGCATGACATGGATGCGTGATATTATGAACAGAAAGAGTTCGTAATTGCGGCAAACGCTCTCTTTTTAATGATCATATTACCTATTTGCATATATTTTAATGCTACTAAAGAAGGAAATTCTTTCAAGAGATACGTCTTCACATGTCTCTCGGCTGTTCAAAGGAAAACCAGGGTACGCAATTAGAAACACCAGCGTTTTCTCAAAAAACGTAGTGAATTAGCTCGACGAGCGTTTTTTCTATCCAACGATATATCTATACAGTCTCTATAAATATTTTATTAACAAACGTGAACAATATACCTAAAAACAGCGGAACAATGACACCTCATTGATCACAGTTGGTGAACGAAAACTAAACGACTTTTTTTTTTTATACAACTTGTGGTTTATTGACGGAACTACGATTACAGTAATGCTTAAGTTCACGTAATAAAACTGAAGTTTTATATTTTATAATTGAATATCATAACCAAAAACTCAAGGAGATTTGAGTTCGTACTGCGGCTTTACAGTGAATCTATTATATAATATACGGTATATGGCATCTCTCAACGTGAGAATCCAGCGTGGTCATCAATTCTGCCGCGTTCGGTCTGAGGAATATACAGGGCTTTTATAATATCGACTAGGTATAGACTAGCTCTTCGTTAGCGGACCGCGTTATGGAGCGAATCTCAGACAAGCCAACAAGCTTTAGTGATAGTGATCAATAGTGATTAGTGATCATCTGACTATGCTGGCAACACAAATTACGTTTGAGTCAGTTATTTAATTTTTCACAAACGGAGTTGTTTGCGAATAAATAGAAACTGATCCATTATATTTAGCTTGGGCTAGTAAAGCTAAATATAATGGATCAGTTTCTATTTATTCGCAAAAATAACCTACGGAGCTATAGAACCGTAAGCGCAATTGAAGTGGCGCACACTGAGCGAATAAATAATTCACTCGCCTCGAGACCGGCCCCCGCCATGCGTTAATACTGCGTATTTACACAATAATAATAAACACTATTAACGTTTTAATTTAATTATATGTCCCCTCCCTTTGGTTCTTAATTATTATGGAGTGCTTATATTGTATATTGTGTGATATTATTAGTACACTTTAAGTGAAGGCCAATCAGCAGATACGAAGGCATAGCTGCGGTAGCTGGAATGGATAGACAATATGTTCCCCAGGAGAACTGCCCGTCTCATGAAGCACATCGGCAGTCAAAATGATAAACATTAATTATACCACATAATTACATCTTGAAACCACTTTATAATTTTAAAAGAAAAATAATTGTATCATTCATTTTGGTTAAACGAACGATTGAACAAATTGAATTGAAAATATAGAGGTTGCCTTTCAGTACAATTCGGGTAAATGGGTTAGAAGTATTCAAAATCTGCCAGAACTATTTGTTGGATGTCTGTAGGAAAAGATCTAAAGTAAAATCGACGCATCACCGTTACCCGCTCGCTCGCATTGTTGTGCTTACCTAAGAATAGGAACATGCAGGTTTCATTGGGTTCGAACCTTTAAGGCTACTTGTAGCTTCCGATACCTCTTGCCCTCCCCCGAATGTCCAGATTGTTCATCAGTACGCAGGTACAAGGTCACCTGAGGGCATTGTATTGCCAAGAGCATTCAGTTATGCTATACCGATGAGACCCTTTTAGCTTCCCTTCATATGAAATAGGCCAATGAGGTTTCCATACTTTCGATAAATGAGTAGATCATAAAGAGACGCTAAAATTAAGAAGCTATTTGGCAGCGAGCACAAGCATGGGCAACAACGTTCCTACAAAGAATGGGTTGACTAATTGGTTTAGGTAGACGGATTGGTTCAAGGTGATGCCCATATACGAAGCGCAAAAGTGAAGGCAGATGAGGGCGCGAGATCGCAGGCATCGTTCGGCATTGCTTCTACTTCCGCCAGTTCCTAATCTGGGGTGGGTTGAGGGCGTGTAATCCCCTGAAGCCTTTACGGCTCCTTCGAAGGCCCGTCCTAAAGCTCTTACACCAGAGCGCCCGGCCGTTGGCTTAACGACGAGTCAGCGAACCCAGGAAAACTCCACCACACGGGAGATACTCCATAGACGTTCTACTTTATACGAGGAGAACTAACAAACTGCTGATATCGTTTCTTATGAAAAACGTAAAATCGATGTTTATATAATCGATTAGACGATAGTAAACAGGTAAACTGTTGTAACTATTCACGGGTACACGGTGGACGGCTATATTTCTGGCTGAAAAAAGCTGGAGGTCTCGGGTTCGAGCCCCCTGGAGTGACGTATATCTTTGTCGTAATTCAATAAAGAGCGATTTCACATCAAAACAAAAGAAATGTTGATGAACACAATCTGTTTCAACTATTATACATGTCGATTGCACTTGAAACAACCCTGCGTACTACCTATCAGCTAATTTCTGTTAGGATTTGCCTGTGGCGACATATATATATATATATATACATTATCATTTTTGGATTGTTTATTAATTCTAATTAATTGCCAACTTCAGACAAAATGATAACCCACGCTCATTTATTATTTGAGGAACCTTTAATACAAAATATATTAGCAATCTTGGTTTACTGTCCACCTACTTTGAACGAGTTACATAGACAACCATCATCATTCAGTTATATAGTAACATACGGTTATTTTCGTAACTGGATCGACCAAATTTCGTTATCATTATAGGAATGTACCTGCGCATATGCTGGCTGCTATCATAACCACGGAGAGGAACAATTTTATCAAGGACGGCAAATCTAGGATCGCGAAAACACTGACCATCTCATAGAAAGCTGGTAGGCCGTGCGGCCCAGTAGGACAGATGTCTCATAGGGCAGGACATAGCGTCATCACGTCATGCGCATATGTACACGTGCATAATGTAGCAGTAGCAGTAGCAGCAGCAGCTTCAATGGGTCAATACGATGGCCGCAACCGGGGCGGCGGCGGCGGCTGAAGGTCGTTGCCGCCTTTCGGACAGCCGCGACGCCAACGCCCACACCTCGATGAATGCACTTCAACACGCATGAGTATTACGTGGGCGTTTTTATAAAAACAATATGAACCCTTATACTCTAAACGAGTAGAACCACAGCGACCCCGTCCTGTTTCGATTTCTACTCAGAACTCTTGTCGGTAGTTCGTGCGGCATACTGTGGTGTAAATATCACAGCGTCGCCTATTCCCTTACGAAACAATACAGACATTGTAGCGTGACAGTAAACAACAACATGACCCTTCCATTAATATACAACAATAATTATTTGTTATCTTAGCTGTTTCAAACTAAAGTATACCAAAAATACATCGATAATGAACAGCATGAACGTCCACAAGTACGAAGATTCCTTCAGTTCATACGTGTCCTTGCGGATTGAAAAAAAAATATGCCAATCGAATGCCTCTAAATTGTTATGCGGCTTGGTGGATAAATTCACCATGAGACCTAGTAGTGTTCGTGTCGTACAGCTCTCACAACATTGTGTGAGTGGTACCACCTCCTTGAAGAGTTTGAAGAGGAAGACAGTCTTCCATATCTCGTTGTTTCGTTGTCATGGACAGCTAACTCTCTAACTTCTTCTATTTATTTTCATTTGTATAAATTAGTTCACGTATCGTTGCATCCCATGAGGCGGAACAGGCTGCTTGTGCTTTGCTGTCCATGTTCATCTACGTACGAGCGTAGATGTGCCCCTGATTATAATCGTGTTTTAGCGTGTGAGTGTGCGTGTGTGTATTATAATAATGATCTCCACACGAAACCACAGGGCGGAGTCTACATAGCTGCGAAAAATATTAGTATTATATTAGGCTGCTAACTCAAAGGGATATCGTTAGCGGCAGCATCACAATCAAAGCCATCCTCTTTGACTTTGCTATTTTATTGTCATGTGTCTTCTTCCTTTCTTAGAGAACACAGTGTTTTTATGTTCATAGTGCTGTCTAACCGCAACCACTCTATCGCTCTCTATTAAAAAGACTACGGGCGAAACTCCCAACAATAACCCTACGCGATACCAACTCAAGGCATCAAGCGAATAACCAGCTGAACGAGAATCATATTATATTTTTCAATGACTGCGATCATCCAAACTCTGTGAACTTTTGGATAATTTTTATATGTTTCGCATGCGTTCTGCTTATTTGAGAAGGCAAAGCCTAATATAATATTAGGTTGTTGTTGTTACCAATGTTACAAAAATCGGAAGTAATTCTTCATGAAGGTATGAGTAAACTCTTAAAACAGTGAAAATCGATTATTTTTATTATATAACGAACATATATTAGTGTTAATGATCATTCTGTAGGCTCGATATTTAGTGAACATAAATGCAGTGTAGTTCCTGAGATAGCAGTGTACATTTAAATAGGGCTTCGCTCCTTATGTAAGAATATCGGTACACTTGCTGACGATATTGGAGAATTTGTTTGGATGTTTGATTCGATTATGCGAAAAAAAAAAACATTTTTAATCAATCGAACAATTGTCGTCCACTGCTATAATTAACTAATAAACTTTTTTACTTTTTATCTTAGATTTCTAATTTAGTCAACTAGCTAAAGTCTACTGCCGCTTTCATCTATTTCACGGTAAAACACCGAGAGAGTTCCGTTTGCCCTTGTGGGTGGCTCCAAGTTCATGTTTTAATTCTTTTGATCCTTAACGATCTACGTTCTAGTATGGACTTGGATCATTTTAGTTGAAAATAACATCTTTAAGCCAAATTTTCGACGGGTCAGGTGATTCATTTGGCCGAAGTGTTTATGGCGGATTGAATAAGGCATTGAAAGGATTGCAAAAAGTTGTACTCTCGATAACTGAGGGTGCCTTATAAATGTTGAACACACGAAATATTACACATTTCGTTGGAGCAGGCTGCATGTGCCGTCATATGCGCTGTTCTTTGCAGTGGTATGTATGTTATTTGACACGTACATTAAACTGATACAGAATAAATGCCTCAAATGTGTATTCTTTGTAACGATTTGTTGAAATTTTAGGGGGTGCCTTAACTCTGCGAACAGCACTGTATTATAATAAAATATTATAATAGTCACTGCCTAGTGACTACAGCTCATATTTTAGTGATGCATCTGTGTAATGGTTAAGTTTGAGTAGCATTGATTACAAGAAGACCCCCAACTTGAATGTGTGTTTGCCGCTGATTGTGAGCAACACGGGACTGATACTAGATGACAACTCGTGAGCACACATTGAACAGAGAAACTAAAGTGAATAAAACGTCTACTTCGATGATGACATAGACAACGCTTGTGTGCGAAATTGCATCGTAAGTAGGTATTAAAGTCATTAAAATTGGCCGTGTTACCCGACGACGACAGCTCCTTAAAATGATGTCTTGTTAACGCCCAAGCAACTGCGGCGTCCGTATACCATGTGACTCCCAGTGTTCCACCTCTTTGATGACAGGTCTCATTCTCCTCTTTTACAACAATTGCAGATGCCGAATTGGACAATGGTCGCCAATGTTCACGGAGCCGATCGAAAGGAAAACGTCCACAAGATGAACATTTTACGGTTGCATTTAACTTGATTATGCGTTCCCATGTAGGTGACACTTCTAGATGGCGGCGTTGGCAGATTGAAGTCTTTGTAGAACAAAGTCAGTCAACAGGTACAATTTAGTGCACCCCGCAGGAATAGGTGCATGAACAGTTATGTCGAGGGCGGACCTCGTAGCTGAAGCTCTAGCTGCCTATGTTGGCGACAACAGTAATATCAGCTTTAGCGCAGGTTGTTCCTTCCCACTTGAAGAACTCGGTATAATTGCGGAGGTAAACAGTAAAAAGCCCCCCCCCAAGGATGATCGCCTCTCACCGCCGGAACACGAGCAGAGAACACATATCTAACTAATACAGAATGTTCATTCCGTGCGCTCACTGTTTATTTGTTTTTTTTTTCTTCAGCTGAATACATTTCTTTCCTCCTATCTTATCATTATGCTTGTTAGGCATTAGTTAGTATTACCAATGTTGATCTTTACTATTAGCATTGTTGCACCTATAGCACACACGTCTTATGATAACAAATATACACATATGATGATAATAATAATAATAATAAAAATAATCGTCATCATAACAATGATTATATGGAAAAGCCTAGAGATACATACTGAGGCAAACGGGGTGTTGCGCAGTGTCGATGTTGCCGGCAGCGGCGCTAACAATACAGTTAAGAAAACGAAAACAAAAAACAAAAAATAAAAGAAAAGAAATCAAATCGTAAAGATAATAGAAGATGTCGTAGCCGAGAGGGGGAGGTTGTTCACTGTCGCTTGTCGACTTTGCCTGGTGTCGCTCGAAGCAGGCCGCGGTCCCGTATTCCGTTGTCGTCAATCTCGTTGCCTCGATTAAACAAACACACAGTGAGGAGCGGATAGACGGACGCCGAAGAATGAGACGCGAGCGATGAGAAAGATGCCGAAGTGTAGGTAGTGAGTAGCTGCTGGAGAAGCGGTAGAGCCATCATTTTTTTTTCCATTGTGAAGACGCTCGATGAAAAAAGATTCAGTACGAAAGTAGCCATCGGTGTTCGTACTCACGGCGTCGACCTGTTACTGCTTTTGATCGTGTGAACTGCTCCCTGCCACCCATCCACCCTCAAGCAATCTAATCGGACCAAATGGTCTGTTGGTATGTCTATTGACGCCAAATATAAGTGCACACACACACGTGCACACAAACATGGGGGGAGACACGAACGTCTTGACGGTAGTGACAGGCTGTCTGGTGATTTTGGACAGACTCTGTCCAAACGGCCGCAGACCGATGTGAGGAGATGCTCACGAATCATGATCACTCGTCACTGCTCCGCCCCTCGAGACAATGCTGTGGTGATGATCCGAAAGTCGACACACACACCAACACAGGCCTTCTTTTCTCTGCTGTTTTTGTGGTTGCGGATTGTCACCGTTGAAACAGTGGAGGCGAACAATTTAGTCATAAATATGTGTACGAATATAAATACACCTTGTAAGCTAATAAGTTGTTCTATAACAAATTCTAATTGTGGTTTTAGAAATTCATTATATATATATATATATATATATATATGTACACGTTAGGGCCACACGAAACAAAGTGACAACAGGTCGATTCAAATCTATAGCATAGAAACATTGAAAAACCTCAAGAGTATGCTTTATCTGAGGGCAGTCAACTTTTTCAATATATATTAAACAATGATGACTAACATTATGCATAGTTCTCTTTTAGGAACATTTCAATATATGTGCTACCAATGTCTGTGCTGCAAATGCCATCATTGATCCAATCGTGGCGTCCTTCATAATAATTGTTTCAAATGATTTCTTAAGTTCCTCGGTCGACCGAGTGGTTCAGCCCACCCTACATTGTGCATTCACGAAGCGTTAATGTCTCACCATACATACATACGCACTTTTAACGGTCGTGAACAGGACAACCAGGCTCATAAGGCAATTTGTTCATCCAGGTCACGACAACACACCCTATGCGCAACAAAGGCGCTAACAGCTACGAAAGGCGGCCTTTTTCTTACAGTCTACCGGAGAGTTAATCAAATGCTTTAGGCATCAAACCAACTTTTTCCCCAATATTTGATTTTCGTTACGAAAAGGATGCACTCAAATAGAAAAACATAGAAATTATGAGGGCGGGTACTGAGTTCGAGCCTTTCGTACAACTAAAACATAATATATAGATATAAAAACAAAATTGGAAATCGACACAGATAAATGAATATAAGCCTACATTTTCATGCTAGTGCACTGTGTACAATTGTTGTTACAAATGCTGGGAATCCGCCAGTGAAAGCAATATTTATGTGTGTCTATCAGGGTGGCTATATGAAGCCTCCGACTAAAATCGAACTCAGCGGAGTACAGAGTCTCGCAACATAGGATTGTGCAAATGTCTGAGATGGATCCCTACGAAACGTTGCACACCACCCGAAACGGACCATCCGGTGACATTCCTGCTCCTTAGTATATTATTTTACAGGAATATATATATAACATAACATAACATAACATTTGCGGTTTATTTCCGGAACTGCAATTTTACAATGCTTAAGTTCTCGATTAAAAAATAGGGTAAAAGTAAGGCGGCCTATATATATATATACCCTTTATATATATATATATATACTACTTTTACCCTATATATATATACGTATACTAGAGACTTTGGGAAATGCTGAAAAATGCACACACAACTTAGATATTGAGCTGGAGGTTTCGCAATTTCGTTTCGGGTTCCAAAACACCTGTAGAGTTCATCAGACGGTGGCACATGACTTCCAGAGGTGAAAATTTAAATCATCTTATTAACAAGATAAGGCGCGTTAATAAGCCAGTCAGTTTCGAAAAAAATAAAATAAAGAAAACGACCTGCAGGTAACAGTTTGAAAGGAGAGGATTACAAAGGTGAGAGATAAAAGAGCACTATCTATGCAATCACGATACAGCCATGCTGAACAGCAGTGACTACAATAGCCACTTAAAGGGGGGTGGAGGTAAAGAGATGAAATCATAGCAACGAGAATTGCCTAGCATAGTCACGGCTCGTTCTTGGGAGGATTCAGCTAACAATACAAACACTAAGGGTACGAATGAGCCCGGCAACATTAGACAACAGTGTAGACCTCACCGATGGGATAGCAATGAGAGCTACTTTGGACCGCCTTGACACTTGCGGAACATCTATCCACACCTAAGGACGATTGACGCCTTTCCATGGCATCAGCGCACAATCATGGGAGGGAGCTATTATAGCTAGTAACCAAGCCAGTACCTCCCACTGCCAGCAAATACAACACAACACATGTGGCCCTTAGGCAATTGGCAGGACGTCACCTGTTGGAACAACGACTCGGCTACGAAGAAGCAGAGAATACTGCAACCGACTGCCACAAGCCATCAAAAGTGGGTTCTCGATGGAGCGCGTATACTTCGCCGATTCGCAGTGGAACAGATGAGCTAGACTTATTCATGTGTATGTTAGCAGAACGCTTTCGCATCGTACGCTTTTTTTTCAAGTGGGCACCCAAAACGCTAGGCTCCCAAGCGACAACAGATTTGATCCGATGAGAGGTGTATGATAGTCGTTTGGTCGATAATGAATATATGATTGAACCGTGTGAAAAGGCAATAGAATTTTGGCAATCAACGTGTAGGTGTCAAAGGAGAAGGTGCGTCCCATGAGCATCCGCAGCCCTGGTGAGCAGGGCTAGGTGACGAGGGGGCGGTGCTGAAGAGCGAAGTCCCTTTTAGTCTCGAAGCGACGGAACCGGTGATGACCGATCAAATAGAGTCTTTGTCATTTATTGTCGATCAACGAAAAAGAGAATCAAGCAAAGCATGCGACCATTTTTGAACGACGAAGCTCATGAAAACAAACACAAAAGGTGTGTGCTGGGTATTACCGACGCGATGGCATACTTAGCACACTTGCACTGGGTACAGTTAACAAGATAAAACCTTATGTATCGATTTCAGCAATGCGATTTACGACATCGCTGAAGTATGACATCGGGCAAGGTTCACGTAAGGATGGATTAAATAGTGAAAACATTTGGTTCATCCTATGTGAGGTATGATTTGTCCTCCCGGCTAATATGGGCCACACTCCACTAGTTCAATATTGCAAATCTCAACTCAGTGCGAGTGACAGCCATAGGAGGGATGGTAGCACCATTTCTTGCGCGATTTGGCCGGATGTTTTATTTATCGCGTTGATAGTATAACTATTCTGATTGAATCTCTTATACATTCGAATGTTGGCAGTGGAGATAATGCATTTTAACGGTAGAAGGAAAATTAATATGCTCTTTGGTAGATCACATCAAAAAAAATTTGGTTTGAAAGACTCTTTCAAGCGCCTCGAAATGTTTCCTTAATTATGGCCTCTTGACAGCTGAAAGATAACAGCACTTGGGCATGACTAAGCTCTTATAAAGAGCAACACAGAGATCAGCCTTTTGACAATAAAGCATCTGAAAATCGTGCTACAAATCTGCGAGGTTGAACACTCAATGGCACTGAGATCGTAGGATCAATAAGATGTAACTATTGCACCGACGCCCCTCATGGACGTCCATGTTGTGTTTGTACCTAATTTGCTTAAGTTATGGGTCACCCCGTTTGGAGGACCATTGTTCAACTATATATATGATATTCTCTGTCATGTTTAGCAGCGGCTGAACATAACCCCGAGAGTTCTACCGATGTGATAACTGTGGATACAACTATACTTTTAGTATCAGTGTACAAATTCTGAAACTTAGAGATCAGGAACTTGTGGCTGACACATTCAAAAGCTCCCACAATATCTAAGTAGACGAAATCCAAGTTCCGCTTAGCAGTTTAGTGCATAGATTAACTAGGAACAGTCTCAGTAGATTTCCTCTTTGTAAAGTCATGCTGATCCTTACCCAGAAGGTCTTTAGACCAGAGGTAGTGATAAATATGATCTACATTTATTTTCTACAACAAAAGTCAGCCAATGAAGTCCTGAGCAACGGTAGCCTGTTTGTTCCTTTGTGAACGGGTTTTACAATTTAACGACTAATGAGGTCAGGTACTTCACAGAATGTCGAAATTTCACATAAATTCATCTAATAGTCTTGTGATGCCCAAATGTGCGTGCTGTTACGAGGTGTAGCTACCGTGCTTTAAAGAGGATATTGTATTATTGAATGGTGTTTTATGTATCCAAATTTACCACATCTAAGTCAGAGAGAGGAGCGTATCGCGCTCTAATGGTAGTTCGAACAGACTGAATAGATCGGTCATTTGCTTGGCGTGTGGCAACAGACAATTTCTAAAATTATCTACTTCGCTTTGAGTCATTTATTACATTTTATGAGAATTTTATTTTAACGATGGTATTGTAAAAATATTTCTTTCAAACATTACTATTATTGTTCATTTTGATTCAATAAAAACGAATTGGATTGATGATTATTTTAATTACTGTATGCGATAGGGGCTTTAAGCGCATTGTGAACGTCCAAAAATGTGTGCATTTTAAAATGTTAAATAGTACACATATTATTAAAATAAATGCTCATATCAGGCCACTCTGCCCGGTAATATCTATCCTTCTGATCAATTTGGAAGCACTTCTAGTTGATTTTGGTATCGATAACAGTCTACGATAACGTTTACATTTTCGCGAATTCTCGTCAAAATATAGCTTAGGCCGCGACTCCCCCCCGATCCATGCAATACGAGTAAAGTCGGAGTCAAGCAGCTGATTTAAAATGGATTGAGTTGTCAATAGCCAGTTGAAGGTTGGCGGCTGAGTTGCTGATGCTCCTGCCTGATCGGATCAGATCCGATCGGATCTAATCGGAATGAATTTCCTCGCATTGCCGCGTATAGCGCCTCATCGTTCGTATTCATGTTGTTGTGATGACTCGTTGTTTTGGCTTGTAATCGTTGTAAGTCGTCTCTAACAGGAGGAGGAGGAGGAGCGGAACAATCAGCCAGGCCCTTCTTGGTCAGCGACCCACTGATGCTACTGGTTATAAATACAATTGTGTCACTCTAAAGTTCTATTTTGTTCGCCACTCATTCATTCAGTCACTGTGGCAGTGAAAAGTGTCCTGTTCAGGTTGTGTCGCGATTCTGTTGTTGTCGTCGTGGCGGCAGCGGTGGCGGCGGCGGCGGCTGCCTGCGTTATGCGGATTGGATTGGATCTCTGTCCTGCTCCTGATCGTTTGTCTGATTTGCGAACATCTCGAATCATCATTCGAGTGACATGATGCAGCAGCAGCAGCAGCAGAAACAACAGCCACCACCACCACAACTACTATGACCAAAACAGCGGCAGTTGGTCCTCCTCCGACTGCTGCTGCTGCCGCCGCCGCTGCCTGAGTGGATGTTTCGTGACTGGAAGCCATTGCCACCATCAATTCGTGGTCCCGTCAATGGGAGAGCAACTTCTTCAATACAATTACTATTGACTCGCCGACATCGTGCTTTCGACTTTCGAGTGGTAGTCGCGATCGCTCGAGTGTCGTGCAGCGCCAGCAGCAGAAACGATACGATGACAGTATTATTGCATGCGGTGCGACATGCACACATACAGCGAGTACAGACGAGAGCCCCCCTTCTCTCTCTCTCTGTTAAAACATTGAACAAGACAGACGAAGCCAGTTAGTTATTCTACGCTTCGAAATGCGAACATGTAGCCATAGTCGGCATCAAAAAGTTATCTTTGTCGTCTCCGAAGGGGAAATGTGACGAGGAACCATATTTCGTCCATTTGTGAGAACATTAAGCAATTTGTAGAACTTTTTAGAAGCAATTGATGAAACTTTTAAAAGGTCGCCATTTGCTATTGTTGTGCGGCCGCCGTCGCTGCGGCGGGCTTATAACGATCGGCAATTTGGAGTTCAGAATTTCTTACTGGACGACCCCTATTGTACGACGGACTTGATTTTGGTTGACGATAGGATTTCATAAGCTGACGATAATATCTTCTAATTTCAAGATTGGAACTAAATAGATCCGCAAATAAACCAGAGAGAGAGACCCCCGCCACCAGGTTAATCAGCACCACTTCCATATTTCGATTCTATCAGCCTTGAGAGAACTGTCATCTGTTTATAAGATTCATACCAAACGGGAAATCCGGTTTCGTATTTTGCCGAAATTTGGCTACGGTACATACTCTCTAACTTCAAGTTAGGTGTTGGCTTTAAAAAAAGGTGTTGGTTTTTAAATTATTATAATGTTATGCTTAGGCGAAACATTTACAATCTCACGTTAGCTAGGTGGGTGGACATTAAATTACTTGTTATCAGTCTTATAATGGTGCAATTAAGCCCTCGTTGTCCGCTTTTATTATTTTCGACGATTGCATTGACCTATGCCACTCAGAGCGTTTCTGCCACTTCGGTAGTTTTTTGTTTTTAATGAGGTTGGGGCAAAATCCGTTATAGACATCTGACCTCACATGTGAGGTGTTTGCCTAGGTAATGTCGGACACGCACCGACTAAAACCCCGAACCGATTGCTAACTTGGGCCACTGTCAGAAACTGTGCAGGAAGAATACTGCCACCTGTATGGAATACACCATACCACTTCGGTATGGTGTATTCTATACAGCCTATAAGAGGCACCCAATATGAAATGTTCACTTCAAGCAGCGTTCTTATAACCAAAACGGACTCCCTTTGACGGCACGCCTCCGGCTTATTTTCCATCATAGATTTCTCGGTCCTTATCCGTGTAGCTGGACCATTCCGAGAAATGTCAGGAGGAAAGCTCCACATTTACCTGAGGACCTTGAGCAGGATTTCAACCGGGGACATGCGCCGCTGCCAGGCTATTTATTCAACCTTCGTTTACTTCTCCGTTCAGACATTTCTTCGTATTTATCCGTATGGTGTGATGTCACAGAGATGCCCAGGCTAAGTAGACGTTTGTCCTCGGTTTTCGGAGCAGCGAGACCGCTTGCACCTTCTATTGTGTTGCATTGTTCTACACAATTGTATCAGCTTCATCATCATCTCGTGGCTGGTGTTCGATAACAGTTACATCCTTTACATCGAGCTACCACTATCCTACAAATGTTTTACTACAACTCATTCAGTCAGGGAGGCATTTACTTCCCATACTGTGCCGTCAGTTACTTTCGAGATTTTCGGAAAGAAAATACGTAACCTCATTTGTATTGGGGGTTTTGATGTAGGGCATTCTTGAACCATAGGTCTAAAATTCAATTCAATGCAAAGACTCCTTTATTTAGAGCCAAGGTGTAACCCCATGTACAATCGTTTAAGCAAATATAATTTTACTTACAGGATTTTTTCTATATTTAATTTATCAGTATTTTAAGCCTTAGAGGGCGAGCGGCTATCCACGCGTAGATGTTATTTCTACGCTCACTGTGTGTGCACGAACTCGATTGCACGAATGATTTGGCTACTGCGTGAGTCATTTCCACGTAACGCAACAAATCTATCAACCATTCACACTTTGTTTGCATAATTTATGAAAGTGTACTGATATCAGCAGTATTATGCAGATCACCTATAGACTTGAAAGGGATGGAGTCATTGACCCTGCAAAGAAATCCATTTTGCATAATTTCTGAGGCTTTTCTATCTGTTTTGTCAAATACGGCCTCTAAACAACAGAGCAATATACAACAGGTTGGAAACAATGGGAACAATGAAAGCATTGTGGAGCGTAACGTATTTAGAAATCAACAACAAGGGAAGCAGTCTCACTTACAGAGTTTACAGATAGCATCGCTTCCGTAATATGAGAGTTCAAGTCAAGGGGCGGGCTGGCGACTGTACCCAGGTCCGTTGTAGTGTCAGCTCAGGGATCACCTTTTAAATAAGTATTCGAAGGTGTGGTTACAGGATGCGAGCACAATATGTTTCGGTACGAAGATCAACATAGCGTTTTCCATCCACCATCCCACAATAGCACCTATTGCGGACCGCAAGAGTTTCTTCCCTCGAGGGTAATCACTGGGCCCATAGAGCTTCAAGTCATCTGCAGGGAGTTTGTGAACGATATCCCTGAGAAGTGCAGTTTTGAGATCTAAAATGAAGATACGAAACAGCAGAACGTCCATACAAAAACCTGGCGGGACACCCAAGGGACACTCGCCGAAGAACCTAGCTTCCTGTTAACCCAGACTCTGAACTGTCTCTCCGTGAGGTAATTTTCAATGCTCGTAGGATCAATGTCAAGTTTGCCCAGCTTTAGAAACAAGCGAGAGAGACTTTATCGAACGCCCCGAAGATATCGCAGTAAACACAGTCAAACTTCTTCTACTATTCGAGTTTAAAGCCATCCGAGTTCTGTACCATGTCGACCAACTGCGAATGTGGAGCGACCTTTGGTAAAAAGCCATATCAAAATTATTATGATTGACATTCCAGAGCGAATGCTTTATAAGAAATAATGCAAAAAAATCTCACACTGTATATAAATAAATCGTGATGAGATTTTTTAGCTTGTGGGAAATAGTTTTCGAGAGATTCTGACATCGGAGCATGTGCGTTACAGTTAGGTGTATAGAAGCTATTCAACTTCGCTATGTTCCTCTATGTACTTGTTTATGTTCACATAGAAGTAATTTCAAGTTAACCGACACACACTTGAATGAACCGGATCCAATATCCCTCGTGTGTGGGACCAAATATCTTCAACAAACCTGTAATACTCTCGCTTGGAAGGCACAGCTGATGTGTCAAGGTATCACCATTTGGACAAACGCAGAGGAAAGTCTAGGAGTTATTTAATTTTTCTCAAACATAACAGTATATGCATTACTACAATGTGAATCATATTTCTGAACACGCGGCCATAGTAATTTTGAAAAAAGCATGGCCGTTGATGAAACAATGAAATATGTATGACTGATCAGTATACGCATGAAAATAATAAAATAATTTTGTTTCTTTACACCTTTATTAGGTAAATGTGTACATAATAAAACGCATTTAGGATATATACGACATAATGAACGCTTTTATGAACTCGCCAGTAGACTAAGCGAGATGTTTGACCCGCACCTTTTCGCATGATATCGAGTGCGGGTCTCTCCGCATTGGCAGACTGGTTTATATCACTTCTCTTTAGCTCATATTCATAATGGAAGTGTCGGAAACTTCACGCGTTTGATTTCGAGAATTACTTGGCTGCGAGGTGTTCCCTTATGTTGCCATTATTAGCGGTATTACAAATGACGAGCAAGGGGCACTCTTAAGTCGAATGGGGCGAGCGCAGTTTTGATAATAAAATTAATTCCCAAATAAGTGAAGTAATTATGCACTGGACAACGCTGCCTCCCAACCGGAGTGAGCCTGTGGCAGGGGGGCATAGGGACCCCACAACGGAACTTCATTACCTCGATTTTTTGCAGCGTCACTCCAATTGCATTACAATGAAAATGAGCGAGGTACAACGCATGGGGGCCATTCGTGAGATGGATGCAGTCATGAGGGATATACTGCGTAAGTTTGAAAAAATATTTGTGAATATAAATATTTTTTGTAAAAATTGTATATATAATATATTTAATATATAAAAATTGTAAAAATTGTATATATAATATATTTAATATATAAAAATTGTATATATAATATATTATATAATATATTTTTTATAAAAATTGGCGATTGTATTTACGGGTATATTAACGAATTTTTGTTAGTTACTTTTAGAAAAAAGAATAGCGCCGATGTGTTAGTAACAAAACACATTTGATTGCACCCATCTCAAGTTCTCCACTCGTTGTCCTCGAAAGTAGCAATAGTCTGTTGAGAGTAGCAATAAAGAAACAAGAATAACTACATCTTATCTTCAGCGAGTGTCGACCTTCTCGATTTTAAAGGTGCAATTTATTCGCTAAAGATAGAAATTATGAGGTTGGTCGTGGTGGTGGTCTCGAGTAGAGTACAGGTGATACGGTGTCATCGTTTTGAGACTAATTAAGTACCCATCGTAAAACCATATCCCAAGAATCATCCCATGATTTCATGGGCATACAGATAGAGGAAAAGACCAATGGTAGATCCAGGCGAACGATTTTATGATAGCATTAGCACACAGCGAGCCGCGGCTATCGAGAGCCGAGATACAGAGAGAGCGAGAGAGAATTGTGACAACGATAATGATCACATGCGAATGTGATGATTTGGAGTTTATCTAAATAGCTTTTAGGAAAATTTCAAACAGCGTAACCAATGGACAATTGCATACTGGCCAAGAAATACTATTCTCTGTAGGATAAATATCATGATAATACTGCGGATACATGCAGAAGGCTTGCATATAGTTTTTACCTCAAATCGAGCATTATTTCAAAATGTTGCCTTCTTCATTTGAGTGGATTAACTCGGGCCGGCAAGGCACGCTCCAATTACAAGGTAAACTGCTTCGTATGTTCCAAAGTAATTAATTAATTTAGTTATATATAAATAATATATATTTATTATAATATATTAAACGTTACAATAGGTCGGAATTTCTAGGGATTATGGGGGTGGGGGGGGGTGAGGACGACAACGTCCCGAGGAAGGCGATGGCATTGCCTCTCTGCACAGCGAGGGACAGGCGCTGCAGGAGGAAAGAGCCAGCGCGCTTGTCCCCGGTGGCGCGGATCAACCTGTGGTAGACCCCCTCGAGGAAGTTCGCCGTGAGAGGGCCGTGCCCGCCCAGGGTCTCAAAGGCGAGGGGGGAAAACAGGTGCGTTGCTTGGAGTGCGGCGTACTTCCTCAGCTTTGCCCGCTCCGCACGCGCTACTGCGTAACCGGGGATGGTTGCACAGTGGTTGACATAAGAGGGTGCTAGAGTGTCAACCACAGTGCCGTCCCAAACCAGGTGCTGCCCGCGATGGAAGGGGACAAGGGTGAGGCCGTAAGGGCGGCGCCCGTCAGAGGTGTCGAGGCCCTGTGGCTCCCTTGTGCAAGGAATACCGGCGGAGTGGAGGGCCCTCACGAGCGTGTCATTAAGCATCGTGTGTCGGCGGTAGTTTGTATTTTGCTAACTACAAGCTCTTGTGTTCACACTAGATAATTGAAACATTTTATTACAGTTTAAATATTGACTACATTATTTTAAGTTCACTTCAAACAAAGGAGAAGTGTGAGTACACAATTTTTTTGGTGTGAAATAGCTCTTTATTGAATTACAGCAAAGGTACTGAGCGCGCGAGATTACTGACGACGGTAGCCATAAAAGAGTAAATCTCCCAACATATAAGTAGAATCCGTGGCACCTTCGGTATCGATAGTAGAGGCTTAGCCTAATAGAAGATTTTTACCTTATCTAGGTATTACCGTGGTTTGGTTTTCTGACTAGAATTGCGTGAGCTGAAAAATGTCTGACATAAGCATAAGCACTTTGATAATAGTGCCGTATTCTATTGCTTAGCGCATTCCACAAGTAATAGTATCCACATTGGTATCCCACAAGGCCTTTCTGGCATTCCAGGAGTTAGGAAATACCGGGACGAAGAAGAATGTCTATATTCACCTCATACAATTGGTAAATACTATGATGTGTGAGCTCGCAACACCTTAATTGTACCTTTATTTAGAGACAGTAAATATTTTATGTTTTGGTAGAGACGCTATGCTTGTTTATGTAGCACATTGATGTAAGCATGTTCTCCCCGTAATCGTAAATGTAATTAATTAGCGCATCTCAAATCGACTACACCGAACACATAAGCCCAAGTAGCATAAATTTAACAAACAGTATCCAACGGTAGGTCGGCAGTTCAGTTAAATAATTATTTAAATTGTCGTCTGAAATATATCAATTATTATTGCACTGCTGAAGCAGTGGTTTCCGGCTGCCAAGTGACTGATCAGCCGCCGATTGTCACGTGCAACTTTTAGGTTATGGTTTATGTTCTAAGACTAGTATCCCTAATTCTGCGTCGAATTCTGTCGCATCCCTATTTGGGTCTCTTAGCATTCATCAATGTTTATTCTCTGTGAGAAGTCTGCTCTCTCTCTTTCTGGGTGTATGATACGAAATGAAATGATGGAGCTGTTTCGTATGACCCGACTCAAGTTTCATGAAACGGTAGCTGCATAATTATGCCGCTTTCCCTGAGGCTTGGAAACGCCTGTCTCACGCTGCACGTTCACTTATGCTAAGGAGACTCAACCTGCATAGGGAACTTCGTAAGGCACCGTTTTTGAAATTTTAGAGGGCAGAGAAAGAGAGAGAGAGAGAAGAAAAAGGATCATTGAACGAACGGCATGTTCAAGGATAGGACATGGGCAGCTCGAGTGGCAGGTCGGGCGGTCGGTAGATGGGTGGGTGTGTGTTTGGGCACGCCTCTTAGGCTCTTCTTGCCCCGATATTGTTGAAGTCTGTGAACGTAGTGCTGCTACTGGCGAGGCTGCTGGCGTTGGTCGCTCGTTTTGGTTCGGGCAGCCAGGACGAGAGCATGAGGAGGTGGAGGAGGAAGCACTTGGCAGTTGTTGTGTGTTCCGCAGCGTTGCAAGCTCGAGTTGTGTTGAACGGGCCGGGTGGATCCTCTACACGTCCGTTCTGGCCATTTTCGAAATGGTCCTGGCTGTGTATGGAACCCGTGGCAAGCACAGAACAGCGAAGCTGTGAAGGGACGACCGAAGGAAGAGAGCACTCGGCCGCGCGTGCAGCATGAAGGGAGAGAGAGAGAGAGAGAGAGAGAGAGAGAGAGAGAGGCAGGTAGGTAGGTAGGTAAAGATACACGTTGGCAGGGAGAGAACGCTACGGACACCGTCGAGTCGTATTTGTCGTCATAGTCTCTCTCTCTCTCTCTCACTATATTTTCTCGCGTTCTCTCTACTGACGAGGGTTGCCTGACCGGCTCCCATCACGTCGAGACTTGTTCATGGAGAAGGAAGGAAAGAACGAAGGAAGGAAGAAAGGAAGGAAGGGTATTTGATTAGGGGGCGGATGGCTGGTGGCTCCAACCGGTGCCTGATGATGAGCTGTCTGCTATCTGGATTGAACGGACGAGACGAACCAACCAACTATCTATCTATTTAACATAGTACACGAGCTGGTGGCGTGCACCTCGGTCGCCGCCGCTGCTGCTTCTGCCGCATCGGACAACGCTCGGGGGCGCGCGCGCGGGCGCGCGAGCGAGCCCTTCGAGGCCGAGGCCGCCATCGCAGCCGCTGTGACGAGCACTGCAACTACTCGTGCTGCCAGATAAAGATATCAGCCAAGCGGCTGAACATACGTTTCGCTCGTTCTCCCCTTCTCCATCAGCACCAACACTCACTCACCCTATATATATATATATATGTCTCGTTTGCTAGCTCATACAGTCTCTATGATTCTCTCACTGGACGACGCCACAATGATCCCTAACGGGGTGGCAGCAGCAGCAGCATCTCCAAGCTTGTTCCCTTCTCTTCTCCGTTAGTGAAGAGTAGGCGCTCAGGAGAGGGCGCAGTTTCTTGGGTTGAACGAATACTCAAGGAACGTGCGCTAATTCGTCTCATCATATTATCTCGTTTGCTACCTCACGTGTTACTTGACGGCTACGTCTCTGGCTGTTTAAAAGTCAGAAGTTGCAGGCTCAAACCCAGCCTTGACCCAGTGCCTACTCAACATGTGTGAATAAACATAGAAAGTAATGGATAGTTCAATCAAATCATTCACTAAATGACCCTCGATTTATTTGGTTGCAGCTTATTCACATGAGTAAACGTAATAGTGCTAAGTTCGTAATCCATTTTTCCGCCAGAAAAAAGGTATCATTGCACGTGGTCACGTATTCCGTAAATGGGATATGTCGTAAATCGTAGATTGTGGTTCATGATTCGGTTCGGAAGGGCACTGCGTTCTCGCCTCACCCTTCTCGTGTACGAAGCCGCCGTCAACCGGTCACGCTATGTCTTTATTTGCAAGTGGAAGAAATATGATCCGGGCAACGCCCCGAATTCTATCCCTCTATTGAGCCGTACTCAACAACCAGACGGGCTAGGCCCTCCCCCTCGTTGTGTAGCTAGCCTGCTCATCCTTGTAATAGCTACATCACATCTCTCTCTCTCTCAACATCCCGCTCGCTAGCATAACATAGCCTTCGCTAGAACGCCTTTGACGGCGGCACCATCGGCGTCAGCTGTTCATACTCTCAGTCGTCGCCCTGCTGCTGACTCTCTGCCCGCCTAGTTGGTTTTCTCTCTCTCTGTGTGGGTCTTGTCTCCATTCCTCTCCTATCTAGGTTGGTAGGTAGGTGGCCGGCTGGCTGACTCGCTCCCTCCCTCCCTCGCTCGCTCGCTTGTTCGTTCACTCGCTCGCTCGTCTGCCCGCCGCCTGCCCTTGCCCTGTCCCGTCCTGACCTGACCTGGCTAAGGGAGACGCACGGCAGAACGCAGCCGTATTCGCAGACCCAAGGCCCGTTTGAGGTGGCTCCCTATATTGGCCACCCTCGGGTTCCCCTATCACGTGGCGAACGGAGCCGTGGACGGGCGATTGCACGACTACGGTGATCACGATGTCGACCCTGCCAAGCGAAGTATCCATTCGCGGCCCCGCCAAATGTATCCACCCGATTGGCCACTATACACGTAATTGCTCACAGGCTTTAAGGGATCGGTGGTTGCCGAGTCATGCGGCATCTATCTTCTCGAGATTCAAAGCACCATTTCCTGTTGCTACCACATAGAGATGAGATAGATGCCTGTCATATTCTCTCTGCGATCATCGGCAAAGGCGAACACACGGGACTGAGAGGACAGCCTGGAATCTACAAGAGAGGTGCTTGGGAACGTAGCACGTGGGGCCAGTTGTATAGATCCGCCCGTTTACCCAATAGAGACGCTCAAGGGGAGCCCAGGCGTCTAGTGAAGTCGAGCATCCAGATTTGCGTCAAATGAGAGCCCTTGTGAATGAGAGGGCAGCCATGTCTACGGACCAATTCTAAAGTATACAGCTTTTACGTATGAAAATCATAGCGAGTGCATCACGTAAACTCAACAGAACAAACGGTGATTATCGCGCTGTCGAAAATTAACCCTAATCGCATTTGACAGGTTGAGTATATTGCTGGACATAGCAGTTGCTTTGTCAATACAGTTGCTTGAATTTGTAAGCTCTAGAAATTATACTTTAAATAGTGTACAAGGGCGGTCTTGCAAGTGTCCTATGATAAATGGTGTAACGCATTCAGGGTTACTGGGGCCAAATTTTGATAATTTTAAGGATGTATTATTATCATCTTACGTGCATTATTATCTTCCAAGTTAGGTAGTGGCGCCTGTTAATTCTTCCCACTTCGATGAAAGAGATTAGCAACTCGTTTCGTGTTGTTTCGTGACTCAGCTCACCTTCCCCGTAGACGTTTCTCTTAAATAGATAAACCCAATAAACCCGTTGGCTTTTCAAGATGATCAGCGGGAATCACATCAAGGTTGGTGACCGCTTTGATTCGCGAAGATGTCTTCGTTACGTGTCCCTGTCGACAGGTCAAATTCGCGACCCCACGAATTCCAAGCCCATTGCGTTATTCGTTAGGCGACTCAAGGCTGAGGGTTTATGTTCTACCTTTTTCGGCCTTCAAATATTCCGTCCACATAATCTCTTTTAAATATTTAATCAACCAACGTATTATAGCTATACTTATATCACTTGACGACGTTGAGGCCATCGCCACTGAGCGCTTATCTGCTTCATTATGAATAACTATATAGACGTGAAACTTAAATTTCAAGATATATAGCCTCTCATATATAGCCTATATATAGCCTTATCATAGTGTATCTACGAGGTATACAGAATCACAGTTCGTCGATTCTTGCAGCATCGGAACGTGGGAGATGAAAGGGCGAGCGGGCGATCTAATATTGAGATGCGCTGCCTGATTTCAGCGTACCCCAGTTTACGGCCGCAGAGTCGCCTAAAGAATATGTTACACTATGGCAGCAGCGCATCTGGCCATAACAACACGATATGACTCGTTTGTCGGCTCTAGGCCATAAGCACCCTATGCTGGACAGATGCATCTGATGGTAAATCTCCCACGCGCCCCGAGAGCGCAGCCCACCCCCCTCCCCGCGGGTGAATTCTCCCGGAGATGGATTCACCCTTTGGCCTGGCTGGTGGCTGCGTAGCAGCATGTCAAAGCATCCATGCGGCTGTAAACCTCGTCTGGGGGAAGCTTGACGGAGCAATTCGGACAACCTCACTGTTGGTGTACGACGTGTGAACTCGCCGCTCATGAGGGATGATGGCATGACATCCCCACCCGGAGGCAGTTGCCACCCGAAAATAGTCTACGATTGCTCCACGTTACCGTCGTCCAATACGAATCTATGTTGATACACACATGGATGCCCGGTGGTTTAGTAAAGATCTCGATTCAGGATGGATTCTCGCACCGTGTGCACAAATCACACATGCGCCACATAACATTCACCATGAAAGTGTTATCCGAATAAGTTACAAAAAAAACTTCACTGAACCTTGCTCACGAATGTATCCGAGTTTCTTCGGCCGCCTGCAACTGTGGATTCTGGTGAAGTTGGAATATGTCAATAATTAGCCGCTGGTAAAACACCTGAAGGATGATGGACTACTCAGCAGCTGACTAGATTCGTTACTGAGTGGGCGCATTCAGCAGTAACTGCTCGTCGTCGTTATTTTCTATAACAGAACACCAAATTTGCGAGCTACCTGACATAGCCTCCTTGGTGAGAACCGAAAGTCTATTGCCAATAAAATGAACATATCGGCGTTTCTTAAAGTTACATTTTTATCAAAAACATTTTACAGCAAACATCGTTTATTAGTAATGCCGTCCGATTACATAAATTTTAGCAACTTGCGGCAGTGATTGCGTCGACTGTGTTGCGACTGAATTGCGTAGTTGTTGTTAGCCTTGCCGCTGTTGCTCTTGTTGTGTCAGGGCTCGTCACCTTTTTGGGAGGATGTATCCGTTTATGCCTATCTATTATTATATAATACCCAGATGTGGGGTAAAATACAATCATTTATATATCGAGAGTCGATATTTATATATACGAAGCGCTCGAATCGACCGTTTCTGTTCATCCTTCAAGCATCCAGTCGATTGTCGTTCTTGCTACAACACTCTTTAGAAATCGTTGTAGGAACTTGATGTTGTTTTGTTGTTCGTTAACTGCTAATAATAACAACATTAATAAATAAAATATATGACACGGATCTAACATGTAGTGAGTGTCTAAAATTTTTCTACCGACTAAAATATGAAGCTATTCAACTTGTATTTAAAAGGTATATTGTTACATTGCTAAGCCACTATATTCGTATGGTATCTGCGTGTATGCAACCGTGGGATTAGTTAACAAACTTCAAAACTCACTACCAACCGTGCAATACCGCAGAAATATATATATGGCTATTATTATTATTATTATTATTATTATATTATTATTATTATTATTAATTATTATTATTATTATTATTATGTAAGGATAACAGATAAAATGTATACTAAGGCATGCTACGCTAAATAACGTTTCAATAAATAAATCTATAATATACATTGCATAGAGTACTTCTTTTGTCAATGACGATGCTTCTAATATCATCGTGCACTCTAATTGCGTTAAAGGATCAATGTAAGAACGCATGCATTGTTTTTAGACGGTCGGCCACGAATGCATATTGCATCATTTTGGTGGCGGCAAGGTCTGTGTGTTTACCAGCCGGCTAATAAATTGAAACGCTAGCACTCTCATTAATTTTTTTCAATACTCAAGGAAGACCGAAGATCTTAGCAGCGGGGGTCATTGTTGCTTGGGGTGCTGCTGGCTACCGTGGAGAAGACATGTGGCACAAAAACATAAAAAATAAGTATAGATATATAATGAATAATGTAATGTATGGATAGTTAGAAGGAGAGAGAGAGAGAGAGCAAGTCGTGCATTTTTCTCTTTCACGTCGTTTGTTTCTTGCACTTTCTTCTGCAATCGTTTCTTTCTCAGTCAATCTCCTCAGTCTCATCTCTCCTTTTGACTCCCGTCATCCCGAATGTTCCCGGATGTTCTCCTCGAACGGCGACGGGCAGCGGCATAAGACCGACTCGTTTGCTATTCATTGCGTCTCCTCCATAACAACGGCAGCAGCAGCAGCAGCAGGAGGAGCAACGGAGACACTGAGGCATGAGCCCTTCCGTTCCCTTTTCAGTGGCTCCGAAGAGCCACTTTTCGGAGCCGCCGGTCTGACAAACACCCAATTCACACACCCAGCCACCCACCCACCAATTCACACTCAATGCGCATAGACACATCGTACACACACATACTCCGAACACGAATACACGCAATAATAACACTACTACTACTTCTTCTTCTTCTTCTTCTACGAGCACTGCGACTGTGGACGTTGAAGCCTGGTGGGTCTCTGTGGCCGCCTCGATGCTCATCGTCTCCTCTGATCGTTTCTCCTGTGTTTGCTTTGCGTCGGTGTCACTGCATCGGCGGCGGCGGCGGCGGCGGGGGCTGCTTCTGCTGCTTTTTTGGTACAATATCTCCTCCTTCAATGTGCCAATGGGAAAATATATCGTGTCCGAGCACCGATGTCTGGTTTATGGTGTTTTCGTGTTGGTCGAACGATTGGCGGTCGCGGTTGTGGCTCGGTCATGGTGTTTTCGATGGTGTTACCGACAGCGAACGATGATGGCGATAGATCCCGTCGTCTTGTTCGACGCGGTCCTTCGCGATCCGCCTGAAGGATAATATTATGTGTGTTTGTGTGACGCGCCTGTGTATGTGTGTGTGTGTGTGTTATAGAGGCAGATTCGATGGACGAGAAAAAGGCACCAGAGACGAAGAAGGCCACGAGTCCGAAGCGTTGTGGTGAGGAACGGCGAATGGCGATTTGCTCAATGAACAGTCGCAACGACGACGACGACGAAAACGGAGGAGGAGCAGCAGCAGCAGGAGGAGGAACAGGATGAGGAGAATGAGGAGGAGGAGGAGGACGCGTTGTCGCCAAAGTCGACACAACGCGATGTGATGCGATCACCTATCTACCTATTGTGGCCTCGGTAGCGATCCCGCACTCTCAGGCCTTCTCGTTCACCCCGACCCAGCACACGATGAGCCCACAGGCGGTCAGATCACTTTGCACATTGGACACGCTGCGGTGAGCCCGCAACGAGTTCGGCCATTGAAAGCGACACACAGCAAAACACAGATTGCAAATATGGATATCGACCAGCTACAACAAGCACTATTACCTCGTGTGTATAACATGTTGCTTACACTAAGTGAGTCGTGCTCAAAGGACAAATACTTGAGAGAAAAAAAAAGTAGCAGGAATGAATGACAACTAGAAACAACGAAGCAAACAAAATGACCTGTAGCGTTAACAATCTATGCACATTAGGGACTGTCGCATATTATTGTGTGACACGCTGGAGCAGATCCAAGACGATCAATCGAAGAGTCATCAGGTCTGTTGTCTGCTATACATTATATAGCACTTGCTGTGTTGTTGCTGGCGTCAGTGTCAAGAACCCTGCCACTGTTTTAGTGTTAAATGAAACGAGCATAGATCGACAGCGACACACATCTTCACCAGACGACAGACGACGATTCTGCGAAATGGAACGTCAGACAAAGTATCGTATAATAATAACAATAATAATACTTACAATAGAAGTTGATATTGCGTTCGAAGGTTTGAAGCGTTCTTATTACAAGGCATATCTATCTTTCTACGCTTCTATCTTCCTCAAACAACGTGCCCGGTATACTTACCGCCGCTATGACACCTACGGACTTGTTTAATAAAATACCTTTTTTTTTTTTAGAAATATTTATGTTCTAAAAGGCTCATCATGTGTGATATATTTGCTCCTAGTCCATTCAGGTAGCCACAGATAGATTAACCCAGTCAACCATTTACTGATTCGTCAAACATGGAGCGGTTCGTCGTCAAATTGGATGTGGCATTGTAGTAAATTGCCGATTGTATATGATACTATATTCACAAGCTATATTCCATTAATTCCCCGTTAATTATAATAGGCATGTGTAAATAAAACAAAATGAGATAATAGATGCCTACAGAACATTGATCTAAAGAACGACACACAAATCATCTCGAGTGGCTGATCTTATAGACTGCTAAATACAAATGAAACCGTTGAGGAGAACTATTGTATCTACAAAAAATCGCACTAACATTCTCTAGCTAGGATAGTGGTTATACGGCTGTCGGGACAAGAGTAGTATTATAATATTATATGTTATCGAGTGCGGGATGGCTTCGTCGTATACTAACCAGACAATGATCTGCGCATTTCGATTCATCCTTCGAGAGCCAGATGCTAACACGAAATGCAGTAGTATTTTTCACCATAATATTATCCATATATTTAATATTTCTACTCGTGTTATAGAGTCAAGAACACGATTATTTCAGTCATGGAAAGTTACTGGTTGCTCAGCTGTAACATAATTCGTTAGAATGTTTAGAGATCTAGTAGAGGTCCGCAAAGCTTGACAACACGTTTTCTGCTGAGGACGAAAGCTTTAGCTACAAAAACCTATGCTCACTATCGTGGCAAGTGGCCCACGGGGAACAGACCGCAACCGGAAGGAAACAGACATATTATAGCTGCGCTTGGAGTCGTGGGTGAGCACTCGTTGTCGAGACATGGCACGCTAAAGATTGCGCAGCGACAGCTGCAGTACCAGTGCCGGACACGTACCAAATAAATCACAATTTGTCGACAGTCGAAGCTATGGAGAGCTTCCGAAGAAGAAAGAGATCCGTGCGCCCAAAAGACTCGAAGCACGTCCGCTTGGCCCACCCACAGGCTCACATGAAGCGAGGTATAACAATGGACAACAGAGTGTAGCAGCCGAGAGATATAGAATAAGAAATTAAAGTTTACAAATCTAAATAAAACCCTCTTCGCTTGAGAGTGTCGAAATGTACAATGCGAGATACATGATTGGAATTCAACGCAGTTCGTGGAAATACAATTGCAACAAAAAAAACCATCTAGTTCCTACTTGTCGCAATGGTGTTAAGATGGCTCGGGAACTCTGAGGGACACTACATTGCTGGACGCAGATGGGCTCCTTAAAGCTAGGTGCTCTTCTTGTCCTTTAAAATAGTCGTCACTTTAGCCGAGCAAACGGCTCGGACCACTTCTAACAGCGGAACGGACGCACTTCTTATGTTGCAGCCTGGAAGCGAGTTGGTTGTGAACCAAGTGTTCTACATGAGAGGGCTCAATGCAGGTAGATGAGAGAGCTCCCTTGGCAATGGCCTGGACTGTGTAGTGCAACAACATAACAAGTAGGACACGACCAACAGGACAAGCGACAAAGAGCAAACTGCTGGCCACCAATACACATCGCTCGGGTGTCACGCATTCGAAGGCAGTGCTCTGACATTTTTCCTTGTATAATTTCCCTACGGACAGATCATTGGAATCTGGCGGCATTGACGCAACAACCTCAACAACAACTACAAAGAAATACGCTAGATCAGGCGAGGGAGCCCCGTATGATAACCGAAGTCTAATTTCACTTGAGTAAACTTTTCAATATAGAACTTAACACTTTTAGAACTATAAATCGTTGGTAAGCTGACATCAATTGACCACATTTGTATAAGTCTTCGATTAAGTGAATTGAGTCACATTTCCCGTCCATAGTCAACATTTCATTTTATACATATTTTATGTTATTAATTAATAAATATTTTATGCATATAAACATCACATATTATACTTTTTGTATCAATATTCAATATTTCTTCTTTCGCAGATCTAAGTGAAGTTTAGGAGCTGCATTTAGATGGTTCTCCTTCAAACTGAAACTGGTTGAATGTCTGTACATATATCATTACGCATGACTCACTATTTTAGGTTTTGGAAATCATCAATTGGAAGATTGAATTGTTTGAATTCTAAATACATTGGGAGAGTGTAATAATAATAATAGTCATAACAATAGTAATACTATTGACTGTAATCGAATAATTAAGTGGCGTATAATAATGAGAGTATTTTAAAAATTCTTACTGTTGCTTCATGTTCTAAGCTTCCCTTTAAAGCAGTAAGGTTAAGGGACGAGACGAACTCAACCAGGGCTAAATTCATATGTAATTATCCTCTAGGATTACCGTGGCATCGGAGAAGGATACGTATTTAAAACTAGTGTTTAATCTATAATATATAGTCCAGCAAATTATAGAAAATATTATATGCATAGGGTTGTTAAACAATTCGCACTACGTTAGCTATGTGCTGAAATAGTTCACGTCATGCATACACTATATATACATATATATATATATGTACGCTGTTCCTTCCAAACAAACTTATTTCTCACAAAGCTGTCTTTCAAATATTGCAGTATCGCAATTGTTTGTCCATTTGATGGGCCTTTAATCGTGTTCGATTGACACTGTTCAATGTATGTTGAAAACGTTGTGTACCACATTCATCGACACGTGCAGCGCTTGCGTAGCGTATGCACGATTACATAATTTTATTACGATACTATGAAACTGGCAATATTTCTAATTCGTTGAAGTGATAATGATGCCAAAGTATCCAGGATTGGAACATTTTCTAAAATGAGGGATCGATTAAAGGTGATCGCCTGCCTACCTATTTTACTTCGGCCGCTTTAACATGCATTGATCGCGATACAACACTTTCATGTTGACAACCAAGTTCGATTCGTTTAAAACCGGCAACATTTCAATAGTATTGCTAAAGGTATTTCCCCGCAATATGGAGGGTTGTCGTCTCACTTTGTAATTAAACTCATCTTGAAGTGACTTCTTGACGTTGATATCAACAATAACCATGTTATGCCGATGGCGATAACACCTGTTTGATCCGCTTTGGTCTTTTGGTAGAGTGTAGACGATATGATATTACATACATTTTATTTGCTAGAATTGCTTAAGAATATATACACACTACTAGTGCATGTATGTGTATATATATATATATATATATATATATATGTGTGTATATCCCTCCGATGTCGTTGAGCCTGTCTAGCGGTTGTATACGAGAGCGTGTGATGTCTGTGTGAGAGTGTGATGTCGTGACGCGGGCGATGCTGACTCAGGACGGATTTGGCGGATCAGCCACTCCAACCTCCGGCGCTGCACGCGACTTTCGCCCAAGCCCCGAGGATTTACTTCAGCGTTCTCCCGCCCAGCCTGAAGCCTTATTGCCCCCCCCCCCCCCCAACCACCGCCGCCCCCGCCGTCTTCTCTCGACTGGCTACCTAGTTAGAGGGCGAGAGTAGAGATCGAGATCGGCGCATTGGGGACTCAGGGAGCCGCGAAGAAGAAGTAGTGCTCTTCGGCACTTGCACACCGCCGTAGAAACGAGCTGCGTAAGACACCAAACGAGTAAATGACAGTAATGCGAGTAAAATAGAGAAAATTGCCCAGCCGTAAAGAAGAGGAGACTTTCAAGCCGAACACTGCCTGTCCGCATGTATAGCATTATATATAATACCACAAGTGCATGTTCCCTTCATACTATGCTTTGGTGTAGGACCTTTATTTATCCCATGACGTAGTTGAGATAGAAGTTTGCCGAAAGTTTGTGAAAATAAGTGAAAGCCGAATGTGGCCTTGTCTATTGCCACAATCGATGTTTTGCATGGCTCGTCGTGCTTGTTGTTGAGTAAATATATATTATTTTTCTTTTTATTATAACTACGTTGTATGGATTAGCTCGAGACAGCGATCCGTAGCGGGTTAACAGACATGGACGAATACGGTTATCTGGGCCACGAAGACGCAGCACCACATAAAGTAACGGAAACTTAAAATTCTAAAATATAAAATATAAAACTAAAATATAAAATATAAAATCCTTGTAAATATTAACATATCCTCCGCCAATTTGAAAGTATTAACCTTAAAAGATAGATCTTCCCAGGAAGGTCTTCAGAACATAATTCAGTACATACAATCTGCTCCAGCCTCGGAACGACGATTAATGCTGGCATATCAAAACAAGTATTATATATATGTTAAAAACAAGGGCGCACAATTGCAAAACATTTTGTCACTACTTTGCTTTTAACTACCCTCCACGAAGCTGTGCACCGATGAGAGGATAGTCAATCTCGTATTTAGCTTCCCTGCTGGATACGATATATATTTCACTCTCTTCCTTTTGCATCTATTTAGCCTCGAATCGATCCGTTTTTTCTCTTTGCTTTAGGAGGGTTCAGTGGGAGGAGGATCGTTGAGGCTGAGCGAGAAGGGGCCAAGACACGCTGCGCAGATAAAATTACTTTGCAATTAAAAGCCGACTGAGTGCTGGCCCGAGCCTGCCTCTGTGGCCCCACTTAACATTCAACTCGATGGCAAATGGCTCACACGAATTCAGGATTTCAGGCGATCTCTATGGGCTGGCTGTTGGATAACAAGAGTGAGATAGATAGAGAGAGAGAGAGAGAGAGTGGCGGATAGACTCCAACGGTACACCGCTTCGAAGGTGTGCGACTACGTACCCAATCGAGTGTCGGGTGAGTCTCTATTGCGCCCTCTCTTCATCACTGATCTTCATCGTTGTCTCTCGCCCCCCCCCCCCCGAAGCAGACCCCTCGTTGACCCTCCATGACCCTCATCTCCATCTCCCGCGTCCGCCTGCTCTTCTACCAGTCTTTGCTCTCCTCGCTTCGGCGGGGGCCTGATTAACTGGGCTTATTAAGATTCCACCCGAACAGATTGCTCTCTCAATGCTCATCGACGGCGTCCAGCCACTATATCCTGCAAGTGGCGGCCAGTCGGATTGTAGCCGTCCTCTGGTGACTACATGAGATACACATGTACATATATATATCTACGTCTATGTTATGAATTCGGTCGGAAATGAAGCGTAGACTCATTGTTATTTACACAATTGATTTATCTTTTGGAAATTTGTCATTATTATATTCTCCGCTTAGCATTGAATTATTTAGCCAATGTGTATTTTCGTGTAGTATCGCTGTTTTCGTTGTACGAGTTTGAATTAATATTAGCTCAACTCATATACGTGCCATTATTTTGGTCAATTCCCTTACCATTACGGATTCATTGTTATTATTATTATTATTATTTATGCGGACTTCGAAGAAGGCGCGAGGATCTAACTTGCTGTCCCCGAATCATTTCCTGTTGTCCAATGGGTAGCTATTGGTTTCTAGACCTTAGTCACGCCTCTCTGGGGCAGCCTCCCTTGTAAATGTCTGTTGCAAGATTGCTGAACAATACTCAATGTCCGGTCGCACAAACATCGCTGAGTATCCGCACAAAATCCACAACAACGGAGGCAGTTCTGGTAAGCAACCGGCAAATTTCATGCAACATTCGCAATCTGAAGAGATCTCCCCTGAGAACCGGTGGGGATACTATGGAGAAACGCTATGGTTAGTGAACTTAATTACCTTTAGTCGATAAAGGTAATGTTATACAAATACCGACTTATTTCCCCGACTGGACAGGGAAATTTTGCGAGGCTGTTTACATAGGCAGTATCGGAAAAGTGACCATTCACGATGGTTACCCCGCAACATTGAACACTGAAGTAGTTAGCGTAGTGTAATGTGGTACCACATTTCAACACAGTCTTTAATAATATAATAAAGTAAATAAAAATAACGCAGGTATATTATTGGTGCTTTACTAGCCGGCTGCGCATGCATTCGCTAAGTGTAGGGAATTCGAACTACTACTTCTAACCAAATATCTTCACCAAGCGCTTCTCCATTTTTTCCAACGATGATCAATGTGTTGTTCTACAGAATCAGAGGAGTCACCCGATAACTAGAGGCTGTCTATCTGTCCGTATCGTTAAAATCGTCACCATCTCATCACACACAAGGCACCCGTACGAGCAACAAACTCTCAGAGAGGTATCGTGGTCAGTCTGTCTTCAAGTCCGATATTCGACGTCATCCTACCAAGTCTTCGAGCAGTTGACTGTAGCTTGATTTTTGCACCCTTCCCGAGTGCTGAGTGCTGCATTGAGTCGTTGCCACTTGGCAGGTGGCAGGAACTCCCGGGGGGAGTCAACAGGCGAAATATCGATTTTCATTTTCCTCCACCTGATCCCTCTATTATTGGATAGTCTGATCTTTCTATTGGAAATGAATTCTCTCAGGGCCAACATTCTACGCGCCCCCTCTGACCTCCGCTTAACTTCTATCGATATCATTCGAATGATATGTAACAAACGTAACACAACGAAATATAATAATAGCATTTATTCACCACTACCTTCTTCTCAGCATTTAGACGAGACTAGAATATATGGAATCATCAAACAGCATAATATTATTAACAACAACAGGGTGTATCATCTTTATTAGTCGAAGTCATGTGCTAAACGTTCCGAACCATCTGGGTATAGACGGGTGAACGGAGCGTTCCGAAGTTTAAACTTTATAATTTTTCACTTCAATCATCATTCCTATGAAATAGTTAGTCTAATCGCATAACAACAGCTGCTATTGAGTATATAGATTCACCCATTATACTCTCCAGTAATTCGAGTTGAGTACAATTTGAATTTTGGTGCATACATCTTGGTCTCTCTCTCTCTCTCTGTGTGTTATCGGATCGTCACAAAATTTCGTCCGCACACAGACAAGCACACACCCGTTTCTATCAATGTGACATCTTTTGTCGCCGGTGATCAACAATCTCCATTTTCAATGTCGTGACCAAAAAATCAGTATTGGGCAGTCGCTGTTGTAGCTGTCAACAACGATAGCGTGCCGCCCACCTCAAAGCGCGGTAAAAGGTTTCCTGTTCGCGCTATTATCGTGTTGAGTGTTGTGTTGTCCACTGTGGTCTCTGCTTGTTAAGCTGGCGCGCACCGCCATTGGTAGGCGACTGTTAGGACCCGACCAAAGTCCTAGAAACTGTCGGGGGAATGTGTGTGCCTCTTGCCACGACGTCACGTGATCAAACATACGCCATCGTTGCCAACAATGATAACAACAACAACGGCAACTAGACGAGGTTGACGAGTGGCAGGCAGGAGAGACAACAAACTCGGGTAAATCGAAGCGATAGTGCGAACTTCGAGACGACGCCGTCGTTCATCTAAAAACTGTTCGATTCGGTCGTTAAAATCATGTGTGAGATGAGCCACTCTGTGAAATTAAAGTGACATTCGTGGGTGCCAATTGGTGATGGCGTGCGAGATGGATGGATGATGGTCGAGTAAAAAAGCCAATTGTCAAATTGACAGACTTAAGGCCGACTGCTCGCTTTGATTTGAGGAATAAATGCATGAATGAGACTAGGAACTTCTAATGTTCCTCTGCGCTGTACGCATACCGCAGTATGTTGTTTGAGAGCAAGGACATCAATCAACAAAGTTGATATAAATGTAACTTTGTTCTATGATTTTTTCACTTCTATATAACGTCACAACTTGTTTGTTATTCTACCTAGTTTTTTTTATAGTTATAAGTGTGCGTTGACATCTTTGTGCGTAACACGTTTTAATGCCTAATAAATGTTAACCGAAAAACCTTGTAAAAAATGTTTGTACAAAGCGTAACAACATTTAGGAAACAAGATTTCATCACGTGAGAATCTGGGAGTTCGGCAGTTTGTGATTTCGCTGCCAGAAGTTAGCCGCACGAAGTAAATGCAGTGCAACCAAAGGATTCAATAGACTTCAAATTAATTGGTTTGTTTTATCGCTGTCCTATGTCCTGACCCGTAACTGGCCATTTTAGACGTTAAGTATGACTCGAATTTAGAATGAATTACAGCTAAATTTCTTATAGAATTATATCAGAGAAGAAAACTACCATTGAACCCTACAACATATCTGTTCAATTTGAGCCTTACTACATAAGCTCAAAACTAAACCGTAACATAATTTTAATGGTACATGCATAACTGCCTTTAGTTATAGTATTTATAATGGTACTCTATGTGCATGAATAGCTCCTAAACAAGCTCCCGTACTGTGTTGTTACGGTTGGACACCCCTCAGTCCGATGAGCACACCGCACCACATTCGTCAGCCGAAGAAGCTTCAAGCTTCACTCAGCCAGAGAATACCTACCACCTACCCTCAACTTGGCAGGGTTGGAAAGACGAGATAAGTTGTAGTAGTGATGGTGATGGCGGTGGTGGTGGTGCCAGCAGCAGCAGCAGCAGTAGAAGTAGTGATCAGTCTGAGCAGTATCGACTCACCTCGGCGATCGGCGAACTTCCAACGAGAGAGAGAGAGAGACGGAGGGAGCTAGCTAGTGCGCGAACGCACGAACGGCGAATGAACGAACAAGCGTCCGGCAAGAAGGCAGCCAAACTCGTATGGCGAGGGACGAGTGGCGTCACTGTGGCGGGGACCCCTTGGGAACTGAGAACAGGGGAACTAGGTGAGGGACAGGGAAGATCAAAGAAGATTCCAATGGGGAGCTACAGCGGCGCCGCGGTAGCTGCTGCTGCTGCTGCTGCGACGGCTGAGACAAGGCGCGGTTGGCCACACGGGAGCCTCACGGGACTCCTCACCGAGAGAGGACGATGACTCCTCCGTCTTCGTGCGTTTCTCCTGATTTTCTCCGCCTTCATTTCCATCTTCATCTTCTCCGCCTAACGAGTGCAGCGGACATGGCAGCCCAGCAAAGCACTGCATTCTATGACAGGAGTTGACATGAGTATTAACCATGGTGATTATATATATATATATATATTAAAGGTGTTGTTTGCCAGCGCATGTCTAATTCGACTTCGATATGTATGGTGCAGGATACTTAATGCACTATCTGGGCTGTAATTCAATGGAGTAATTGGTGATTGTCGTATTAATCAATAAGGCGCCTTTCCATATCTATGTATAGTATATGTAATGACAGGGACGAGTTCGGTTAAATATCCAATGAAGTAGGCCACTCTGGATTTCTTACCATTGGGGGGAAGACGCTCAATCTGGCAATTCCTCTTCGAATGAGCATCGAACAAATTGGCGTTTGAGCTTATATCGTCGTAGATCGACACTTGATTAAAACTTCGCTCAAATTTGTGTCTTTCTATAGGAACCATATGGAAGCCTTTAGATGCAACAACCGAACGCTTTAGTATAAAACGAGCCTATCCTGTTAGTCCATTTATGAGAACAGTGTTTCATGCCTCCTCGGTCTGAGATTCAGATCTCTGATCGCTGGCCGCTTGCCCGTCTTGAAGGCACAGGTTAATTTTGGCTCGTAATGGGCGCCACCACAAACACCACTTAGGTAAGAGCATTGCGATAATATCTATTCATCGGTTTATGTATATATCTTTGATGTACAATATATAGACATACTTTTATGTTCTGTTTTATTTAACTAATATATATGTATATATACTGTAATGACAATAGATAAGCACCTGGAAATCTCGAAGGGAGTTTCCCTACAGCGCAGTCTTGAACGAATGTCCTTCCATTTTGCTAGTAACCCTAATCTATTAAAGTAAACATGATTGAGAAATGTTTGAATTTAGGCCCCTCAAGTTTGCGGACTCAATATGAGGGTTAAATAATCAATCGATCTGTAATTTTATTCACATTATTATGAGTAACTGCGCATGCGTGATTCTAGATGAATTTGCACCCTGAATAGGTGCACATTATCGAAGTCTCTTGTGGCTTGCATTCATTAGCTGACAGTCAGCTTTGATTGAGCATAACGATAGGCCCTAGAGGTGCTTCGGGCTCAATTGACGTTGCAGGTAAGCTGATGCTGCACCACACCTCTCATATCATAAACTGCCGCACACGAATGAAATCCCGATAATAAAAGCAAATAATAACTGACGGTAACTTGTCGTTCACCCATCTCATTCACACACACATACACCCATATATATATATATATATATATATATATATATATACAGGAGCAGAAGCACTAACAATTCTCTCCATTCAGAAGCACCCGTAGAGCGAGTTCGACTGACTGGTGGTTGACCGGTTGAGTCCTGTTGTTACTGGAGCTCTATTTTCCTCTTGTGAGAAACAAATGCTCGCCCAAAGTCAACAACCAGCCAAACCCCGCAACACCCGTATGACCCATACAAACATATATAATAATAATAATACATACTAATACATACGCATATGTTTGTCTTATGACAGCAATGATATTCCGTCCCCAACATTCAAATCTATCTCATTCATTCTACACATTCAGCATACGGCGATGATGATAATGGTGATGATTGATGTAAAATTGCTGTCGATGATGACGGTGATGATGAGATCACATAATTACGGCAACAAACAAGAGTTAATGATTGGCTCGACGCGGCTGTTGCTGCTGCTGTTAGACAAGGCCTAACGTCGGCGTTGGCCAGCAAGAGAAGACTGGGCAACTCTGTATTTATTGCGCGCGTATGATGGTATAGAACGATGCACATCTGTACTATCCATCAATAAATAATCTATAATGCTTCAAAACAATAATATTATATATACATAAATCTATCTATAGTTCTATATATGTATGTATAAAATCGCATATATGTATATGACGAGAAGAAACGATGGGAGGCGCTCAAGGGTGTTGCGCGAGCGACTGTGACGTTGCGTATGCGTTAGTTCGTTTGTTTGTATTTATTCCACCTGAGCTGTGCGCAACGGACTCTACAAAATCGGGGCCAGGAGGGAGGGATATCGAAAGCCAGGACAATGTGCGCACGCTCTGAAGAACCCTTGTCTTCATCAATTCGATATCGGGCAACGCCTCGAGCACAAGAGCAATTTTTTTCGGAATCGCAACAACGGATTAAATGAATTCATGAGAGGTCGACGGACGACTGAATTGGAACGAGTGTCACATGAACAACAAGTGTTCACTCACTACGAATCTGTTGGCCAACGGTCGAGAACAGATTTTACTGATTAGCACCATTCAGAGAGGCCGACTACCATACGCTCGTGGTAATGCGATTTCTATTTGTGGGACATTTAGTGGGCGATTAGTAGAAAATTTTTGTATGTTGAAAATAAGTAGTGGATTATTGTATGTTTAAAATTAGTAGAGAATTATTGTATGTTAAAAATTAGTAGAGAATTACTGTATGTTAAAAATTAGTAGAGAATTATTGTATGTTAAAAATTAGTAGACAAAAATGACATAATACATTGCGTCACTTTGTGTTTAGAATAATAGAATATCTAGCATATGGTCAGCTAAGAGTATCAAACGAGCTTAAGAAGAGCGGTATACTTGTATCTCCTGGTTACGTAATGAGTAAAAGGCTTAAAGCTCATAAATAATATGAGTAAAAGGCTTAAAGCGTTAGAAGCAAAACTGGCTCAGGATGGCAGGATGATTGTGACACTGAAATCAGTTCGGCTATCCGTTTTAGCGTTGATTTTTTTCGATTCCTACCTTTTGTGATTGTGGAGTGTTGTTGGAACGATGATACGTATTTTGCTTATGATGCTGTTTGCTTCACCAGAAAGCTTCAAAGAAAGCGGCGCACGCCGCTGATCAATGATATATATATATATATATATATCAGAGTGAGAGTTAGGGATACAATCTAGCCTGGCAGTAACCGAATGTCCGGTCTGAAAGTCGTTCGTCTGCTTCAAGCAACGAAATTTCAAACTCTACGATCAGTCACCATCAATATCAGGACCGATATGCTGGTTATGACCACGATTTCAGATGGAAATGCATATTTTACATTAGAAGAGGTCTGGAGCATTCTCAAGATATCAGCCAAAAGCCTCGGATTCATCTGAATGTCGACGGAAGCGCGAAATTCTCTGATGCTTGAGCGCACTACACACCAGTGTCCTGAACCGCAAGATGTACCCATTCACTACAGCAAATATGTGACCAAGAAATCAGTAGTGGAATAGGTAGGAGTTCACTACCAGCACTCGGTCGTGCAGGGCTGCTATGCACGACACAATTTCGTCGACGCTTTGAACTTGGCATCCAGTATCATACTATGTCAAATGTGGGACGAATATAGTGAAACATGCGGTTACACAGAATACGTAGGTGAGCAATCACTATTTCAGTGTCTAGGACTATTGAGGGTGATATGTAGATGACGCCTTCATCGGGGAGACCAAAAGATCATTGAGTAACTGGGTATCAGAGCCCGAAACATCTGCTGAGTAGCCGTGCCACTCGATGTCTCGGGCGAGGTACGGCCTGGTTGTCAATCTATGAACCAAACCGCCTACGCCTATCAGGATAACTACTACTATCTTAGAGTAGAGCATTCCAAGCAGGGCAAGGGACTCTTCTATAGGGATGATTCTGATTTCAAGATGACTAGACTTTTACTGGGATATTCTGTCTCAATTATCACCATCATAGCACCGTTCTCTTCCTTCTTCACATTAAAGGATTATTATGTATTCAATTATTTGCAAAGTATGAAAACTTTTATAAGCGAATAAATAGGGTCGATGTGCTTTGTAATTTTGATTTGGAGCTAGCACATTGAACAAAGGTGACTGAAAAGTATGCGTGACATTATTCAATTCATGGGGTGAAGTTCTCCTTCTTCAAACATAGGAGAAGAGAAAAAAAGGAAATTCATTTACAGGTACATAAATACTCACATTATATATATATATATATATATATTCTCCCCTATAAAACAATAGCCAAGGAGAACAAGGAGGCAGGCACAAATACCACCAATTTTTGTGAACTTTATTAATTTAAGTCCTACCTAAATTGATTTATTTCCCATAGCAGTAATCAAATCGCCACAATGATATAATGTCTGTATGAGGTCCTTGCTTCTATGAATGACCCATGGACACTTTTGCAATCAAATTTGGCACTTTTTCAACCCTTTGAAATCAAATCTGACACTTAACCTGAAATTTGCAATGTTTGGCTTTATTTGGGGTTACTACGGTATTAACAGCGTGATGCCGGGAGTGCTCCAAAACTGGTCGCCCTAACTGATTCAAAATTTTGTACTCTATTAATTTCGGACAATGTCCGATAATGTTTTATGAAAATGAATTATAAGCTGAGCACGTTGTCACGCTTTTGTACATAATACATATGCGTTCGTATTATAATTTATTAGAAGCATAGCGAAACCTAAACAAAATGAGATCCTCCCGGTATATTACCCTGTAGAAGTACAATGAAAATAAACTACTTCTAAAATAAAACCACTTATAAAAATATGTCAGCTCAAACTGAGCTGAACATTCGACCTCTATTTATTTACTTATGTTTACTTATGTTTTTGTTCGTGCCGGCACTGTTTCTGACATCGTCAGAGATCTCGGAACAGCACAGTACTAATTGATTTTGAATGGACGAGGCAAAGGCCGACTAATTATATAATACTTCCATAGGAGTTATACCTTGTCATACATATCCCGCAAGAATGACAGTGATACCCACACGTCGTTGTGGTTGCTGATGATTTTCCATCATGAAGATGATTTTTTGTTGCTCTTCCGTGTCATTTCGTTCGGCGCGGCGAGCGAAATGCTTGCTTGCTACGCTGCCCGGTGATCCGGCCTTATTCTTTCCCAACGGGTGGTCTCGGTCGGTCTTCTCCAGCAGGCTTATCCTGTCATGGTTTGGCCTGCTCCGCTTCGTCGGTCAGCCCGCAAGGATTCTTTTCCCTTCAATGAGATGAAAAAAAAGTACGCCAAAAGCCTCCTTTCAATTTCTTTCTCTTTTCCCTGTGGATCCTTCGTTGAGGCTGAGACTAAGACCTCTTCCCCTTCAGCTCCAGTCGCTCCTTCTTCTCCACCACCAGGACCGCCACCGCCGCTGCTACCACCACCACCATCACCCTTCAATTCTCCAATCTTCTCCTCCTCCTCCTTCTCCTCTCACACCACGACCAGCTCCTGAAATTTCCCCTGTCCAATCTGCTTTTCTATCGTTGCTACTGTTGGAGTGTGAGCGTCACCGCCGCCGCCGCCGCCGCCGATCCTATGCCCTCGTACCTACTTTTCGCTAGATGCCAGCCTACCACACGATTTCACCCACAATTCCTTCCTCTTTCAAGAGCAGCATTCTGCTCGGTGACGCCAACGTTGGTAGTGGTGGCACCTATCGACTCTGAGTCTCTTTCTCAAAATCCATCCGACATCGAAATTCATCCCTGTCTGCGTGACACAGCGCGGCTGCCTCCGTCCTCCGCCGCCGCCGCCGCCGCCTTGTTCGTTAACTATCGAATCATCCGGTCGGCCGGCCGGCCGGCGGGTGGGCAGGCTACAAACCGGCCAGCTACCTAGCTAGCAAGCAAGCCAACCGGGATCAGATTTAGGACCTGTTCATTCCTGAAGCCTTTCTTGTACGCTGTCAATTTTCATCTTCGCGTTCTACACCTTCTTCCGTGGATCCTTCGACCATCACACTTCTACCGCTACTACTAGTGCTACGAGTATTCTCGTACACTACAGCAGCACCAGCAGCACTTATACTAGTCCTCTTCGAAGTTGTCGTCATCGTCGTGGCGCCTGCTCTGCCACCGACATCGTCACTATGGACAATGTTGGCGGCGGCAGCAGCACCACCAAAACCACCGGGTGGCAGTGGTAGGTCCCTTTTCAGGGACCAAGGGTTAAGGGGGGAGAGAGGGATGGTTCGAGGTTGAATACCTATCAGAGGGAGCCAGACGATGGAGGGGACCTGCTTGACACTTGCTCAGAGCAAAGAAACATGGAGAATAAGCTGGCGGGCAGCCGCCAAAAATACCGGGAGAACGATCACACGACGACCGACTCTCGACAACGTAGAGATTTGAAGTGTGTTTAAAGTGCGCACACTTCATTTGAACGAGTTAAACCTCGCCTGAAATCTAGATCAGCGATATATGCGGAAAAGGAGTGATTTTTGGTCGATATAGTCTTGCATGCGATTTTAGCTCTGTTAGGAAAAGTAGCTCTTAAAACGGTTGTATTATAGCTCACACCAATGCTGCATATGGGTTCAGGGGGTTTGAAATAAAATAACTTTCACAGTTCGTCATGCACACTATGGATTATTCTTAATAACTGGTTAGATAGATATGTGGGTATTCGATTGAATGCATCATGTAAAGCGCAGTAAATTGTTTCTAAACATCAGGCGCAGTAATTTGTTTCTAAACACCATATAATCATCCATTCAGATGGGCGGTTAAAGGAGCATCAGAAAGATATCAGTTTCTGTGTATTATGAACATCGTGCACACTTTGCCTTAATCTTGACAACGATGAAATAACAAAGAGGAAATCACATTTGGCGGCTGAACGAAATAGAGTCGTAAGAAAAAATATAGGTTTACAGTTAAGAAATAAAGTATCCTTTCAATTCAAGAAGCATGCGTTTTAAACTACAAATCCACTTTTGTTCTAACAGGGAGCCTAGATGTACGCTTATATTTCTACTATTGTAAGCCTGCCTTCGTCCCCCTTGTACTTATGACAAATATGGTGGTCAAGTAATTATGCGTCATTTTTTTTATCTGACTCTTAGCTCTGTTCTCCTGCGTGACAGATCTTATCTGCTGTAACGACACTTGCTCCCGTGGACAAACCAGCTACGAGATTTACTTAAAAAAAAGCTTGAATTCAACTACCTTCTAAGTGGCTTAAGCGTTAATTAGCAAACAAAAGTAAAGCATAATATAACTTTTGAAATGTGGATATATTTGTGCTTCAGATAACTAACATTTCCAAGGTGATAATGATTCTCATCGAAAATTCTCTCGAGTCCAAGCAAGAATAGTCTAATTCTGCAATTCAAGGAATATACATCAATTTCAAGCACCAGTCCTGTCAAATTACAGCCACGTCCACGCTGAACACGGCCAATTGGTAATTCCATATGCTGCTTAACTCTCCCGCTTCCCTCTAGTGCTGTATATACACATGTGTACATATCTATATGCGTCTGCGGGTTGTGCGAGACCACCACGACAAACTCCGAAAGTGCAACGTCTATCCAGCAAGCTGCTTCTTGACCACCGCTCTCTCTCGTCGCTACTGCTGCAGCTGCTGCTGCTGCGGCCGCCGATTACGGCTATGGACCCGTTTCCACCCGCGCTCTACCTCACTCGCTTTAGCAATTCCGACAGTGACAGAGTCAGCCACAGCTGTGGCCTTTGAAGGATCCACGGGGCTCTACCGGATTCCCTTTCGCGCCATCGTGGTGATCACTTCTTCTCTTTCGTTGCTTCATGTTCCTCCACCTCCTCCTCGTCGTCATCGTCCTCCTCCTCGAACGGCTGCGGATTCAGTCGTTCGTTCGCTCACTGATTCGTTACTTTGGCGAGTTCGCGACACTCGTGGTTGGTACTGTACTGTGCTTTTTCGCTGCATTTCTTCCTTCGTTTCTCTGCTGAGGCTGTCCCCGCCGCTGTTCCGAACGAAGGGAACTCGAGCGCTCTGTGCTGGCTCACTCGCTCCATGTCCCCGGCCGGTGAACCGGCATGTTCCTCTGCCTAAAGAGGCAAGTAAGCAAGCTAGAACGCAGGCAGGAGCCAGAGCGGTGACGGTGGCAGCGGCGGTGGTGGCGGCGGCGGCGGCAGCAGCAGCAGCAGCTTGTATGTAGTGGTAGTAGTAATAATAATTAGCGGCGAGCCCTTTCCCTCAAGCCCTCACCCAGGCTCCGCCTTCGACCGCCCAAGGCCCGCCTCCTTGAGCCCGGCCGACTACGATTCAATATCTCCGCTGGCGCCGCCAGACGAAGAAACAATCTTGGTTGTGTGGTCCAGCCGGATGGTCTCGGCAGAGGGTTGCTGCTGCTGTTGTTGTAGTAGTGGTGGTAGTTGTAGCAGGTGGCCGCTGCTACTGAAGGCGCTGCCGGAGAAGAATACCGTTCAGTTGTTCCAACTCGTTCTGAAAATCTTTCCGTGAATCAGACCGAGTGAAGTGCCCAGGTTCGTCTGTCGACCACCTTCGACGTCAACAACCCCCCTCCATACACCAGCACACGGCGACTCCACAGCTCACAGTTGCATGCAATATCGTCAGCCAAAAATTACAATGTGCCAGTGAATTTCCGTCGTCATCCAGCATCATGTGAAATACAACACATGTCGAATACAGCAACGACAAGTCAACAACAACAACAGCAACAATAGGAGTAGCAATAAAAATAACGTCACCCAGTGAACACTCGAAGAACCTGATCGACAAAGGCCACCTTTTCAGTGTAGAGAAAAGGGCCTCGACAAAAAAATCACAGAGCAAAACGGAACGACCAGACGGGCGTATAAAGCGGCCAATCAAATTGGTGTTACATTTACTATTGAAGTATAAGAACCTGTTATCGGGCAACAGCGGCATTCGCGGCGGCGGCAGCGGCGGCAGCAACAAAGCACAGAAACCAGCCTCTAGAAGCAGGTGGCTGTTACGAATCGGTGGTTTTGGTGATGGGTGTGTGTGTGTTTAGGTGCTTGTGTTTGATCTTGTGCTACCCTTGATTGATTCAACAAAGTGCAGCAGAGGTTATAATAACCTAATTAGTAGATATCATCGAAGTGCCTTCGCTACCATCGGACTACTACTTCGAGAAAGCTTCATTTGAGAAGAGAGCGGTGGATGAGGAGTGCTCGTGACTGTGAGTGACAATTATCATCATAATCACACCGATCGATCGATCGATCGAGCGATTCATCTGGCAGAGAGGTACGTCTTGTAACACCTCCGAAGACGGCATTTCGGTGATTTCGATACCGTCCCGGATCACTCAGCGCAAACACAAGTGATCCTGCCTGTCTTCGAGAGCCGTGCACTCCCCACAGGCAAACTGGGGCCGGGAAGCGAGCCCCGGGTACCGATGTCTCCATACGCGGCGTTCGGTGCACCTTTGACGCCCTATAATAGTGTACCACTTCACTACGTGGCCGCGATACAGCACGCATTGCAAAGCGCAGCCGCTAGTGCGCAGATCTCGACGTTGACGAGTCTCGCACAACAAACTGAAGTCGGCACGGGTACCTCGCCCGGCTGCACGCCGAGCATACCTGCTACAAATAGCGCTACTCATCATGCGTCGCCTTATTCGATCGAAGGCCTCCTCTACAGCAACAATAAAGGCACGTATATTATATATATGTATATGTAAGTGCCGGCTGAGTTGTAATTAAAGATAACAAGGACTAGTTACATATAATAATCATAATAGTTGTCCCACCTTGTTGCGTATACAGTTGTAGCATATTTACGTTCGAATATAACCAATCCACAACCGATATACAGTACTACGTTACTGATGTTCTTATTATTTCTTATAATAGTACTCGAGTTTTGAAGAATTCAACATAAAAGTTCAAGTTTCGTTAAAACGGCTCAATGCCGAACCTCCTGTACCGTACAGCACACGTGATTTCGAGTGGTTTTGCGTAGTTAGTCTCCAATGACGAGAATCGTCAGCTGAAATGCATGAATTTGCGGCTGAGACAGTTGTTATCTGACTGTAGCATGGACGACAATTAAGCACTCGCATCAATTTTATGACCAAGAAACATGGCTGAAAGAACATCGATATTCTTAGTTCGCTAAAGCATTCGTAATTTATCATAAAATTAGATGTTACCATATTTGTACCGTTACAAGCCATTGGGTATGAGCTTTTATGTCTGACAGCTCGGCGCATTAAAGTGTTTGGAGCGTCAGGATCCCATTTGAGGTCACGTTTAAGATTGATGTTCGAAGAACAACATTTCGAGCTGATCGAAGCTGATGCACTAGCTCAATAAAACAAACGACATTTAAATGATATGGATTGGCTGGATGAATTACTTAATCTAGGCATTCACTCTTTGACAGATCTGAACAATCGGGATTTTGCAAAAGGTTATCTAATGTAATAATTAAGTTAAATTAATGAAATAGAATACAGATATTCTCTAATCTATACGGCTATTGTGCCCTCGGTCGCTCTAGTTTAATTAAGGCCTCTCTGTCACTGTTTGTCGCCTTGATTATATCTTAAGCATTATTACGTGTATGTCTGTTGAAAGAAATTCTACCTAGCCAAAAATAGCATGACACCGTTCATGATATACTGGCTCCAAACACAATTGCCATGGATCAAAATAAAGTTTATTTTGAATTAGATTGTCCATTCTCGATTCCCGCATATATATATATATATATATATATATATATATATATATATATATATATATATATATATATATATATATATGTGTGTGTGTGTATTTTTGCTTGTCTGATATATACGTATGGTCGATATCATAATCGAGTAGCTTCCGGTTCGAACTCCAATTTAGACGATATATAAATTATATATTCTAAATGAGTCAGTTTATCAAATGAACAAACATAGGCGGGCTATATATTATAGATTACCATCCTTCTCCCACGGTATTTGTTGTTGCCTACGAATTATTCACCTGATCGTGAGGGAATTAGTTTTAAGCCACTGTTCTAAAGCAGCAACTCAGTAGTACTAGTATAAAAAAAACTGGCCTTTCATCCAAGTAGACTTCGATATTTACGAGCGGCGATATCTTAAAGGGGTTTTATTTCATTTCTAATAATGTCTCCAAAGTGCAGAGTCTCGAAGCGACAGTAAAAACAGCCTGATCCACGCCAGCTTGCTCACTGACATCGGTCCAACGTCTGTTCTTGAAAAGACTTCCACTAACCAAACTGTTGACTGTGTGCTAGACGCTTGTTAACAATATCGTAATAAATTGTATGGGAAATAGCCCTGCTCTTTGCCTATGTGATTATTTACTTTTTGACTAATGCCGATAAATATAAATTCATGGGACTTCACGATGCCGTGCGCATAACCAAGAATCAAACGCCGATGACCAATGACAGCCTACCCGAATTCGACACGCTTTGCGCCGAATACTAATTGTGTTCCATCAGAGCTGAGACCAATGAACTACAATCAAAAACCACAATCTGGCTGTGTGATTTAATGGACATGAGTAGCCGCAAATATCCATCACTTAATCAATCAAATATTTTATTAAAACACATGTCGTATATGACGGGACAATCGTGATCGATACATAAAGGGCGTACACACAGTGTTGGCTTTGAGCTGGTACCCACAGAAACCTCTCATGCGACAGAAGCCTCAACGTTGCAAATTTGGTAAACAAACTGTTCCTTTAATTATTTTCGGACTTCATGTTAATTTCATTTTGCATAATTTCTAGTTGCTGCCGCCACCCTCCTCCGCTGACTTCATCATCTCTATGTATTATATAATCGGTTGCGGAGTTTGACTAATCGAATGCCTGTCGCCCCTCGAAAACATTCATCTTTTGCAAGGAGACCTCTCCGTAGTTAATGATTCGGTTTCTGTTGGCAGCGAAATGGATTGATGTCCCCGGGCGGAAAACCGTTGCTGAAGTTTTCAGATTCAAATAGTCCTGGTTTACATTAAAAAATTAATTTCATGGTGAACAGTTTGAGGTTCCGATATAAATGCGATGCCGTTTGCATATCATAATTTAGTTGAGAAAGAGTAAGAATCTGTAGGTCGCTAGAAGTTTAGTTGTCAAGTAAAGCCACTGATCGTTAGTTTTGCTATTGGTTGGCCCGATCCGCTTCAGGTTTTTCTTTAGGTGGTTTTCAATATGGTTTGTAAAGGAGAGTATTGGATAACTTGGGTAACTCGCGGCAGTTTGAACGAACCCGAAATGTGGTCTAGTGCCATTGATATGTTCTCTGATATTTGGTGTGATTTGCCTTTGTCTTGGCCCGAATATCACATACATTTTTATTTCCGCATATAAATACTGAGTTTGTGTACTTCATACTATTCAGTTACGTTACTCAACTTATTGTTGAAGAAACTGAGGTTCGTATTCTCAGCACTGAATTAGCCAACTCACGTTGCCTCGTTAGCGCGTCATATTGACCATTACAGGCCATTAACAACGAGTTTATGCATATAAAAAACGACATAGACGACACTCTAGTCCCTTATGGGGTTCCGATCTTATTGGGCTTCTTGATATCAGACAAACAATCATCAATGGTAGCAATTTGGATTACAACTGCGAGTTACGACTTACAGAAAGCCACTGGGTTTTTAGTGAAGCTCACACCAGCTAGAATTTCTAGGGAGAGATTTCTCTTTATCGAGTCGGACGCGCTCTCATGGCTATGAATATTGCACCTACAACGCGTATCGTTTCTCATATTCTCTGTTATAGTTAGTTTTGTATGTGCCACAATTTTGTGTGACACACTATTGTGTACGCGCTTGCCCCAGCTCAGAGCTGCACTGATTTCCAAACTTAAATTGATTAGGATTCACGGATTGGTTTGGCTTCGAATGGAACACAGCTTATACAAGTCGGTCGTTTGATAGTAATATCTATGGTTGGCCTTTTTTAAACGTATTTGCAATTATTGCTGCCTTGAGTTTAATCAGCCATGCACCTTATGCATAAGCATTTCTTGAATATTTTTTCTCTAAGCCAACGGTACCGTCTAAGACGAATTCGAAAAAAGAAAATTACAAGAAAGATCATCGAAGGAAAAATTAAACTATTTTGAGTCTCCGATTGTGCAGCGTAACCTTTTGAACATGCCTCATCTCGTGACTCGAGGTGTTTTATGCGACAGATGTTTTGCCCTGCTGTTCGATATTTGTTGATCAATAACGCGAACACAAGTGGAGTGTTATCAATCCCCGAAAATAGAATAGTCCCCTTGCTACTGACTGTAATCACAACATACAATATCGCAATAATTCTTCTACTAGTGGCGATGGTCTCACGAATATGTGCGCGAGGATTTATGTAATACTATTGGTTAGTTAGTTAGTTAATTATCGCTGTCATTAGACGGCCATGCGCTTTCATACGATAGCTGCTGCTTCCATGTTCGGAAACATGCATTATTCAGTGGCAACAGCCAAATTTACCCGAATGACAACGCGGAACACGCGCACGTCAGGTATCCGCAATATTTTTGTCGACCCATGTGTTTTTGTTCAGGACAAAATGTTTTGTAGCCTATTATCACTAGCGCCGTCTATCAACCCACCCACTATTCAGCTGCCCTCTGACTCTTCAATCTCATGTTAATATTGTAGTTGTTATCCTTTATCATTATCATGATGATTATTATTATTATTCTCATTATTAACACAAGCAGCAAGCAAGCAATGTACTTGTAACTGTAATTATCGGGCCGAAGTAACAAAGTGCCTACAAATGGCCGCCGAGCGTTTTAGCTATTTACATTGGTTCTGACATCGGCACCCAGGCGAACACTGACGAATACTAACACCACCAGCCACTACGGCCGCTCATCGAATAACTAACCGCGCTGTCGCCGCCGCCGCCGCCGCCGCCTCACTGTCGTTGTCGACAAAACCAATCGAACGGGTAACGAGAAATCGACTCCTCACAGAGAGGAAGAGAGAGATACTGTTTGTCCGTCCGTTGGTTGGTCGCTCGCTCGTTGGCACTACAAGAGAATAATATTAGTTGATTCACATATGTGTTCAGTATATATATGTATGTGTTTATATATATATTATATATATATATGGGTGGGTGGGTGGGTGGCAACCGCATTCATGCACCGTCCGTCGTCTCATGGGCCAATCGTTGTGTGTCTCGATCTGTCTGTCTCTATCGTCATATGGTGGCTTATCGTTGCTCGTGCCTATGTATCTGATATCCATTGGGGTCTGTGTCGAGTGCTCGGTCCCTCTGTACTTCTGTGTATACCTAGCTGAGTGTGTGTGTGTGTGTTATATGGCGTTACATCTCTGGCTGTTGTTGTTGTAGCTGCTGCTGGTGTGGCTTCTCGTGGTTGCTGTTTTAGTGTTGCTCTTATTGATGATGTCGTTCTTAATGCTATTTTGAGGATCAAATTAGCTCGATCACCTTCCCGTGGAATAGCCATACTCTGCCCTGTCAGCGTGCCCCGCTTGCTTTGACTGCTCCCTCCCTACTCGGGCCATCACCACTTAGCGCGCAGACCTCGTGCGGACGGACCGAGGCAGGCGGCGACAGGATTATCTAATAGACCGCTGTGCCCCCTCTGCTACTGCTGGTGCAGCCAGCTACTGCAGCGGTGCGACTGCATGCCACCGTTGTCTCTGTATCCACTGACAATTTGCGCTTGTGTGCTTTCATGGCACAGACACACACACACAGCCTCCTGGTGTAGGCCTCCTTCTCCTCCGGGCCTGGGTGGGTAGTGTAGTGTCGTGGTGGATAGGTTCACCAGATGATGATGATGGGCGATGGGCGATGGCTGTTGCTCCTGCCGTAACACTTATGGTTGTTGGTGCCGCCACCACCACCACCGTCGTCGTCGTCGGCAGTGGGAAGCCTCCAGCAGACTGCATCGTATATTGTAGGCTCCGGCCGTCATCGTAGCATCACAGTTCACGGCGCGCGATAATTGCCTCCACAACAGGAACGCGAAGCGGCCGTGATGGGCTCGCACTGCGACCGTCGAGAAAGAAGCTGTCGCTGAATGGCCAGATATCTGTAGTGATCTCTTCGGTGACGTTGTTATAGGCGGCAGCAGCAGCAGCAGCAGCGGGTACAAACAGTCCTCCATTCTATCTGGAGCGGGTACAAACACAGAACCGACGAGTGGCCTACGCGATTTACTCGACAGAGCTATTTCACATATTCTGGTGGTGGAGGGAAAGCGAGGAGGGACTGTATAACATTATTTATACCTTAAGATGGACTTAGCCGAAACGTCTCTGCATTCTCTGTGGCATAAGCACATCCAAAAATAGTTTGGTGTCCTCCAGTCCCTTGTCGCAATTGAGTCTCGTTTACTTCTAAAGTTTTCTTTTCTTTGAAGTCACCCTTGCTAGCTTAAGACAATCAGTAATCGCACGAACGGTCGGCTATTCTCCATAGAAATCAACGATCTCCAAACACAGCTGTTACTGCTGTGATGAGGGAAAACATGGATTTATCAAATGGCCGTGATCGCCACTATTTGGACATAGCAGCAACGAATTTCAAAAAACAAAATATAAAATAAGATTAATCAACAAATGCAGTTCTCAATCAAGCTAAGCATATTAGTGAACCTAATATTGAAATGTGGTCCCGATAACAAAATTATTATTATATTAAGCATTAAGACTACTCACATAATTCGGGACTCTCACTCGTGTGATGGCAAAATAGGAACGGGAACGGCTACCCTCTAAATATCGGTTCCGATGATATATCCCGGAGGAGACTCAACGTTGTGGATATATTTTGCAATTTACAAATCAATTTTATCTTTACAAAAGAACGTGCTTAGCTTGAGACGAACTTATGATCGGATCTAACAACGACACATTATACATATCACGTGAGAGAACAAATTTCAAATGGGGGTGGATATATACTATAACATAATATGGGATGTGCTCTTAATTGAACTCATTGGAAACTCTTAACTAACTCATACGATGATAATAGAGAAAAGCTGCGAAAAACGGGTTAATCACTTGCGGGGTTTCTTTCACTGATGAGCTTGAATGATACCTAGTGACTAAATACTGCGATAAGTACGACCCGCTTTTCGCAAACCTTCAATTGCTTTCTTTAGACAAGGCTGTTTCACTATTACTGTGAGATCAACTGCCTGCTGGGAGGCGACTCAGAGCTGAAGCTATCTAACGATTTCAGCTGACTAACCCAACCGCAGAACCTAAACGCGTGCGTCGCGTTATTTAACGGCAATGATTTGATAATCCACTTCTTGGTACGAATATGAGTAAGCTTTCTTCTTCTACATTATTCAACGTCCTTCTTCATCGCGATGAATTGTGTGAATTTTATGATGTTGGCTCCTAGGCGTCTCGTTTCCTTCGCGCCTATGACTCCCATCTATAGACACGTCTATCAGCGTGCGGCGACTGTTACGGCTCCTACTGCTGCTGCTGCTATTTCTACTGCCGTTGTTTCAGCAGCAGCAGCAGTCGTTCGTAGTACGTTCGGTGCTTAATGAACTGGACGGATAATGATAGCGATGTTGACGATTGCAGTGAGACCGGGATCGGTAGCACCCGGCGGACGTCAGCAGGCGCGACAGCCAAACAGTCAAACCTCATCGTCAGGGGTCCCCTTCCTAGAGTATCATGCGGGTACAGGTTCCTCGTGAAGCGCCACCTCCCTGTCATAAAACCTGCCCGACCCGCAGCTATAGGTAGCCATGCTTCCATTCCGGAGTGACCTCGAGTTCGACTGAGCCGTGTGTAGATGATATGGACAGACTGTAAAGAGATCTACAGACATCATCTTCCTCATCTGCCCATCTGGTGACAGGCCAAACGTAGACACAGAGACCTCTATGCACAAGACTTCTATGGGTAGCGAATATGAACGAACGAACGAAGGGTGAATCATTATCATCGTGCATGGATATCTGTTGTATCAGTTCAGGGTGTTGGCACCAAATTCAAAATATACAGAGAAAGTCACTTAAGATGAGACATCAACGAGTATGGCCTGTTCACAGGGAGACGACTGGTCTCAGCTCCGAAGAAATCTACGAAGATTCCTTCGTAATAAACCTCTATAATAATAGGAAGCAAAAGCAAACTTCTTATCGAACCGGTTGAAAACCAAAAATTAAAGACGTTTTCACGAGGTGAGCTTATATATATATATGTATATATATATATATATATATATATATAACGGGCATCCAGATAAAAAATAGTGTTCCATTCATTAAATGTATACACTGCGAATACCTACGCTCTGTTATTTTCTATGGAGTGCACCAAAAATAGTGTCTAATAATTTCCTCAAACACACGTTGGTATTCCCCCTAACAACAGGTGCACCTTTCTGTATTGTGTCAACAACAAGAACAGTATTTTGTAGCCTCTTGTCAATCCTCTAAATACAGTAGAGAAAGAATTGTAGTTGACTGTCGATGGAGTAGAGGAACAAAAAATCACCCTTCCACCATTTGGGCTCCATATAAAAATGCGAGTGCAAATAGCTTGAGTGTAAATTTTAGCCTTAGCTAACTGTTGGACTTTTGCTTCACTTGTTTGGTATGGCCAGCGTTTTTGAGTGTGTCCCCATCTTCTCCTCAGACCACCTCCGTCAGGTGAGGTGTCGTAGTAAAAATCGGATCCAAAGTGGAACATTTTCTCGCTCCGCAGCTAAAGAAGGCAGAGACGAATACGGGCCTCAGCTATGCCTCAGATAGAAGCGAACGCGATCGCGCAGCAGCAACCGAGAACAAGAGAGAGAGAGGTTGGGATGGGTAGTTTCGTTCAACCTCTGCCCCCCCCCCCAGCCTCGACCGGCGGTCGTATGATATTCGCGTACTCTCGTCTGTTCGTGCTCGCTTACTTGCTCGCTTTCTCTATCGAAGCGCGTGCTACAAATGCACTTCGACAGGCGGCCAGTATGACAGTTCTGCGTGGAATGTGTCAATATCTAATAAATATCTTTATCTTAGAAATGTATATATATATATATATATACATATATTATATATACAATACACCCGACCAGTATGAATTAAATATGATGAACTACTAATCGGAGACATCGGCTTGTCATCCGTTCTAATTTAGTTATCCATATTGGCTGTATAGGTGTGTCAACGAACTATCCCATCTGGGTATTAGCCGACTACGACCGATAGTGATATCTTCATTCTACTAAATGAATCAACTGTTACTATTGTTATTTATAAATTACTTTCGAACTTAGGGTCGTGTTTACGAAAATATCGCAGATATGTCAATGCTATCGAGAGGCCGCTGACGAGAAATGTGGCAACAGGCCATGTCTCTGATCTCACTATGGAAAACGGACTCAATGTATACTAGCTTATGGTATTATAATATCTTGGTGTGCGCTGAAATGTTAAAACCAAAATGCATTCGCTATAGTGTATTTTCTTCTGTACACGATATTGCATTGATACGCCGATTAGCGAAAAGCTGTCTTATTTCGCCATAGCTTACGAACACTCGTAACTTAACATATACCTCAGAATCCCTCCTTGTGTAACACTCAAAAGCGTTCCACACTTCGATACGTTCAGGCCATTTAAAGTAATAGTTTTATAAAATCCGTGCATGTTCAGCGCAGGAGGCCAGTGCTCCGCGCCGCACGTGAGGCCATTTGAAATTTCCCGAGGGAAAGATCCTCCCTTGCCATAATGGCGTCCTCGTGACATCCTCCATCCACCCCCGCCGACCCCCGCCCACCCCCGCCACCACCCCACTCTCGACGACGAGAAAAGGATTCTTCTTTCTGCTCCATCTTCGCGCCTTTCGCTTGCCGTCATCGTTATGGACGAGCACCCTGTGCATTTTGCCCAGCCGCCCAACTCGCGTCCCATCTTCTCACTCGGAAGTCTTTGTCCGAAGTCTTCGGATGAGGGCAACGAGCGAGGGACACTTGACAGGGCCGGGGGACCAGGCGAAATTGAGGCTGGATTTATGCAAACAATAATAAATTTGCTATTATCATCGATGACGTTATTGAATTTCGCTGAGCAGGCCTAAACTTGATTCGACCTATTGATGGCTCACTTCTGGTATAGTTGAAGCCGCGTTGAAATATGTATTTTGCCTATTTTCACTTTAGTGAAATATATAATAATAGTCGATGAAAAATAACAAAGATAATATCCACTGAAGGAAATGAATTACTGATGTTAAAACATCTCTCGTGGATAGGGATACATGTTTAGATTTATTAAGATAGCAAGCGGATCATACATGATATATAATAATGGAAATAGATGATTGTACAATCGTAGTTTTCATATAATAATAATTATTATTACAATATTTAGGGCACATGGCGGCAGTAGATTCATACTGGAGATAGCTAAGTGGGTGTCACTCATCCAGTCGGAGAGTTCCCAAGGGAATCACAACAACAGGCAGGCAAACTGACAGGCTTAAGGGGCTGGATGCCATGCGTTGCTTGGGGTTTGGATGACCGGAGAGGCGTAGAGCGATACAGAGCGGAGCGATGCTTTGCCGGAGGCCGTCTGAATTGTTGCGAGAACAGCGCAAGAGAATACACAGCCCATTGAGTTGAGTCGTGGTAGATTTGACTGGTCAGAAACCTTGTGGCCATACCATGCCGCCCGATTCGAGATGAAGAACGACGATGATGCCAATCCTGAACGAATGTCTTTCGCAAGGCGACACCTTCGACCCATGGTTGTTGTCGTTGACGTACTCTGTAGGTGTGTGTGTGTGTGATTGTTTGGAGACCCGAGCGGTATCGATAGAGTATGTATGTGAATGCGTGTGTCGGCGAGAGAATTACTCGGGATGACCCGCGCTACACTCTCTGAGCCCCGGAAGATACCAATCCGAAGCACCAATCGATCCGACGCGTCCATACGGTTGCGGTGTGAATTATGGGCAATGTCCTCCAACTCAAGTATATTTTGCCCATTTCGCTATCAAGGAATCGAGAAGTGAGCAAGAAAAAGTCTCGCACGATCCCGAGAGCTGGCGATCGTCGCCTGCTTTGATCTGATGAAATCTTCTTCGTAGCGATGTTGTCGCTTGTCTATTGTCGCTATTATATCTCCGTTATGCGCGTACCCTTGCGCCTTTGGAACACAGATACTGGGTGAAGGGTGGATTCGAGATATCGGTTCAAAAGTACAGGAAATCGATTGTATGCTTTAAGTTGGCAGGTGCTGCTATATTTCTAAAAAAAATTATATATATATATATAAACAGTGCTCAAATCAAATCTAAATCACGTGTTGTCTTTCGAAACTAACGTTTTATAAATTGATGACATTTATTGAGTTCTTAGATTAGCCCATTATATAGATACATTAAATATTAGATATATGCCACGTTCTCCAATACATTCCATTTAATCGCTACTGTGCCGCACACTGTAAACCAAGTTCTCCGGTTATTTTTTCACTAATTAGTATAATATTTTTTCAAACTGTCATGTACATTTGCCGAATAATTATAATAATCATAATAGTATCTAAATGACTCTGCAGTCGTGGTAGTTACGCGTACCATTAATCTGCGCAAAACTATTTCAGCTTTACGAATGACACATACAGAATCTGATCCAGAATTCGAGAAAACAATATCTGTGGGCGACACTTGATAAATGTAGCTCGGAAAAGGGTAAATTGAAACTAGCCTTCTACGAAAGCGGGACAGCTTTTTTAATAATTGGTTTTGTCTGATTTTTCCTCATTGTCGTTGTTCGCTTCCAGCAGCTGTGACAGCAGCAGCAGCAGCAGCCGCCGCAGCCGCGGCAGCAGCAGCGGCGCGGAGAGAGTCATCTGACCACGAGGACACCTCGGATAATGATGATCCTGACAGATGTAAGTATATTTCATACCGTTACTTTGATAGGGGAACATTTACAGGCAGGGGGGGGGGAATCAGCCGTGGGCGAATGATTCATACTGTTGCGATGGATTGCCATATACATGCAATACCCTTGCCTGACTGTCACCGACAACAGCGTTAAATGCACATTATCAGATTTTGACCAGGTTTTGTTACCCACAAGCGATTGAAAAAGACATATGTCATCAGGCATTGTTATCAGCTCCACACTTCAGCTGACGATTATTCGACGCCGTCCATTCAAAGAGCCATGATGCATAACGCATCAAAGAGGCCAGAAACTGTCTTAATTGTCGAAGTTGGGATGTTCACGTATCATGTTCTCCAAAAAGCTAAATCGAACTTGGTTTACGCGGTGGAGATGACAAATACACAATAAATTAATAATCATTCTCCAGGTACATTTAACGGTGTTAACGAATTTGGTGTATTTAACCAATCGACTAAGATGATGACACTGTCTCGTGAGTTATATCAACGAAGTCACCAATCGAATGCTGTTTTTTTAATTCGTTTTGTTTTAATTTTAAAAACGACCGTCATATATATAACCGTTAGGTTGAGAGTTGGGCCGCCAATGGGTATGAGATCTTTATCGAATGTTGAGTGCTGATTTAGTTTGACCATAATAAACTCGTGTGAAAAAGTGAAGCTCCGATTTACGCGGTCGCTGGAGAGCTTCATTTGGAAACACTGTTGAGTGTCGCCAGGTCCGACTTGAGCAATCGAGATTGTGTGCACAAATACTACCTAGCTATTGCATCAGACGTTGTAAGATCGTAGCAGAATGTTTCACTGAAAGTGGTGAACCACGAAAGTGGTGAGTTGGCGATCTTCGAGTAGTAGCCTTACTTGTTCTGGCTCATTTATTTTACAAAGCGGTCCCTATCATTATCTGTCGTTAGGATAATGGCTCGATATTGCTCTATCATATAACACGTCAACGACAATAGCGCTTGGCGGAGCTGATAGTACAAATCGGCTTCGGCAATTTAGTCTCTCTCTCTCTCTCCCCCTCAATATATATATATATATATATTATTTTCGAAACAGCCACCCCCTAATGGAGGCAGTTGTCCTCGCGGAGGCCGTACGAGCATATAAGACAGAATGCAGGGGGAATATTGATGACACTCCCAAAACGGAGAGCAGTACGCAACGAAACGAGAAGGCATCCTTCATTATGACGAACACGCAACGACAACAACGACTCTATTTTGAGAATAGCTATTCCGTCCGTCCGTAGTTGATGTGTTTGTTACTGTTATTGTTGTTGTTGTTGTCAATACTAATTTGTACAGCAATGAGAGTAAGTGTACATGAAGAAAGCTGACGAGTACAAAAATGACGGCTGTAGTACGAACAGTTCCTATTGAGTAACAAACGGAGTAGAACAAGGCAAGAACCGCAGCCAGATGCAAATGGTTAAGGTTGAAAGGGAAATAAAACTAGTCAGTCTCATCAGAGCACTTGGGCGTAGAGAAATGTAACCACAACGATTCGACAGTTTGTGGTTCAGGTTCAATAAACGCTCAGTTATCTTAGAAATCGTAGAATATCCAGCCGCAGATAACAGACACTTTTAGAAACAAAGAGCTTCCACTGATTCAATAGTAAAGCAACGCTAAACGAATTATATCACATATACTAAATGTATCAAAATTCGATTATTTTCAACAGCTGTGAACAGCTGTACACTAATTATCATATTTTTTTTATTAGAAGTCGAGCAAAAACGATTGGAAGTGGAAACCACCTATGATTTTCTGAGTGTACCTCTTTTAGTTAAAAAATATGCGTGTTCAATATATTGTATTGTACACTAATCACCTACTATAATACGTGTTATGTTGATAATTAGCGATTTATTCACCCTTCTCTTCAGTGCTTCTATGAAACTCGTTCAGACGTTTATGATCATACGGCATTTATTACGATGACATATTTATTGACTTCCGTTTAGCAGCGAAGACCCAATGGCGAGGCTTCCGGGAGCTGTTTGCTTCGAACCTGTTAGGATCGATTATCGTATTAGCGTATATCATACGTGCCCATCAAGAGCAGCAGCAGTAGCAACAACAACATGAACATGAGATAGATACATAGATAGATACAAGACAGACCAATTGCGACTTATAATAGAAGTCGAATAGAAGTAAAACGAAATCAATATTTACTATGACTGCCACTACGACTTCTATGTATCTATTATATCTACTGCTGCTGCTGCTGCTGCGGCCAATACTTCAAGCTAAGGGAATGCAAATTAAATACCGGCACAAATATTATAACATCAAAAGCGTTGAATAACATTAATTGCTATCTGCTTGACTGGCACTACCACTACCAGCAGTCGTCGTTAATTGTATGTCAAATTCGTGGATTTTATTAGGTAAATTCTTCTCTCAACCCGTTCATAAGGAGGCATGCAGTTGGACTGTGAGCAAGAAGCGGCGAACAACGAGTTAAGATGCCCTTGATGGGGTATTTATGGATTACCTAATTTTTTGTCGTTGTTCTTAGGGAATCGGCACAAATCTGTCGTGCTAGTGCAGCCAGAAATTGCCTGAGCTCAGGGAAGTCCAGGAATGCATCAAATACTGTTTTTCCTCGCCGATGAATCAATTCCACTTGATCGGTCTCGATTTCTGAGATTTGTATCTCATATTGGGATTCTCTCTTCACTTATTCCACTTTGAGCTGTTCAACGAGTAAACCGTGTGTCGGTTATTTTCCGAGCAAGGCTTTATGGCGGCGATCGAATACAATAGTGCGGTAACCAGGAGCGAAGGCTAATTTCTTAATCAACTTCGTCGGTAGAGCTGCTTTTTCTGTCGATCTGAGTATTTTGACGACGATGTCATGCAGCTCCTTTACGTTGATCGGGAGGTGATCGATCCGACCTGATTATCGGGTGATCCGAGGCGCATCCGAAGCAACAACATATACCCATCGCCACTATAATCACTAGTATAGTGCTGCTTGTGAAGATGTGTCTTTAATAGCCGCATTGCGGTCCCATCATCATCCGGTCACACCACATGGGGGCGCCATCATCATGGACTCCGTTCAGCTCGGCTCTTGCTGATCTCCGCCTCTAGTAATTGTAGAAGAAATACACAACTAGAAACAGAGATGCTTTTTGCTGCATAGGCAACTAAACTGCTGGGGGTTGATCAATCTATAATAGCACATCATGCCAATCCTCCACATGATATATATATATATATATATAGTTACTGTTTTTCGTTTACCGAAACCTCTAGTACCAGCCACCTTCCCGAGCAACAGCAGCAGCAGTAGTGGCAGCAAAAGTACGACCCAAAGATAGATATAGATAGATAGATAACGTGTGTAGAAGGTCGGGAACAGCACGATGATAGGAGCAATTGGCCAATCGTGTGTGTGTGTGTTATGCTATATGTTACATACATCATACATCTTCACTCTTCATTATTATCTTCTTCTTTTTTCTTACTCTTTCCTTTTCCACATTTGTACAACTCGGCAAATTATCTTGCCTTATTAAAAAGACATTCCTTGGATAGCAGTAGCAGCTTCCTTAGAGGTCGCACACTTTTATCATTCGACATAATTGGGTTTGACATCTATAGACGCCGAAGTGACAACGACTACCAGCAATGAATACGAGACAAAAAGAAATCATATCTGTCGTATTGTGATTGGCGGAACGTTCAGGCCATTATTGATAGCAGACACTGAATTGAATTAAGCTATTTCATTGAAGTCACTACGCGTGCGTGTGTATAATGAGTGGTAGAAAATGCAACGGAAGTCTGGTAAACCCATGTCTATTATAAAGGAACACTTTATTAATAACCCATACAAACGATTATTAACAATAATTCTCAATAACATAAGAACATTACTATTAGCATTGTAACGGCATTTATACCAGCTATTACGGCTAGATTTCACCTGCTAATTTCTGTCAGAACATTTTTATGGCACTATTACGATAGTTACTATATAAACACATATTGTACACATATGTAAGTTAGAGGACCCTGATTAGCAAGTCTAGTCTGTGTTGTGTATGAATGCTAACAATAGAGAACTGGTGGAATGGAAGAGCCAATAAATCAATATATATATATATATATATATATATATATATATATATATATATATATATATATATATATATATATATATATATATTATAATATATATATAATATATATATATATATATATATATATATATATATATATATATATATATATATATATAATTAAGTATCCCGGGCTAATTTTCTGCCATTCTAAGTAGCTCTGTGTAAGTGGTGTACCATATAAACGTTTTACTAATATACGATACTGAATGATACAAACAGCTGCGCCGTCTGTGCTGTTCAGTCTGTACAGTCTGTCTGTCAGGGCGCGCATTTGTGTATGAGCGCAGGAGAGAGAGCGCGAGAGATTGTGTAACGGTTCTCTGATTGTATGTCTGTTTGTTTTTGTATCGAGTGGCTGGCTGGCATCATCAAACCGTCGCATGATACCGTTGTACAGTATGTATTATGTGGGCCGTGCCTTGCAAAAGTAGAATAGATACCAAACAGTTCGTATGTTCCTTTGCTCGTCTCTCGAAAGTCGCGGCGGTGGATTTGTTTCTACCTTTAGCCAAGTAGAGGCTGACGACGCGAGACTTCTGTGGTTTTCGTCGTCGCTAAGGAAACGCTTTCCTTAAAATGAAAGTGGCTATGACACCAACCCTCCTCGGCAGTAGCAGCAGCAGCAGCAGTCACCGTAGAGACTAGCTGAAAAGTGACTGTTGCTGCTGTTGTTGTTGTCTGTTGCCGGTTGATCTCTCTTCATCCATCGAGATAGGGCGATGATGCTGTTGTTGCAGCCGCTGCTCCTGCTAATGTCTCCCTATCTACAGTTCATCGGCAACCACCGCTGCGGCGGACACGTCCCCACTTTGTCGTCCCGTCATCGTATACACACACACACGCATGTGTATATATATATACCTATAATTGTAGCCGTCAGCGTATCACTCGGCGGAATGATAAATTTTGAGTAAAACCTTCCCCCAAGGCAGCAACAGTGCCAGTGGTTGTGTTAGTGGTTCGGTAGCCGATACAGTGTCCCGCAGTGTGTTTAGTTGTCGCGGCCGCGTTTGCGGCTGCGGCTGCTACTTGGCCTGACGTCGCTCATCATCTAAGCGTTTCTCAGTTACCCAATGATTGTTGGTAGGTAGAGACAGATAGATAGGTAGTCGCAAGAAGCAGTTGCTGGCGGCTTCCGCGACGTTGGCGACTCTCGAATTTCGTCGCATGGAGCAGACAACGACCAAAGAAATAGATGACCGGACGCCGCCAGAACAAATAGTAGCCATTTGGCGACGGTTAATTGCGGTTTAATTATTTTAATAATAATAACGACGCCGACAATCGCGACGACAGCAGCAGCAGCAGCAGCAATCACGGCTGCGATAACGATGATCATTATTATTAGTGTTTGCTAGTGGCGTTGTTGTTGTCATTTTAATAATACACGTATCAATAATGAGCCATATCCTGAGTCATTTAAACAAGAAGCGGCCCGCTCACTCGCTCGCTCGCTCGCTTGATCGTTCGTCCGCTGCCGGCTGCCGTCAGCAAAGGACCGTCCTGCCATTGCTGCTGCTGCTGCTGTAGTTCTCACTCGATCGTGAACGGAAGCTCGCTACCTAGAAACAAGAAGGTTCTGTAGAGTCTAAACGTAACAACCTGCACGGAGACCTTTTTTCGTATTATCGATGGTTTGAAAGATACCGGCAAAGGCCAAGAATTTATCTCTAGTCAATACGAGATGTGATACAACATACACTCGATTTGTTTCGTATGAAGTGCTCTGCTATTTCAGCTTCTTGAGTGAATTATTATCAAGTTACATTTATTATTTCCAATGCTGGCCAGTCGAGTCTTTTTGTTTCTATGTAACATATTTAAATCTCATTATATTGTATTTACCTTATATACGTACAACGTATTAAAGAATGACATATTATAATAATAATTATTATTATTCATATAATTCCGTTCCCGTAAATATGATTCTTATAAATGGATTTTTATTCATTTCTCCCAATGCGGGTAAGTGTGACATCTATCGCATAGCGAGCCTTGAACTAGCTACTCGCGGCTTTTTTCAGCCACAGATTTAGTCATCGCGCCGGAATATTATTAGATCACTATAATTACAACTATTCAATTGTGAATGCAGCAATTAGAACCACTAATTTTTTGCATTTGATCTTCACTTTGGGACGTGAAAAAATATCAACTAGTTCTACCACATTCAGTCGCATGAATTTGTGTTGTCTATTGTGGCCGCCTGTTACGCGATCACACGCGAAATGGACCTTCGATCGGTGTGTGCGGGTCCTCTATTACGAGGATGTTCCTAGAGACACAATTGCTGCCTTTCGTTGCTGCTTTTCGTGGAGGGCTATCGCTGTTTGTATTCGGCGAAGTCCTTCCTGTTGCTCGAGTTTCATCTATTACTACGATCGGCTAATAAATAGTGGTATTACATTAGTGGTAGCGCTACAAGTACAAGTATTGATAACAGCTCGATTGATGCAGCGATTCCATTCTATCGGCGCTAGGCCTGCCATAGGCCGCTTCAAAAATATTCCAACGATCGACCGCGATTTGCCTTCATGGATTCACTCCTCACTATGTTGACTTCATCACTAGGTTGGCGCCCGCGTTAACTTATTGGATCACACGAATCTCTTTCCCGGCGAGATGATCATTTGTACTATTTTAATTTTGCTCATGCTAATATATATAAATCGTCGTAACCACATTTACTTAGACCCGTTATTGAGTAACACGTCTCCTTCCCTCTCGTATGTCGCTGTAAGAGAACAACAGTAAAATTAAATCGTCTCTGGGAGACCTGAATTCTCGCATTTTCTATACACTTATACTATCGATAGCTGTACCTAGTCGATGTCCGGTAAGGTCTAATATTTACTATCCACATTTACTACGGTACTTTACCTATACCCAGTAAGTGTACAACGCTATTCAATGAGTGAGTTTTATGTAGCATTTCTACTCGATGCTCAAGCACTAAACATCACCAACCTGGTGGATGAAGATGGGGGCGGGTGGGGGTACACATGAATGACTAGAAAAGCCGATGAGACCTGAGAGACAGCGGTTGTGGAGTGGCGCATTTGAAACTTCCTATGTTTCCAAATGCGTTTATTATTCATATATTCGCATTTGGATGGCATTTTCTTTTTGGCCATCTAAAATTACACTAGCCAAATACTCGTATAACAATGATTAATATATTCTAGCAACATTCTATCTTGTAACGCCAGAAGTGAATAACACAAGTGCCGGGTGACACATACTATTATGTATAATAACAATAATCATCATCATAATAAAATTATATATTACACATGCGTAGAGGAGAACTTGAATATTGCGGGCTCGGCGTGATACATGCGAGAATGTGTACTGTGCATCTGTTGTGACTTTTTGCCAGACGACGTTTTCGGCCTGTCAGTATTTTTTCTTAGGCCTTCTTCGCCTTTTGAGTGAGGATTTGATTCCGCGAGTCGCCAACCACAGTGGTTTTCCAAGGTGAAGGCATGGACGCCCTTAGCGCGGACGGATGGGCGGGCGGGCTGTCGGTAGGGGCTTTCTACTGTAGCGATTGTCGGACATTGCCTTTAGGCGAGATGAGGCAAGGAGCGAAGCAAGAGCGACGAGATATCATATTATAACGTCTACGGTTTATCATCAAGTGTGCAGTTAAACGGGCAGCAATTTAATTGTACAGGGAGGCTGCAATAATTAACCGATGATGGTGATGATACGACCAGGAGTGTACCGCGTGCAGTTACTATTTGAGAATATTGCAGGAATTAAACAGAGAACATATTTATTACTATTCGCTGTTAGCAACTTGTGAATTAACGAACACTGGTTGGTATCAAAGGAGGTATTTTATTAGATGCAATGTATGTCTTCTTTAATTGTCGATCGTGCCTTTCATTTATTTTTTCCATATGAACTCATTACAATGCGAGTACCCATCTCGACAGAATGCATTAATAAGTCTACCTGATCCGTGAATATGGTATATGTGCATGATATAATGATAGACGTCTGGTTCACCAAATTCTATTTTACCGCCACCGAGTATCTGTTGTATATGTCACACAACAGTGCAGTTTGCGCCACTTTTTCTCAGCATGAAAATATCATTAATTGCAAGTGCTTAGGCAGTCGCTGGGGCATATTAAACAGTTGGAACTATCATGGATCTGTGGTACAGTCCCCATTGGATAGGTATCGACAACATTATTTTCCTAGGGACCTCATGTTATTTCTAATCAACGTAATGTCTGTAAACATTTTTTCTTAGGGAAATTGAGCTTGGTAACACTGTCACATTGGCATTCACTAAGTAGCTTCTTTTTCCTTGAAGCTACACTGGCTGACTTTCCATATAATCATATATCAACTGCAGTCAACTTTGAGTTTTATTAAGTAGCGCACGTTTTTCAGTGTGAATGATGTTGAATAATCAAAGTAGCTCGGTCCGGGTGAATTCATGAGCTTTTCTGACCTAATGAAGCTGAAGTCAGAGGAGGTGAGAACTTGGTGAGGAGATTTCGGTCGCTCTCTCTCCCCCTTCGTCACTCTAGCGCTTGTTGTCTATTTATCTTTCGCATCGTTCTTGTTACTTCAAACGCACTTCATGTGGCGCCGATACAAAGTTAGCTATGCAGCAGCAGCAGCAGCGCCACTGTGGTGATATCGTGGCGATGCCGTGTAGTCAATCGTGAAGCCCTGCTGTTGGGAGAATTTGTGCGTGCGCCACAGGAGTACTATATATATATATATATATAATAGAAGCAATGATATATATATATATATATATATATATATATATATATATATTATAGATAATAAATAGTAGATAGATAGGTAGATAGAAGTGTTTGGAGCGGGGTCGCTGCAGTGTTCTGCTGTTTGTTTCTTGCTATTGATTGAGTCATAAGGGGGGATGCGAGAGGAAAGAGGTGACGATGATGTCTATTAGAACGCCTCGGCGGGCGGCAGCATGTTCTACCCTCGCGGCCCATCTCTCTGTGTTGCGCCGCAGCTGCTGCTGCTGCTGTCACAGCAGTGGTCGGCTGGATCGTCAGCGCAGAAGATGCCGCCACCGTTGGTTGGCGCACCAGTCGTCGAAGTCGCCTCGTTGATGAAAGGTCTTCCTTCGAGGTTGGTGGTGGTGGTGGTTGCCGACGTCGAGTCGCCGGTGGTGGTGTCGACAACGACGACTTCAAGCAGCTACCGCCGACACCAACATAGACACGACATGGCCAAAGAGATTCGTGTTTTGTGCTTGTCGATCTGCTGCCACCCTTGATTCTGTTACCGCCACCATTCGAGACAGCGAAGAAGAGCTTTCTGTATCTGTCTATCGCTCTGTCTGTGTGAGTATGAAAGAGGGAGAGAAAAATAAAACATGGTTGGAGGAATGGGCTTTTGTTATCACAATAGCTGGCGCAATCGAGGTGGCGTGGTCAATGCTGCGTTAGTGCTATCCCGTCTAGTCAAGTCCAATTGAATATATAGTGGGAAGGCGCGTGCGCAAAAGAGAGAGAGAGAGAGGGGGGGAAGAGCTAATAAGGAAGGAAACAGCGAATGAACGAATATTCGAGTAAATGAATGAATAAGCTGCTTTGTCGTCGCTCACGAACAAGCGGAGTACGATGAACAGCAGCAGCAGCAGCAGCAGCGGCGGAGATGCAAAAACTCTGAGCTTTCCCTTCATTCCACCCCCCGTCCCCCTCTCTGTCTTCCTCTCGATCTGTACCACAGCTCCGTTGTCTCTCATCTCATCGTTGTTGTTGTTGTTGCCTTGACTTTAGCCTACGATGTTAATGCTGCAGATCGACACAGGAGGCTGTTTGTTGGCTGCTTCTTTCTTTCGTGATTCAGACTCGTTTTCCTCGGCGCCGTTTGCGTTTTCGACGCACGACGGATCACAGCCACCAGCCATCACCATTTACTCGTCACCACCACCACCACCACTCCTCACTCTGTCTGTCTGTCAGTCAAGAACTCTACTGATTGTCAGTGACTGAGTGAGTGAGTCAATGAGTGAAGTGGCTACACCGAGCCTCACTCACTCAGACGCCTCTGTTGCTGCTATAGGTAACGCCACCAGCACCACAGTTTGAAATCGCGCCGGCAGCAGTAACAGCATAGCGACCGGTGGTAACGGCAAGCGTCGTCACCAGCTTCACTTTGACTTCAATTTCTCAATTTCTTCACTTTACTCGGTGGGCGAACAGACAGGTAGAGAGCCAACCAACCAAACAGCACTTCGATGCGAGCGATTCACCCAACAGCGAGCGACACCAACAGCACCAGCAGAAGCCGTAGCACCGCCACCACCAGCACCAGAACAACAACAACAACAACAACAACAACAACAGACGTTTCACTGCAACGCGCCAACGGATCGTAGTAATAATAGTCGTAGTAGTGTTGATTATGGAGTTAGCAGCAGCAGCAGCGGTGACTTCACCGGCGGACCATAAGAGACCGACAGCCTCGTTGTTTACCTGCTTATATGTTTCGTCGTCAGCCAGATGAACTGAAAAAGAATGCGAACTAATAAACAAACAAACACCGATCTGAACCATCAAGAATGAGACTAGCACAAAGAGACACCACACACACGCACACACACACACAAACAGATCGGGAGTTAGACAAAGAAGCACACAGACACACATTGACGAGTTCACTGACTAGCTAACAAATTCGCAGTATCGCTCCTTGTTTATCTGTTTCTTGGTTTGTATTTAATAATGCAACACAAATTGGCCATAATGTGCAAATTAGCTTCATACAAAAACTAACCATTTGTATCGTAAATATGAAAATTGATACTAGAATCGCACATCCTCTACGATGTGGATTAAATAAATCTAGAAGCTAAATAAAATGACAGGCTGTCGTAACTTTGGAGTCCATAGTCATAAAATCCGATCAGTCAGTGCAGGCTTTAAGTAGCGCAAATCTTTATGAGCCCTGCTTCTTGTCGGCTATACAATTCGGTTCACGGTAAAAAAAATTAAAGTGGCAAATTTACGTAACTGTTACGATCAATTCTGCAAGGGCAGCCGCCTGCAGCTAGTAATACAGGAGAGATATCTTGTACCATTAGACAGTAGCAGTTCTTGGCGAGTCCAGATCGCGTGAAAAATGGATATTTATTCTGACGTTGGTTGAGTACAAGGGTTGGACGAGTAGCAATCGTTCGCTGCTAATGATATCATTCCCCTGTCATGTCAGTTTGTCTTTCACAACTAAATCCACTCTTCTTCGTCTCTTTGCTTGATTTTCCTCGCTTTGTGCCTGCTGCTTATATATGGGCGTTCAGGATTCTACACCTGCAGATGGTAGGTCTCCACGAGGGTCTCTCGTTCGCCAGAAGCGCCTTAAAATAGAACGTCTCTATTAGCGTTTTCGTGCCTTCCCATTTGAGGCTGAAATCGTCGGTAGCCGTTGTTTGTTTGGTTATTCGCTTGCTCGCTCGGATCGCCGTTGAATGAGCAAGTCAATGAACAACCCTTCAGCGACACGAAGCTGCTTGTCGAAATGATGTCTTTGTTTATCGAGAAGCCCTCCAGGATATGAGTGTATCGTGAGGTTCTAGCGGCATCCGGCGGATGCTTCAGCTCCATATAATAATAATAATAATATTTAGGGGATTTAGTTGAATTTCGTCAAAAAATGTGATCGAGATGATTACGCGATCGTGTCGCTGAAAGAGAATAAATAATGAGCGAAAACAACACAAAACAAACGCGAAATTCTTGTTTTGCGCTTTACACACAAATCGGTGGCTCTCGCTCGTTCCGTTGGAGAAATCCAATATTATTATCCATTATTGAACAACTGCTATCGAATCATCGAGTCAGCAGCAGAAACAGCAGCTACAAGATAAGCTGTCGATTCCAACGATGAGCTCCGTCGATCTGGTATTTGCGCAGCAATTTCTGCTGACTTTGCTCTTTGCTTTTGATCGTTCAATGGAAAGAATTGAGTGCGGCTGACGCTAGATCCTCCGGCCACAACGCGATTCTGCCAAACGTCGAGTTCTCTAATTCACCATTTCAGGTTTTAATAAAGTGCTCCATCTTTTGTCTCTAATGATGTCCCCAAAGAGTCTATCTCCTTCTCAATTGCGCGAAACTTAAATAAACCTGTCAATGAATAGTAGAATTTACTGTAATTACAACAGTGGACTAATATGGATACAAATCATCGAACAATGAAAAGACAAACGTAACTATAAATAAAAATATTATTTTAAGATCAAATGAAAATCGAATAGAATATATAGAAATACGTGCTGAAAATATGACAAATATATATATTAAAAAAAACTATTTTTACGCATTTGATTAATTTATATTATGTCACTACAAAAAACATATATCCGCGCTCGAAGATTCTATTCCAGGCCAAAATCAAGTTACTTATGACGCCGATGAATTCGATCAAACAACAATATTATAGATTCAAAGTTTTTTTTGTGACCTCGACATTTCTGCTCGGGGTTTCCAGGATGCTTCATAAGATGCCTTGTGAAACAGTTAAAGCGCAGTTGCGGAACGGGCCAAGCTACGGAAGTACTTCGCAGTTCGGACAACCCACCTTTTTTCCCCTCTTGCTTTTGAAACCTTAGGCGGGCACGGGTCCCTCACTGGAGACTTTCTCGAAGGTGTCTACTATAGGGTGATCCGCGCCACCGGGGACAACCGCGCTGGATCTTTTCTTCTGCAACGCCTGTCCCTTGCTGTGAGGCAGAGAGGCAATGCCATCGCCTTCCTCGGGACAATGCCAGCCTCAGCCCCGGTCCCCAGCGAATCCCCCCCTCCCGAATAATCCCTAGAAATAATGACTAATTATTGTATGTTCGAATACATATGTTAAAGCTACATTTATCTTATTTTAGCGAAAGTTCGGCAACGGCTCGAGGCCGCTGTCTATTCGCCTAAAACGATTCAAAGCTTTACAATATAATGTAATGCATGTATATATCTGTTCTTGGTCGGATTGACTTTCGCGATCTGGATATCACCATGCACTGATCAGACATAGAAGTTCAGTACCTTTACGCTGCTCATTTGGGTGCTCTCTGTTGGATAGGTCCATCTTGTGACTCTGCTTACCTCTAACCTTCATTGATTCCGTTGCAACCAATCTACAAGACTATGGTACGAACATGCTATTCGAAATACTATAATAACAGTCTTTGTGTGCTCCCTACGTCCATTCAGATTCACTGACGTGCCCCGCTGCAGTTGTGGTTGTTGCCCTCAGTTGTAACTTACGAAGAGGCCATACGTAAGATGGTGCTACCTGACGTTACTGTGATCGTTGTTGCTGTTATTGTTGCTGTGTCGTGTTAACTGATCATCTCGCCCCGCCTTCTCTTACCTCGTCCGGCAAAGTTTGCTTCTCAGCTCTTTCTGGCCCTTAGTCGCGTTAGCCACTTCTCATTCGTGTGGTTGTGTTATAATAAATAGTCGATGTCATTGCGTTGTTTTGTCGCCAGAGTTGGTTGCGCCGCTCGAATTAATCCGTCGACCAGCGGCGCGCGAGCTTTGGCGACGGTCTGTTGTTGTTGTTGTGGTGCTGCTGCTGCTGTTGGCGGTGGCGGCGGCGTTGTCGATGTTGCCAGATGGATGGATTTGCTGTGTTGGCCGCTGTTGCTGTAGCCAGCGCAGTGTGGCAGCGTTTGCCGTCGCGGGCCGAGGGGGCGGCGCTAACAGTAGGCGGGCTCCGCCCGCTTCACTTCGAGCCACCATTACCACCACCACCACCACTAACAGATCAACAGCAGCAGGCGCCGAATGCTGCTGCTGTGGCAGCAGCTTGCTACGGCTCCCGCTGTTCCACAGTACTACCACTAGTACGACTACAACTACTACTCGCTCACTCAGTCGTCTCGTTTGCTAACTGTAGCTATTGCTGTATAGCTAATATATGGTGGTTGTAGCTGAAGTAAGCAAACTCATTCCCGTCAGCCCAGAGAACAGTCGTCAGCCAGTCTGTCAGCTCAGTCGACAGCAACAGTACCACCCCAGTGTAGAGGAAGCACAGAGAGAAGGAAGGAGAGGAAGGGACTCTGAGTCAGTGACTGACTGATTCTATAACTGAGCGGTGAGGAGTGAGTTAGTGGAGAGGACCAAAGAACAAATGAAAAGGACACGGGCAGACAGAGAGAGAGAGCGAGAGAGAGGCGGCATCGGCTGCCAAGTGTCGAAGCCGCCGTAACAAAGTGCCACAGCGATCGTCATCGTTGGTGCAGCAGCGGATCAGGCAGAAGCAGCAGTGGTACACACCGACACGGACATCTCCTTGTATATGTGTACAACAATAACAATACAGATAGATAGAACAACGACGACAATGAGGACGGTGATCCTGCCCCGATAAGCCCAAGCGACGGTCCTCGATATCTATATATATTTATATATATATATATATATATAATAGAATCAAATCTAGGTGTTACAGCAAGGATCGTAGTAATGTCCTGTTAACTGGTAGTGGTAATAATGATGCTACTGTTAGTCAGCTACAAAAACGTACTGCATTACTTGCATATGTGATATAGATGGTGAAATAGTTAGGCCGAAAATACGAGGGGAAGGTGTTTCCCTAATATATATATATATATATATATATATATATATGTATATCTTCGTTTGTAGAGGATCAAACCCCTCGATGACAAACGTCTTCTCGTGGCACGCACATTAAGATAGGTTCTAGAATGCCCTGCGTGATTTGTTCTCGTACAAAATGTGAAGATATCTATTATTACACACCACGTAAACGGCTTCGAGTGGCGTAAGATCCCTAACTCGATTTTTGTCCCCTTGAAATCGCCTCTGATACCAACTGTGGGGCATCTATCACTAGCATCGAGTTAGTGCAAATTGGCCCGCTGGTGCAGTGTAGGGCCGATTTATAGCCGGTTTCACAAGTAATGGGTGAGAGTGGGGAGAATCTAATCGTTGAAGCCCCAGGATCGACGAGCTCCTGAAGAGGTTTAGTGCCACTGAGTGGCAAAGCCTTTGCAGCAGCAAGTTAGTTGGCCGTACTCTCACTATATACGGTGTATATAGAACTGGGGAGAAACGCTTTAGTTGCCTGCAGAGCATAACCGTACAACAGTGCATAGTAAACAATAAAGAAAAACACTTCATTTCATCATCAATAAGACAAAGCTCTCGGAATCATCCAGTACAACTACTTCACATGAACGTGACGTCTAGTGTCAAATCAGTGTACCACAGGAGCAAGCATCAAGTTATAAATTGAGTGACTTCAAAGCATACTATATTTGCCATTGTCCAATATTCAAAAACGCATTTCTCGAATACAGTCAATCATTTGAAAATGATCATTCAATGTGAAAATAACGCCTATTACTGCTATTACTGTTGTTGCAATAGTGTCGCAACGATCATATCGAGCTATAGTTGGGTCATTCGGGTAGTTGATGCGAATGGTGCAACCAGGCGGCGGTTCACAAATCGAATATGGACTTCAGTTCCAGATGAAACGTACCTCATCATATATGAAGATGTATGCGCTATATGAATTTATAATGGGAGTAGGATGTGGCCGCAGCCTTTATGTTTACATAACGTCGGGATGGGGTGTTCATTTGAGCCGGGGAGGCTGTATTTAAAGTAAATAGCAGCACAGTCGAATCGAGCAGCGGGACAGATAACGAGAGGGGAGTGGATATCGATTGAAATTGGACGTAGCGAGTTGGGGTCCCAAACGGTTTCTCCACATTTTACCATTAAGGAGACAATTTAATTTGCACAAAAAAGGCTGTGGTGACCCATAGATCGTCGAAGCAGACGAAATATTCAGGCGAAATATGCCTTTCTCGATGGCCGTGTATAATCTATCGTGAATACATAAGGCTGCATATGAGGTTGGAGATGACTTGTTTGATATATGATGACGAAGATATATACACATTGATGTGGTACATTCATAAAGTTAAGCTGAGAGACAGAATTGAACGTTTCAAATTTTGCGTTCTGATTGTTCACTCAGCCCGGTCCCTGTAATAAGTGAACTATTTTTTTCTAATTTTTGACGGCTTCAAAACGAGCTGGAAGTTAAGACCATCGGTTCATCGTTGCTTGTACGAGCTAAACAAAAATAATGTTGAAGGTGATTTAGGCGAATTTTTCTCTTTATGGCAACAGTAGATTCGAAAATCAGATATTGTTATGCAATTAGTGAGAAAACGAGTTGAAAACCTGAAAGCACTTCGTCGAATCTTAATCACAATTTACCAAATGGTCAATCAGTGGATTTTTTCCTTCTTTTTGCAAAGGCGGTAACCTCTCTGAACCAATGCTTTCGCTAAAGTCTTTACTTAAAGGTGGCCACGATAGCGACGAAGGCGTTGAAACGATCTGAAGATAGTTTGTTGGGGATGTTTTTAATTGCCATACACTGTTAGTTATAATATGACTTTGCCATATTTCTCTTTTTTGAACGGCGAGATGGGCCTATCGTTTCTGTTTTGTATTCCCTACGGATCGGAGTAGATTTAGAAACTGTTGCGAATTCACCTAGGAAGGTACGAGTGTTTGTTAGTAGGGTGTTGAACCAACAGAACGAACAAAAAGAGGCACTCACGAAATTAGCATAATTTACTGCGGCAATAGAAGCCGGCTTCACAATCGACTCCGTTAGTACATAGCCAGAGGCAGGGTGACGCCATGTGTAGGCATAGCTCAGACTGATGACCTCATGGTTTCTCCTCGATATTTACACCAGGTCATTCGGCATTACCATGTTAGTATATATGTTAGCATATTGTAGTCAACAAATGATCAGGTCATTGCTCGAACACGAATGAACAGCATTCATTCAATGGACTGCGAATTGATTCAATTTATTCGTTGCTTAAACCTGTTCACTTAAGTTTACTCACCATGTGCGCTTAAACTCATTAAAAGCGTACCATGATCGTCGATTTTTAACTGTTCCATTGCAAACAATGTAATCATTGATAATGTTTTTTATTCTTGCAGACGCGAATGATGCGGACGCGAAAAGGCGCCGGACTCGCACCAACTTTAACAGTCACCAACTGGATGAGCTGGAGAAAGCGTTTGAAGCATCTCACTACCCCGACGTGTTCATGCGCGAAGCACTCGCCATGAGACTCGACCTCACTGAGTCACGCGTACAGGTATGTTGATTGCTCGATTGAGTTCACCACATCGAGTTGAAATGGAGTTCACATAGTTGTTGTGTAATCCGGTACTCTATATCTGCAGCGCTATATCTCTTATTGAATCACGACCCGTTTATTGGTAAAAAGCTCTTGCGCTCACCATTGTTTACGATTTCACGTATATTTATAGAATTTTAGCTGCAATTGGAATGGGTAAGTCGATTCGTCCTGCTATTCAAGACTCGTGTTGTTTGCGATAAGTGTTCATATAAATGGTCATATCCAAACCTTTGAGATTGACGAGCGTGGATTGAATCTGTTTTATGATTTATAGGACAGGTACATTTGAACAATTGAACCGATTCTGTTGTTGCTAAGCTAGTTGATCGTCGATTCGCCGAATGCAGTGTTTATAATAGCTGTAGAACATCGCATCCTTTAGTCAAAGTGGAGAGAAATGGTTCGAGTCAGTCGACAGTCACTAGACAATCGATCTAGTGAAACCATTATAACCACACAGGAACTCTATCAGTAAAATAACGATGAACGAAGGTAGCTTTACCTTCAAATAAATAGGTAGAAGTATCTTCAAAAGTCTTCAAGAGCCTGGGCAAATCCCGCGGTGTCACTGAACGAATACACTCAACACGAATATACCGCGTTATCGTTCAATCAACGAAGTGCGAGGGTGACGAGTAACAAGGATGATCAACATACATACACACAGAGAATCACACACACTCAGTCCGATAGCTACAAACAAAAGCACTAGAACGTCGACAAACTTCAAGTTCTTCGCCGAAAAGACAGGACTCGTTTCACGCTAGAGACTCGTCAGTGGTCCCCATCTCGCATCTCTGATTGCTCGGGTCGGTCTCAGCGGATCCCAAATTGCCGCGCTACTCACGCACGCGTATATATAGACACATACACACACACACAGACACACATCGACAGACGGTCGAACAGTCGCTAACCAACTCCGTCGATTGATTCGAGGGTGCCAACTAGCTAACAAAGAAAGAAAGAAATAAATAAAGCATAAAAGAGGGATCCGAGACGGGTGGGACCCACGTGCAACAGCGCCAACAGTGACGACTCCACCGCCAACTCGCCTATGCAGCTTCCATTTCAGTATCAGTTAGGCAGACTGCCTAACTACGAAATCTATGACAAATATAAAAACATCTGCAGAAAAATGAGCACCAAAGCGGGGCTAATGTCCGCGATTTATCGACAGTCGAGCATCTTTCTTTGCTATCGAATCTACTCACGAGTTTCAATCATGCTCATTTGTGACGCAAATAATAAAACAACAGATGCACTGTCAGATAAACACACACACAGACAGATAGACAGCTAGATAAATAAAATGAACGCTTTTCTTTATGACAATCGCAATAATAAGTAGGATCGGTCCGCTATCGTACTTCGATGGCGCAAATGGATCTAAAATATTTATCCACCTTTTCCTCTCGGAGAATGATAAGGGTTACGGTGGCCTTCATGTTTTAGGCCAATTATTTGCTGTGCCGCTGCTGCACGAGATTGGTGACAAATAGAATCATGCTTAATGTGCTTGGGCCGTAATAACAATAATAAGAGGTCAGTCTCACTCCAGTATAGTTATATCAATTTATAGCGTATCTATCCCTCGGGACGGACCCTGTCATGTTGACAATTAGAACATACGTTATCGCGAAGTGGTAGCTCACTTCGACTAAGTTGTGGACTTATTTCCATCTAATTGATGCGGTTTTGCATCCGCTAGATTTGTTCAAGTGTATTCTTAGATAACACACCTGCAGGTGCTGAGACTGCTTCGGTTCGAGCGTTCGGCATTATCGTGAGGTTGGTCCTTTCGAGAAAACATAATTCACAGTCCATCGAAAATCTATGCAACTCTTCGATATCACCACTGAATCGCCCCTTGTGTGTCGTGTCCAGTTGTCACCCTTCTGTGAAATTCAAGCGCATATACGTACAGCCGTAGTAACTATCTCAACTAATCGGAGTGTAGCACAATCTCCGAACATATCTCTTGTGGCACTTGAAACAAGTTAGCCTTACCCAATATTACCTGTCAACTCGAGGGTTGTTTTTTTATGATACCAGTATTTTTCGCGGCTTTTTTTCAATCCCCCCCAAAATTGCCTACACTTAAATATCAAATCCTTTATATAAATCGTTCTTCCCATTACAAAAATAATTACGATCGAACATAACAACAAATGTGAATTGTTAAAAGATGGATGAAAATATGATATCTGATTCTATCTGTCCACACTCGTCTGCCGGCATCCGTGACGCCAGCTGTGATTCTGAGATATGTACTACTATGTGAGGAATATGAGGTACAACTAATAACGAAAACAAGAATTATAATCGAGTTTTTTATTTTTTTTTATTTCTGTCAAATTTTCATTTAATAATAATAATAATAATAATAATAATAATAATAACGCTTTATTTCAAAGGTTAGGTTTAACAATATCTGAGTTAGCCGCTATGTGTTTGCCAAGAAGAGGTCATATGTTTGAAAAAGCTACCCATCACGTAGGGCTCGAGACACTCTCCAAGGAAATAAGTCATTTACACATTGTTTCTTAGCTATGAATTTAGGTAAGACATTTATACCAGCTCTGGTAGCCGTCACAGTCACATCAAACATTGCACTCATTAGCATGGGAAGATGTTTACCAATACAAATATATGTGCGCTTATCTATATTGTCAAATTTAGCCAATATTGGCATTATATTCACTTCCTCCCTCGTACATTGACATTTAAAAGCGACGCGTTTCACGAATTTATCCCCCACTTTTTGCAGCCTCTCTTTGTCCAGTTTTAATCCTGGGTACCATACTGGCGCTGCATACGTCATAATGGGTTCAACATAAATCTTAAAAAGTTTAACAAATAGGGCCGGGTCGTTCACTACGAAAGAACGTAATATCCAGTTCGCACGGCGCGTTGCACGAAGCACAACATCCGTAACATGATCAGTATATTTCAATGTGGTTGAGGTAATTACTCCTAAGTCGCGCATTGTTTCTGCAGAGCGCAGAGGATGTCCACCAATTCTATACACATGTTTGGGATTTCCGTGACCAAAGTGTAGTACTGCACATTTTTCAATTGATAGTTTTAGATCAAGGCCCAAGGTCCATTCCAGGAACTGATCTAGGGCATTTTGAAGTGCCCTCTCATGGTCCGTGTCAACTTTAGAATAAATTTTTACGTCATCTGCATATATCTTAACGGATATGGATTGCGGTAATATATACATTATGGAATTTATGTACATTATATACATCAGAGGACCTAGTATCGTTCCCTGAGGACACATGTTTGAATCGAAAGGAATCATTAGGGTGCACGATGCTCAAAAGCAATATGTGGTGGATGCTCATATTTTAAATATCAGTGATGCGTGACAGTGCTAATAGAGTTTTGTGTAAATTATTATAAGGATGAGCATAAGGAAACTGCAGCGCCACGCAATATCACTACGTCCTGCCATTAGGGCGAGCTAAGTCACGCACAAAGATCGCGGCAAGACGTAGTGCCTGTTACATGTAAGTTGGTCAATGCAGCCGGTTGACAAATGTAATAGACATTGCTCATTCGCCGCGTATCTAACCTGTGAACCTGTCACGAGCAGAGCGGCTGAATATGTCATAGAAATATGATGGAAGTTCGGCCCCTTTCCGCGGATGGCAGATTGTTAGCACACTCGTTCGGAACTCTAGCTTTGGTCAACTAGCGACTACCAACCACAGAACGCAATGATGACAGCTGGCACAACTTCTGCTGCTGCTGCTGCTGTTGCTTCTGCTCGTGTATGTCTCCCTGCTCAATCATTCTGTTTGTCAGAAGAGAACAGTGTGTAAATGATCACCTCGTTCTAGTCGATGGACAATCGCTTGCTATTGTAGCCAGTTTGCAAGACCCATCCACTCGATGCCGCTGGCTCCGTCACCGCCAACGCAAACGCCGTCTACTTCACAGTCTACGGATAGCCACCAGCGGCATCAACCTATTGGCGATTGCCTACAGCTGCGAGCGATGCGGCTGACGGAACGTGTACCTACCTACCTACCTGCCTGCCTGACGGTCAGACGGCTCTTTTGTGGCCAGCAATATTATTCTACGAATCGTAATTAATTTGCTGCAGGTGCCTACGAGACATCCTCGCGATCAGCACGACCACTTGAAAACGTTCCATCATTAGATCTACGTCAGTTGATCACGAGACAGAATCAACTTGACTGACCTGGATATCCGATTCTGGCATGCACTTCCATCACGAACATGGACGACGGCATATTCCCGACGACGCTCCGAGACAGCCGCCGCCGCCGCCGCCGCCGCCGAGACTATGGATATTGGTAATAGCGAGTGGAGAACCAGCAGCAGCAGCTGCCGCCGCCGCCGCCGCCGTTAGCGTTGGAGCCATTTTTCACCATTTCTTCTTCATCTTCATTTTCTCTTTGTTGTTGTTGTTGGAGCTTTTGTTAAAACTGAACATTTTGAAGCGTTCATCATTGACGGGGGTTGACAGGGCGTCAATACGCTCCGCTTAAAACAACGAAACGATCACTGGTATCTTCCCAGCACCGAGCCGGTGTAGCCGTCGTATATTCCGTTCGTGAGATGTTCGAACGGCCTCTGCTCGATCAATGGATCACCGACGCCGCCTAATTGCGGCCTTCATGAAGCCAATAACGACGGCTGTATATTGATTCGTAGGTTGCTCTCATCTCGCCATATTGCCATCTCATACTAACTGTGATTGACAGTAGTTCATCAGCAGCAGCAGCAGCAGCAGCAGCAAGAACAGCAGTTCTATCTTTCGTTCGTTGGTTCTTATATTTATGTCAGTTAGTCGGGTTTGGGTTTTTTCTTTTTTTTACCAGACACTCCTTGCCTCCACCGCTGTCGTTATCGTTTTTGGTGATGATAATGCAATGCGCTAATCCGTGATCCACCAGTTTTTTTTTGCAAACAACTAACAACCGAAGATCAGTAACTTCGCTAAACTCACTTGGTTCGGGAAGACTTTATTTGCTGGCTATGTCGAAGGAGAGCTCAGGAGAATCAACACTTGGGGCTATTTTTCGCCGCCGCAACAACACGTTGTCGGATCGATTGACCGGTCGATCGGAGCGTAACTCAATGAGGCAGCTGACGAGGGCTGCTGTTGTTGTTGCTGCTGCTGTTGATATGATTATTAAAACGAGAATGCGACGTTAGAAAAGCGTCCGACTATGCTGACGTTGGCTGTGCGGCCTCCGAGTCACAACGAGAGTCAGATATACGCAGACGTAAATAAACGCTGAGACGGACGTACGCTTGCTCTCTCACTCTCTCGGTCACTCAGAAGCGAACCCAACAACAACAACGGGACGACAGCTTAGGCTCGATTGGCGTTTCACGTCAAAGTGACGTCTAAATGAACGAAAACATACAGACACACACACACACACATTGACGGCGGCAGCATTGAAGAGGACCGATAACAACCGGAGTGAGAATGACCCGATGCGAAGAACATAGAAACGATGAATCGAAGAGATTGTTGTAAAAAATAAAAGCTCACTAGGGTGGCTCCTTTTAGTTAACTTCAGTTACAACACACATACACCAATATGATGTTGTCACCTGACCTGGTAACTGAAGGTTGCCCTTGGCAGACTAGAGTAGAAAACACACTGGGTTGCTACTGTTAATGGGGCAAATAAAGCTCGGGGTGTCGTATTGGTCATAACGTGAGTTACTCTGAAACTCTCCATTGTTGACGAGTTCCAGACAGAAGGCTTCGTATTGCTTTATTGACACTTAATAGAAGATGCTACCTAGCCCAATTTTTTGTTACATTTTCTTGTTTGTATTCTTCATAACAACGCGTTGCTGAATAAGAGGACCAATAAACACAATAATAATAATACTACGAATATTATGTTGTCTATCTATTATTTTATATTAGGGCTTCTGTGATTGAATGACAGGGGGTGGCTGGCTGTCAGCGAAGAAGCGGTTTTCGTTTTTGGCAACGTGATTCGCCATCATCAGCTAAAGTAAAAAGTATAACAACTTCACTCGTGTTCATGTCATAATACAGACGGTGCTAAGAAGAGCTGCTCATTCACTTCTTTGTGAAATGTTCTTATTACAGACGTCTGGGGGAACAGTAACGTCTCAGTGTGTATTTGATTGGCATGAGGGCAGTGCCCATATACCGGGATGTTCGCATCAGATCGAGACGCCATTAGGTTCCGTTACGGAACAAAACGCCTGATCGTAAACGTCAGCTAGATATAATAGAACGTGGAGAGTGAAACCTATTTAATAGTAACATTAGAGATCAACAACACGGCGAGTTTATCATGTAGATGCTGACCGTCAAACCAAGTAAATGCTTCGTACTGAATCAATACAGAGAACAATGCGAACAACACTGCAACAGCGATCACGTCACCAATGCCGCCAGCAGCTGTATATGTGGTACAATAATAATAAGTATTATTTGATATGCAGCAAGTGCTATGTCGGCTTCTTTGATATGCAGCAAGTGCTAAGCGGCTAGTAAGTGCTTACATATGTTTTTTGGATAATTAAAACTCCGCTTCTCCCTGTTCTTATTATTACTATTATTGTAGTAAAGGTATTTTTTGTTGAAAAGAAAACGCTTTTCGTTAGTTAGTTCGCTCATTGGTACGGACTACATGAAATGTTTCTATTGGGGAACTCAACTTTTAGCTGGGAAAACCTTCTCTATGTTGAGTGCTCAGCTGGGCGGAGAGTGGTCCTCGTGCAGAAAGTGCTAATAATTGTTGAGGAGCCGCCGCCGACTCCTCTCTCCGTTTGAAATCTGGAAGCTGACCGAGGCAACGAGCGACGAGCCTCGCCGGACGAAGTAAACTCCGCCGCCCCTATTAATTAAGAGCAACAAAAAGAGAAGAAAAAAACAGCGCGTCGACCGCGGACGACGACGACGACGGCGGCGGCGGCGGTATCTCTTGCCGCTTAATACGCGATGAGCGCATCTTTTGCTCGCTCGCTCGTCTGTCTGTCTATCCGTCCATCCGCCCGGTGGTCGCTCTGTTCATTTCGACGACGGTGACGCGGTCACTCTGCTGCCGTTCGTCCATCCGTTCACTTACCCGAAGTCGAACCCCTCGACGCGCGCTTTTACAGAGCGTCGCGAATTTACACAGTGACCGGAGTGGGAGACTATAGAGAGAGAGAGAGACCCACTGGGCAGTAGTAGTAGTAGTAGTATTATAACTCGGCATTTCAGTCGACAACAGCAGAACGAACGAACGATAGAAATGAAGGAAGGATGGAACGAAGAACGAAAGATGAAACAAGAAGACGCTTGTTGCTATTTATATCGGGGTTGAGCTCGACATCAGATGAGACAGACATGAGAGAGAGAGAGAGAGAGAATTCACAGAATTTTCGCTAACATCGTTCATCTAGATGAAATAATAATAATAATAATAATAATAAAAACAGCAACAAATAAAGAATGAAAAAGAAAATAACGACAGCAGCACCGGTAGGCGACAGCAGTAGCAGCAGCAACATTACTGCTACTGCTGCTGCTGCACCGGAAGGGCAGAAACGGCAATAAAAATGAAATAACTCATTAATAATAACAACAATAATAATTAAGTGAGAAGCAATTAGCAAAATATCGTTGAACAAACGCGACTCGGTTGGACACGCTGTTGGATGTATGACGTTGTCTACGTCCACCTAACCAAACTGACTCGCGATCCTTCCGCTGATGCTGCCGTCCAGGCTGAATGTGTGTATGTGTGTATATAAATGTGTGTGTGTGTATAAAGGGCGACGGCAATGGTGTGCGCATAATGTCCCAGAGGATCATGAGAGGACGAGGTCTGTCTTGCCTATCTAGGAATATAATAAACAATCTATTAAAATAAATTATACAAAATTGCTGCACATGGAAAATGAAACGTGAAAAACAAACTAAATAATAACGGAATAAAACAGCGTATAATATCCGTAATAGACACTAAGAAAATAATGTTTCATATATTTTATGGCTAAATGACAAAACACAAAAACCAGGTAAAATATAAGAGGCGACCTTTAATTACGACCTGTTAGACCTTGGAATTGATTGTTTCATGCTGCTGATTTGTATCAAGAGACGAGAGACCCAGTGAATGCAGTGGATGTATAGACCATCTACTCTCCCAGCATTAAATACAGCAGATTGCTGTTTAATCGCGAAACTGTTGTTTGAGGGAAGCGTGTCACAGCATTGGATCATCAGGAAGCCATTAAATGCCCCGTGATATATACTAGTAGTCCTGCACCTACACCAATCTCATCATACATAATGATAATAATAATAATTATTATTATTATATGAACGTGGTCCTGTTTCCGTCAGTATCGTAACAGTTCGCACCGTTACCATAGATATAGATGAGATGGGTTCGGCTGCCGCCACCGTCAGCTGAGCTTAACCAACTACCGGAGCTCTCGTTCATAAACATTCATGAGCCAATCGAAGCGGTAATTACAACACCATTCGTTGTGTGAATCCGTCATTTTCTTATATTGAACAGTCGTGTCGATTTATTATTGCTGCGTTCAAGCTGGTCCGCCCGAAGTGATCGAAAATTGCATGAAAAATCTATCAGTTTCTTAGTGGGCATTTTGCATCCTCAAACTAATCTGAACAAAACGTAGTGGACAAGAAGAGCTCGTTTCAAGTCTATTCAACTTGAATCTTGGATATTTCAAAACGTGCAGAATAGTCCAGAGAAGCGGCGACAGCAAAGGCAAATCGCTCAGTCAGCTTAATTATCACCAAAAACTAGACATTTCCATTGTAAGTGACAAAAAACCACATCGAACTAATTAAGCTGAGTACTAATCGAACTAATCAATCTCATATCTTTGGGCCGAACTATATAAAATGTACACTTTTTGGAAACTTCTTAATTCGTTCTCTGAAATAGTAGCAATGTAATATACAAGAAAAATAATATTATAGTTGTTCTGAAAGCATGTTTGTTTCTTTATTACAAAATAAATTCAAAAAAATTCAATTATTTACTAAATTAGAAATTCATTTTGTCGATTACCTGTGTAACGTTAGAGAAACATGCCAATGTAAAGGGTACTAACATTTGCGAGCTCTAAACAACTGACATAAAATCGACAATGACCTATCTAGGGAAGCTTTTTAATTTGCAAATGCAGAAGTTCAATTTTCGTCAAAATTTCTTTTCAGTTTTCGGTGATCGTTGAGCACTGACGATGTCAATTTTTTCGTCTGTCATCGTCTTGTTCGACATTTTTTTACGCATTTTGAAATATTATATTTCCGGTTTGAGTTAACCACATAAGAATGGTTTTTGCAGCAGATGAGAGCGAAGCAAATATCGAGTTGTGTGTACTCACTTGTACAGGCCTAAGACGAGCTTTTCATGACTACTTCGTATTTCAAAATCCGTTGAGGATTTTCAGAGTTGAGGCTTCGAAACCGATGTTTTTCATGCACCCGTGCACCTCGAGCTAACAAGCCTCAAAAAGTGTAGAATAAATCTTACCGCTCGGACCGCCTGGAATTAAGGTCCCGTTTTGGTGTCATTGCACTCGTGAAAGATTGCGCTAAAATACGAATTACGCCACTACAATTTTTAGTTGACTAATTTTGCCGATGATGAAACTTCTGATAGTTTTGATATTGTACAAATCTGGTGTGCTGGGAATAGAAACCTCCAGCCAAATTTTTCATAGCATCAAAGATCAATGCACACCTGGTAATTGAGTTTTTCAGCTGGGCAATAGACACAGCTTGTGCACGTACTTATCTAGCTAGATGTATTGTGTAAGACTGCGGTTGATTCACTTCGGTCGTTTGGAGTCGACCTCGAACAGAGATCGTTCTGTTCGTCTGTGCATTTTACGAATTCCGGTTGTACGAACCCACCACCTATCCATTTGCCTGCCTCGTTCCCTAGTCAATAGTCACCGTCGTCATCAGTGTCCTCGTGACGGTCGGTGGCGATTACAACTTTGATAAGCGACACAGAGCTGATTGGGTAACTACCTGACAACACCGATGAATGTCGAACTACTTAATTCTGGTGATGCGTTCTCAACCATCGCGGCAGCAACAACAGCGGCGGCGCCGGCGGCGGCATTTTGAGAACATGGAGAATCGGGACGATGGAGGGTATCTACACGAATTCATTCCGTGACGTGCTGAAGTTTGGGCTTAAATGAGGACTACAAGAGGGACAACCGAACGACTGGAGGCGGAGGAAAATATAGATCCTCCCATGTGATCTACACAAACCGAGGCTATGGCTGAAACCAGCTCCTCCTATTTCGGTGCGAAGTACGCACCAACAAGAGCTAAGAACATAGATAGATCATAGATAGCAGCAAGGAACGCAACGTAACTGGGCATTAAAAAGCGATCCGTGCCCTATGGCGTCCTGCCTAGCTGCTTAGCTGGGATAGCGTTGCTCGTTTTGATCTGTTGTGAAAGAGTAGAAGCAACAGCAGTACCTACTTTAAAGGTGTCGAGAGGAACAGCTTCATAGTGGGGAGATATATGTATGTAGGTAAAGGTGACTGTGTATCTCGCTCTGTGTGTCTGTGTGTGTGTACTTGTGTCACTGGATGATGTGTGTGTGTCATCCAGCTGAATATGAGCGTGACGGCGTTGAGATCTTCATCCATCCGTCCGCTATTGCTACTTAGCCATCGGCCTGTCTCGGCAATGCTGGAGAGTGACTCGACGTCGACTAGCGGTTGTGGGCATTTCTGATGTGGCGCCATGTCATCGCTGCTGGATCACAGTGCCAGCTGCCGTTGAATCCTGAAGATTGCCCGCGCTAAGAGCGAATGCGAATTGAGCGCGAGGTGATCAAGGCAATTAGCATTCGGCATCAGGAACCTTCGGTGTGTGCGTCCGTACGTGTGTCGATGTTTGTGGCGTTCTGCCGTCACTGAAACGAGTGTCCGATAGCAAGGACCGTCGATGCTGAGATCTGAAACAGCCCAACTGAGCGCCACCCTGTTGTTGGTAATTCGCTGATCACCGGGCAGAGTATTACGATCGTTGTAGTGGCCCGATTAGGTTAAGAAAGGTAGAGGACGCTACCCACTCTGAGATTAAGACGTAGATCTCCAGCGACAGGATATGCGCACCTTGTCGATATCTAACAATGACAAGTTCGAGTCGTTGCGAGTTCGTGCGGCGAGTCTTCGTGGGCAACCTATGAGATATTAATTGTATTCATTGTTGTTCATAGATTATCTGATGACTACCTGACTGACAGACTTGTAAATTGTTGTTGTTGTGTCGATTTGTTGTTGTAGGTGTGGTTCCAAAATAGGAGAGCCAAGTGGAGGAAAAAGGAGAATACGAAGAAGGGTCCAGGCCGACCTGCTCACAATGCCCACCCACAGACGTGTTCAGGGGATCCCATTCCGCCTGAGGAGATCGAACGACGTGAGCGCGACAAGAAAGAGAAGAAGCTTCGAAAACAGCTCGATCGAAGTGCGAAACGACTTGAGCAAGCACGACTTAAACCCGGCGTAAATCTTGGTTCGCTCCAGGAGGCGATTCAACAGGCGCTGCATGAACTTTGGAGTCATGCTCCGGGGAAACAGCCCGCCGATCTAATAGGGCAGGAGACATTCGGCCTGCTTGAATCAATGGGCGTCAATGTCGCTGAGCTTTTTGTGAAATTCCAAATGGAGCCAAGTCCTGTTCTGACGTCGCCTACGAGCCAGGATACAGGAAGCAATAGCTCAGCTGACGTCGCCGTCAGCCTTCAACGTCTAGTGTCTCAGCAGGGCCTACAGTTGAAACCTCGACACGGCTCGGGGGTGGCATCATTTTCGATTGACAACCTGTTATCGTCTGCGGCCGCGTTAGCCGCTCGCCGATCACCTGAGCCTGAGGATATGTCGCTGAAGCGTCGAGCAGCGAGCGTAACGCCACCGCCCACGCATACACCACCACCGCTCACGCCGCAGGCCCTATTTAGCCTGGCAGCGATGCAGAGAGGAGCAGCCCTTTCTGGCCTTTCAGCCGGATCAAATCCATTCGAGTTGTTGCGCAGAGCCGCCAGCCAGTCACCTCGAGTCTCCGAGCCGGAGGACGACGTCGACGCCGACGATGAAAAGCTTAATGTGGTTGACTGCAGTGACTCGGAAGACACTGGCGACCTCGACGAGCCGGAATCTGACGAACACCAGCCCAGCAGCAACAATAACAACAACCATAACAACCACAACAATAACAACAATGCTGTCCATAAGATCCAGTGACGTCATTGCAACGCACAGCAGCAGCCGCAGCAGCTACAACAGCAGCAGGGGAACGTCGCTTCCGCAGACGCGTTCGCCCTGCGCCGGGTAGCGGGTTCCCAGCCGGAGGGTGGACAATGGTGACGTAGGTAACTTTTAGCAACGAGACCAACGATAGTAAAACAATTTAGAACGAATCTGAAGGTGACGATGTGGCACAGAGATGAAAGAGAAAGAGAGAGAGAGAGAGAAGAAGAGGAGGATGAGTAGAATAATAGATATTGTATGTGTATATAGCCTTCGGCTGGTTCCCTATCATCCAGAGTTCCTTCTGCGGAGTGGCCCTTGACTCCGACTTCACCCGTTTGGGGGCTTCTGACCTGACCCGCCTCATCTGATAGAAAATCGAACAGGTCTATACTCAAATGTTGTTCGAATTATGTTCGTGCGAAGATTTCCACCAGTCTCCCTCACCAGCCTTGTTCGACGTGTTTGCTACCGCCACCCATATCTGTCCCTCTGTATGTGTGTCTGTGTGTGTGTGTGTGTGGATGTGTTTGTGTGTGGTTTCGATTGCGGAGTTGAAGCTGGTGTACGAACACGTTTCGAGGGAAGGGTGGAGATAAAAATAATTAATACAAGACACACAGGGAGAGATAGAGAGAAAGAGAGAGAGAGAGAGAAACAGTCGCATGTTATTAGTAATATCTATTGTACATACGTGGTGTATTGTCGAAGACGCCGATGATGACGAAAATAGTGACATTCTTAATGCAGAGAAAGCATAACGAGAAACCTGCTGACGACGGGACCGCCATCGGAGTAGGATTATTCTAGATGCAATACCTCTAATAGCTCCACTAATCATCGTCATCAGCATGAGCATCATCAATCGATCAATCAATCAGTCAATGAATGTGTTCCAGTGGTAATATTAATATTTAATTTAGAAGTATTGAATACGATATCCTGTTGACGAAGTGATGCGGTTTGTACTCGTAATAGCCAAATGACAACGAGTGTCTCAAGGGCCTAAGCACTCGAGAAACTCAGCGTCAAGTCATAGCTTGAATTCACTGCATTATGACTGTAATCATAAAGGAAAATAAATCATCGCATTAACGTGTAATAATAATAATAATTATCATCATCCAAAATTATAATAATATTCAATAAAAAGCAACAAGCAAGGATGACGATAATGATGACTGATTATTGCTGTTGCTCTTGGTGGTGATGATGATGATGACGATGATGATGATGATAATAGTGGAGGCAACGCTGACGGGGTTCTAGACGGCGAGAAAGAGATTGAGAGATTGAAAGAAAGCGAGAGAGAGAGAGGAGGAAACTCGAAATGTTTCTGTGTTAAAAAAATAATAATAATAACAAGTGATGAATTAAAATGCTTGGCCGATGATGATGATGACGACGATGATGAGTATAATGCAATTGATATGAGAGTGATAAAAACGACAGCTTATGAACATTTCGATCATGGAGTTCATAGACGGCATAAACGATGATAAAAGCCACTGAGGATTGCTTTATTTTTATTTTTCGTCTGCAAAGATATTAGTTATCTACCTGTGTATTCTACCGATATACGTGTAGAACATAATTTGAAGATCGATTTTGGGTTGGCGGGCGAAATTTCAGCACAATTCAAAAATGGAACAAGTCGAAATGAGAGACTCGTTTGAGTAAATCTCTCTGTCTCTTCACTTATAGTTTTAACAATCAACGTGCGATCGCTGTAATCTCAAGTCATAACTATTCCATTTTTGATTGAAAATTGACAAACCACTGACACTAATTCATTTGGGACGAATTGAAATGAAATTATCAACAGAAAACCATCATCAACCGATTGTCAGTCAATCAACGAATCAATCGAGCGGTTCGATCATCACACTAATGAGAGTTGGTTCATCATAAAATTCTCAACTGTATTTTGACTTCAATTAGTAAATTGGGACAACCACCGTAATTGTTGGCTAGCTTTATCGATCAGTGCGATCTGGCGTCAGAGCGTGGAGCACTCCATATTATGTACTATTATTGAAAGTAAGAGCAAAAAAACAGAAACAGACCGCCAATGGGTGGCGTGTTTGTCTCTGTGTGTGGATGCATCTGAGACGGGAACTTGCGTTTTTCAAAAATGTTCATCAAAAGTCCTATGTCAAGTAAGATTCGTTGTTGAGTGTTTGATCAAAATCATCAGTACATGTTCATTGTACAAACATATGCATTCATTGTCCGATTTACCTACATACATACAGCAAAAAAAATAAAAATTTGATTTCCAAAAGCAACACACAAAAGTTGAGAAGAATTTGAAAAAGACAAAACAACAACCGTTTGATGGATTGAATTGAGATGAATGAGTGATGACGATGACGAGAAGGAAATATGGCGTTCGCTCTGAATCGGTGGCTGTGGCGGCGGCGGCGGCTGTGACAGCGGTCCGTCCCCCCTTTTGAAGAGGAGATGAATGATGATGAGCTAGTGCTGATGGTGATTCCCAATAATTCTGCAAAGGACAAAAAGCGCCCGTCGCAGAAACCTCGCAGCTGTGACAACTACGCGCCGAATTGTATGGCCGTGTTCGGCAGTCCAAAGTCAATTCCTCGACTATTTCCTTCAACTGTTCCAAACAATCATTGCTATTTATTTATATAATAATAATAATAATAACAACAATACTAAAGAGAGAAATAAATAATATTATAATAATTATTATGCGAAATTATATGGCGTTATCATTTACGTTGTCGATATATAATAGAATAATAATAATAATTACAGTAAAAGTTATAATATGTGAATATGTGGCTGTCAATATTAATATCTGTAGTATCAGTGTTACAGGACATGTAATCGGCTTCAAATTAGTTTAGCGTTTACGCTATAAAATAGAAGAATCCGTTGTAGAACCTTTGTCGTTGTCTATAACTTTCATCGCATTTGGTTACATGCTAAAACTGCAAAAGAACTAAACAGCAATTGCACAGTACGTTTCCGAGACTCATACGTACAATTTTTTGAGAAAGTTTTCTAACGAAAATTTATGATGAAGTAATTTTCGATGTCTGCCTTTTTTGTCTAACTTTCAGCAGCGGAGTTGTCTAGGGATCCTACGTGATCCGCTAATCACACAAAATGTTAAAAACCAATTTAATTACTAATTAATTAATTATACAAAACTACATATCACCTACTTAACGCATTGTTTAAGAAGCAATGAGATTTATTGTACAATTTCGATATATAATGTACACAATTGATTATATTGTCGTGGCCAATTCTCTCCAGCTGATGTTTCGTTCGTCGCTGTGGCCAGGGGATACCTTTAGCGATTTCTCAATCATTCGCGCCTGTGCGGGAGCTCCTATATTCGCTTGTGAATAGAAATATATGGGACATTATAACATATCATGCCTTCCCTATTTCGTCCGCCGTTTCAAGTATCGGACAGTTTTGCCAATCTGTGTAATTGTCGATTCCGTATTAAACGGCGTGTCCTAATTTATTTATTCAATGAGAATTCTTGAACCTCAACAATGGAGCCCGTCAAATGACGACTATTATTATGACATATTTTAATAGAGCATCATACATTGTAAACGCAACACAAATACACGCACGCGTACATAGACCCGTACAAGAGAGGTAAGTATCGGTAAACGGTTGGCGCAATTGACGGCCCTCCCGTCATTGCTGTGTCTACCGCTAATTGTTCAATATAACGGGAGCATGATAGGATACCAGCGGGGGGGGGGGGTTAAAGTGACTATAAAATTTGTTTGCTCTATGATGCCGCTGATTTCGCTAGCTCTATTATGATGCTCGTGTTATCAACATTATCATTTGTTGCTGCGGCGGCGACGGCGGTGATTGTTGTTCCATAATTTGGGCTATATCCTCATCATTATTTCAAATTGGTCCCCATGTCTTAGAATTGTGCATAGGTACTCTTCGTGTAACTATATATTCGCAAGTACGCATATATATGTATATATATATATATGTACGAGTATAGTATAGTAATTAGTGGTAGAGTTAGCCGTATCGATGACAACCGATAGAATTGAAAATGTTTGTCCCTATCTCTCTGTCTGTTCTTTTAACGACCACTTATTAGTATTGAGTAAGTTGGTTATTGGTTGGCTGGCTGTCTGCCTGGCTATGAAGACGATATTGGCGACAGTTGGCGGTAGTTCGTAGGGGTCGTCGCAAATGTTGTTGAGAGACTTTAGCCATTCTTGCTGTTATCACGTTTATCCTGAACAAGACTATGATTTCCCGCCGGTTTACGACGGCGGCGGCGGCGGTGGTGGTAACGACGAACATCAGGCAGCATCAGCGGCTGAGGTAAGCACGATGCACTGACGACCCTCTCGTCTCGGCTCGCCTCGCCCACTACTCAACTCGATGTATAATACCACACAGACAGACTGACACTCTGTCTATATGTCTGTCTGTATGTTGGCCTTCTCTTCTTGCGACTGCTGATGTTATTGCTGAGGTGGCCTATTCAACCGGGCAGCATCGGATGATGGACGATAATAGATTGGCCTCATTATCGTGATATTATCGCCACGAATGACGACAACTGCGTCAACAACAACAAAATGAGGAACAACGTTAACAACAGCACCGCTGTTATTGCTGTTGTTGTGGACAACGCTTTTGTTGTCGTCGCCGATTTTGCCGATGCTGATGTTAATGCCATGCGGCGGATATAGATCCCACAAGAAGGACAACAACAGCAGCAGTGGATGCTGCCGCAGGTTTAACGCCACCGCCGCCACCCGCTGCCTCTGCCCATTAGGACAACAACACCATTAAAAACGACAGCAGCAACAACAACAACAGCAAGCAATAACAATAATCAAAAGCTAGCTGATGTTATTCTCTCAACTCTCTTACATCGACCACTCGGTGGTTAATCTACTGCTACAAGCAAACGGATACAGGATCATGTGGACGACGACGACGACGACGACGACAACGACAGCAGAAGCAGCAGCAACAGCGGACAATATGAGGCATAAATGATACAACTCAAGTAAAATCGTAACAAGCAACAGTAAGAGCAATGGCTGCAACCAAGTGAGCTAATCGCATCATCTGGACGATGAAATCTGCTCCACAAGCTTCGGCACCGTCGTCACTATCAAGCAAAGGCGGACAGCATCCGCACTGATTAATGTCGAACAAATCGCTGAGTCGTTGAATTGTGTTTCAAACACAGACACAACGCATACAACGTTGCATGTACACCGAAAATGAGCGGCAGCGGTTAGCCAGAAGTATCAAGCGCCTATCCCACCAGCAGCGGCAGCATTTAGGAGTAATTACAGCTAGAATGATTATGCCATGCCTCAACTTCTATACAACAGCTTCTAGCTACTCATTCGTTCGTCCCTTCGATTGCTGCTGTTATTCCAACTACTCTTGCCGCCCGAATAGTTGCACGATACACATACAGGTTCGTATATTATATTGCAGTCTAATAGGTGAGTATTTACATAGATGGATATATATATATATATGGATGATACATGGTGTGTTGGCAGGCGATCATCTCCTTCAAACAATAATAATAATAATTGGCTTAGTCCACGCAAGCACATTGTTTCACTGTTCGGGCTATCGAATATGATCACCACAACGACCGTACTTTTTATTTTCGTCCGGGTGCTGGTGCCGCTAGCAAAAATCATCTGCATGATCATCTTTCGCCTGATGGAACGAGATGTAGAACAATGTAATTTCTTTAAATGGCACACTCTCGAAAAGACTTACACTTTGGACGAATAGAGTCGCTTGCGATTGCTATGATATAGTCTATGTAAGATTTAACATATGATGCTCATTTGTTACGATTTAAAATATATCGTGTTTGCTAGCCTATCGAAGTATGTAATATATAAATGTGTGTATAATTCTAAATGTTTTGCCAATACTTATAGCTATATCAGTTAGTTCTTCGCACGTGAATGAAGGTAAATCATTCGTGTTACCTCTATTTGGGTTGTTGTGAACCCCATTTGTACGGAGGTTTTGTCTGTGGGGCAAATGGATCGATAACAAATTGTACACCCAAATATTCACCGGGCGGCATCCGTTTCGATATAACATTACGACAGTACACTTAAACTGGAGGGAGCTACTATACACAAATGGATATCGTAAACGTGTATAATTTTCTTTTGCATATTCATTAAGGTAAACATCTCAGTAGTTGACAATTCACAATGGCCTTATTTATGGAAGCGAATCTCAATAATTTCTTTATTATTAATTAAGTTGTCAATGTGATGTTCATAAATTGGTCATCCCGACGAGTTAAGTTGGTATATATAACTATGTCAACCAAAGTGGTGACAATGAACGAAATATCTCGGAGAGAATTGTTGAACTCATTTTCTCTCCTCTCCATGATAAATCTGAGGCTACAAAAAAAGGCTCTGGGCGATCGTAGTAAAGACGGAAGCTCCCTTGCTTGGGCGTATCGCTTGGGTTCGTTGTATGTCTGCCATCGATTCATTCAAGCTCTATTAAGGATCGGTGTGAACGACCAAGTACAAGTCAGTCAGTTAGTTGATGCAAGAAAGAATAACAAATCGACACAAAATAGAATAGATATGGCTAAGAATCATATCAAGTGGTTGTCGCTATTATATCACTAATAAATAGTTATTGACGTAACTGGCGTCATTATATAATAAGTTACATATTCCCAGATACAAGTTGTACTACGCTGTATATATCGTAGGCCCGGGATCGCATCTCTCCGTATTTCAACAAGTCTTCATAAACGGCTTAAGGCCACCGTAGAAGTAGCCAAGCAACGTAAGGTACACGTCTAGCACAAATCGTCTCTAACATGCTAAAGATATCTGCTGGAACAAAGAATAGGTAATGGGCGGGTTCAATTTAGGTTCCTCGGATATGGGGTGAGAAGCCTGAAAAGGAGAGATAATCTGGAAATACTGATATTCGGAGATGGAACAAAAATGACGAGCGATCATGAGGAGGCCAGAGCGTGCTTCGCGATCTGTTTAAGTCAATCTACCCCACAAAAACCTTTGTCCATTCACTTACGTCCGTCCTGATGTATATTTGGCACCTCAGCGATTTGGATGTGTCCCAGTGTCAACAAACAGAGCAAATTGCTTCTATTCAAAAGAGCAGCACTGTATCATCCACAGAAAGCCCCTTGGCACAGCCTGCGTATTGGACATACTCAAAACATCTGGGATATCTTCGATACCAGAGGCAGGAAAGAAGACCGATCCGAAGAACAAGAAACCTGTTTCTTTTACGGCCATCTTGTGCAAGATCCTGATTGAAAGACTTCAGGTACAAGGAAACGTCAAAAGGCGACAGTTTCCCAGAGATCATCAGCTCGCGTAGGAATGGATGAAATACAGCTGGTCGTCGCCTAGTTTTCTTTAATGATATTGCAATTTTAATAAAATCCCACAAAGTTAGAGATATCGTTCATTCAATAAATTTCTGATTTCTACAAATCGCACCTTTAGTGTAAAAGTAAATAACACATTTTTAAGACAAGGAGCAGGAGTGTCGACAGGTTTCCAGCAAGGTTGTGTTTTCGAGGAGCATCTTATTCATAGGCGATGTGGAACACATCATCGCGAGCTCGATGTGAAACTTGTGATATACGCAGACGAGCATGTCAAACTACATATAAATAAATGTTCTGTTTTCTATAGAATACGTATATATCTATGCCGCATTGTAAAGCTTGAACTAGCGACCCCAAGCTCTACATAACCATTGCAAAACGGCGAAGTCGGCAAAGGGGCTCCAAAAACGATTTATAATTTTCTGAATGATGCTAATACTACACAAATACGCATAAAGCATGTCTAAAGAATAATGAAAAATAATCAAGATACGTTTGGTATAACTGTGAGAGAAGGGTTATGTAAGAGATGATAATGATATGATGTTTAGGCTGATGAGAGGTTTATACTGAAGCCGAGACGAGAGGGATGTCTTGAAATCTCATTCCTTGTGCCATACTTTCACAATTAAAATGATTTATTTCTATATTAATTTCAATTAAAGAAAATAGAACAAAAGTTTTGTCACTGTTGGCTTAGTGTTGCTTTAAATGAGGAAACACACCTCATGCATGGTATAAGGGATGCGAATGAAATTAATGCAGCTGTGCTGTTATCTGGGAGTAGCTGTCAGCCGGATCTCCTAATGCAAAAGAGGCTTTATTTCGGGGGCTGACTTGGATCGAAGCTCTTGGCCCCTGGAACTAATGGTATTCTGCATACTAATCAGCCTTATTAAAAAGTTAATTACATAATCATTTACATGATTACATTTAAAGTGACACACTTTTAATTACATGAACTGCTTGATCCAAGGAGCGGTGATGCGTGTACAAAAAAGACATCCAACCAATTGGTGTCACATACTATTATATATATATATATCTTGTGAAAGATCGTGCCGTTGGTAGGAGACTGACAACATCTTGAGACGTGGCCAGACCTTTCATACTCAAACCTGGCCCGAATTGTTAGCGTAATCGTCTTATTATTATTATTATTATTATTATTATTATTATTACTATTATTATTATTATTATAGTATTTATTAAAGATCATGATGTCCATTCGTCCGACAATGGGGTGTAAATCGATTCGAAATGACTTTCTCGAGGTATATCGTCTTCGAACGGGGTCATGTTTGGTATCGTTTGGTATCTACCCACCGGGGCTATAATTTTTATTACTATTGACCGTAACATTTGGCCATGTTACCCAAGAGACCACCCAAGAGCTACTTGTTCGCGGCCAAGAACGCCCCTACGGATGAGGCTCTCGCATCATCATCGTCTTAAGGATTTCACTGCTAACTCTACGGTGTTCCACTCATATGACAACTTTGTCCTCGCCAGTTCTCGTTCTCTCATCGCGCCGGAACTCCTGGTGTTCTGATGTCCTCTGCGCCTCGTCGAAAGCGAAGTCGCGTGATATCCCGATCATTGACGCGCCCGTACAGCTTTTGTCTGGTTTTCCCCTCTGCCGAGCCTGTTCCTTTATTTAAGATTTTATTTTTAAAACTTTTTTGCACTATACAGAGCACATACAACCCAAAAAAGTCCACAACACGATCTGAACCTAGTGTTAATTTGGCACAGGGTTATTAGCTAATCCGAATTATAGCGAGATCACGCCCCAGACTTAGAATAGTTGGAGTTATAGGGACCAGTCTTGCCACAGTTTTACTTCCATAAACTGTAGAGTGGATCCTCGCGTCTATGGTCCGATAAGCAAACTGCTACATCGAACCCTATACAAATGTGTATTATTTCATATAAGCATGATTTTCTTGATTACATTTTTTTTTAGTTTGAAATTATAATTTAAGGAACATGAGTGGTGGGTAAAGATCATTTCATTCCTAGGGTCATAATTAGATACGCACCCGATCCTTTCGAACATAGTGACCCCTTTGTTGCTATTTTGTCCCCATCAAGTGCTCCCCGAGGGAGGCAAGCACGTTAGCGTGCAATTGAGAAGTAAAGCACAACCCTCTCATCCTTGTGGCTCCCTTTCTGGTTCCACATAACCCGGGATCCATCCCCCGGGAGTCGTAACAACCTAAACGGGTGCGAATTAACGGGTCACCTTTGCCGCCTCCCCTTGTGTTCTTCTCATTTGCGCGCGCGCGCGCTGGCAACCAGCTGTAACATAGGACGCGGATTGGAGAGAGAGAAAGAGGGACCGGTGAGGGAGGTTGATAGGTTGGTGCAGAAGAAGCAGGTAGAGGCGACTCTTTTACGGGAACTGCCTTCTTCTCTTCCAGGTTCGCCATCCCCGACGGACAAACGAACAAACGATCGAACTGAGGAGCAGGAGTAGCAGCAGAACTGGCAGCATCAGCAGCAGCTCGAATGCGCATCGCGTGTTTTTCTTAGACTTGCCGTTATCGCCATTCCCAATCACCCAAGCACCCACCACCAAGCAGTAGTAGCAGCAGCAGCAAGTCGCTCAGGGAGAGCTGGCCAGTTCAGGCCATCTTGTGCAGCTCGTTCGTTCGTTCGTTCTTACTTCATTTCATTTAGTCCGAGTGAGTGTTTTATTTACCAAAATAATGTCCATCTCCACTCTCCGGCTGACCGTTAACATTCGATACGGCCGTTAAGTCAATGACTGTGCCCCCTGTCGCTGCGGACGCTCCGCCAGCTCCATGGGCGGACGATTTGCTCGGACGATAACGAGCGTCCTTTTAGCCGCTTAGTCACAGTCTCAGCGATTCGACATTAGGCGAACGCGAGAACGAGAAAAAGCCCAGAAAAAACCAAGAATGGAACAGTGGCAGCGAGAAAAACGACGACGATACACCGGAGTCTTCAACTGCTATCTGCAGCGCAAATCGGGATAATGAGAAGCAAACGGATGGGACGGCAGCAAGTTCTGCGGGGAGCACAGAAGACATGTGCACGCACACAAACAAACACACGCATACACACTCGTATCCTGTAAAAAAGAATATTTTTGTACTCGATAAAAACGCAGCTTCTCCATATTTATCTATCTGCCTATTGAATCTGGCTTCGGTACAATGATACTTGACAAGCGAAGACGAACAGTATTTTGCAAGATTCGCCGATAGAGGGCCTTTGTTACATTGAAAAGTGTACCCTTTAGTAGTATGCTTCGAAATCAAACATCGCTCCGCTGTATCATGGAATTCGTGTTGTAATGATAAAGACGTTGGTAGCAGCTAATCAGACCGTTACACACGCTAGGGAAAGAAACGACTCATGGATTACATATGACCTTCACGCCGAAAGTTAACTTGGAAAAATCTTCCTGGTGAGTGAACATTTTGGATTGCTAGACAGGAGGGCCATGCTTGGGTTCGAATCCTGTTGGACACGGGGCACATTCTGATTTCTCTATCATCTTTCTTGATCTGTGGATTCTTGTCAGGTACGACAAGGTGGAAAAATAAAGTAAGGGTGGCTCTGACTTATAGTGATACCTAAAGGTTCAGAGCGGAGGCGTGCCATACAGGGGAACATCTGAGACTCAGCTAAAAAAATGTGTTTTAGTAACCTTAAAATATGGTTAATCATTTTGTGGCCACTGTTTACTGTGATGGCTATAGAGTGTCATCCAGTTCGACTAGCTTGCCAAAGGTGGGCCGATATCAAACGGTGATTATTATTATTGTTTTGGTGACTTATTGCTTTACCTAAGAGCTGTGCGTCAGAGCAACTGCATCGAATGAATATTATACAAAAAAATAATCGAAATTCATCCTCCATTCATCTGTCTTCTATACGTTCATGGTTACTTTTCACGTCTACTTAAATATTGTTGTTGCGTAGCACTGTATAAGAGAGAACGCCAATGCGAAGGATCTATCACTGTCCCTAAACATCGGTCCTTGGTAACAGCAAACTTCTTGCTTTCCACCTACTCCGGCCTCATCGTCGGTACGCGTCTTGTTCCACAGCGCTAGTTGTGCCCACTGTGGATTCTGGACAGACAACAATCGAGAAATTTGGAAATGGAGAGGCGTGAAAAAGCGATTGGAGAGCAGATACCATCTAAATGATGTGTGACCGTTGATATGCGCTGTGCCACCAACGTGGGAGACCTCGGACACAGAGAAATCGACTAAAGAAGATGCTTCGGGGGGGCGGACGGGGGAGGAGTCTTGGGGTGGTGGGCACGATCAAACGCGAACAGCGAAAGCCGCCTGATGGGCGCGCCGGCGGGCGTCAAGATGGAGCTATCGTCAGTTGGTTGTCGGCGTTGGTCGTCGTTCGTCGCTCGTTGGTTCATCGTTGTCGTTAGGCATCGTTGGCCGGTCCTGTTCCTGTGTGCCTGTGTTGGTCCTGCAACTTCCGTCGTCGGCCGAGGGAGAATGAGGATGTGGAGAACGAGTGCGGAGTAAGGGTCTCCCTCCCTCCCTCTCTCATTCTGTCTCTCTATCCATGCAGTGTCATCCGTCTTCGTTGCTACTTAACGGGTGTCCGTGTCGCCGTGAATCCCATCTTGGGAACACATCTATCGAGACTGTGTACAGACACGCACACTCAGTTCCCAATCCTCAGCAGGGAGATCTAGAATCCCAGTGGTCGGTTTATGGAGACACAGGAACAGAGTTGTCGCGCCCATCGCGATGAAAAATCGAACTACAAACCCTCTATGTCCCACTGTGCCTTGATCGCCGATGTTTCGATCTCGAGAGACAGTGAAGCGGATAGCCTCGCGTTTAGGACTCAAATGTCACCGAGAAATTGGGACGATTTCGCCAGTTAGATTTTTTGGTCTCGTTCTTGTCTTAGTTCATGCTCGACGAACCCTGATTTCGTCGAAAAAATCGTAATGGTTCACTCCGCCTGCAATTCTGTTCACAGCGTAATGTCGACAGCCTGGCTCGTGTATCGATAAAAATGCGGTCAATTTAAGGACCAAGTAACACTCTATAATGTAATGCACCTTGCTCAGATACTATTTTAACCACACGATCTTCGCTGTATAAAATGATAATACGCCTCTTTAGGCCATAACACTCAGTCCTAGCCTTGGCCAACGAGAAGGCGCACACGAGGATATCAACGACAAGGAACAAGGCCGAGAAGAAACAGGCCAATAAGGCCGTCTCTTCGTCTGCATCTCTGTCAGCGAATGATTCGTCGCCGCGCTGCCCGCTCCGCCTTCATCCCTGTGCCTGTTTGGACTGCAAAGTGGCCACACGCACATCGCAGTGTCTACGTCACTCAATACATTATAAATATTAGGGATCGTTCTTATGTATCACATGTTGAAAAGGGCCGAAAAACACGGGGGCTCCGGAGCACCCGAGCGCAGAGGAAAAGAAAGACAAATTGATGGAGCAACGGAAGAAGATTGGTAAGTTTCCCTGTCAGGCGATTGTCGCTGAAGGGAAGGCGCAGCAGCGTAGTCCCGCTTGATACGACACAGCCCAACTAAAGCGGTGGCAGACGCTTAGGCTATAAGTCGACACTCAGACAACAAACCAGTGCGTCACAGCGAATAGCTCTCACCCTGCTTCGGTGCAGTAGATGAACCCTTTGGAGGATGCATGAACTTAAAGAAAGAATATTAAAAAAATCGCTTATATTAACATCCACTCTCACATACACGAACCTGCTATGTGTTTGTGTCTCTCCATCGTTGCTGTTTGAAGAGATCAATAACGACAGGACTTTTTCACCTCATTTTTATGCGGAGGAAATGTCCTTCAAACGCACGGACACCTCTAGCGACGTTTTAATCTCCATGGAAAGTGGGCCGATCCAGAGCAGGCTAAAACAATGCTTTCCTATATGTCAGCAGGTCGCGGGATTCAAACCTGCGGCTTCCGTATATGTACAGAGTGACAGGAAGCTGACGTGGATGACAAAACGTCTCTCCCTGCTAAAGGCCACCCTCAATTGAGAAACATACCCCAGTTTCGGCACGCCTAGAGTTACTTCAAGATTATTTTCCGCTGGAGCATCGAAACGTATCGTGGTGGTAGCTTACCCTGTCGTGGAGTGACAAGAAATCCCCAAACACCACAGACAAGTTTGTCTCAAAGCCATTATATAGCAGTTATTTTTCTAATTCTCAAGATATTCTGAGAAATCTATTGAACCATAGACATGTATCACGCAGTCAACTAGAATGTGTATTCAAGTATCTATTATTAAATAGTAATTGTTTCTCGGCACGAAGAACTACGATATGCATGGTTGAGACCAGTAGCTTCGAGTCCGGTTCAGGTATATGAATGAAGGATATAGCATAGCGGAATAGTTGAAGCTGAATATAGCTGAATAAATATCTTTTGAGCATTACAAGTCTCGCGCCAACATCAGCTTGCTTTAGGTAATCATATGGAATGACTACAACGATAAATCTGTGCACCTCGTCAAGCGAATTACAAATAGAGAGGATTTAAGATACCCACCTGTTGTCACAACATTGACTTGATTTCCAATCACTGCACCGCCATTGCGGCCTGGCGTGAAGACGTTTTTAGGCCAGGTGCTAGGTATCTGTCTACCCATGTGTCAATGCGGCAGAAAATACGTGCATATATAGATCCGAGAGTAATACGGTTCCCCTGAATTATTTGTGCTAGCTTCATCTTCATGTAAAATCATAGAAATAAATGTGCATTAAAAAACATTTCTTTCCGTTATCTTCGCAGTTTGGAATAATAAACTAGATTATAAATACATGTAACACATTCAAAAATTCAACAGAAAATATATTATAATTGTTATTTCGTAGCCCTTCCATTGCTGCGTTTTTACTTTTATAGTATTAGTTACCATCAGAATTCGATTTCATTTATATGAAAGGTCAGTGGGTCTCTAACATCGTTATATGAACTTTGGGGGCATCTGAGAACAGGTCGCTGTCGCTTGACTTTGACGATACATACCTCATATTGTATACATAGATGTGTTCGAGGGACACCGAATATGTCCAATAAATCGCGGAATCATCCTTCAACAGGACTTTTTTTAGGGATTACGGGAATACACGATGCATGATGTACATACATCCTCGAACAGGACTGACATGATGATTCTATCTAATGGTAACAAGGTATGGATTGGATGAACATCTAACTCACCAATGCTCCTGTACGTTAGATTCTCCAGTAAATGAAATGTGCGTACTGCTCAAACCTAAATTGTATTAGTTGATAATAACGACAATAAATGAGAACCATTGATGTTTCAACGATTTTTTGTGAAAGAGGTTTAAAACTTAAATCCATCTTGGACAAACAGCGAGCGTCGCTGTCAAGGTATTGACCACTGTGGTGTGGGAGTCCTAATCACTAAAAGCCTTGGACCTTGGGTTTGGAATGGATTAATTACTACTTCAGGAAGACTAACTTCGATGTCCAGAGTAGCTCAAAGCAAAGATTTAAAATCTCAAGACTCGTCAGATAAAATGGACGACTTGATAGGCTCACATCCAAGCTGTTCAATGTGCTTTACGGGTAGAGAAAGTTGAGATATACTTGTGGGTGGTTCGAATGTGGCCTATTTTATAAAATGGCAAGTTTCACGGCCTTGCACGGACACTCATGTTGGTTATAGAAGCTTGTATGATTAATGGAAGACCAAAAAGGAAAATCTTAAAAATAAAAAAAATGTTCATGTTCTTCTTGAACGGAAACGTTTTCTTCGATTCGTGGTGTAATAAGGTTAAAAACTGTAAAACTTAAAAATTCTTCAGGGCACATACTTTAACTAAATATAGAACAACTACGTTTCACTGTCTGTTTAGCAATCTTTTTTTAACCGTTCCATATTCCTCACCACAAGTCCTGCATACTAACGTATATACAGTAATTGTTACTATTTATTCATATTCCTCAGGTTACAATTAATGATATTAGCATCCCTGTGAGATGTGGTTAGTCTTCTAAATCGGTTGGCTCTACGAGGAGCCTTGCCAATTTTATTCGTTTGTTCAGCTAGAAAGACACCTGGCCTGGCAATGTTCCCTCACAATGGGACTAAAATATTCCTAGGAACATTCAACGTCACCAGATAAATATGGTTCTTCTGGTGTGGCTGGTACTTATGATGGGTGTAATCACTAGTCATCGCCAGCAGCAGCCAGCTAGGCATAAGCCTAACCATTTTCGTGCTTGGATTCACCAACGACGAATTATTGCTGTCATTGAGTTTAAAAGCGGCCGAACATCATTAAGTAAGCACCTCTTCGTATCCGATGTAAAATATCACCACGTTAGAGTCACCACTCACTCGCACACTCACATAGACTGGTGACGAATTCATATCCATCCCGGCAAATGATGGTTGATACTCTTCTCGTCTTTCGACCTCAACGACTATGACGAAGACAGCGACGACAACCGCTGAAAACCCCTGATGGCATTTTTCATAAGCTACAAATAGTACTTACAAAAGCAAAATTAGTCGTTTTTTTAGGCTGGCCGGCCGAATGGGCATACGCACTCACCTTGCCCACCCCATCCAACAATGAGCTAGATTTGTTATTTGCAAATACTATGATACTCCTCATTATTTGAGCTGCTTGCAGTATTATCATCTTATTACTATTCTATTAACGTAACAATGCAGGTTAGTCTGTTCATCTACCAAACTAGATTTGTGTGTCTGTGTGTCCCTGTGTGATGCAGCGAAGGTGCAGGACAGAGTGAAGCAGATTCGGGGAGAAGGGTATTTCTATATCCTGGCTGAATGTCGTGTTTCTGTCCTCACGTGAACATCACCAGAGGTTGTGTTGTTCAATAAGTAACCTTTGTCGCTTATACATTGGCCTATGTTGTCTGATGTAATAATCGTCCGCATCGGTATAACTGTAACCATCAGGTTCTCGCACTGGTTCAATGTACTGGTACTCTTACACTTTTTGCTGCCATTTTTTGAGGAGAACCATTGTAGACGGTGCTGTCGAGGCTGTTTCTGGGGGCGGGAGCGGACACGACTAGTCTTGGAGAGATAAATATTTTATTTATTTTATCGTCATTGATCATTTGAGTCGTAGTACCTTTTCACGTGACTTAACATATTAGACATATACATAAACATAAGTGAAGTAGTTTTGGCAGTTGCCATGAATTGCCACTCACTACGCGTACTGCTCTCTGTTCCATTCAGTGGAAACGGATTTATCGCCCCTTGCATTGTAATCTCTCTCTCTTTGTATACATATATATATATCCCTCGCTCTCTTGTGTGAGCGCTCTTCATAGTAGGTCCTGCTGCGCGAGAAGTTAGCGTTCAAGTGGCTCTCCACAGCAGCCCTATGGTGCGGATGATGGTTTCGCTCTGCAGGAGGTCTGCAGGGTGACGGCTCACTTAAAAGGCAACTTAAACGAAGCAGGTTGATCGTATGGGTGAGTTCTGTCGTTTGAATTGTCAAGGTAATCGCAATAGTCCGGTTGAGACACTTTACCTGCGGACAGAATTTCTTTGGGAATAAGTTCTCACCTTCAAAAGTGCTTACAATTTACAGACTTGCTTCAATTCTAAGAAGCATTTATCGTCACAATTTCTTAAGTTGATATGATATTGTAGGCGCCACAATAAACCTTGAGGTGAGATAGGGACCGATAGACAATTTCAATTCAATTTCAATGACGAGAAGTCTCATCCACATTGAATTTGAGAACTGCTTATCCGTTATGCTCGTCCGGCAAGGAGGATGTGTGGTGCCCGTTGCTGGGCTTGTACATATCTCACCGCCCCTTACTAAACGATTGCGTTAAGCGATACCGGGAAGGGGGGTGGTGCTGTTGAACATCGTCAACAGTTCCAAAAGGGGGAAGCGGTCACGGTGTTGTCATGCCCGACTTGACAACAACGGGGTGTTGGCCGACACGACTGCTCCAAGTGAACCCCTTTCAGAACATCCTTTTGAGGTCATCAAAATAAGAAATGCAGTTTGGCGATCCGCCTTTAGAACCCTGACTTGAATGAACTGAAGGTGGAGACAATTACCGTTCTCTATACCCTCATACGCTCCTCCAACCAGCATATTCGGGTGACTACCTCTCCGAAGAGAATTCTAGTTGCATGATAAATATACGAGGACGAATCTTACTATTCTGATTATAATGGCGATGAAGATGATTTAAATGTTTCTGAAAGATTTCTACGCTTAATACATATTGTTATTATGATTACCTCAAATTTGATGAACCAGTGCCAACCTGCTTCCCGACAGAAAAAAATATGATGATGGTGATAATGATCGTGCTTCGTCAGAATGACAGAGGTGAGTAAGTATGAACAGCTGATACGACAAAAACACTCCCCTGTTACATATAATCTTTGCTGCGGTCAACTCCGTATGTAAATGTTGAAACAAATTGTTACAAATGATCTGTCCACATCGACTGTGCACTTGCGACCGCGACCGAAGTAAGAAGAACCTATCGATATAAGTTTCACTGAAAGGCTGATTGGTAATGCAGTTGTTCTAGCTCCATTGTAAATGGCAGCTTGTATTATTGTTACATGACTTATAAGAGAGCTTAAGCATTGTAAAATTGCAGCTCCTTTAATAAACCAATAAAACCTTTACCTTTACCTAACTGTTTTCGATCGGTCGATTTAGCAAAGCAGTTGCAGTTTACCTATAAATAGACCATAATACGGTGAAGTTTTCTGGAGAATTGAACTTTTAAGGTGCGTTTAGTGGGCGATACAGTGGTGCTCATACACCTTGGGAATTCATTCTGTATCAGATTAATGTATGTATCACATAATAGACATACCACAAAGGAGAGAGTATATGATGCTGCATTCAGCCTGCTGCAATAAAATGTGTCATTTTTCGGGTATTCAACATAATAAGGCAGCCTCAGTTATCAAATGTTCTCGCTGAGTTGATTCTCGATTTCTGTGCTAATTAGTACAGGAAGTAGTGCCAAGCGTGCCGACTCTGGGGAAGAGATAGACTCACGGCAGAGGATGGTTTTAGCAGGCAGAGACGTTTTGTCATCCACGTAAACCCTGCACTGGATCGGCCTTCTTCATGGAGACTGGAACGTCTCTGGTGGTGTCCGTGCGTTTGAAGAAAATTTCCTCCTCTCAAAAAAAAAGAATATTCCCCAAATGTGTGCTCTTTATAACGATTTGTTGAAATATAGGGGGAGCCTTAAGTTTATAAACACCACTGTAAACGAAAACTTTTACTACAGCTGAAGTATGAGGATAGATATGGGCAATATCCAGTTTGCCTACAAAGTCAATCTGATTATTCAGAAACAGTATTTAGGGGGGAATGGGCCAAGCTGGACAAGGGACAAACCAAGGAAGACATTTAGAACCAAGAGTATCTATCAAGGAGATCTCAGGTATGATCGTGGTTCTCATTCATTGTCACAGCACATATCCACAAACATGTCAAAATTGTTTTAGAAGTAAGACATAGCACTAAAAATATAAAATATAGGAGTGATTCGTAGTATAAATAACAATAGACCCCGAATGTATAGAACACAAGTGAAATTATGACAGCAATACCTTTTTACCTTCTAGCGAGAACTCTTTGACTGACTTAAATTGTCGGAACTCTCTCTCTCTCTCTCTCTTAAAACGAACCCTAGAAGGCAGGCAGTCCGTAACTTAAAGGATGACCATGAGACTCTCTTATGGTATTTGACCTCTCAAAATTCTGTTCCACGACAGGCCGTTTTTTTGACAACGGCTAATGTTATTGGGAAAATCGCTTTCATTAATCGGTCTCTTTCATCGAGTCACTACCTGAAAGACGACGATTTGAAGAAAATTGTCGTGCTTGTTCTCCTGGAAAGCGTTTTCTTTCCTAATGTATTTTGATGGCCGTAAAAACTAGCTGCTTGAACGGACAGACGGTAGAGACACAACTAACCTTAGCGATATCCATCCGAGTAGCAAATAAATATAATAAAATCGAAACCGTTAGCGCTCTTTTCAAGATTTTTCCCACCTATATATATATATATATATATGTCAATGTAAATTTTCCGGTCTGACTCGTAGCCATCATATACCTATATATATTATTTTACCTTGTTATATTATATATATATAGGGAATTCCGTACAAATTTGCCAGCCTTTCGAATGGCGCACAATCTGAACTACGCGATGCAATGCGTTCATTTTTGGAGTGGGCACGCGGCAGTATCGGGGCTTCTTTTCGAATACTGAGTGGTTTCGATACGCTCAGAAAGATGGACACTACAGCAAAAAGTTCAAATTGCCCCAAAGATCAACGGGAAATCATCATGTTTTTGTTTCTCCAAGGACACCCTCCAGCTAAAATCATCGACAATTAGTGAATGCGTACGGCAGGTCTGTCTTATGCCTGCGAACGGTGCAAAGTTAGTGCAAGCGATTTAATAGTGGAAATTTGGACACCGATGATCATCGAGGCGGGGACCGGCAATCACGTGCGACAGAGGACGAACGGATTGACAGAATCAAGGCAGCTTTTAAGCAAACTAGAGCTTGGTCCATGGAGTCTTTGTCGGCTGAAACTGGGATTCTTCGGACGACGTGTTATAGAATTATCACTAATATACTGAAGAAGAAGAAAATCAATGAAAAATGAGTTCCCCACAAACTGAGTGCTGACCAAATGAAAATGCGTGTGGAGTGTTCGACATCTAATTTGAAGACTTATACGCAACAAACCAGTCGCTTAGAGCACACCGTGTCGATAGACGAGACATGGGTTAGCCTGCATAGAACCCCTGAGAAGGACCAAGCAAAACAGTGGCTCCGACAAGGTGAAGCGGCAACATCTGTGGCAGTGCCAGATGGATTCGGACGAAAGGTATTGGTGATACTCGTCCTGGATATCAAAGGTGTTTGCTATTACGAAATATTAGCAGCAAACGAAAATCTCAATGTCTCCCGATATCTCGACTTCTTAAACGGATTGATGAACAAATGGCGTGGGGATCGACAGTACCGAGTGTGGTTACTCGACGACAATGCAAGACCGCACCGCACTGCTGAAATTACGGCCTGGATAGAGGGGAACAATATTGAGCGATGGCTTCAACCCCCATATTCTCCTGATTTAAGCCCATGTGATTATGGTTGTTTCCATGCATTAAAAAGAGCAATGGGTGGGGTTCTATATACAAACGTCGACTTACTCAAAGAAGCAATAGATAACGAAATTATAGATGGAAATGCAAATGGTAAATATTTCGACATTTCAAAACTCCCAGAGCGCTGGATCGGTGTGCTAACAAAGCTGGAGAGTACTTCTAACTCATACCAAAAGATCTTTGTTCTAACTCATTTAGTTCAAAAGTTATTAGAATTTAAAGAGCAAGTTCGAACGGAATTCCCTAATATAAAGAGGTACCTCGCTTTATATGACGGAATAGAATCAGATATGTGGTGGGGGAAATGTGAATTCTGTTTAGTGATACAATGTCGATACTATTAATTTATTTATTTACTACTGATTTATTTATGTAAAAACTATGATACAATAAAACCAATGTTCGAAAGAAAAACAAGATCGAAATTAGTTTTACTTATTCCAATTGAATTTCGTTTAGTAAAATTTTGCCAATCAACTGTGTACCCAGGTTTTTCCGCGGGAACAGAGTAAGCAGCATCAAATTTTCTATTAAAGGTAAAAACTAATTCCGAGAGCTGCAACATATTCTATAATGATAAGGCAGATAAACCACACTCCGAACTGAACTATGAGTTCAACATACCCATATATACAGTGTATTGTCGCAAACAATGAATCCAAGGATAACAGGCCATTTTGTAAATTGTTTAAATATCACAAATATTAGGGAATTCCGTTCAAACTTGCCGCTCTGTAAATTAACTAATAACTAACTAATTAACCAATAACTTTTGAACTAAATGAGTTAGAACAAAGATCTTTTTTCACACACCGATTCCAGCGCTCTGGGAGTTTTGAAACAGCCAAATATTTACCATTTGAATTGTCGTCGAGTAACCACACCCGGTGCTGTCGATCCCCACGCCATTTGTTCATCAATGTCTTCAAAAAGTCGAAATATCGGGGAGCATTGAGTTTTTCGTTTGCGGCTAATATTTCGTAATGGCAAACGCCCTTGATATCCAGAGCGAGTATCATCAACACCTTTCGTCCGAATCTATCTGGCACTGCCGCAGACGTTGCTGTTTCACCTTGTCGGAGCCACTGTTTTGCTTGGTCCTTCTCAGGGGGTCTATGCAGGCTAACCCATGTCTCGTCTATCGACACGGTGTGTTCTAAGAGACTGGTTTGTTGCCTCTAAGTCTTCAAATTAACACATTAACAGTCGAACACTCCACACGCATTTTCATCAGCTCAACACTCAGTTTATGGGGAACCCATTTCGCATTGATTTTCTTCATCTCAGTATATTGGTTATAATTCTATAACACGTAGTCCGAGAAATCCCAGTTTCAGCGGACAAAGACTTCATGGACCAAGCTCTAGTTTGCTCGAAAGCTGCCTTGATTCTTTCAATCCGTTCGTCCCTTGTCGGACCTGATTTGTGGTCCCCACCTCGATGGTCATCGGTGTTAAATCGCTTGCACCAACTTCGCACCGTTCGCAGGCATAAGGCAGACCTACCATACGCGTTCACTAATTGTCGATGGATTTCAGCTGGAGGGTGTTTTTGGAGAAACAAAAACTTGATGATTTCCCGTTGATTTTCGGGGGAATCTGTACTTTTTGCTGCAGTGTCCATCTTCCTGATCGTATCGAAACCACTCAGTGTTCGACAAGAAGCCACGTTCCTGCCGCGTACCCACTCCAAAAATGAACGCATTGTACCGCGTAGTTAGGATTGTGCTCCATTCGAAAGGCGGGCAAATTTGAAGGGAATTCTCTAATATTTTCTGCGTGTACTCTCATTCATTGATTTTATACCAAGATTGACATAGTCGTTTATCTATTTCCGAACTGTCTGCATTAACCTCTTCACCAGGACGTTCAGCTAAGTTCCGCAAGTTCATTTAGCGTTTTTTTTTCGCGTTCGGTTGACCTGTTCGTGTGATATATTGACCACAATCCGCTGAATGAGTCCACCGGGGTTATGCTGAGACTCTAGGGAAGTTGCAAGAGTTGTATCACTGCGTTGTCTGTTGATGTCTGATGGAATGAGCAAACCAGCTAGGAACGGGATCCTATCTCGTAGGTGTGAGCTTTCTCTGCCAAGATTCAGGCAAGCGGCTCTCTGCCACCACCACCACGATGGATCACCGATCTAATTATAGCTACATTCAGCCTCTCGTCCCTCGGTTAAGAAATCACCAGCGAAAGCCCTAGGGGTCTGTTGTAGGCCGCGTTGAACACGCGTGGGTTGTCGGAGGACTCGGTCCTCGTGCATTCCTAACGAGACTGCGGAAGCAAAGAGCAACGAGATGGGAGTGAACATTGAACAAACCACACATCGTCTATATTTCCCCTCCTGAAGACCAGTTCGGGTCAAGTGCAAACGCCCTCGTTTGCAGCAGCACTTTTTCAGTGACAAGAGCGCTGGACGGTGGGTGCACGACTCTCCTAGGAGAGACTCCCATAGGATCTGCTTAGCTTTCCAATTTAAATCAAACATTTCCTTCGTAACGATTACTCTATGACGTAACCGGACGCGCTGCAAAGTATATATATATATATATCATGAAGTGGACATATCCAGTTTATTATCATTCACCCCCTATGGATCAAAAGAGTGTTTCAGGTATGCTCGTAATCCCCCATATTCATTTCTTTTTTATTTGCAATATAGCGCTCCAGATTAGATATATAATATATACACATCTACATTTCTCACACAATATACTAGTTATAATTGAGCAAACGTTTATTTATTAAAATTAGGACCAAATATAACCATCAAATATAACATACAAACAGTACAGACGACATGCTCACGAATTACACTAATACAACAGGTTTAGACTCAGCTCTTTTTTGAACGATCTGCACGCGGTCTGATTTATTCTTCTATTTCATACCGGTAACATTACGTTTGTTAATATAATTAATATAAATGTAATACTAATTATTCTTAATATTTGTGAATGTATGCTTCCATCTTCAGATGCTCATTCAAGGAACGTTGTTCGAACGGACGGTATGTTTGTTGATTAGGTGTTCATGATTTGTGGGAGCTTTTTCAAGTATTAGATACTACACACAGTGACAGCAAGACGGGAGATTTTCGGATATGGCGAGTATGTGAACAATGGCAAACATATGTATATGCCGTAGGAAGAGACAATTCCCGAGTAATACTTTTGTATCAGAGTAGAACACGTTGTGCATGTTGAGTACTAATTGAACTTATTTTTAGTTTGAAGTTGTAACTTCGTGGCTGCTATCGAAGGTAGAAGTGAGAGTAGACTTTTAAAAGAGGTCTATTACGTGTGTCACTTTTGAAGTGTTCAGATATGCTAAAATTAGAAAAGGAGCATGATATTGCATCTAATGATTTCGTGTCACGTTCTACGGTGACGCCATTATTATTATCATACATTTTAATTGTATGCAAAACGTGGTTGCTTTCATCCTGCTGCACCTGCGTGCCTGCCTCTCGGAGGGCTCTTCCAACTAAAGCGTCATATGGGTTCCTGAGTTCCCTAAACGATGATACATCTATGAAGGTTGAATAGGAATCAGTCGACTTTCTCTCTCTCTCACTTGCCATAGAAAAATCGCTGCTGATCTTCTCCACACTAGTTGGCGTATGTGCGTGTGTGTGAATGTATATGTGAAATTCATGAGCTGTACACAGTAGCGACGGCTTCATGACCCACAACGAAAGCCTAGCGATGGCCTACGAGGTTAGCCGGTAGGCACAGGTTGGACTCCCGAGGGACACCAGAAGGCTCCAGATGAATCGAACCGACAGGCGGGAATCGAGTCAAGCAGAGGCTCTAGAGTCAGATCAGGTTGAAGTCTGATCTTTCGACGGATAGGGGCCGATCGTTCAGCAATGCTGATGCAGCAGAGATGGAGCGAGTCAGGATCGCCTCACCTGCCTTGGATGAGAGGAGGTAAGTGGTGCGACCCCTCCCCTCTTAACATGACAAGAACATTATAAATTTATTACCAACAACAGTAGCAGCAGCAGCAGCAGACGAGGGCCAGAGGGTGTCCAACAAGGGCTATGCGGCAAGTCACTCGGGTATGTTCACCAGTAAGTCCAGCGGAACGGCGATCGTATTTGGTGGCCACGACGCGCGTCTCTGTATCTCGATGTCTGACTGTCTCTCATGTCTCGACATGGCTTTTCCGATTCTGGGGCAGGCGACCCACTCAGCAAAGCTGTCGTCCGCGCTGTTCTGACTTTAGTGACCTCTGTGTTACATCTTTTTGCTCAGCCTCCGCTGCCACCGTCTTTGCCGGTCACAATCTACAGCGTTCATCCAAACTCCCACCTCGGCCTGACTCACTCCCGCGTCCTCGCAGTCTCCGCTGGGGAAGCCGACGATCCGGCGAGATCGTTAAGCGAGAGTCGTCCATAAGGTAGAGAGAGAGAGAGAGAGAAAGGAGAAGAGAAATAGGGTCGTCTCTTTGTCGTCCATCGACGATCCACCGTATCACCGGCAAAGTCGTGAATGTTTAACGCTATTTAGTAGCAGTCGTTGTAGTCGCCGCCCGATGCATTCACGATGTTCATTGTTGTTCAGTTCATTGTGTCTCCTTCTGTGTGTCTGTGTTGGGTGGGAGAGAGGAAGAGGGGATATATATATATATATATATATAGTGAGAGAGAGATAGTCTCTCTCTAAGGGGGCTGTGTGGTGGCGACCGGTCACGAATAGCGGGATTCGAGAGTCGGAAAAGAGACAAGGTTAGCGAAAATGAGAAATGTGATTGTATATGAGGTGTGTGTAGCCTTAACCCTGGGAAGGAGTGAATGTGTCACACAGCGTTTTGGTGGAAATGAATCGAATGAATCGCAGAGGTTAATTCAACCTCATGGAGGCGTCTCATGGAGAGGTATTAGAGATAGAGGTAGTGTTTGCGGTGCAGGCAGTGCAACAGAAGCAACTTCCCTGTGCTGCGCCGGCAAATGGTTGACTTTTACTACTACCACAACAGCAACAACGGATGCACGGGTAGAATTGGAATAGCATCCCTGAAGCTCAACAGCATCTATCAGCAAAGCATCAACCGTTTATTCTAGCGGTTGTCCATTGTATGTGATGGTAAGCAGGGCAGCAACAAAAATGACTAAGATACAATATTTACTCGAGTTGACGGGATTAATGCGAATTATCTGCTGTGCACCATTACATAACGCTCGTATGATATAATATATTCGTTGTGGGGAGAAATCCGGCAGGTCATGACTAGAGCAGGAGATCAAGCTAATAACGAGAGATAGATAAATAATAGAAATATAATATTGAATAACAATCAATAGCTAGACTCGAGGTAAGGCAAAGTGTTCCAGGTTGTCCATACATAGCTTAATTAAAATCCATTTAGTTTCTTGTGGTTCGCACAGTGTATCATCAAGCAGAGTGTGAATTTGTCTATTCCGGATGCCGGCCGAGTCTCGCGATTTTCCGCCTTCGACTTCGTATAAGAGGCATTTACTGCTGAGCATTATTAACATTCATTGTTATAATATCTCATAATCACTTGAGAGAGAACTATAAGGATAGTGATTATCAACATTTACCACTGATGTATTCATATGACAACGAAGACACTTCTGCCTGTAACTACACTATATCTAGCCGTAAATAGGTAATATATCAGAATATCAATAGTGGAGCAAATCGATTGTTGGCAACGTTGTGTGAACAGCTGCTTCACTATCATAATAATAATAATAATAATAGCATCAGCAGAAGCATTCACAAGAAGAAGCATTTTGTAGAGCTATATGACATTATTATTATTATTATTAGTATTTATTACTCCTACCACTGATATTATTTGCATCAATCTAAAGCCGTCCAAACATCTGCAAGGCATAGGGACCACCGATTATGTATGGATATATATATATATATATATAGGATAAGATAGATCGACTGATAGATTTGCCACGCCATAGACAAGTAGTGTGTAACAAGGAGTCGACAGAGTTAAGCAAGTAACAACGTTGATGATATGAATATATAACTCCAATCCATCTAAGTTGTTGATGCTAATGGTGATCCTAAGAGGAGAGGTTGTACCCACCGAAGCACTCGGCCACAACGTCACCCACGTTTGTAGCTACACTTGCATCGGCCGCATCAGGGTTTGCTCAGGCGAATGCAGTTTGAGAAGGTGATTCGCACTTCTGCAACTGCTCGTTGTAATGTGGTACCCATTCGGCCCCAGAACGCGTAGAGCAATTCGCTGCTGTTGGAGCATTAACACAACAGCTGCCACTAGAAATAAAATGTATCCCCTGGATATTCTCATCTCTCATATTACGTCAATACACAAGTACATATACCCATACAGCACGCACACACGGAGACACGTTTATACATATATATATATATATATATATATATACACAATATATCTCACGATACATTGTTACTGAGTACTGATCTACGATGCACGGTTCTTTGTAGTTGCCGTTGCTGCAAACGAACGACATGGCACGACCAACAAAACTAATCGCCTGCGCTCACTGCATTTTATATCTCATATATATTGTATATTAAATACTGTTGACTCCCTAGCGATTTCGGTGGAAATCTCTACTTGTGCTCCCGCGACAAGGGACCCCGCAAGTTGTTCAGCCTTTGCCTCGAGAGGCTTATATATATATATATATATATATATATATATATACACTCCTGAATTTGCTGGTAGCTTGAAAGTGCCACTATGAAGTGGGTTTTCGTCGATCAAAAATGTATGTATTTTTCGTTGACGTGTGATTTGCTTCAAATTGGATATATCCTTTTTGCTTGTCATTTTGGCGCACACCACACGAGGTTACATGCAACCACCTGCAAATTCACATGTGTCGCAGGCAGACCTATCAGAACGGCTGCTACACATTCACAAAACGAGACCATATGACTTCAAGTGTACAAGCAGACTTGATGGGAATGCGCGTATGCAGTAGACCAGTAGCTGACAGGACAGGGTGTCTATGTGCGTATGTCAATTTCGCGAAGAAACACCCAACGCAGGAATATGCATAGACCAAACAAATACATAGATCCGTCCGTGTTTCTGGGAGTGAGGTGGGACAGGATGAGTGCGGCGGGTGCAACCAACACTTCGATCTCGTACCCGCTTAGCTGGAGATTTAAATCTTCCATCGTTAGAACGCGTAGACGGCAAACGAGCAATAAGTGAAGATGTACCACCATTTGAACGTCAATGAGAAGTTTTACTATTGCCCGCTGCCTAAAAAGAAAGGCTGTGAGCCTGAGCTGCGACGTTCGTGGCGAACAGGAAAAAGCAACCTCTTCAACCGAGCTGGTGCGAGTTGTATATCCTATTATGCTTGCGCTCCCACTTAACCCTTGCCCCATTACACCCCTCCCCCATAGAAGCAGGTTCTTACCACTTCGTTCAACAAAGTGTCAAGATATATAGTAACACGCACGACAGAGAGCGAGAGGGGTCGTGTTGTCACAAAACGATGGCATAGACAGGGCCTGTCCCAGCCACTACTGGAGCCTGTGTTGGCACAGAGAGCCCTTGTGAATTAGAGACCAACAACAAGTAAACGGGTTTCCCGCTCTAGCGGCTACAAAAATAAATAAAGACACAGCAATAGGATAACACAGCAGTCCAACATAACACCAACAACAAGAGCAACTGCAGCCTCAGTTGTAGTTAATGCTGCAAAATAAAATGCTTGAGTCAGGTCTTGAGAGAAAATAAAACTAGTAGCATTTGCAAATGACTTCCGCAATGTATCACGGCTATTTTTGATGACTCTGCTATAAATTCATTCTCCGTTCCTGAACAATAAAGTGGCTTGCTTCCCTCCCAAGGAACTGTTTCGTTGAGAAAAAAAAGGCTTAGCTTACAGCATTTCTTGGTCGGTGTTTGCGCTTTCAATGAGAATATAATATATGCAAGTTATATATGCCTGAGCGGGGACGTCCAAATAAGTTTACAAATTGACAACGTAGCCTATGTTACAGGGACATATTGTTGTAGTGTATTATATAATAGTATATATTGATGAGGCGACTGATAGTCTTTTTCCCGGATGCTGCCAATTGTGAAATATACGGAAACTTATATGACAAGCACGGAGAATGTGTTGATAGCTTTAGAATAGATATGTATGACTATACCTTCACTTGTCCATTAGGATTATGTGTTTAGGTAGCGTTGAGCCTACTTTTTTTTATCAAAGCTGATACTTCCCAGCACCAGCATACCCTCAATAAGCAATGTTGCCTGAGGCATGAGGGGACCAATTTTGAATATATCGAGGTTAAGAAATGTAAATATCTTCACTGTGATCAAACGTAATAGCTTATATTCAGAATTCGAACCAAACGAAAAAAGCCATCGAGTCAGGAAGCGCTAACCTGTGAGTCAGTGCGAGCCATCTACCCATGTTTGAAACCGCGGCAGGCAAATTCTTATGATATTTTTACGTAGACGATCCTACTTCAAGGCATACGTTTACGGGAGAAAGCATTTTTAAAAACTAAATGCTAATAACTATATATTATCAAAATATATTCATTACAAGTGTAAGTCATCTAAATATAAGCGTTATCACAATTGAGTTCCGTCAATACACAAGAGTTTCGCAATGTGTATTGTGGCTCTATTTTATTATTTAAAAACAACCTTAGGACTTTTAAATAGGATATGAGAAAAATCTCTGCAGGTACCTTCCTGGTAAAGAACACAATGCAGGGTCGTAAGGGCTAAGTAGATATAATATGGAGTATACATTGGGCCAGTTGGGCCAATTGTTCATTTACCCATATCAGGGTTTTAAATCAAACGTTTCAAATGATTTGTAGCTCTAGTCAATGAAGGCTATTGATGCTTAAATAAATACTGGTGACCATGATGCTATTGAGTGGTAGAAAGCCACACCGATTCCGAAATATAATGCAAATTTACACGACATACCCGAGAATTGGTGGAACGTTTCTATTAAAATCCAATTAATGCAGCGTGTGTTTTCGATGTAGACATTTCGAGCGCAAGAAAAACAACTTGAGCTTGTCTCTTCGATGCTTCCAAATGAATTCAAACCCAATAGTAAGTATCGATTTATACTGATTGGATATATGCGCTGTGTTTAGTAAAGAATAATATTGAAATATCGGGACGTCTCATAGTGCTCGTGTTGTGAATTAATTCGCAAAGGGGTTACGCTAAAATTGACCTATCAGATACAGCGAGCGCTAGTTCTTGATCTTCTTCTGACGACCAAATATTTATGTGGTGCCATCACCGTATATAGATGTTTATTTTATCTATTTTTAATTAAGCTGTTACTAGCGTCTATGCGAAACCCAATTCGCTTCGGGCAGGCGAAACGCCAAGAATGAAGAAGACGCCAAGAACAGAACCCAAAATTAAGCGTGATCGTTCTATTAACGGCCGTCGTCTTCGTCAGCGAAACGAACTTATTCGTTGTCGAAAGCTTCGTTCACCCGCGTGCCGCTCTTTTCGATCGGGTGGATTTGTGACGCTCACCACATTGCACACGTTGGATTCGATGAATTTGCCTGAAAGTTTCTCGAAAGTTGTCTCTTGAAATCTACAGCAGCTCGAGGTTGTTTCAATTAACTTCATTGTGAATTAGCAATTTTTTAAGCCTGAAAGATATCAACGCATAAAGCTAAAATAAGGAGCTGTGCGGTATTGCTTGTACTGTGCATATATATATATATATATATATATATATATATATAGATGGAAGTTTCTATTTGGCAAAACGAGTGTTCACACAATGAGTGAAAAGAGAGGAAATAGTCAAGGAATGAGTGACACCAAAGCCGTGCTAAGAGCGCCATAGATGCTTACGATTGTCTATGCAATCGTCGTCGCATCACATCAAACCAAACTGATCGGGGAACGTGCGTACACTCTCAGCCATCTGTGATCTTCTCAGTGTTGTCACGAAAAGGTGTCTCCCCACCCCCACTCCCTCCAGTCATCGGATCTCAAGCTGATCCCTATTCGCCGTTCCGAAACCGTTCGACGGCCCACGCTTATCCTTATCTATATCCATTACGATAACTATCACCCGCCGCCCCCGGGGACAGGCCCATCACTGATGCAAGCGGGCAGACACGCAGGGAGCGAGGGATAAAGAGAGAGAGAGAGATGTTGGGGGTATTCCCAGACCCCCCAGGAGAGAGGTGAGCCCGCACAGAACCGACCGAAGCAGAACAGAGCAAGCTGATTCCGCCGTTAGCTTGCGTCGGAACCTCGCCTATGAGGAACCTCTTGTCAAGACCCGTTTTCACAGTCAACCCTATTCAGAACTCCACCTCGCCCGCCTGTTCACAAGCCCTTTATGCTCTCACTGCCTTTTGCCTTTGTTGTAACGCGATGGCCCTTTCTAATGCTCGTCTCTCCTCGTTGTCTCATCGCCACGACGGCCGTTGCGTCGCAAAGGAGCGAGGTAGAGAACGCGCGCTGCTCGCGACAGCAAAAACAAATCTCACCGGACTAAACGAGCCCTTCGCAATTTTTACGATACTTCACCGCTTGATCCATTCATTCGCGTCGAAGTGTTCTTCATTGAGAAGAGCATCCAACCGATTGTTCTGTGCGGGCACGTTACCCATCTCGTTGCTTAATTATGCATCGAAGTCAGATCTGCTGCAGTAACAGATTTTATTAACAAAGATTTTAAATTATTAGCACAATAATAAAGAGACATAAATTACTTCTATACGCCAGCATGAATAGTTGACGAACATTTGTGGACTCATGCAAGCGGTGTGCTTTAGCGTATTCAAAATAATAAAGAAATTTTGTGAGACGGACGTGGGGGATCGGCAGTGATGTCAGCCGTTTGCAAAGACCCCTTCGTTCAATGTACATAAACACCATAGAGTAGCTTGGTCTTATCTAGGAATCTACTAGACATATCTATTATAGATAGATATGTCTTTAAACGAATGTTATCCATATCTACAATGCATTATACTGTAGTGAAGTAGTCTATCGCCTATACGGTACAAACTACAGCTGAATATTTCTCTTATTATTCATCCGCATCGTTGCATAGAGTCGTAGCCATTTTCGGTAGAACCTTCATTTAATGTGGCCGCTGTAAGGACTCGCAAACCTCGAGGGACTTCTCTCGCTTTCCTCGAGCAAAACAGGGAGATGGATGGAGACGAGTGAGACCCTGAATGAGCTGCTATAGCTGCCACTGGAGTCACCACCAACAGTGTGGTCTCCGAACCCCCCTGGTTTTCCCTTCGACGTACGAACAGAATAATAATCGCTTCTTAATTCTCTTAATGAGCTCTGCCCATCGGCACACCTTGAACGGAGCTTCGAGCTCGCGATGACTTTAACTACATTAACCTTAGTGGGGGATCACCAGGCACCATATATCCCCGCTGCGACTACCCCACGATGTACAAATCTTCTTCTTGCTTTATACTTAACTATTTAATGAAGTTGAAGCAAAAAAAAGCAGCCCCTCCTGATTTAGTGCCTTACAATTTGCAAAGGCAATGCAAAGCGTTGCCGCAAAAGGACACCTTGAGTTGCGATGTGTAATAACTTAGGATTACATTAGTTTAGGACTAATTACCACATCAGGGAAAATGAACATCGAGGATAATAGCTCTGAGCAAACTGCTGTTACTGTGCACTTCTACTTGACTCAAGATGAGGTTTTCATTCACTACTTTTTTGGTGTATTTTTAATGATCTCTCTATTATGTCTATAGGATCCTCTAGCCTATAGCATCCAAGTAACCAGCACCAAATTGTATAAACGAAATTGACCAACTTAAGTTGGGTTATTGTGGAGAAAAGCATACATAAGCATGAAATGAACGAGCGGAGCATCTTATTATTATTATTATTTAAGCTCCGTTATTTTCGCTCATGTGAATAGAGACTCCGCGTTTTTCATATTGTAGCTGCATAATTCTTGATCGGTAAAATGCGCTTCCACTACCAACTCCCTTTAACGCGACACTGAAGTGATACACGGACTTGTTGACAATAGAATATCTAACATTTTAGAGGTCTGTTCTGAGATCTCTGATCACAATCACTGCTTTCATTTTACTTGTATTCGATAGGCGGGGTGCAACGTTCTTATCAAATTTAATATGGATAAAAACTGTATATCATTCGCAGTGAGACATCTATGTGGAATTCTCAACGAACTAGTGTAAACTTTTGTCGTCGGGTACACCGTCATATCCAAATAGAATTGTAGAAACAATCTCTTCGGCAAGCCGTCATGAATAGCAACTTGCCCTCTTAATAATAATGTTAATGCCATACTAATAATAATATAGCATGCTATAGTATTTAGTAGAACGAAATCTATAGGCGGACTCGGTCCGCCGTTAAATTTGGTGCGGCCTTTGTTGTATCGTAATCATATCATACGATAGAGCTTCTCTCTTTCTCTGTTGTAGCCACTTATAGTGGTGGAATTGTAGCTAAACGGCTGTACACACATCAGCTACATACACACACACACACAGACGCTATTATACATACAACAACTATAGGCCCTGCTGGCTGACAGAGACACAAACACACGAACATCCAGCAGCGAAGCTGTTCGATGAAACAGGGTGGCTACTACTAGAGCCCCATACGTATCATCGCCGTGCGCCACTCAGACACTATTCGTATATAGGCCGAACACGTAGTGGTCCCCAACCTATTATATACGATCTACTAAATTACCCCACATTCTATTCTCTCTCTCGCCCTATCGTAGGCACACCTTTCTATAGATATTTATATACGTACGTACGGATGTATATATATATATATAGTTAGAGGTATGTGTGTACCACCAATGTATGCGGCACTTATCTCGAATCTCATATTATCGTCATATAAATTAGGTCTAATTAAATTATGCGAAGCGGGAGAGAGGCCGTGATCACGTCGCGACCCCCCCCCCTCTCTCCAGTGCAATTAATCTTTGATAGCAGACCTACCTACCTACCTAGGGCTTGCCTACGCCTAGTCGATCCACCCCTTGAACACAGTCACAGCGACCTCAGAGGTCCACGTTATCACGCTCAACCCACGACGAACGTTGATTCGTATATATGTATGAATTTCAACTTGGTCGCAAGTTCGTATCCAAAATCTGTCAACTCTACAACTAACCCCGTGATGGTGTTCAAACCGGCGCATATATATATATATGTATATATATATCTTGTGGGATCGAAGTAGCGATTCCTTTCTGAGTGGTCAGAGTCTCTACTATAACTGACATACGCCCCAAAAATTTAACGGGACGTAAGGAATATACCAATGACACTCGGCTTTTCTGTACTGGGTCTTGAGATTCTCCAAGTACTATATTTTATATTTCTAATTTCACGAGCGTGCAGCAGCAGATTCCCGAAAAGCTGGACTAAAGTATACGAAAACGTTCTGATTGCATGATGCCGTGCTAGCTACAGTATTCCACAATTTACTATTCACCTATCGAAGCACTACTGTTGTGTTAGTGCTTTGATATTTTTAACACAGTAACGCAGAAACACGGAGTGAAATCTCACTCCACGCAACTCAACTCTAATTCTTATTTTTACTATATCTTATAATCAAGAGTTCGTCTGACAGTGATTTGTGGTCGCTTCTGCATCTCTGTTACTGTAGCCCGCCCTTAATCTTGAGGCTCTTTTCCTCGTGAGTAGCTAAACAGCCATCGCTTGGCGGCACATTAAATAGAGACCACGAACAATTGAGAAGCGACTTTCATACTGGTACCGCTGGCCATGCTTCTGCCATAGCTATTTCCCTGCTGCCGGCAGATGGAGCGAGTGTAACTTTCACGAGGGTAGGTAGCTAGGTTGGAAATAGCAGGAAGATCGGGGAAGGTAGCTACAGTAGCGGCAACAATGGCAGTCGCTCGTAGAGAAGAAAATGCAAATGTTTCGTTGACAGCGGAGCGGAGGCGGCTCTAGCTCCGGTGGTGGCGGCGGTGGCGTTGTCGTCTCGGATTATTCTTTACAACGCAGACAGCAGTAGCTGCCTTATTTCTCTTTCTGCTCATCACCTTCGTGCCTTTAACCTCTTCTTCGTTTTCTTGTTCACCTTTTTCTTTTTGCTTCTGCGGATACTTCGGCGCCGACGAGATGTGGCCTCGTCTGTTGTTTATATTAATAGGCTCTTCCCGCTTTGCCTGATCGCGCCTGACTCTACTGTTGTTGTTATGGCCATAGCAAACGCTGCTATTACTTTATCTCTCTGTCTGTCTACCCGAACGTGCGCTTTGTCCTACTAGCTAGCCACCTTCCTGCCTCCCTGCCAACCAACCAACCAACTCAGTGCTGTGTGCGATCGAGCTGGCCCCGGACGCACTCGACTACGAAGAACTCGCGCCCGAGCTCGAGAAACGGAGAGAGAGAGAGAGGAATCGCGCGCCTCCGAATCTTACCCGAGCTCTTCTTGTTCTTTCTTGCATTACTTACTTATTCATTAGCTTCATTCTCACTCGACGATGCTCATAATAATAATGATGATGAAAATGGCGACGAGAACGGGGATGTAGCAGAGCAAGGGGAGTGAAATTGGGTTTGAAAGACTAAGAAATAGATACAGGGAGAGGGAGAGAGAGGGGATACGACACAAGACAAGAGATAGATGGATGAATGGATGACTCTGCCTAGAATTATAATGAATAACTGTCCAATGGACAGTGTTCAGTCGTTTACAACGCTGAAATCGACGCGGACCAAATACCTGGACGGCATTTAAGGTCAATTAACGATACAGAAGAACAAAATATAATAATGCATATCTTTTTCAATCGGCTTCCGGACCAGCATAGAATGTAGGTAGTGGACAGCAACGAGTGTTTTGGTTCCCGTGCTCTCAGCTGACCTCTTCTCTATTTATCGATCAGATTGACATCATGAAGCTTGCTATATGCCTTGAAACTGTAAGACGCTTAGTTACGCTCATAACATGCTAACCGACTTCATAAATTTGATGAAATATATATATATATATATAATGAAACGAATTTCGTACAAGCGAACTCTTAATTCGAGTTTAATCATCCCAGTGACCGAGCCTTGAGCGAGGATATTTCATTAACATATTCTGAGTTTATAATATTCTACAAAACAATAGCAGCGTCGGGCCCCTTGCACTGCTGCACTGGCGTCCATTAAACTTTATTTCCAAAAACCTCTCCAGAAGGTCTTAAATTCGAACGAGAACAAACACGACTCGTTTTTAGAGCAGTTAAAGTGAATAAAAGGCTCTACGAGATGAAGCTGTCCTTTTATTTGGCCTTACATTATCACACATCAAATTACCGAATCTATGCATTGGGGAACGCTTAGTCAATGACAGGCGTTTTGGCAGCTTAGGGTGTTTCGTAGCTTCCGGGCTCGTCAACGACCACCCTGCCTCATTCGCTGTCTCCCGAAACGCACCAATCCAGGCGGTGGCAACGAGGGTGGCACTTTTCTCTCACCTTCGCCTTCATTGCCCCAGTGTCTCTCTCTCTTTTCTCGCGTTGTCTGACCCTCGGTTCTTCCAATTCGAGGATTCGATGTCACGGCATTTCGCCCACCCCACAGCTCGTCTCGTCGCCATCATACCCCTCACTGGTCAATTTGCCACCACAGCTAGGATTACCCGGCAATGTCTTTTTCGTATAAACAGTCCGATATCCCCATTCGATCCCTCTCTCGCCCCGTGATTGTTCAAGGAGGAATGATAGTGGTCACACAACCGTCTCACTCCGCACACAAACATCCTGTACTATCCTGCACTGGGGGGTCCGTTTGTTCGTCTGTACCCATCATGCCCTCGTTCCTATGTAGATCCTACATCAGCTCTCAGTTGCCAGGGCCAACCTGAACAAAGCGGACGGTCCTCTAGACGAAATAGAGGCGGGCAGATTGCCGCCTGGGGGGACGGTAAAGCATCGCAGGTCGCGGGAGGAAGCCTCCTAAGACGCGTCAGCTTCAAAGCCTCAAAGCTCGATCTGTGATCCCTACCTCGTATCGAAGCCAACCTGAATGAATATGAGCATATTTTTGTAGAGTAATTTCGCCTTGAATATCCATTCGCGTCTGAGGCTTCATGGTCAAGTGTTGACTTGCTGCAAAAGAAGCGTGCATATTTGAGCGTGGACGAATCATCTATGCGTCAAATTAACGTTCAAAGATTAATTAGAGTGACGGCGCACAACAGTCATTCACATGCACAACAACAACAATATGTTGTTGCTGGTGTTGTTACTGTTGTACACTATCGCCCAATAGGCGATGCGTAGAACAACCACCTCTCGTTTGTCAACCCATAAGAAAATAAATATTATGTTCTCATTTTTTACTTGGTAATAAGTTATTTATTTAACTTTTGTGTAATGTCAATATGTGCTATCGAACTTAGAACTGCCTTTGTTTGGGGTTAATTCGAACAAATTTTTAGTTGCATGCCGCTATGGCACCGGTCTGATCGGTTCCCTCGACTTGGCTTCCATCATTCCCAGTATAGTCTATATATCGCCGTAGCTCATTTCACGCTTAACTCTGCCTGTCGTCCTCCCAGCGCATCGTATCGCTCCTTGGACAGGCGGCGGCGGTGGTTCGCCTAACTTCTACTCAACCCTGACATCCGAAGCCATCTCGAGCCAACATGACAAGCCACCAACCCACACAACCACCACCACCACCAGCCACAACTGCAAACGAGCAACCTCTATCTGGCACCTATGAGATAGGTGAAGTGGTGCCACTGCAACACTCTAGCCGGATCCGATTTGTCCACTATGCCGACAACTAGGCATCATGTCAAGGCTTTTACACAGCTAAACGGCTGTGTGCTCATTGACTAAATAAAGTATCTATCTAGCCCTTGGCGACGTAAGCCTCGGCTCGGCGCCAGCCTGCCCCTGACTTTATTTTGCTTTAAGTTTTTTAGCGCATTTTCCTTCAGCTGCCAGTGCTTCCCCTGCTCAGCCGATCACACAGCGTATCACCGAGGAGAGAATAGTTAGTTCTTCATCTGTTTGATGAAGTGGTTTGGTCGGGAATCGAGAATTGGTCGGAGTGCTGAATAGGACGGTAGCCCTGGTTCGTGTGTGCTTGTCTCTCTCTCTCTCTCTTTCTATATATATACATATGTATATATATATATATATACAATGGAGGCCGAGTTCGTTGTGGGTCGATACGAGATCGCAGCCGAGGTTGGGACTGACGAGCCACGAACTCAGTCAAAGCAAAACCAAGGAAATAGCGACAACAAATACAGGAAGACACTCTCTCTTTGTGAAGTGGGACTGAGTCAAGTGCGGGTTGCCCAGACTATGCAGCAAGTGGCCATCATTGAGAAACATATAAGCAAAATGTTTTTGACGAATAGAAAAATCTCAATGACGAAGAGCAAACGGCCATGACGGTGAACTAGCTGGATATGACAGTTACCTTAAGAGCTTTCTAAAAAGTAAGCGGCAACAGTGCGAATTATCACAGCCTATTGCACTTTCAGTATAAGATGAAGTAGATCCTGCAAAGGGGCTTAAGCCCAACTTTGTTTTCCGATTTTGAGTTATTGTTACATTATTACATTTTGGGTATCCTCACAGTGTTATCTGCAATCTGAAAAGAAAAAGGCTTGTTGGGTCTCGGCAAAATATGCGAACTAGCCACTTTTAAATCTGGAAATTACAAAAAAGTCTGTGTCCAGTTCTTGTGCAAAAGACCGAAGTACATCTTAAGGTCCTTTCTGCTGGGAAACCGTCTATGTTAGCATAAAATAGGATGATTAGGAATATTAGCGGATTAAGAATATCGCTAAATGTGAAATTATAAAATTCATTTGTATCTTCACATCTGGAGGAAATACGTAGGTATTCATCGAAAGTGTTCCTATCAAATAGCGAGAAGTATCGACTTTCCTCAAAAAAAATGGACAAAGATAATTTCTATATATATTATATATATATATATATAGGAGCTTTTATGCCGAGGTGTACTAACTCCAGCCGAAAAACGCAGCGCTACTAGTATAGTTCGAGCCTAGGGAAAATCTCCAATGGCAATATTGTTCTCGTTACATAAATATTATCTTAGTCAATTCCAGAAAAAGTGGATTTAGGCCTCTTTGAATCGAAGGTCTTAAGGTGCAGCAATTCGGGTAGCAGTTCATCTGTTCACAATTACTAGTTTCATATTGTGTATTAACCATTGATAATGATTGCATCATCTACTGTCATCCCAAATTGCAATTAGCATTCGGTGCAGGTTAGCGACTGAATATTTGTTACATATATTACTGCCTATCATTAATTACACTTATCATATACATTATTCTCGGAAGTTACAAATGAGAGCTTGAATTACAGGCTTCTTAATTTTCCTTCCTAATTTTAAACCCAATCATTTAGCATATGTCTAATAGCCTAAGCATCCACCGGCATTATTAAGGAGTGTGTGGTCCTTATCAAACCACTGCATTACACCCTTGATACCTACCCTTCATACAAAGGCTATGCCTTTCTTGGTATGGGGTCATAATATCATTATCATCGTCAGAAGAAGGTAAACGCATCACAGGCAGACACACTGCGATTCGATTTGTGGTGACTTCGACCATTCCTTCCCCCGGGGGCTGTTTGCGTCACGATGATCTCGGAACGCGAAGGCGATACTTCAAAAATCGTTGGGTAAGCGATCTCTAAGATTAGCGATCCCCCCCCCCCCCCCCGCCCCCGAGCGGTCGGAGCCTGCTGAGATGCGTCCCAATCTTGAATGCACAACAGAGAGTGTTAAAGTGCGGACATTCAAATTCTTCTTCTAAATATATTCGATAGCCAGCACGACGGTGATAAGGGCGCAACATTAGAATTTTTACATAGAATTAGATCGAACCCACAAAGCCGAGATGTATCAGATCGTGGTGATGCACCATTTTATGACACCCAGAACATCAGCTAGTGTCGCTGCCATATGCAACATCTCCTCTGGGTCCTCCTGAAGTGACCGCTGTTTCGGCGTCGTCTTTTATTGATGAGAACCCAGTTGTCGCTGCGGAATTTTTCCTCAGTGGCAATATCTGTCCCACTGTGACCCTAGAGACGAGAACAGTAGAAGAAGGCCTTAATCGCCAGGACAACTGTTGAGCTTTGTTCAACAGTTCAAGAGTGTAATGCTGATGATTTACAGTACAGTATATACATTCACAAGGGAATATCAGAGGTGAAGTAGCCGTCTTTAGGGTAGCAAAAATAGCAAACCAGCAGAGTGACTAACGTGTCATCCATTTTTATCGGACTATATGGACGATACTTGCAACAGTACACTGCTGAAATATCTCACACGAGAGACCAAGGCGACAAGTGACTACCTCTGTTGAATAGCCTCTTGGCGTGTTCAAGTGAAGAGGACCCACTTCAATACATTATAATGTGAATAATATGTTTTAGCTTAGAACGGACGGTCTGTGTCTCTCTAACCAACAACCTTTTTACAAGTGTTGGCTACCTGAATCGTTCTACTCAAAGATACAAACAATTCTGAAAGGTACGCCACTTTATGACTTTCAAAAACTAACTCACTTTACCATAGACACAATATGAATAAATCGCAAGCATAAAAACGTGACGCGACTTTCCGAATGTCCTGTGCATACAAGTTCGTAGATGGACATAAGTTCTTAGTTCATGAGCTAATGGTGTAGCTAAATAATTGTATGAAAAAAAGATGTGCGTACAACGGACCTAACCAAATTTTTTTGGTGTCAAAAGGCACACTTGTCATAAAGCCACCGATAGCAGGGATTTGGACAGCATGGTGACATTTCAGTAAAAGGCACCTGCCAAACGACAATCTCTTGGTCACGTGGTTCGAAATTAATTTTGACATAAGACAACACGGACAATGACATGTTCAAGGAGAGAGAGTTCATTCGGATGGAGGTTAGAGGGATATCGCAAGATCAGTGAGAGATTTTTAGCTATGACTGTGCCCGAGAGAGAGAGAGAGAGATCAGTGGGATGTAAGGATAGCAAACAAGGAATGAGGAGGGATGAACAGTCCTCTGTAGTTCTCGTGGACAACCAATGCAACAGCGGAATAGGCAACGTACTTCTAATAGGACTTAGCGAGAGCACTGAAAGCTGTTCAGGGTATGCAAGCCACTCTTTGCTCGGCCTTTATTTGACTGACTACGTGTCCTCGGTTGACAGTCGACACTCTCACCCGACAGGGTTCGTCGCTAGGTGAGCTGCCATGTGACATCTGACAGCTGAGTTGAGTTGAGTCGAGTCGAGTGGAGGAGTTATCATCTCTGCCTCTCTCTCTCTCTCACACTGATTTGGGTGATTTGAGCATGGGTCCCTGTCCTCTTGATGCATTCCGTTGGGATTCGGCCCTTGTGGCTACTGTCAGCAGGCAGACCGACAAGCATCCCGTTACCACAGATTTGATGTTGCTTGATTTATGACAGATGCAGTAAGCAATCACTGAACAACTTATTACTCTGTTCCTCGTTGAATGGACGAGTTTACATTGTCTATATATTTACATATACCGATGTCATGTTCACAGACATTAGTATATTCGGTAGGATTAAATCGAATGCTATCGAACAATCGCGGTACTTCAAAAGGCCGTACTTGGGACAAGTTCTGATTTCCAACGCTCACATACAAGCAAGGTTATTTCGTCCAATGAAGAATTCTAGCCAAAAATCGCACTAAGTAGACTGTTAATAAAATACAGAAAATTTGCCGAGTAAACCATCTTAGAGCTTCTTCTAAGTTACCCTGCACAATGGGCTAACACAGATAATAGAAACATATCCTAATAAGGAATTGTACTATAGTGTTTATACTATTTAAAAAAATAATATAATTTATAGATGGGTTGCAGTTTTAACTGCACTAATTCCTACTCTGTCTTGTAACGAAATCTTTCGCAAGCGCATCTATACCAAGACGATTGGAGGTTAAGGTCAACCGATTGAAGATTTATACACCTTTGAAGCCAACTTCACGACTTAGCAAATCCGATTTGGAAAAATAGATTTGCATTGGAGAGCTCGTTTTCTGTCTATACAACTCGAGCATATAAAACTTGATTTTGTGTTTTGCTCCGATCTGCTCCAAAAATCGGTCTTGTAGATTTAACTGTAGTCTTGAATATTTCAAAATGCATAAAGAAATCCAGAAAAAGGGTCACAACGGACAGAATTAGCACAGTCAGTCTTAACTGTTACCAGAAACTGAAAAGAAATCTTCCGAAAAATGTTTCCATTGCAAGTGACAAAAAAATCACTTCGGACTGTCATCACATTGAACTAACGATGCTGAGATGGAATCGCCTACCCTTAGACAGACTATGTAAGATGTACACTTTCCTGAAAACTCTAGTTAATTCGTTCGTTAAAGTAATGTTATAATATTTGCTAGATTGAGAAATTTCCTTAGAGAGATGGAAGATGCACATGAAACAATAGCATCTAACGTCAGGAATATGCGGCTATTTTTATTTACATATGTTCACACGAAAACAACTCGGTAAGCACATTTTTGTCAACTTCATGTTCTGTTCGTCATTGTTAGCGGTCTATCAGATCATTCATGTCAGTAACGAGGGTCAATTCCAGCAGTATCTAACCTGAACTGGTTAGATACGCACCCATACTTTCTTTAAGGAGGGTCCTAACCGTTTTAAAACATAGTGCTCTGCAGCGGGACGTACTAACTGTCGGTCAAGCAAAGACATTGTATATTGATACAATTAGAAAAAGTAAAATGGAAATTTGATGTCTTTGCCTGAACAAGATTGTGGTGTTTAAATAAGACCCTTAATTATCGTGTACGCTTACTCTAGAAATCTACTGCCCATCGATGTTTGCTCTCTTCTGAGCAATAAATGACTCCCTCCCAATCAACAAACGACAATATCAAGACAGGTAGACCGACACACGCCTTAACTTGAATAATTTCACGCATACACACGTACATCAATTGTACACGAATAATCATAACCATCATCCATCTTGTTTGCTCGCAGTGGACAAGTGAAATATATTACTCTTCGATAACAACTATCCTTCCTCTTCTTCCACTACTACTAAACAGCTGTTATATTTTCAGCTGTACACTTGTTTGACTTTCGTCTACAATCGTTTATCCACATCGGTAGAAAACAACGTGCTCCTAAATACTGATGGTCACACTGTCACAGTTCAGGAAACTGGAGGCACCTGGGGAAAGCTTCGTTGGGGCTTTTTCTTGGCCTTCTTTGGTTTCGGTGACTGACAAGGGGTAGTAGTGCCATTGTTGTTAGCATTTTTGTTATCCTGGATGATCATGTCAGCAGCCTTCTCCCCAATCATTATAGTTGGTGCGTTCGTATTACCTGAAATAATAGTTCGAATAATAATAATAATAACAATGATCATACTAATTGACTGCTATAATGGAGCGATCTTACAATGCAAACGAGTGCTGCCTTGCCTTCGTAATGCATTAAATCATCTTCAAGGTTGCCCATTGAAGTCTCAAACATCGTGGACGCACTCGTCAAGTCATAGAATGAGTACACAAATATCCAAATAGGTCAAACCCTACTTTTTACCGAGGGAGCACTTTAGATCATTATAGTTTGTTTTCCTCCTGATATTTAACTAAATTTAATTATAATATAACAAATTTTAGGTAACATCAAGGCGAAGACCGCCTCAGAAATCACAGCACGTAGATACATGATACCTATGCTCAGCCTCAGGCGCATTAGAGGGAAAACAAATATACCCTGTTGTCCAATATACATATATATTAATGACTAAATGTAAGAAAGTCGTGTTCATGCTACATACCTGACACAATCGTAGGCATGATGGAGGCGTCCGCGACGCGAAGATTCTTCAGGCCCTGCACGCGAAGTCGCGGATCGACGACAGCACGGGGATCATTGACGCTGCCCATTCGACAGGTGCCAACGGGATGATAAAGTGTTGACGTGTAGGTACGGGCAACGCATGCGAGGTACTTGTCCGAATACATTGTGTAGTCCTTGCATTCAGGGAACGGCTTATCCCACAGCTGAGCACCATATCGACGGAAAGCGGGTGTCTCTACAAGCTTCATGCAGATCTTCATTGCGTCGACCATAGCCAACACGTCTTCCGGATGGCTAAGGTATTTTGGATCAATGACTGGGTGATCATATGGTGAGGATGAAATCAACTTGAGCCATCCTATAAATAAAAGCAACGAAATGCAGTGATTAAATGAACCTCCAGTTAAATTGGAATGTGATCCATCTATCAACTGCAAATATTATTTTCTTTAGTTGTAAAAGTAGCCTCAATCTGTGGATCCATTTTTAAAGTGAGATACAACCTACACTTAACAAATCTATATAAGATAAATAATATCATCGTCATTGTTATTTTTCCGCTAAATACACTAATTTTTTCAACAAACGTTCTGTAAGATACCTGGATGAATAAATGATTCCATGTCCATAAATAAGTTCGAACCACCGTCAAGCGATTATGCACATAAAATGATAAAATTATCTATTTTTGTTGTTTAAGGGAACCAGTATCAAACTGTGATTCGAAACCTATCGTACTCCAGTCACTACCTGTATTTAATGTATGACATTGATTAGCTGATTAACGGAATTTAAATCCTTCTTAGACAACTTGCGTCTTTATATACAATATTTGATCCAGTGCATAAGACCTATTGGGATAATTAGGATAGGAAGGTGATGACAAATAGTTGCTAAAAAAAAAAGTTGCTAAATAAAGGCAGATTATTACCAACAGATTTCGGCCTTAACATCACAGGATAAATTGATACGCTGTCCTCGTAATTATGCTCTGAATAAACGCTCTTCCAAACGCGATCGTTTAGGCCATGTGCAAATCGAAGCGTTTGTCCTCCGTCGGACACAGGGGATCCAGAGGCAAAATGGAACTCGAAGTCAGGCCAATCGATCGATACGTCCGCGTACTTCGAATTAACAAAGCCGAGTCCCTCCACACCGCCCAGAAGTGACAATGGACCGGTTCCATTATTTTGGTACGCTTGCACAATATCCAAATTAAATACGCGTGATTGCACAACTGAGACTGGCTCCTTTAGGAGAAAGTTTACTCCGCCCGCAAAGATGTGATCCTGAAGATTTTGACCGACAGGAAGGTTTAGTTTGCACTCGATACCCAACGAAGTCAAATGTTCACAGGGACCTGCGGAGCATCATACAATAATCACATAGGGAAATAGATTTTATCATTGGGAACGAGGATAATGCTACGATGTAATACCTCTGCGGCGAGAAGCATATGTACGAGAGCGAAGCTCGTAAGGAGAAGCCGTTATATAATACCTAGCCTCATGTCTGCGGATCGAACCTGAAGCCCATTATTGCTATCATTAATTTTTACCTTCACTTCCAGAAGGGGCGGGTATCACCATCATATGATCTCTGAAGCGTCTGAACTACAGCGAGACAGTGTTGGGTCTTGATCAAATATTTATATTGGTTTCATGACACAGAGTGCTTGACTCGCAAGGATTCGCCTGTGCGAGTCCTGTGTGATGAACACATAGGCAAATTTTGACGTAAGTAAAAAAAGGCACTTAGTAATAATAGCAACTGGATAATTAATTAAATATTTGCTCACCGATCCCTGATAGCATTAGGAGCTGGGGCGAATTGATTGAGCCAGCAGAAACGATCACTTCCTTTTTCACATAAGCCAATGTTGACACCTGAAATCGGTCAAAAAGTACAGATTCAACTCGGCCTGTCGCTTTGTTTATGTTGAGTTTTGTGGCCATCGAGTACAAGGATATGTGCAGATTGGGACGATCCTTGACTGGTTCCAGGAAGGCTGTAGAGGTTGACATGCGCGCTCCGTCGCGGACGGTACCCTGTGGTGTCATGAAACTGAAATATCGAGCAAAAAGGGGAAAAAGCTGAACAAAACAATTTCAATTCCAAAATCGGTCTCGCTGTTTCCAATGCTGGCGATGCGTTGCAAATCTCTACTTCACCCTTAACTGTTTTATTTGCAATCTCTGGCGCAAGTTAATGTAGTTACAAGGGCTACATTTCTTCTCATAGGAGGAACGTTGTGTCAGGGTAGCGCTTTAGATCTTGACTTCATTGTTAATCACAACTTTGCTGATAATAAATCATGATTGCAATATTCGGATGAAGTTAGATTTCGTCCTCTGCATATGACATCCCTAGTGTACCGCCACCCTTTGTGATCCTGTTTCTAAGGGATTCCAATGAGATATACCCACCCGGAGAGAGAAATTTAAGAAATAATTCCACAGTAATCAATAATCGATTTATAGTGTTGTACGCAGGTAGTGATTCATTATAGAAGATGGTTCGTGTATAAATGTGTACCCACAATAACTCTAACAACGACCACTACCACGCATATCCTGAGTATCTAAATAGAGAATAACATCGTATGATACTACATAATGAACAGGAAGGTTAACTCAAAATGCATTTTGTGGGTGTGCGAATTCCTGATATTTAATATAAATGTGTACATTGGTATCGTTTAGGACTCATAATTAGCAACCTGGCGAGGTAGTTTAAATGAGCCGCACATCATGTTAGCGATTAGTTAGCACCTATGTAGGTTCTTAAGAGCAAGCAACTACTATCCAAAAATCAAAGGAGAATCATATCTCAATAGAGTGTCATTATCTAAGTTTGAGCACACTGGTGTAACCCGACAACAAGTTCAATTATAAAGCATCATTGCTAATAATAATAATAATAATAATAATAATAATCACTAATACATTTTCAAGAGGGAACTTACCCTGTGCATCGGGCGCCGTTAATATCTGTCTCTTCATACCCGAGTGCTTTTCCAGCTTCAATAAAAGCCTGAGCTAATTTGGTGTTGAATTTTGGCCGCTCGACATTTAGGTAGCCGCCTATTAAAAAAATCACGTAATGGACATACTGTATTATATATATGTAGATATATAGTTGTATTTTAGCTTGTGATCACTGGTTTTCCATGTCCTTAAGTACTTTAAATGATCTAACTAATCTAAGTCATCATTCAGAGGTTATCGAATATTACTGCCCTGCATTTTGTTCCCAGAATGTATTACAATACACACCGTTATACGCAGTGCCACCTCATGCAATCAGCCGTGAGTAATGTCTAGTTAGTTGGTGATAGCATCATGCTGCCGTGCACTTCGACCACGATGTATATGTATGGCCTTTGTTAGGGTACAAATGATCATGGTCAGGTTTATGTACTCGATTGTTGTTTTCGAAGCTTCTCCATTAGTTGTGTACCTTTTCCATGCCAGCCGTTGTCTCGTATCTCGGGATCTTGGTTGTCCTCACTCTTTATGAAATACGGAAACACATCCTTCCATGACCAACCTTCACACCCTAATAAGTCCCACTGATCGTAGTCATGGTGACACCCACGCACGTAGAGCATGTAGTTGAGGACGCTACATCCTCCGAGAACTTTCCCTCGCGGCCATTTACTCTGTTGACCTTTCAAACCGAAACATGATTTCGTTTGAGGGACCGTTGTGTACTGCCAATCGAGCGCTGACCCCTGTATTTCGACAGAATAAAGATAAACAGCTACCTATTAGCCACTGTGCCGTATTCATCCGTTTACGAAGAAAGTACCGTAAAAGCGTACACTTAAAATCGGCAACATTCTCGAAACATATCGAAACTTTCAGTAGAAGAGATCATGTGCCCATGCCCAAGTAAGAAGCACCATAGAAAAAATAAAGATTCATGTACAGTTTTAAAATAACTTGTGTGGAGGTCAGAAACCGGCTTTCAATTCAAAGCCTACTCACTTGTAAGGTGGCTGCTAATAGAGGTATATCTGATAGCTGGTTCTCGGTACCTCCCGCCTCAAGAAGAAGTACGTTGTTGGAACAATCTTCGCTTAACCGATTTGCGATGACGGCTCCAGCTGATCCACCACCTGTCGATGAAAACAATAATAACAATATAAATGTTAATAATAGTAATAACTACGCCAAGTTCTTGATTTAGCGACGATCGCCCTTCTTCTGTACGCACATTCATGAAAGGAAATAATGAAAGCATACTCCTAATGTACGTTCATTTGATCAAGATGACCTGTACATTAAGGCGCCATCGTAGGAACAAGGACTAGTGTATCAGCTTGATCTCATCGAGATATAGATTTCCTTCTTTATGAAGTAGTAAGCGTACAGCTGTTTTAAGGTAATCGCGTCCCACGTGATGCATGGACATTGTGACACCTTATCGTACTACAAGGTGTTGACTATCATATCTGTTCTTATTAGATTTCTTCAAAATGATCCTATATCGGATCTCACTCACCGACAACAACATAGTCGTAGCTAAAATTAAAAACGTTTCTTTGGAACTCAATGTTCTCGTTGGCCAACCTAGAGAAGAGCCCCGCCATGAATGGCAGGAGTCCTACATATCGTGCCCGGTTCATCTTCGTTCTCTAATGGTTGATGGAACAACTACGTTTCAGTAAACACACACTTTTAATCGAAAGTGTACACAACACGCTTTGTATTATGGTCAGGTACAACAGAACGCCGGCGGTGGCCGTGGATCGAGGGTTTGGAAACTGTTCTCTAGGGATCACTGGCACGAAATCCTTTATTCTTGCTGGCAACGTAGACAATGTAAGCCTGTCACGAATTCATTCGCATCCCTTCAAATGACTGACCTCCAGTGCACAGCGATAGCTGATGACGTGGATCATTGATTTGCACGTCTGTCTATGTATCCAGCACGTACATAATATATTAGAAGCCGTGAATGGTGAGTGAGACGTCTCTGCACCATCACAAATGTCACTTGGGTTGGTTTACGCGTCTGCGAAGATAAAGGTGGCGCGAGAATCTACTGATGAACGATAGCAACTAAAGTTGACAGTTGCCCGATAGGAAAATTAATGTATAGAGATGCAGCAGTGCTGTTGTCGTATTATGGCAGTAGATGGCTTTCCTGTTGCCTGTTCAAACATTGTGTGGCAAAGGATTGCATTGTTATTGTGCATTGATTACGCGTAGAGGCGGCGAATGAACGGTTCATAGTACATTTAGCCGACATCCGTGCATGTGAAGTGGAAGATTTTTATTATTGGATATCAGTGCATTTTATCGACCGAAGCGATGCCCCCCCCCTTCCGTCTGGAGCAGCTGTCTCACTAAAATTGACACGAGAAGACTATTACAAGCAAAATGCAGACTTGATAACGTTTAGTGGTACTGTGGTTTCGTCGGTTTGAGCCAGTTACCTCTAATTGAACCCGTGGACTCGATATAGTCTTCGATATTTGCCACTCTTACCCTGTTGCACATGTAAGGGTAGTCGTCCACTTATTTTCGTTCTTGCTATTTCATTGTCATTCCGTGTGTATTCAGACGTTGCGTTTGCCCGGCTGTTTATATTGAGACGTTTTTTTTTGTTATTGATAATCCGAAGGTTTTCTGCCTTATTCAGCGGCACAATCGCCACGTGCTGCATGTTACTTTGTGAATATCTTATAGGCACATACCTCAGAGTCCCTCTCTGCCAGCAGAGATGAGACAGGGAGAGAGAGAGAGAGAGAGAGAGAGATGAAGTCCTCACTGCCAATGGGTGATAGTTAAGCGTGATGTAGCCGTGTGTCTGTTCGCGCGCCTGTGAAAATCATCAACATCGACAGTTCGTCCTCTTTCTTCTATTCTTTTACTTTTTTTTTTTGTTTTTGTTCTCCTTCTCCATCTCGGCGAATTTCGAAGTGGCAAAGCAAATGAACAAATGAATACATGTTTGAAGCAGCTCCGAAAGGTTCGTTTCGCGATTTTTCGTGAGCGATTTTTGCAGGGTTGGCCCACAGCGGTGTCTCTCGCTTCTGTATGATCCGATCCCCCACCCTAACACCAGCACCGGTTCATCGCAGTCCGCCGTCAGACCGAATCCACGACAAGAGAAGTAGAAGAGCAGAGAGTCTAAACGCGGCCGCTGTTTCGAATGTCTTCTTCAATTCGATTGGTCGGCATCGCGAACAGCGACTCGGCGAGTGAACATCCCAATGTGGTGCTAAATTTTAAGTCATCAATTTTGTTCTCGCGGTTCCGTTTGCGCTTCTCTCTGTTGGTGTCTGCGTCTGTGTGTGTGTGTGTCTTCTTCTCACTCTTCAATCTTCCTTGCTTGTAAGTCTTCAGTTCACCCTCGACTAACTCCCACTGTTGCTGATGCAGGAGGAGATGTACATCTACTTCCTCGTCGAAGCTCGCCTTGAATCCTTGGATTCGCTATCTGTCGTATCACATCACTTGGCTGTTTCGTATTCTTGCTTTTTTTATTTTTCTATATTTCGATCTTCGCTATACAATTTATACTCGTTCTGAGCGAATGCTACGTCGCTGATTTTCGTCGTGCTAAAGTCACAAAGTCGAATGAGCATTGATTTAACTACACACAACACCCGACCGAAAGCGGTATGAACAGTATACCTAAATGATTCTGTAATATATCATTATGTGATGGTGAGATATTGAGTGTGTCAGCTAAGGACGAGCAGCCTCAATTAAAAATGGTCACACCCATTTGGAGTCAATGAACGTGTGTTGATTGCTGGGGTGACTATTTGAGTATTTCATGCATTAGATTTCAATGTATTCAAGCATTCAACTTCACCCTCCACGGTAAGCATGTTGTATGTTCAATCAGAAGTAAAATAAAATTCACTTCGTTCTGGAGGAAATTAAATAGTGGTCTTAAGAAAGAAAATACTTTATATTACACTTTAAGATCTGCTGGTATATAATAATCGATCAATAAAAACAATTTGTTGGGTGTATGAATCCAAATATGTTGTGTTGTTCTATTTTTTGTTCAAAGGGTTTTAGAGTCTTTCGGCCATTGGGACATGTTCGCCAATACCACAACACTCAATAAAAGAGGATATCATTTCCGTGGTTAGTTAAAGGTAGAAGTAAGAAACACGCCAGGGCAAGTGGACATGATGATGACCAAGGTAACAAAGCTAACTGCGGCACCTGCAGTTCCATTCAAGTCGCAATCCATCCACGTTCACCGCAGCGACACTTGGGGGAGACTATAGCATCATTTCATTGATCAACCAACGACACAGCGTGACCTGAGATGAGACCTGAACGTTTTGAGAGGAGACGATTAATCGATAGCAATTTTGGTCACAGATAGCGGCAATATGTGATCCCGAAAGCAATGGGAGTCAAGTATAACTTTGTTTGATATTTGTTTATTTGTCTAAATTATGACACTATATGCTATATATATATATATATATATATATATATATATATATATATACGTATATCTGATTGTTTACAGGGTATGCATTCGACTAAATGTTCGATTTCTGTATTTTCCGCAATGTGGCGACCTAATAGAATCATCAGTACAGTGTAAGAGCAGAAGGTGAACGGAATGGAGCAGCATTAGCCACATCAGCGGTGGGCCGACCACAACCAAACAGTATGTGTACCTGCCGCTGATAGCGTTCATGATCGTTAGTGTTACAAGTGTGGCTCTGCCATAACACTACGATGTTCAGCAGAGAGCAGCGTCGTCAAGGAATAACAGAGAATCGCCAACAGCGGACCCCGAAGACCGAACTGATCGGAACTAAACCGAAGCCATTGGCACCTCGGCGATCAAAAAGCTACCACCGACCCGATCCTAGCGAGTCGCTTGCGTTCGTTATAAATTGAGCAGAAAATTAAAACATCATAGCGTCATCATCATCATCACCGCCGCCGCCACCGCCACATCGTCATCAGAAGCAGCAGCAGCAGCAGCAATGGCAACAACAACAACAACATATTGGTTGTTTCATTGGCAGTATCGAGCAGCGGCGTCGAATTGGCCAAATGCAAAAAAATAAATTATTTTCCTTCTCCATGCGTGAATCTCTCTCTTTCTCTCTCTCTCTTTCTCGCTTTCTCCTGGCGTCTTTACGGTCTGTCGATGCCGCCAATGGCGGTGACGCCGTCGTCTTCGTAACCAACCAACCCGGCACGCAATCGGCTCCTATAGCAGACCTATGTTGTATAATAATAATAATAAGAAGAAGAATACGTACATAGTGCTGCTGCTGCTGGTGTCGCTTGGTGATGGTGGTGCACAAATCAGTTGGTCATCATCATCATCATGGAACAGCCGCGAACGGGGCCCTATTACCCTGTAGATGCTGCCACTAGAGGATAACATTCACCTGTTGTTGTTGTTGTTGATGTTGTTGTTGTTGCTGCTGCTGCTGCTTGTTGACAACCACCGAACGGAGTTGACCGCGAGGAATGTTAACTCGATGTCGCAAAACTTGTTCTAATCATGTATTTAATTATTACTAACACCGATGTCACAACCGATATCTTACAACCAGAATAACCGTAATAAATAATAGAAGAAATATGGGCAAGTGACTGCAGGATTGTAACTGACCAAAATCACTACGAAAATCACGCGATAGATCGCTAGTGAATGGTTGTACCCATTTATTTGTCTATGGTGAACGAATATTGGAATTAAAGAAGAAGGTACAGAAATGGAATTTAATTACGCCAAATAAAATAATTGCTCGCGGCTAGCAAATATATGAATGTCCCCATCCGCCCGTTAAAAATACTATAACTATTCGTGGTTTAGCGGTGTCATCTTCTGTCGATGCAGAGACATCATTAAAGCATGATGATTTGTGAAGAGAAGCCTCAAGCAGCTGCGAGCGATCTCGAGTGGTTAACCTGAACATATCTCAGGGGAGGGAAGTGATTATTAGATATTAGGATTCGGTATTGTGCGTCCATTAATTCACTCTCGCAATTAATCCTTTACGCGGGTCGCGGGAATAACCGATTTATAGGTTTTTCAGTGAATATTATCGTGCAATGTGCCCTTCGAATATTAGCAATTTTGAGTAGTCGATTGATCAGAATCTTTGAACGGGTATTGGACAGCACCGTCCATTAAGTTCTTGGTCGCACATATCGCATGCATAAACAATATAAATAACACGTCGTCATCACCCATATATTTACATATATATATATATATACAATAGTCACCAACGAATACCATCGCGGGTGTACAACGCCTATTAACTAATTAATTAGTTATAGGTAGACTAACATATATACTGTATTGAACTATGTAAACGATGATAATGATAAAAAAAAACTAAAAACGTCATCTTGAAAACACGCTAAGAGAGAATTAAACACATCTTGAATTACATGACCCGTATAGATGAACTTTAATAAAACTAGGGTGTTCGCTAATATGCTATAATTCATTTTGTGCTATCCTCATAATAGTTAGAAAAGACACATAAATCTATAGTTGAAGCTTCCACAATCTGCACCTATCTATTCAACCTATTTCCGTACAGTCAGTATCTCAGTCACCTAGCGTGCCAACTACAACTACGAACGCGGATGGATTACGTCTGTTCTTTACGATATCGTCCCCCTGAACTCACAAGGCTTTGCAAAAATAGAAGCGCCCAAACATAACTGTATATATAAATATCAGCTGCCACATGTGAATGATAGAAGCTAATCTTTACCATTTGAACTTGTATTAAAGAACAATGAGCGTGATGGGGTAATAAAATATTACTTTGGCATCATGAACTAACCCGAACCTATTTATATGATAGGAGAAATTGTCGATCGATCAATCAAATCCATCTTATTGTTATCCATCTGAGCAAAGAAAAAGCAAAGCGAAATAGAAGCAAAACTAAAACATGGGTTCGTGTGGGAGAGGCACGCAGCTGTATGGGTTCGATCCCCCACAGTTGCACATTTGCATTTAAAAAGGGGTCCGTCATATGCCGAAAGCAATGTCAAAAGCAGTTGTACCGTGGAATGTTTTTCTGTAAGAAAGACCGGAAAATGTAAAATAGCTAAATCAAATACGTGATCTTACCTAAAGTTGATCTGGATTTAGTTGAACATAGGCGTATTCATTTCAGAACATTTTATCGATACGTTTTGTATGTTTAATATCCTCTTTCGGATGTAGTCGGATTTCAGCGTCGACTTAACCTGAAAACCACGTGCAAGATAGCAAACATATTCTAATTATATTATAGGCAGAGCGTGTTAGTCAATAAATACGTCATACATTATAATAACGGTTGTTAAGCTGTGCTGTTCAAAATCTGTATGGTTTCAAATATGCATTTCACAAGGCGCAGGATAGGTAATAACATGATATAACGTCTGCTAGATTGAAATGAGCGACAGCTAACGAACAGATGCTTCAAGCATCACCTTCATCCCTCCGCCCTGGGGACAAATTGTCTGTCCGACGCTAGACTGCGCGCTAAGGAGCTTAGGTTTTCGGCCGCAGTAACCGTTTCAATCTCGGACTTATCTACTTTCCTTCTGGGCTTAATTAATTTGAGCTGATATGAAGTCAGGCGTTAAATTAAATGAAATCTCCTCATCTAAGTCTCTCCATTAAGGCCGTATTGCCGGTACGTGAAGAACGGACAACGGCCATGACGATGATGATGATGATGAAACAGTAAACGGAACAAACTATTACATCGTAAGGATCAACCGGCTGATCGTTATCCCCAGATTCATGCAGATAATTAGCAAAACCACCTCCCAGCTCGTTTATTCTCACTGAGTTAGGCTAGCTGGTAAAGACGACTATCGACATACGACATAACATCTGCCTTTCACGACGACGAGAACAACAACGACAACAAAGACTGACGCTTAGTTGCACCATGAACTATGAGAAAACTGTAGCAAGCTTTCGATATACCCCTAAAATTGAATCTATACACAAATGTGGTATTTCCGTAAAGTCATAGTAAGAGAATATATTACCTATGATCAGATACATCCCTATGATTTCACAGAATACCAATATTAACTGAAAATAATTAGCAAACTTCATATTTAACTGTAGTCTCATTGTTGGCAAATTGTTAAAAACGCTTGTATCATATATATATATATATTAGTGTTATTCTCTTATCCCATATGCGACACTTTTTCCTTCGCTTCTTCCCTCAACCGACTCGAGCTGTCCTCGGGCGAAAATGATTCTTGCGCTAGTGCATTCATACGTACACCACCACTGCAGTGGCGGTGCTTGTTGTGGTTGTGATTGTGGCTCCGGTGGCGGTGGCCATCCCTTGAAGAATTCTCTCTTTTCTTCTTGGACAGGCGACGCCTCGGTTTGGTTCATTTCAGTTTGGTTGAGCTCTGCAGGCCGCGTTGTCCGTTCGCGCGCCGTGGCTGCTCCCATCGCCGCTGCTAATTCGGTCCTTTTCGGTGTTATTTCGTTCAGCTCATTGCGACCGCTTACAGACCTGCAGCAGCAGCCGCCGCAGCCCGATTATTAAGACATTTCGCAGACGGCTGAGCGCTGCCTATTTGCCGCAGCAACCAGCAGCAAAAATCGAGGGTACCAACCAACCAACAAGTAACACCAATAGCGGCAGCGGTGGGCTGCAGCAACAGAAGGAGAGGACTGAAAAACTGCTTCATGAAGAAGAGCACAGATCAGCCGAAGCAGAGAGAGAGAGAGAGAAACTGGGAGAGTTTACTGAAGATAAAGAGAGAAAGAGAGTCAGAGAAAGGAGATCGGGAGCGCAGGGCAAGAAGACGCTAAATAAATTGGATTCCGTACAAAACAAATTAAAAATTAGCACCTAAATTTTAATAGAGAAAAGCCGACAGGATCGCCACGCCTCGACGAAGAAGACGGAGAGGCACAACCGAAGAAAATGTCTTCTTCATCTTCTCCTGGCATCTTCTTTCTTTAGGGAGGATGCGGAGCATGTTCATAGATACGTATGTTCGTATATACATGAACGCAGCGGCAAACAGCGATACGGGAGCAAATGACATCGATTGATTCATATGTGCAGTGTGTGCGCATGGCCAGGTATAGGAACACAGGGAGCCGCTGATAGAGGCGTGCTTACGCACAATCAATAGGTATTTCGCATTCACACAATCATCATAATCATATATAGCGGGAACGCCTATCTCCTTTGAGAATCTGATCGAATCTATCATCCTAGAGATTGATTCACTGACAACTAATAGGTTATATCTTATGCTGTTGCATTGGTTGATGAAATCACAGATCGGAATACTAGTACATGACAAGGACGCCTGCCTCGGTGGTGTTCGAACACGGGCACTGTACTGTATACTGATAAAATCGACCCTTCATACAGAACGTAGAATTGTAAATTGGCCGTGTTGGACTCTCATTTGTGGCTGGCTCCCAGTCTCTCTTGCATCAGAAATTTCCCGGTACTTATTGGTTCGGCATTACTAGAAGGAAAGTCGGAAGCAAAATCCAGACCCCCTGATGCCACGGTAAGATTTGAATATGGGTTCTGGGACATACCCCGTTACCGGTCTATTAATCTAAGCTGTGTCTCTACCTGCGATGTTGCCGCCTCAGCCGCCATCACATTGGGGTCTGTAAATGGACATCCACCGTATCTATGTAGTCTAATCCACAGACCGTAGGTCTCCATCTCCATCTATCAGAGGTGAATATCCAATGGAGAAACAGATTATTGAGACGGTTTCTTCTTCTCTAGCGCACATCGCTTGTGGCGTGGAGGAACGATTGTCTACTAGTAGAAGCGTAAATGTATGAGTAGCTCTTTTCGAGTTAACCGTTGCCGTTCGGATTTGTACATGTGCTAGCCCCTAAAAACAAACACCTGACATTAATCATAGCTAAAAGGGTCTACATTTTGCCTGAATCGATTGGTCGATATATATATATATATATATATATATATATATATAGAGAGAGAGCCGTGTGTACACTTTGCAATCTAAATTATTAGACAGCCTACCTACTATCAAACTCCTCCAGCTGAACAGATATTCGGCATAGTTACGTAAAACAGCAACCCAAAAGCAAACAATTATCCACAAGTTTTGATTATTTCGATTACCGTCGTGGTTTCTCCGGCGCCATTCTAGACAATAATAATAATAAGATAAATGGCTTACTGGTCAATACTTCCGAGGTCCCCAATGTAGATGTCAAATATCATATGCCCTATATCATTATTTAAAATGAATTTTTGGGTCGTAACCAACTGCATTCAAGATGGTGCATTATTTATTCAGCGTGCGCTTATTATGGCCGCACGTGGAGTCGTATTAGTTCGGCATAAACGAATCGATTTCCGCATTTCTGTATTAGCATATTAGCAGTAAAGGTAAAGCTTTATTGGTATATTAAAGGAGCTGCAATTTCACAATGCTTAAGCTCTCTTATATGTAAAAATGCAATAAACATTTTTACCACTTTCTATGCCCTCCAGCATGTACAGTTGGCAAATTTAGTTAGCTACAGCAGGTGAGGCAAGAACCAGATAGGTTCTATGCACACAGTACATCATCCAGCACCGGGGGTAAATATTTATTCATTTTATAGAAATATAAATACATTAATTATGATATATTAGGTAGTCCCCTTCAAACTGTCGCGCCTTTCGGATGGCGCACAGCCCGAACTACGCCACACAATGCGTTCATTTTTGGAGTGGGCACGCGGTAGGCACGTGGCTTCCTTTCGAACACTGAGTGGTTTCGATACGATCAGAAAGATGGACGCTGCAGCAAAAAGTTCAAATTCCCCCAAAAATCAACGGGAAATCATCAAGTTTTTGTTTCTCCAAAAACACCCTCCACCTGAAATCCATCGACAATTAGTGAAGGCGTACGGTAGGTCTGCCTTATGCCTGCGAACGGTGCAAAATTGGTGCAAGCGATTTAACAGTGGAGATATGGACATCGATGACCATCGAGGTGGGGACCACAAATCAGGTGCGACAAGGGACGAACGGACTGAAAGAATCAAGGCAGCTTTTGAGCAAACTAGAGCTTGGTCCACGGGGTCTTTGTCGGCTGAAACTTTGATTCTTCGGACGACGTGTTATAGAATTATCACCAATATACTGAAGAAGAAGAAAATCAATGAAAAATGGGTTCCCCATAAACTGAGTGCTGACCAAATGAAAATGCGTGTGGAGTGTTCGACATCTAATTTGAATACTTATACGCAACAAACCAGTCGCTTAGAGCACACCGTGTCGATAGACAAGACATGGGTTAGCCTGCATAGACCCCCTGAGAAGGACCAAGCAAAACAGTGGCTCCGACAAGGTGAAGTGGCGGCGTCTGTGGTAGTGCCAGATAGATTCGGACGAAAGGTGTTGATTATACTCGCTCTGGATATCAAGGGTGTTTGCTATTACGAAATATTAGCGGCAAACGAAAAACTCAATGCTCCCCGATATCTCGACTTTTTGAAGACATTGATGAACAAATGGCGTGGGGATCGACAGCACCGAGTGTGGTTACTCGACGACAACGCAAGACCTCACCGCACTGCTGAAATTACGACCTGGATGGAGGGGAACAATATTGAGCGATGGCATCAACCCCCATATTCTCCTGATTTAAGCCCATGTGATTATGGTTGTTTCCATGCATTAAAAAGGGCAATAGGTGGGGTTCCATATGCAACCGTCGAGTTACTCACAAAAGCAATAGATAACGAAATTATATATGGAAACGCAAATGGTAAATATTTGGCTATTTCAAAACTGGTGTGTCAATAAAGCTGGAGAGTACCTCTAACGCATACCAAAAGATCTTTGTTCTAACTCATTTAGTTCAAAAGTTATTGGCATTTAAAGAGGCGACAGTTTGAAGGGGACAGCCTAATAGTTACATATACATCTATCAAGACTCAAACTCGAACCTACCTATTTATGTGTTCCATGGAGAAATACCGCTCAGTCAAAGCGACGCTGTACACATCAACGACTACAACGAAATAAAGTCATTACCCAATATGTAAAAGAAAAATTAAAACGTATGTAAAACGTGTGAAACGTACATTTCACAGTACAACACGGCCCGGTAGTGTTTCTGAAGCTTAACTAGAGCGATGTCCGCTTAGATTGATACAAGGATCAAATTGCAATTAAATTTAATCAATATATATTAACATGAATCTTCAATATTTGTTACTTGACGAAATTATGGATGGAAAAGCCTGAAGATCCTCTACGAGGTGCGATTCTCGAATATTCATATAAACCCAACTTACTTGTCAAATATCGCAAATATCGTATTTTCAAGTGGCCCATCAGTTCATCGCTTTGTCCAATGAGCACTATTTCAATTTGTTTAAATGCTCGAGTGAATTGCTAGCTCAGTACTAATTTGTAATCAGCTCTGCCAGCATCATCACCCCAACTCGTATTGATTCCATTCCCTCTAACACCCTAGACACTACCCCCCAAACGATTTGGAAGAGGGCGAGCATCAGTTCATACTACATAAGATTGTTCATATATATATATATATATATATATATATATATATATATTGCTGCGTGTGTATCATTTGCATGGCCATATAGATATATAGATAGCACACCTTGTCCAGATGCTTGCTCCATGCTGCAGAGATCAGTCAGAATCAGCAGATGTGTTAATTACCTTAGATAGAAAGAGGATGAAGAAGACATCAGCATCATCGTCCGAAGCGGCCGCAAGAGGAGGAGCAGTAGCAGCATCATCTCCATCGGCAACAACCAGAGCGATTCGATGGCCACCGTCCCATATTGACGGATGTAATAGCCGGAGAGAATACTTCTATTGCTACTACTACTACTACTACTATAACCGCTAGTAGCACACGTAGTACACGAGGAAGAGAGAGAGACAGAGAGTTTCGATCCCTCGTTCGGGTAACCTGGCGTAGCTGAGCGAACAGGCAACTCCCCTCTCGTCCTGGCTCCACCACGGCCAGGACTATTTGAAGGTGCCCTATTAATGAATGGATACGGTGAATGCGGTCATACATGGTGAGTACTAATCAGAATCAGGACAGTGAGAAGAGAGAATAAGGCGACGGCCATGAGGAGGAGGAGAACGACGCAGAAAAGAGAAACCCCATCTGGACGAGGTTGGTTCGTTGGTTGGTCACGACAGCGACAGCAGTAGCAGCAAAGAAGAAGAAGAAGAAGTAGTAACTGAGAGAGAGAGAGATAACAACTATCATCCACCCTGAATTCATCCTTTGTGATTCTGCAACTCTGATCAACAGGAGTGCGGCATCAGTGTTCACCACTCCACCACCACCATCTTCAGCAGCAGCGTCAGAGATATGATGTGTGAATGGTGTATTATGGATATGCTGCAGTCGTTCAGTAAGGTCCTTCGTCTGTATCCTTTTCCTTATCCTTAGTTCAAATCGGTGTTACATTCTGGTATCTATTCGGAGTGGGAGAGAGCAACCTATGTTGTTTGCTGAGCAACCGATGTTTAGATTTCCTATCAAGCACAGGCCTCTCGATTTACGAATCCGAGCCACCGTCTGCTGTACAATATAATGTAAAAATATGATTTAGAAACGGAACTACAGCTTTGACAACGCTTAAGTCCTCGTGAAAATGATAAGAATAAAGAATGTGTCACTATGTTGTCGATACCCGATTTCATCGCTATCGTCAGAAGTGTAAGGGACTACATATTTTGTCGGAGACTGACAAGGTATCCGCCTGCAATTATGTTCAGGGGCAGTCAATTTAGATGCTATTATACATTAGACAATTATTTAATCCACGTTCTCGGAATCGAAGGTGTTGAGGCGTGTTGGTGTTAATGTTTCTGCCTAAGGTAATTTGATGGCCTGAAATCCTTTCCCAAAGCGTATACAATTAGATAACTTTGCTGTCTCTAATACTACAATTTAGTCATCAAACCTGAGTCTGAAGAATGTGGGAATTGTGGATCACGTAGAGAACCATAGTATTGTAGCATCCTAATCATTTGTTAGTCAGTCTCCTTTCTGTTAGGGCATTTAGCGTGCGACTTGAGGCAGCTCTTAGCATTAGAAGAAATCATTATTATAAATCATAATCTGCACCGTTACGTTTCGAGTGAGCTAGATTAAGCCATGCTTTGACAAGCAGCGACCGGAACTCTGCTATAACTTGCCAAACTGTATTCTCTAATTGATTTTACCAACTAGACCATCATTTGATAGAAGCTCCTTGTTCGTTGAAATTCATGACCCACTTTACCACATTTTTTTGTTTTCAACAGATTTCCCACTTTCACCTCTATAGAAACTTAGAGTATATTGTCCTTTCCGCCAATAAAGACCAACCAATAAATTGGTTTGACGGCTCTGTCCAAGATAGAGCTGCCCTAAATAAGTGCTACACTATTCCATCAGGCTGTGTCTGTCTACCTATCCTCTATCACATTCACACACACTCTGTGTTTTCAGTCCCGCTTGGTTGGCCTGGTCTTACCGTTCCCAGTTCGGGCGTATGGGAAATTTCTCCTCGTCTGAACTAGCTACACACATTGCATGTCTGCCCCATGATCACTACTTACTTTCTCTCCTTCATTCTTCCTTGATCCAATGAAGCTTACGCCCTTCCCGGCCATTGAAAAATGGCCACTGCCGGCTGGCATGATCGAAAATAGCCGAATGGCTCTCTCTCTCTCGATTTGAGTCTAAGTGTGCATTTCTCTCTTCCCTGTCTATGTCTGTATGACTATAAGCTATCAACAATTGAGATATTCAACAACAAAGATGATTATTATGATGACGTTGATATGGGTGCTACTCGCTGGATGTCTGTACAAACGGATAGTGAGTCCAAAATGGTAGAGCGATCGAACAGTGAGACACGCTTGTCGTTATAGAGATGTATGGGCCAATGAATGAGACCTCAGCGGCAAGCATCTTAATTGTGGTGTACGAGCAGAGAATGAGAGAGATTTAGCAGGGAGTGTCGGGAGCATCATCACAACAAGGTGTAAAATAGCTCAAATCATTCGCGTACAATCGCCCCCAAGCGCCCACAGTCGGCCTCTACTGCTGCATGCGCGTGCTCTCATCAAAAAGGATCTATCAACAAACACACAACAGCCCGAGTCTTGATTCTTCAATTGGATTACATGTTCTGTATGCTTCAACAAGGCCTACTTTGTATTATATTTATCCGCTACGCTTCACGACCGAGCATAAGAAATAATGCACCTCGCCGTCAACCGTCCCCGAATCAAGTTTAGCAAATAGGTTGCATTGCTGATTTAGCTTGATACCTTTAACAGTTTGAAGGAAGCGGTTAGACTCCCGAGTGTCTATCGCATTTTTGATACCAAACTCAATTTCAAACAAAGACTTTGCATTTTTTCAAACTGTTTTGAATTCCGAATGAATCAACTATGCAGCTGGAAGTACATATTCGGATAGTAACAATTAATCAGCCCTTTTTTTTTGTTTGATTAACACATGTTCCTCTTGATATTGGGCAGAAAATTCAAGGTAAAATATTGTAGTTAATTTTGAAACAAAATGAGGAAAAAGCTTATCTAGATATTTAGTTTGTCTAATTAAAACGACTACATAGGTTTAGAAAATTTCGAAAAAATGAAAATTTCTCACAATCCAAAAGGATCTGCTCAAGAGTTTAGATGCTCAAGGTTTAGCAGCACAATCAAGTCTATCCGTTGTCGTGTTCTTTTTGTCAACGTTGACTCACTGTTGTATTGTTGTATTATATTATACACACGGGATATATATGGAGTGAAATCTATTTCTTTTCCAAACGACAGAAAGCTTCAGGGACATTCTCATTCTCTGGGGCATTCCGACTTCAATGTTTACGAGCACTATCTATGTACTTGTTCTTTGGGGAATATTTATCGCCTTACGTTTCCTATGTAATATTGAATATCGACGGGAAGATACAGATGGCACGAAAATATCTTGCCTAGCGAGAAATCTTTTTCAAACTGTGACCTGAGTCGTCGTGACATCAACTTGAGATGCTATTGCAGTTCACGCGAATTTGCTTGTTTTCCCAAAGTGGGGTATTTTTCGAAGCCTGTTGCATGTGTTTAAGGATGCGTTTTACTCAAAATAGAACATGTCGAACCGTATGCAACTATACGAGATGAATAAAGGCAACGTACGTATTCTAACATATGATAATATATAACAACTGAATTGCGATAATATGTGAGCCAGTAATAAAGGGAGATTCCTTGTTTACTATACGTATTGGCGATATCTCATAATATAATGTCCTGATTTTTAAGTTGCAGAGACCTAACTAATTTTCGCGCAGAGCTGTTTGTAAGGCCAAGTTACCCTAATAAATAAATCGTAGATCTGCATTAAAATCGAATAATAAGCACAGCGCACCTATGGAATTATTGTTATTAAGGACAAATATAGTATATAATATATAGGGAAGGGAGTTTGGGGAATATAAACCATTACTCGTATACAGATCTTCGAAGCTCTTGAATCAGATTATGCAGCACTTTTTCAAATCAATCAGTCGGCTGAGTTTTGAAAACAATCCAATGGAGGTAGCTTGGATGTATTCAAAATCCATACTTCGTTCTAATCTGCAGGGAACATCTTCTCATGAGTATAGCATGTGTACCACGTCAATTCATAGCGCTTTCAATAATTCTTCGCCGTCAGCGACGAGATAGCCCTCTTCAGACGTCGAACATTGTACTTCATGGAAAGAAATCTGGTCCAAATTTGCCTCATCAGAATCTCTGGGACGAACCTTGTACTGTCGACTCCAGAGGACTATTCCCTAATTTTTGTAAATCCGTTGAGGATGATTTTCCATCTCTTCGTTCTGACAACGCTACTTCCATCTAAATCTCAACATTCCCAATGAAATGTCCAGATCAAATTCTGACACTCTCGAACTCTGCGGTCGATAAGTTTTATTTTTGATCTTTTTTTCGATTAACTATTAATTAGACCCTTAAATTGTTATACAGTACACTTATATATATTTATGAACCTTAGTAGTGTCGGTTGCGAATTTTGCTTTGATTGCAAAGCCTTACCATGCCGCATAGATAAGAACACCTTCAATTCATTGCCACCATTTAATCTTAAGTAATTCTAAAATACGTGTTCGTATAGATATCGGTTGGCAGTAATAAACATGCATTTATTTTTGTAATCTCAGTGAAATTTCGAGGTATACAGTGGTGTGCATAAACTTAACGCACCCTTATATTTCAACAAATCGTAACAAAGAATACATATTTGAGGCATTTATTCTGTATCAGATTAATATACGTGTCAAATAACATACACACCACAAAGGACAGCGTATATGACATCGCGTGCAGTCTGCTACAATAAAATGTGTCAAATTTCGGTTTTGCAAAATGATAAGCAAGCTGTATTGTAGTCATGGGACATGCTACGAGCCTTACTAGTGCAGAGAAAGCAGTTATTACTACTTTACACTGAGCAGGAATGGTACCTACTATCGACGTATGATACTAATTAGTCTAAAGGACGTCCACGAAAGATCAGCCAGTGAACTGCTATGCACATCTGTCGATTGGCCTCGAATTCGACCATAAGTTGTGAAGCAATCAGGCAAAAGTTGAACCTTCAGGTTCATAATCAACAGTTTTATGGACAATTATGCGTTATCCGCATATCATACGGGCGCAAATGAAAACATGACCGCATCTTCAACAACGCCACATGACTGCCCGACTAAGCTTCGCCCGCAACAATACGGCCAGAGACTGGAAATTGGTGAGTCAATGCTCACCAATTTCCAGCAACATTTTTTAAGGAGTATCTTGTGGGTGCACATCTATCTAAAAGGTACTGTGTTGTTTAAGATCATCTTCAGTTGTGAGAAGAAGTTCAATTTAGACGGGCCAGATGGATTTAACGGTTATTGGCATGATGTTTTGGAGAGCTTTCACCTCTCTGGGCAGACTCCCACTCGCTTTCAACTCATCTCAAATGAATAGCGAGGACTATCAGCAGATGTTGACCAACAACCTACTACCGTTTAGGAGCAGATTTCATTGAGTGCCAATTGTTTTCCAACAAGATAACGCTTCAATTCAAACCCTGACATTCAAACCCTATGGTGGCTAGCATGTTCTCCTGATCTCAACCCGATGGAGAACCTCTGAGGCATTCTTGTCCGACGAGTATATGCGTCTAATCGACAATATACATCCGTGGAAGCACTAAAAGAGAATTTGTTTGAGGCCTGGGGAGGTGTCAGCGAGCAGATCCTGCTAAATCTCGTTGATAGTATGCCGAACAGAATCTTTAACGTTATAGTTAGAAAGGGCGGGGCCACACGGTACTGATTAGTACAAAAAAACTAGAATTAATTTTTAATTAAAATTAATTAAAACAGCAAGAACACTCGATAACTGAGCGTGCGTTATCACTTGCATAACCGAAATATGTCATTTTTTATTATAGCAGGCTGTATGCGACGTCATATGCGCCGTTCATTGTGGTGTGTATGTTATTAGACACGTATATTAATCTGATACAGAATAAATGCCTCAAATGTGTATTCTTTATAACGATTTGTTGAAATGTAGCGGTGCGTTAAGTCTATGCACACAACTGTAGTTACTTACTTCTAGCTCTCCCATGCCTGTTTTATTACTGTATGTTTCTTAGTTTATGATAAATTACCTTATTTTATGTATATATATAGATATCGAATATGCGCCATATTTTTATTATATATATATATATATATATATATATATATATACATGAAGTGTATGATGGAACTCGTCCCTCGCTTAAAAATCGATAAAAACACAGATGCAAAATAGAAAAATCCTTACTGGCAAATTTGTTTAATATAAACGTGCTTCTTAATCTAGTTAATACTTCCATTTCTAGTACGCTACCTTAGTCATAACAAAAGTTATCAGTTCTACTGACTTTTATATCCCACATGAGTAGATGCATCTTTACGACGAACGCGTATGACACTAAGGTAAGCCTATCTTAATGCGAATATTGTCAAACAATACAACCTCATCTGCCCAGTTTGCCCCACCACCGTCGTTGCCATTAAGCGACGAGGGGTGTTAGAGCAACAATACGGTGGTTGAATCCGACACCGTCTAAGTTTAGTCACTTCACTGTCAGCCGGCAAAGTCGCCTCGAGTCCTCGAATTGGACTCGCCCGAAATCGACAAGCGCGTATAATAATATGGTTTCATTTACAAATTGGATCGTTAATTCATATCAGATCGTAGTCTCTCTGTCTGTCGCCTTGTGCACGAGAACGCCACAGTTTGCCTTTTGTCTCTGCTGCCGCTGCTGCTGCTGCTGGGGCCGTCACTCCCTATGGAGGTGGAGAGCCGTAGCTACTGCTGCTGCTGCTGCTGCCGCCGTTATCAGTTCGTGCGGCGGTGTGTAAATATCTCTATTATGCCAAATAGCTCTTTCCATCGTCCGCTCAATTTCGACGATAATAACGTCATCCGTCTTGTGTCACCACAGCATAGCGATGTAGGGTCGTTTTTGCTCCATAAAGTTGAATTTTTGTGGCTATCAGACTCGGGAGATATATATTTATATATATGCGCGTAGTTCTCTAGAAGTAAGTACCACTATTCAATCATAATTGATGAACGCTCATGAAGCTGTTATTGTACAATATAATGCGAAAGCATCTGAGAGCTATTGTGTGACTACTAAAGTCCAAAAGCAGGAGGACGTAGTCGTCCATAAATATAGAAAAGGGTGTAACCGTATAACTTTCGTTCTACCTGTCGCAGTTACAGAAGGCGTATTACATATCTACATATATCTACATTTTTAATTTCGTTAGCTAACATTAGATGTTGGAATACAATGCGAATAGAATATATTTTTACACATTGTCTCTCAAAGTACCCTTGAGGTCTCTCATTGCAGTGTTGCTGCTCTCTAAGGTACTACTATAATATAGATGAAATATCCACTGCACACATTGGAGACAGCATCGATATATGGTGCAATTATTCTCTTATACAAAAAAAATCAATTTCTGAAAAGGTACACAAGTGCTATTTTTCTGCCCATCTTGGAAACAACATTTTGGAAACAACATAATGCAATTATATTATAAAAGAGGTAATGTGCTTCATTTATATTATAACAGAGGTAATGCTTGCTTATAGGAACAAAACGATTTCGTCTAGAAAGCTATTGGGTCTTCGAGGACTTTTTAATTAATCGTGCTTACAGTTGCAATTATGAGACTAACAAATTTCGAGAGAGTGCCGGATGTGAACAGGGTGGACATTCACTCCCGAGGGAAGCAATGGCATTGCCCTGATTTGGTTATGATACCGAAACAACGGAATAGATGAATATCACCAATCCGCTCTCTCTTTCTCTCTTGTTCTTTCGAATTTGTCAACAACGGGGAAAAATACATAAATGGGTAAATTTATATGCAAGTTGTATGTCCTTGTATGCCATTTTTTATGCACCAGAGAGTCTGTATATCTGTGCAGGGCTATAGAGTGAGAGAGACAGCCTCGATATCGGACCGTTAGAAAAAATGATATGTGCTATGGATACGCTGAGTTATGGTCTAACTACTGTCGCACTGCGTTCAACTCGAGATGCTTAGCCTCTGCTGACTAGCGCTGTATCGGCGTAAAGACTTTGTTTCGATTGTACTTTAGCTAATTAGACTTATTTTGATTAATAAGTTGCCTTTATTAAAAATCAACCAACATCAGTATTGGCCAATGTATTCAAAATAGCAAGACATCCCTAAACACAAAGCAGATAACCAGTTCATAAAGGTGGTCCTACCTGATCGATCTGAATTCAGGAGTCAATACAATAGGCCGTTTTGAGCTCCCGTGTTGTATGCTTGTGTGTCCGTGTGTATTTGTGCGGATGTCCCGCATAGATATCCTGTTTGTAATTGATGAACCTGTTGTTTCACTCACAGTTGATATCTAGCTTCTAATTGATTCGATGTTAGGAGGGTGCACGCTACACTCGGAAGGCGGACGCGAGATAGGAGAGTGCATTCGGAGCAAAAAATCAATAGGCAATAAATACATCGTGGAGACAATGCACCAAATGGAATCAAATCTTCTGCCATTTGTACAATATGACAAGAGCCTTGTAGCGATTAACAATCGAATATTCTATTTGATCCATTTTCATTTGACATCAAAATAGAAGTTTTAACATTGAAGTAGTGTATTAAATAGGTTAGCGCTTCTTTTTATATTAACGATTTAAAGAGATATGCAGATCATAAGTGGATTGATATGTGGACCTTTTCTTTATTCCAAAATGAGACCGTCATCGCAATTTATTTCAATACAGTTACGTAAACGCTCAAAGAAAGCATAATCTATAGTATTTATTGCAATCTGTTCGATACACCCAATCTAACATTGGAGTTCCAGGTTTCTTGTCATTAGTGATTTGTTGGCATGCTTCTCCTATGTGTGATTTTATGTCAACACAAAGGATGAGAGAGTTAATGGTTTGCAGAATTCACAACGCCTCAGTACTTCAGGAGAATTTACTTCGTACTTCAGGAAGATTTACAGAATTTACGACGAGGTTGAATACGGGGTGCCCACCAGTGATCGTCTAACGAGTAGTTAATCTCCAAGTGTTTAGAATAAGAAATATACTAAACAGGAATATCCTTTCTACTAAGTAAAATATAGAGCAACACAAAAAAGGTGCCTTTCCGCTCTCTCCGACTGTAGGGACGTTGAATCGTATTGAGTTATAATGTTAACCAATTGAGTTATCATAATAATAATCATACTAATAGTAACTATTATTAGGTATCAGATCTGTTTTACTAATTTCTTTGGCCTCGCTTCTTTGAGTAAACCTGTGTTTTCATTTTTTTCCATTTATTTATTTAAAAAAGTTCATTTGGCTGTGACCCATGCTGAGTATACGTCCCTTTGTGTGTACAGGGTCATACACGTCTGGTTTAGTGCTATTTCTCGCATATCGAAAGACAATATTTAATGAGTTTTGTTGTGTCGACTATACGAGCTTTCATGGGGTTTATGTGTTTCATTTTTGTTCACATAATCGCTTCCATAACTTCGAAAGTTGTTGAAAATCAATTAGTGCTATTTTGTTTGTACCTACCCATAAATATAAATACCTGGCACCCGTAAATGAAATAAACACACATACGATTTAATGTACGAAACTATCGTATTACAGGAATAGTTCAATATGTTAGACAGTTGTTCTTAATCCGCTTTTTGTAATCAACCCGTATCTTTATGGAACGACTTGTGGAAAATTGACTTCTTTCTCCATTTTATTTCCATTTATGAGAGATAGATATGAGATTTTATTTCCATTATTTTAGAGAATGGGGGGGGGGGGGCGGTATTGAAGCCTGCGCTCAATATTTTGGGTTCTCGACAAATGATACGCGTAACTTTAGTTGCTACCGAAAACGCTCCTGTGTTCTGAAAAGTGAAAGTTTATTTATTGTGAACCTGAACCGCGTGGCGTCACTGAGTTTATCCACTGAGGCAGGCGGTGAAACGTTCACTTTAAAACAGACCGCAAGAATACCATGCACTCACGAAAGCCACTCTGGAATTTACTCCGGATTCTCATATGATGAAAATACTCGATTGGCGATGACGGGGTGCTACGTGGAGATATCTAAGAAACTTTGAACGGTGTTTCAACTGGGCCATGTGACCACTTGAGCATCGGCGAACTGTTTTCCTTCCTAAAATTTCCTAAAAACAAATAGGGGTCGTTTACTTGAATCAATTATATTGAAAATATAATTTAATTGTCATACCAAAAATACTAATTTAATGAAATTTGGCTCCTCAACTTTACCGATGTATGTAATTTCCCTATGAACAGATTGTACTGTTAGTTACTGAGTTTAGTACTACGATTGTACTGTTAGTTACTGAGTTTAGTACTAGGTCAAAGTTAATGAGTTTAGTAATACTCGTCTCGGAGAACGATTTACGAACGTCCAAAGATCTGCTGTGTACAAATATCACAATATCGTTCTCCAGGCAATTTTCTTTCTTGACAGCAATATTTGAAACATTATTGACTTCTTCATCTTCGACACTGATTGCAGTGTTGTAATTTTTTCATGCCAAATTGTAAGAATTACAAAGCTTTCAAGATTCGGAACAATATGTTATATATAAAAACGTTTCATTTAGTGAGACAGAATTAAAAAATACGAATTCCTAGAATTGTACCCTATCGTGAGCTCTGATGTGAAATGCGCTATGAGTATTAATCCGCTTTGACTCAAAGCTCGGTTTGCTGCATTTCTACATGTTAAAGACCTCTCTATGACACATAAAATAATCGGCTAGATTTTTCACTAATGATCTCTGCTTATAATTGTTTGGCTCCTAAGATAACTGATTTATTGCCTAACCATTTAAGCGATAAATACTTGAATACGAAAGCATTGCTTTTGTAATTAATTTTTTCGATAAATATTTGTAATCTCCCCCTATAGACTCTAGCAGTAAAATGCAACATTTGGGTTCATTAACAGAACCGTATTTTTGTTGTTCTGTCTCAATTGTTTTGTTTTAACTCTGTCTCATTAAATAAACCGTTTCGAACTGTGATCTATAGTCCTGGCCCACCGGGTATCATCATCGATATGAACTTTGTTTAGCAATGTTTTGCTGGGCTTATAATGGATAAATCTAACAGTTGTATGGTAATATTGGAACATAGAAGTTATAAATTCGTGCGATTTTCCGTTGATCATTTGAAATTTGAGTTCCAAGATTCTTTATCTTTTGGGGGGGATTCACGGGAATCCCTGATGTTAATGCGCACTGAGCCGTCCATCTATAAACAGCACTGGTGTGGGAATCATTACTGTTCTATCTAAAAATGACCAACCAGAACCGTATGTTAAATAAATATTTACTTTATTATGCTCTGAAAATAATGTATGGCAGTACAAAGGACTTTCATTTTATATGGCATAATTATAATAATAATAATAATTATTATTATTATATATTATACTGAATCAGTGGCGGACATTCATCTGCTACAAAGACTCGCTGCTGTTTCAAAAGCAACCAACCTATGTTGATTTATCCAGCCTCAAATAGTTAGCATCTATGTATATTCTACCTTTAACATCCTAGCGGTGTTGAAATGGAAATAGCCAGTAAAAAAAGTGGCTTAAACATCGAGTTGGTGTTTTAATTTACGGGGTATAATAATACATGATAAAGAGCAATACTCATAAAAAATCATTCATACACACTCGCGTACCCACCAGAATAAATCTTGCAACTTGCAAAATTGATCAAAGCCAACATGTTGACCAATGATCTAATTTACATGTTCCAGCTTACAAAATAGCCATGCTCAAATCTGACGGGTGCGTACAGCCTTTGGTGTAAGCGGAACAAGCGCATTACCCAAAATGGCATAAATTTATGGCTATAGACAATTACAATCGAATTATGGACACGTTTAGTTCAAATAAAGGTAACAATAATCTATAAGATAATTTAGACACAGATGGCAGCGGTGAAGCATGCTAAACAGGAACACGAATATGGTACGCTCAGGAGGCGGTACCACCCGAAACGATGAAGTTGAGGCCTTCGGGGATGTCTCGACCATTCATGAAGTTGTCGGAACAATAGTAAGGAAGAAGCAGCCCCTTATGAAGCACGTCCAGGAAGTCCTTCAATGCAGGTATACATGGCACAAAGATGTATAGTATGATATAGCTGAAAATAATCCGTATAGAACAAACAAATTGAATGAAACAATATTTAGTTGTATGTAGTAGTGATAATACCCTGTCATTGTGCATGGGTGTCGACCACGGACATTTCAAGGTGACAATTGTATATTATATCTACGGTCCAACTTGCGCATCTAGATTCTGTAGGGAAGCGTGCCCCAGGTACCATCTCAGCACCTGCCAAACAGGGCAACCATTCATTGGCCTGGGACACGACCTACCTCTCCCCCTCACGCTGACCAGTAGGGCTGTCATATCTGTAGATATTATTGTTATCTTATTTCATTGCATTGTATCTCTATTTCTATTTTTGCCCTGTTACAACCCATCAACATCTGTTGGTGAAATAAACGAAATGACAATGATGATGATTTGTATATATTCTTGTATACGACCACGTTTATAATCACGTAAGCTTTAATGAATTCAGTGATTGCAATTGTGCCATTTTCAAATTGTTGGATTTTTTAACGCACGAAATTTGAATTGGTGCGGCTGCATGTTTTGAGATGCCAGTATACATCGAAATAGAGATATTACTATTATGCAGTGATCTCGTGACCAATTATATTAGTTCGCAAAGAATTAATCAAATGTTTACCAAAAAAGAGTTCGTTTGAGCATTGACTAATTAAAGGAAGAAGGTATCTTCCAGTTAAACATGTAGCATTTTCGCTCTATCAAACCTCTATATATCTAAAGCAATTAATAAGTCTCAGTGCCAAGTGCGAAGCTAACCTTGACCGAGAAACGGTGCCCCTTCCCTTCAAGTTATCATTAAAAATAACTATGAACCCTCAATCATATCCTATTGCCTTTACATTACTCCACACGCCCGTCAAAAATATTACTGGGACCCTAATTATGCGAAAAGTATCAAAGAATTATCCTGGCTCCTATCTACTAACTAACTATTATTGATACAACCTAAACAACTTTTGAGGGCTGTGCTTCGACTTAGCTAGAACTTCTTGTTCGCTTATATGTTTCTTCACATTATTTCAGAAAAGACTACTCTATAAGGACGGTGCTAAGGCACCCGATTCGGTGGACCATAAATTACTTATCTTAATATTGTTTCAACGGGATTTTTCTGACACTCGCTGTGATGAGTTTCTAGCCTATAGTATCTGTCCGGTAGACAGAGGAGTGTAGAGCGTAACTTGTGGTGTTCTTTCATCGCCACTAGGTCTATCTAGAGACATTGGATATGATAGACTTTTGGACGTGTGTTATTCCGATCAATACTAATCCAAATATAAAAAAGTGATAATCACCCAACGTATCCGTCCGCCATTCCATGGTTAAGAAACGAGAATGTATAATATTATATCTGTAAATCCTTTTGACGAGTCTCAAGAGACGAGCAACCTTTGCCATCACTCACTTGGTCAGCCAGATGTAAAATGGTAAAATTCACTAATGGTTTGAGCCAACAAAACCCAACCAGGACAAAGGTACGATATCCTAATGTACGATACTCACAAGAAAGCCACAGTTCCGGCAATCCAAAACGCTATAAAGAATAGCAGTAAGGCCCAAATCACCATCCACAGAATCGTTAGACCGCTCCTCTCTGCCATTTTCCACTCGAGCTAATGCTGTGTGCGTCCCGTTTCACTACGTAGAGGTTGAGGTAACACGGTGAATGCGAAAGAATACTATCGCAGATGCTGCATATAGAGATAGGTTCTCACGTACACAAACTGTCACAATGAAGTCGAGGACTGAAGTTCAGGACGATATTGTTCCGATGCGTCCGATACTAACTCAGTATGTTGAGTACGCGCGCCTTTGTCAGCCGTTTGTCTCGTTCGTTCGTTCGTTCGTCAGGTCCCGAGTTTATGCCGAGAGTAGTGCTGGGTAGCTCTGGAGAGCGGCTACTTTGGAAGGTTCAGTTCGTAGGAGCTGTTATGGCCAAACAGTCGGCTACGACTAGGAACACACACACAGCGAGAGATCAGTTGAGGCTGGGAGAAGAGCTCTTCCGGGTGGCCAGATGAACTCTATTGTTGTTGTTACTGCTGCCGCTGCTGTTGCTGCTGGTTGTGGTGGTGGTGGTGGTTGACGTGGTTGTATGCAGAAACAGCCCGAATGTGTGGATAGCAAGCAGGAGGGAGGCAGGCTCGCTGGCACGCAGTCAAGTAGATTAGACTCACTTCATTCAGTTCACAGATCACTACCGCAACAGCAGCACTCGGTTGGCCCGGATCGCTTGTTCGCTGGTCACTGAAAGTAATTCAACAACAACAATGGCCGTCGCTTATAAATTGCCCTAACGTTTTGTAATCGACGGTGAGATTTTCATCTTTTCAACAATCTTCTGGGAAGGGGAAATAACATTTTCATACAGATATAGTGCACAAATATGTTTTGGGTTCTGCTGGTCACATCTGAGCATCGTCACCCCCTATATGTTTCCATGCGATTATTTGGACGTCTACCCTATTCATAAAATAAAACCATAGCGCAAATGTGGGTTTGGTTCAATAGAGTTCACGCGTTCCCCAGTCACCCACTGCAAATCTTGACCTCGCTTATGCTATGCTATTCAACGCGATGCATCCGCCATTATCTGGCCATCTTTGTTAAACAACACAACAAGTTTGTTTAGTAGACAACATTTGCACAATCTCTTCTAAGAGTTGATAATTCAATAATATAATAGAAAACTAGATGTTTCTGGTTATTACTTCAATTTCGTTGGTTAATCCATTATTATTTTATCTGAAAACAATATATGCATATTATATATGCAGTTATATCTACATCGGATTGAATCGTCGTAGCCTGTCTCTGTCATGATTAGATACCCAAGGGTCATTATCTATTATTACTAAGTCATAAATTAAACCTTAAGCACTCATAGTCTTCATTCCGAGAATAGCGCACTTCAAGTTGATAATTGTAACAGGTTCTGCATAGATCTTGTCGTCATACCGTCGCATATAGCAGTGCTCGCTTGGAACGATTCACGGAGAGCCTACAAGGAGGGCGAGCATTGACTGTTGTTTCACAGCGACAAAGTGGGGGTTTGTTTGACGCAATACAAACAATGATGGTGTCTCCTTGGTGCTTTTCAGACTAGAGTAGGGTTGCGCTGTTACTGCTGCTTTTGCGACTACCCGGTAAATGCAGTGCGTGACAGTATCATTCCGCGTCTATACAAGCTCAACTCACTTCACCTCGGCTAACTGACTGACTGACAATTATCCTGGCCCTCCCTACGGTAGCTCGGAAGGAGAAATTGTTACGGCGTTTGTTCGACTTTCCGAGTGACTTCCACGTGTGCGTGTGTCTATGCCTACGACGCCACATACTCAACACGGTAGGTTCCATCAATTGATCTACCACCTCCTCGAGTTCTGCTTGGCACAGTGTCTCGGGCCATAGGAGATTGAGTTGTGAATTGTTGGGGCGAGAAGCATGAACATACCCTGATACGTATTTGTGGTGTATCGTAGCTCACAGTCATGTACATTTTAGCTTCACCTCATGTGGCGCTATCTACAGACTGCTGAACGTTATTATGCATTCGAATGCATATGGCGAGCTTGTTCATTGCAGTATTTCTTATTTTCTCATTTCTATTAATGGTTGAAGGGCATTAAGCCGTAGAGGAAACTTACTTAAATCTCTCGAACCAGCTAGATACGTTAGCCAATTATTTATCCTTAGAATTTGTATCGACTCAAATGAGCTTTCCATCTTCGTTCACTTTGATAGATAGATATTGATGCGTTATTGTATTTTGTACAGGTTAAAAGTTTTCAGAACAAGTATCTTCCACTAAAGACTTTTTTTTTGTTGAAAGGGAATTTCAACAACTTTGCAAGATATGTCATCATGGAAGCAACAAATATCTCATCAGATAAGTCAGTCCCGTGATGCCCGGGAAATTCTTCAGGGAAACAGGTCATTTTTTTGTGGCAACAACCTTAAGCACAGCATTTACACCAGCTCTAGTATTTGTCATAATTATGTCGAACATGGTTTCCATTAGGGTGGGTAGGCGCCCCTCGATTTATGTATATGTACGCTTATGTAAATCATGAAGCTGAATAAATGTAGGTGTAAGAATCACATCCGATCTATCGCCTTTGCATCTAAAAGCTACTCTTCTAGCAAACGTGGCACCCACTTTATTATTTAAAATTAATTATAGTATTTTATTTTTCATTGAGCATCAATGGTGTAGTTGGAATCTGAAGGACGAATTTCAACACAACAAATGACTATAGTTATTTGAAGTGGTGAATACTATTTGTATTTGCGCTCTGAGGCGAAACAAAGTATTGCTAGTTCGATATATAATAGTACCTACTTTTTCACATTTCCCCTAAAAATTGTTTCATTAATGGTGTATTATGAATGATGTGTATAATTGCTATTAGGCAATTAAACTCAACTTGAGATCGAAGTAAAATATTTAATTCTTAAATAGTAAATCTCCAAGACAATAGTATTGTTCCACCATTGACATCCATTTAGTGATCTGTTTATTGTTTTCTATCTGTTCATGACGTTGATAATTTGCCTGCTTCGAGTCTAACCAGGAGACACGTTCACACAATTTCCGTGAAATTTTCAGCTGAACCCTCTTTTCATGGTAGCCTCTACATAGGCAGATTGAGTTTTGCCAGGATATCTGTATCCTCTCCTTGTGATACCTCTTAATAATACCTTATCCATTGATTTATCGAAATTATGAAATCTCTGTTTGTGTCAAGTTCGAATGTAAATACATTTTGGCTTAGATGGGGAGTACAGTAAGCGTTTTATTCAAACATACAGTAGTTAGGAATTATTTCTAGGGATATGGGTGGGGGTATGGGCGGGGGGGGGTGGCTTAGATTGGTTTTGGCTTAGATTGTTTATCATAAGCGCGTACAAATTGTTTGCAGACTAATATTTATTTGAATGTTAATTAATTGAAGTATATTATCTGTATGGATTGTAAGGAAATGCACTTTGATAAAATGCAACACATCAATGAGCTGATATCACATAGAACAACGTATATTCAACTCGTTCGTAATAGCAATATTTTCTGTAATTAGGGCAGCATGCGATAATCGAGAGCACATTGCTCTCTCAGAGATAAATACGTCGTCACGGGAGAGTCCGGACAAAGACGATATCTGTCTTGTTCGCCTGCAAACAAGAGCCGCCGCAGTCCCGTAGGCGGAGCGGTGACACGAACCACTCCAACATAACAGTTAATCGGGAATGATGATCCACTGGGGAACCTGAACCGTAGAAGGTAGTGCTTGCGGTCGATGGAGCTGGCCGCTGGGAGACGATGAGCGCAACCCTCGTTCGATTCGAGAGCTCGTAAACGCTTTGTTCTAAATTGGTGGCGGCCACCTCTAGCGCATCGGTTGCTTTACTTAAGGCCAACATGGGGATTCAACATGAAGCCAATTTTGTGGTCAGTCAGCAGCATCACTTATAGCGCACGGTTGGGGACGCACGGTTCCCTGGACACACTGGACTCGGTTTTGGTAGGTAAGAACTGATAAGGAGTCGATTGGGTCAACAATGTCGGTGTTGGGGGTTCTTCAGGAAGGTGTGCTAGGACGAAATTAATGCCTTCGAATAGTACCGTCGTGTAATCCGGGAGATGCCAGCCATCAGATAACATAACATAACATTTGCGGTTTATTTCCGGAACTGCAATTTTACAATGCTCAGCGAGAACAGGTAGCCGCACATCTACTGCCATCACCACTATCTAGCTATCCGTAGCGATCTGGAGACACGTCTGGAATACAAACCGTACGCCAGTAAAATGTTCCATGGGGCTGTATGTCAACGACATAGACCTAATCTACTGATGGGCACGGGAATTTTGAAAGGATAGATTACAATGGTTACGAAAAGGAAAAGGGTTTTTCGAGCATTGATTATAACCCCCTGGAGAAAATGACGAAGAAGTCTAGGGACTTTAGTAGTTTAGCCATTCTGCAAAGCAGGGATGTTGACACCCTTGATTCCAGTGAATGTCTGATCAGCAGCCCGCTGAGGACTTGCTTGTTGTCGAACATAGTAGGATGATTTTCCTCGTGATACCATCCGGCCCAGGTGGAACCTTGCATAAAGCTCTAATTATTTCATTTGTTATCCACCACAGATAAATGTGTGTCGGTGTGAGTCGGCAGTTTTCGCTAAAGGTAAGTGCCGTTCCATTCCTGTTACAAAACATCCCCCGAGGTTTCTACCACAAAGCGCGGGATTACTACCGCAAACTGGATGGTGCATATCATGGAGACGTGTAGAAATTCTTAGACCCTTGTAGTTATTGGGAAATCTGTAACTTTCTCTACTATACTTGTCGGTCTCGCCACAGCATGAGTCAAACGTTAAGTTCCCAAACGAGCTGCTTAGACTTCAAATTAAATTGCCGATGAGTAGTTGGGGGCAATCAATGGAGTACACTAGCCCTCGTGGAGACTAAAGTCGGTTGTGGGCAAGAAAACAGAGGATGTGAGTGGACTAAGCGGCATCGAATCCTTTGAGTCAAAGGGCCAAAGACATTTTGTTCAAGAGGTCAGAGCCCACATTCGCCTTTTGCTCGTTGAGAGGGGCCTTTAACTTCAATAACTTCTCGAAAACTTACGCAATCCTATGGGATCCAAACCAAAGTTTGACTGTTTCGAAGATAACCCTCAGTGCAATGTTTTTCTTTATTCTATTTCTGTCAGTACCCATCTATACTTTGGTTTATGTTTTAAAATAAGAAGGAAGGAAAAGATCCACAACAATTATATCAGAAGACATCAAACTTTCGAGAAATTGTCGAAGATTTGAAGTTTAATCATCTTTACACTCCATAAAACAGCAAACGACATGCCATGATTCATCAACGTGGAATCAACGTTGAACTAATTAGCACCGACAAAACTTGCTACTGATTTAGGCCCAAACTTGCATCAACGGTATAATTAATTAATTAATAATCATCTAAGAACACGGAAGTTGGCGTCGATTGTACACTGGTATCACAGGTTTTCTGTTAGTCGTTAACAGGTATTTGGCCAAAAATTATATTTAGAAATTCCACTGAAGAAATAGAATATTATTGTCAACGTGCAGTCACATGTGAAATGTCAGACTTTCAAATACGTCACTTTATAAATGCTCTAGGTGTAATGAACCTGCATTAAGACTTGCCAATTACAACTGCATCGGTAGCATTTGACGAAAAGATTTTACGAACAACAATTTGTTCTAAAGATTAAGGCTATAGTTCTATTATCGAAGCCTCATTTATTCATGGTCAGAATTAGTACCAATTTAACAGTGTCATTATAATTATAGGCACAGGTAGCTATTATTAGAACATAGCATCATTTTTTTTCGTAGCAAAAATAACATCATCTTGTTTCATTTTCTCAAATTTAGAATCATCTCTAAAATGAATCAATGAATCTATTTGATGTTCTGGCAAGCCTGATTACGAACTGATAACTTCGCAAGGTAAGGTGCGATTTAGCTAAAATGTCAAACTAAAGTTGTTCACCTTCATCAATCTTCCCCTAGAGCTCGACACCAATGTGGCACTATCAAAGTATGGGACAGATTTTCAAACGCTTCCGGGCATAGATCGTTTGTGTATTCAACAAACACTTGAAAGTGAAAGCTACCGCCAGCGTTCGATGCCATTTCGTTTTCCGCCATAGCATGATGTAAGCAGAATAGCATTGGTTACATAGGCAACAGACACCACATCATCCCACAGCGAGACGACCCTTCATGCTGAATAACTCCATGTTTGCCTACGCGCAAACTGGTGCCTCACGCTGGAGCTGCACCACTTCGCGATTCTGACAGAGCCTGTTTCAAATGATTTCTCGATCCAGCTTATACCCGAGGAGGGCTAAGTATCTTCTTGAAAAGGTTTCGTCTAATATTGATAGGTGACTCCTAACTAAAGATTTATGACACGGCAATAATTATGATCACACCTATACAAACGGATCTGTGTTTATAACGGCCACAGGACTGTTCACGCTGAATCTAGAACGTCTTCGTCGGAAAAACAAATGGCCAACTTGCAACAAGTTAAGCCTGATAGTCAGATGAACGGCGAAACTAGTCGTCACTATCTGTCTCGTGCTACATCTCTTGTAGCTTGTGTCACTGGTCGTTGCTTGACTGTGGCCGCCGTGTGTGACTGAATGTGTCTTCTTGTATCCCGCGCTAGTGATTCTGTTTGGCCTGTCTATTGGTAAACACGTCACCAGCGGAGCAATGGGAGGTGAGCAATAGATTGTCGGCGTGATATAGGCACACCGTTTTGAGTCACTTGTTATCATTATTATTATTATTATGGCAAACGGATTTTTATCTTATTTTTATACTTAACATATATTTTATACGATTGTTTTTTATGTTATTAATATTGTAATATTTTAGCATTGTGTGATTATAGATGTTTATGTATCTTATTATATACGTCTATTACTAACGGCAGTCTGTGGTGATTTTTTACCTAAACTATTATGGAGACTGAGTCAACGGTTAAGTAAACTAGTCTATTAATATTCAAAATGGGCACACACTTGTCATCTGTTCGCACTAGTCGTTTGTATACGAATCACAATATCTGTACGTATCACGATCAGAAGCTGAGTTGTCAGTGCCATCCATGGAGCCCCGGCCTTTGTAGGCTATGTCTATGATGTCCACTTGTATGACCCAGAACCCGTATAAGTCTGAATCAAAATGTAGATTTCAGTTACTTTCTATCGAGCATGTGATTTCTAACATGTGTTGTTTCCGATCTGATCTCTAAAACGGAATTGTATCTCGCTTGACTTCGAACGATATATCGATCCAAAGATACATATGTATATATCTATTATATTTGGGGAAAATAATGGCATTGTATATTCTTATTTTTGTTTCTTTAAATAAACGTGCCATTCCACCTTAGGAAGAATAATAAATATTATATACTCGGAATCGGGAAGAAATAGGCCTGCTTAGTTCGAGAAGGCGAGATGGCCATATTTGTTATGGTGAAACTTCAATAAGCTTGATTTGAACGAAATAGCGAATTTGGTATCAGATTATCTGATGTAATATTAATTAGTAACGATCGTGTATCTTAAGAATTATTTACAATACACTGCATGTAGACACTAAATATAAATAAATTGGTCATTTTTTTCTATCGGATATTCCACTCTACAAAATAAATAAGTAAATTTCCCTTTCATTTGCCATGAAAAACCTAAACATGTTTTATGTCATGATTGATATCAATTTTCTAGATGCTCACAATTGGCCGTACCTAATATTTTACGATGCGTCGTAGATACATGCATGATATAGAACTATGCAGATAGTCATTAGGTATAGCCTATTGTGCAACGTGTACTTTACGAAAAATAATAGATGCGCGTTGGATTCGGAGGTTTATTTATCGTCCAGTGGACTCAAACCATACGCCTTACGGCCTGAGTCATCTGAGTCCTTTGCCATTATCGCATTGAGCACAGTTCTGCCATCATTGCAGCACTGTAGTCAATTTTCCACACATGCTGTATTCATGTGGTGTACGACCAATCGGGAAAAGGTGATTAACATTAGTCTGCTGGACGTAATTAATCCTTACGGCTAGTTCATGACTTGATTAACGGCTATCTTCCGTAGCAAGTGACTTCATACAGTCTTCATCCACTGTTAACGGTGTTACGGACCGCGGGGCGTCGCTCAGGTCAAAATTGCCTACTTTAAAGTTCGCGAACTATTCTCGAGTTGTAAGTTTGCATATTCGTATTGGATTCTCCCTCTTTTTAGGATCGCTATTAGACACCGGTATCCAGTAGGCAGAAATGTTAGATTGTAGCGCCAACAGAACGGCCAGTTTGTATGGTATAGGTCAGACCAACCAAAAAAAAAAGGTCAGACCAACCAAATAACGAGAAGAGGAAGTGTATGGGAGAGCGCTTTCGAAAAGCGGCGAGAACTTATTAGCTCCACCTAATATTGTAGCTATATACTTAAGAATTTACTGTATTTATTTATATGAAACTCTTTGTCTTTGTCGCGTCTCTCGAAAAAAGGGAGATCAAGAAGAAGTTCGGCCTAAGGAGAATTAAGGACATTATGTCCTGCTATATAGGACAAGAGCACATAGCCAAATATTTTAAAATCTATCTCGGGTAGTGCGATACACTCCTCAGTTTCAAGTTGTGAAGTCAGTTTTCATCTGTTAAGATATTTTATCTCTCGGCCCACATACGAATTGCACTGCTGGCATCTGCTAGAGATCATACTTCTAGATCAACAAACCTTTAGCTAATTGATAGAGTATAACATAGAAAATGGTTATACACAATCGACTTCAGCTTAAAAGGGATTGAAAAGCAGCAGAACATTTCGTTATAATCATCAGGTTGAATCTGTCAGTAAAATCAATTACGTTGAGTTATCGAGAAACGTAATCTAAAGCCATATAACTACAGCGTATTATATATTGTTCACTAAATTGCAGTTATTTCGGTCTATCAATCCAGTAAATGTCTGCAATGCATGCAAAGAATAGTCATCACTATGTTCAGAATCCAGCTTTCAAATTCAGCTCTGAACCTCTTCATCAGAGACGGAAGGGTCTTTGATAAAGATGTTCATAGCTGAATGTGCTCTACGCTTTGCGCTCAAGATGAGCCCTGACTTCAGTCACTAATTGGCTATATACATTTTGGGTATAGCCTTACTAATGAGGTTTTCTTCTAGCCATTTCCGTATTGTCTTGTCGTATTCAATAGTATCGACCTATAAACAAATGTACTATTATAACTAGATCTGCAATCCCGGTAATATACACGATATATTATATATTGTGGCAAAAATTAGATTATATTCTTGGGCTGCATGTTCGGAAAATATAAATAGTAAGAGTGACTTTACTTACTTTTCCACAAGGTATATATATATATATATTAAATTGGCTTTCTTGCACTAAACTGTTGCATCCAGTACTAACGCTGTTCATAGGTTACTTAAGGGCACATCTAAGCAATTGTTTTGTCCGACAAAGTTTCGAACGCACTCTTGATCTCCGTTTATGTGCCAATAATTTTATAACTGAGGAATAACCATGTTATTAAAAAAAACCACCGTCGATCGACCCTCTCAAAACTAACAGTCTTGGTGAGATCAGTGGGTTCTGAAAATGACACTTTCCGTGACTTTCCAGCTGTCAACAGTCAGTGGAACTAAACATTTGCTGATTGACTGAGTTCGTACGCTTGTCTTTCTTTCTACGCCGGGAAATTCGTGCGGCTTCATACAGGCTTGCTATCTGTCCTTCTTTCAACGATCGGCGAAAGGAGTGGCTTAGTGTCTTGTACAGTATATATATATATATATATATATATATGTGAGCGTTCACACAATACATATGACGTAGAAATTACGTAGATTATTTTTCTATAGTGACATTTCGCAAAGAATTCTCTTTCTGATAAACAAGAGGGCAGCATTACCAGGCGGATTGCCTCCGTTGACGTAAGCTGTTGAACAGTATCGAATATTCCATTAAGATAGAGTATTTGCCCCGTACGCGAAGTCGCTCAGCTCTTTAAACAAATAGTTGTTCTTAGCAAAAACATCGGACCATAAAAGGCTGGCGTGCTGCGATTAAGACAAGCCTTGCGTCGGTCTGGTCTCATATAACTGCCTTAAAAAGTATTAAGAGGCAGGACATTTCGTTTGCAAAAGGTGCAGATATCCTATGAACATGAATGATATATTTATATATAGAAAATATCAACTCCTATACAAGCCAAACGGAGAATCGTCAAATTTAGGTTGGTCGACACCCAAGTGTAGGTTGCTGACCTATCCACTCCTATATATATATATATATATATATATATGAGACGCATTGCGACCAGCATGTATCAAGGTTTGTGATAGTTCCGCCACACAACTGTAACGATACGCGCAGGCGATTACAGTCTTTTTAACGCCAGTTGAAGCAGGCGTAGTCTGCTGAACGTCGAGAACTCCACATCCCGTCGAAACAGTTGTTAAAGCGGATGTTAACTCAATAAATTTTAAGGGTTTTCAAACCCAAACTTTGCCAGATGCAATTAATTTTTAACGCGAAACCCCATATTTGAGGACCCACTTAATAATACTTCACAGGGATACTGTATATATATATATATATATAGGATTCTGTATACAAGTGGTTGATTTCCCATTATTCTTCATCGTCATAGAACTATCTAATTCCTCGTGAGAGTATTGTATCTAACTCGGCATTGGTGAAATGTGTATAATGGAACCAGTTTGAGTAAAATGAATACATGAAAATCTGATTTTAAAATAATCGGTAGAATACGACGTGTAGATTATTAACAAAGATTTTTTGTTTAATGATATAAAAGTCGATGCCAATGGATCTACGAGAGAAGGAGAGACTCTATTGTGAATGGGCAATACCAGTCGAATGGAATATAAGTTAATACTCTATTTTGAACGTTTAAATCACAAGGAGTGAGATCTCCAGTCCAAAAGTGCAGGGCTGGGGGGGGGAAATGAGAAATCACCTTGGGCTGGGTTTTTCACTACGACTCCGAACAAAAACAGAAACCAGTATAAGACATCAAACGACGAGAAACAACTGTAAAATTTACGCACTCGTAAAATACGTAGTCAGATAAACAGATTACGAAGTTTCTATTTGCTACAGTCCTTACGTAATATACACAATATAACAACCTTGCGTCTAAGTTACCAACACGGCGTACAACAATTTGTCTACCAGGCATTTAAACGTACAAAGATTAAAACAGATTAATATTTGGCGTTGAAGTTCCATGATCTCGAATACAGAAAATAATATGAACCAAGCAGGTGAAATTGAAACTGAGACCACCCTTCATTCGTATAACTTCGTATTCGTAATTATAGTGCTGCCTTCCCGAGCATCGGTCGTTCGATTCACAAGCATAGCCATTGCTTGAACACTTACGAGGCGGTACAGACACATTGGAGCATGTGCAGTGGTATTTTTTTAGAAGTATTATTCACAAAATTTAAACACTGTTTATAATATATTCATCCCGTCACACCCTCTCACTGTGCTATAATTTGCAGAATTCTATGTTATTTACCGGTACCTGCTTGACATCAAGCAACACACTGGTTTACAGTATATAAGGGGCACCGAAGCATAGATCTACTAGGAAACATATATATATATGTATATATATATATATATTACATCGGGAGCGTGGTGTAGTTCGTCACTTTTGGCGCGCCAAATTTGGTCAAGGCGGCCTTACTTCTGTTCTCTTTCTCTCTGTTAGATAGATTCCAATCTTGGACAGAAAATCCTTTAATGAATCTTCTGCGTTTAGCTGGATGCGCAACAAATGGTTTTGTGGGCCCTTCCTTATCTTGTGGAACTCCAGAGACGCTCACAATTATTATATCCAAACATATCAACGCCTGACTTTACACTTCGTATTCACAATAGAACAAAATCACACAATTACAAACCATCAACGCGATGATTTTCAATCCACGCAGTTGCATACGCTCACACAGAGACTCTGCAGCACACAGACAGATCCACCTATGTATGCTGCTGCTGCTGCTGGCGCTGCTGGTGCTGCTGTCACCTGCACCTGTTGCTTTCTTCGGTGCTCACGAACTAATCGTACTGCCACAACAACAACAACAACAACGACAACAAGCACAACCAGAACGAGGAACACAGTAACAACTGTATGATATCAGCGTCAGACAGAGAGTAACAAACAGTTCGCGTAACGCTCCACCGTCACTCACTCCCGGACACTACAACACGATATTTAAGCATTTATTATTTGTTATTCTATGTCTGACGGCTAGCTAACGTCAGCTAGTGATTACAAATACACTGTCTGTCGATTGGTCGTCCTGTCCCATGTGTCGCTTAGCTGTACTACTATGCGTCGTAGCAACATCTACGAGTGAGTGAGGAACTCGGCTCTGCGTTGACTCGCTATGGCAATGGCGGTAGCTGTCGTTGGCAGTAGACCAGAGAGCCGTTGTCGTGCCGGCCGCACCGTCTGCCTCAGAGCCACGATGGAAAGAGGAATAGAGAAGTGGGAATCTATCTATGCTGTGTGAGATCTATGCGGTGTGGTGCCACTGCCCTGATGATGACGCTGCCTCCCGTTGGTACACTCATAGGAAGTGCTATTGGAAGGGGGCGCAGAGACAACGAAACAAAATGATAGAATAGTATAGTTAGCCAGCTACCGCACCAGAAAAGGCGATTCTCGACCAGAGACCAGAGAAGATGAATGGGAGAATATCGTCTACTGCACAGATGGAGCTTACCACATAACATGCGTGAAGATCACTAGATGAACATACTTATTAGATGTTATTATTGTTTATAACACATGTATAGATAATTTGCTTTCAGCAGAAAATCTCCACTAGCAGCTATCATGACTGAACCGATTAGTACGCTGGTGCAATTGGAGTAGAACTAACAAAAATACAATACAATACGACCAAGTTGTACTAGTTATCAATGTATCCAAGTGGTGGTAGTAGTAATAGTGTCTCCCCTTTTCTGCCAAGTCCTTGAAGCAATGGTGGAAACACAGCAGCAATGGTAACCTGCCAGGCCCCTCTGATGACATAGACGGAACGAAGACAGCTGAGGAACAATCAGCTATGAAAAAAGCTAAAGTAGTAGTTACCACTCACACAAAGTTCTGTATAGCGAATAAAACCCGATTTGTTCGTTGAACCAATTTGTGAATATAGAATTACAAAATATCAGTCTATGCCCGTTTCTGCTTTCATATTTAGCGAGTCAGTGACGTGAGGTTTGCACCAGCAGAATCACTGACCGACAAATGAAAAATGACTTACAAAAATTACGTCAACTCAACTATGATTGCAAACCATGACAACAACATAAACAATGAAATAACACTACAACAATTCAGAGCAGTTAGATAAAATCAGGCATACATCCCTTTTGAAACATCAAAAGCTCTGTAGCAGAGCTGATTTTGTGAAACAGCCTACCACAAAAGCTCGCACTGACAGAAAAAAATAATTTGTTCCGGTGGAGAATATCATAGTACATGAATTTAGGGCATTATGAGAGACCTTATTTTGTATAAACAATAATAGTATTGTCAATAATAAGACAATAAATAAATGTTGGCTGTGGGTCGGCCCGGAAAATTTAATAAGAAAATAAGGATACGCCTATTATTTTGACATACACTTTTAATGTTGCTATCGTTTTCCTGCCTTTATTTTTATGTGGATTAATAAGGAGTATTTACTCAAAAAGGGATTACCCAAGCGGAACAAGCATCTCGTATTATTTATTTGATGTCACCGTAAGAGTCCCTAAAATGCGCTACTTGGGTAAATATTTAACGTTTATATAATAGTAAATACTAAGTAAATATCAAATATTCGGTAAGTATTTGATATTTCGTTGATATATTCTTTTTCAGTCATTATCACAAACGTAGCCAAAGACTGACTATCTAGCATACAATTTGCGATAACGATTGAGGCTGAAGCCGCTCACGACTCAGATCTGCTTGATTGCTACAATGCCGACTGTGATAAAATTACGTATTATCTCATGGCGACGGATTGAAAGCATGTGTGTGTGTGGGCTACCAGTCAGCCAATGAAATATCCATAGAGTGGCACTCAGTTGTAATGACTTGTCAACACCTCGGTTCCACCTCGCAGGCAGACAAGCCCGGCCCGAATTTCGGCTTGTGCCTTTCCCAATTTCGGGTCTCCATAACGTCCACAGGGTAGCACAGAAGAGACCCGGACAACGGAAACTCCCACGAGAGTTAGAGAAGGCAATAAATAGTTCGTCAAGTTGGAACAGAGTCTAGCCAACTCACGGGATCAATCAGGGTTTTTCGGTTAAGCCGCGAGACGACCCAAGACGAAAGATGACCTCGCCGTTTTCTTTTTTTAATGAGGAGGAATCTGCATAATCTTTTCTGCGCATCCTCCTTCGGAAAAAGAAGGACGGGGAGGTACCTCTGGCGTGACATTACTCCTGGGTCATTCTTTTATTGTTGTCGACGTTCTCTTTAAATACCATCGTTCCCGCACTCTTGATTGATCCACTACCAACATCAGTACAGCAAGTAAGCGATATTGATGTGAAAGGCTTTCACACTACCAAGAGACGAGAAAATTGCACTCGAAAATGCAAAGAGCCTACCTACAGTCTTGTTAAGAGGTGGCGTTGGGTATAGCTTAGCTAGCAAGTCCTATTTTTTTGAAAATCACCTGACACAGCCTGTACATTTGTTATTACAAGACGGTATGGATCTGTCCTGTGCCGAAACCATGAAAAAAGGCTCTTTCAAGATCCTGGAAGTAATGACAGCCAAAGACGTATTGGAAAACGCCGAAGGGCAATATCTAAACTACACAGTGCGATCTGAATTGTAAGTATAAATTAACTAATGAGTGTCGGACTTTTTGAGAGATCGAACTTATGCGGTCAAAGTCGCATTCTCTCAATATGGTCTATACCGGATGCTCTACAGACATTAAATAAACCGAATACTGTGGATGTAGGTATTTTAATAAGTGTAGACCTCGGCAAACAAATCACACATGAAATTAGACGATGTTCTCTTTTACACAATTGGATCCTTATATTATATATTGAACCACATGTTGTTCCAGTATTGGTACGCGGCAGTCAAGTGTGGCCTTAGTCTTTTAGAATGAACGCAGAGACGATTTCTGCGAAGATTAGAATTTCGGTGCTGTGTTGGGTGAAGGTCACAAAGATTAGGTCAATAAACGACGCAATTGAAACTGCTTACATAAAACAAATCATGCGGATTTTAAAATAAAATAGGAAATAATTGATTCAACGAATTCGATGAGAGGATTGACATTGAAACCGAAAATAACACGGCGCGCACGAAGCCTTTAAAGATCTTGTATCTGCTGCTGAGTACTTGTATTGCAGATTGAAAAATTCAATGGATTTATATGATGTACAAGTAAATATTATACTTCTTAATTATAAAGTCAAAATATTCTCGCCTATATATATATATATATATATATATATATATCAACGAAGTCGTTTTTGATGATGGGGTTGCTGAACTCGAGCCCTTTGGGTAAACCACAGGGGTGGCCCAAGGCGGGACTTCTGTTCTCAGTGGGCATCAGGGACCTACCATGCGAGATCAAGAAACGACGCCCGTTGCTAAACCTTCTTTTGTACGGCGATGACCTCGTCTTTTTCACTGCGAGCTGACATCAACAACACCAGCGCCCACTGGTAACTGTCAATAAGTACGTCGACGGGCTTGCCCTCGACGTCTTTCCGTCGCTGGGGCCGGTTGCCGCCACCAATTCACTTTGGCTGGGAGAGAGAGAGAGGGAGCATGTCACTTTTACGTACCTGGGAAGGCCCTCTTGGACCTCAAAGCTGTGCCCTGTGCGTCTTACGGACTACCTTATATAAAGGGATACCTCATGGTAAGTCAACTACGCGAGCTCGAGCATGAGACGCCGGCCTACCTCAATCGCGTCCTGGGCCTCCACATCTCAGAGAAACATCTCCTCCACATTTAGAAACCGACTCGTCTACTTCGGTTATGAAACACTGTTATCAATTGAGGCGACGGTTAGAAGTAAATAAACAGAGTCCTATAGAGAGTTTATTCGAGCGACAATTGAGTCACATGGACCCTGATTTCTGTTTTATACAAATGGGACGATAACCAATTGTGCTTGGAAGGTCAGTGGAAGATGTATGATAATCGACACATGACGACTCGATTCGACTGCTTTTCATCAACCAGCTGTGTATTATTGTCGTTGCCAACGATGTGAAAGATGCTCTAGTCGACTCATTAATTCCGGGTATGACGGCTTTTCTACACACAACATAACGTGCGTAACATGCACAAGTTGCCTGTTACGTACGTTATGGTTATAATGTACGTTTTTATAAATGTTTCGCATAAGCTGTACTAACCGAAACACACGGAGTTAATTAATAAATCAAATTTTTAGATACATTTAACTGTTTACTCCTTTGGTGCGTATTTGTTCCTCCGAGAATTGCTGCGAGAAGATATGTCCGCGTACATCAGGGTGCATAGCGAACTCCATGACGAACATTCTATCAAAAATAGGTTAATCAAAAGATCAATTGAGTCGAAAATTCGAATCAACTAGAACATATGGTTACCACAAACTAGGTATTTTAGTCTGGTTATTTTCTCGCTCTGTTATTTTGTATTTTACTGGCAAATAGGTCTGAAATCAATGTATCATTCATCCTATACACCCCCTCCCCATGATCCCTAGAAATCATTCCTAATTACTCTATGCTTGAATAAATAACGTATTACGGTACCATGTATCATTCAGTAGACATTACAGTTTTTGATAAACTGTGTTTTTCTACTATTTGTGAAGATGAATGCTTTTATTATATGCAATCTTCTGAATATTTTTTGTTTAATGCTTAACGATGAAAGTCAGTTAAGCTCATTTCAATCAGTTCTTTCGTTTTATTATTGAATGTATTATACAATCGAAGCGGAATTTGGCCATAGCAGCGCTTGTCGTCTTGTGTTTATATAAAGTGTCACTTATCAAAGCCTCTAATATGAAACTCAGAAGGTGTTAGTACCCTGATAGTGTCGCACTGGAACATTGTAATTTACTGCAAGAATCTGTTTCACCTCGTGGTGTATCTCATTTCTTTGCTTATGCTCTGATATCTTAGTGGAATAATAAAATGGAGACACCATTTGATATTGCTTCAACAAACAATACCTGAGGTGTATCCGTGATGATAAAATAGACATTTTATGTTTTTTTTACGAGGGAATAAGACTGTTGAGTTTTGCAACGTTGCGCTTGATCGTTAACTCTTAATGTTTAACACTCGTAAGATACCGTATATCTTCGTTTCTACACTTACAGGAGCGCCTGTTCAGAACAGTACGTATTAGTAACTTCACAGATGTGCGTGCAGTGTTCATTCGGAGTATCATAATAACACTGATTTCTTTACGTCAGCTAGAAAAAAGCTAGCCAAACTTATTCGATATACGACAAACATTTTTATTTTTCTAACATCTGTTGCTTAGACCAACTTGATTTTGAGATAGCCAAGTGTGCTATTCGAATATTAGAAAAGTTGTGGATCTTACACGTCATTTCCTATTCACATGTCATTGTTCTGTGTTTCACTCTGTATTTGGGGGGCGGGGGATTACCGGAATGATTATATCTTCACTGTGTCATGTAGCCACAGTAGCGCTTTGATTGGAGTGGTTGAGGTTGTCGCTGTTCCACAGAAGAACAAAGCTTCATCTCCTAAATTATAGCGCACTTACAGTGGCCTCTACGTGGACTTCACCATTAACTATACAATCATTCCAATATAGGGCGTCGACACATATAAACTTCCATGCACTATACATGTTAATCATTCGCCTCTCATCTTCGACCATGACGAGTAAACGTGTTGAAATTTCTTGTCCCCTTCGATTAAGAAGACGCAACATGATCGCTCTTTGCAGTGGGAACGATTCTTCGGGTTGTTGGTCATTATCTCGTCGGATGTATATCGAAATGAATTCTCTATCATCGGTATAGTTTATGGCGAACCGCACTTGATACAGAACTCCTCCGATGCTGTGACAGGCACAACAGCAGACACCGCCATCGGGACTGCGTTGAAAGCCTTTGTATAAACCAGCGAAATCGAAGCAAAAATTTGTGCTGGGGTACGTGAACTTGGCATATTTGCTCAGCTGTTTCTCGCCATTGGCATACTCTCCATTATAGGGTGAGCTGGTTCTTCCAGACTGTATCACGGAAATCTTTTTGGTTTCTTGTGTAGCGCCACGCAAATCAGTTCCACTAGAGTCAATGGAGGAGAACTCAAGCGGGTCCGTCTCAAGCACATTTTGACATCTTGCCAGAGGCAACACCTGATCGTGCACTCCTGGTTGGACAAGGTGCTCGCGAATTTCCTCTAGCGTTCCTTCGAAGCTACATCTGCAGCGTAACCTTATGCTAGCCACTATATCAAAATTCATATAGAGTTCATGGATCTCAACAACATCGTCGCAAACGGGACACCATGCCGAACTTTTAGAGGTGCTCGCCCGCACTGAGCACAGTAGACACACGATGTGGCTATTTCTGCATAAATTAACAGCCGAAGCCGCGCGACGACAGACCACGCAAGTGACGGATTCCAAAGATGGGCATGAATTGATGGGCGTTAGGTCCGCTGACCCCACATGTAACTCTAGTGGCAGTCCCTGAAAGCGCATACTGTCACGGGCAGAGAGTTGCTTTGTTGGACAACGTATGAAGGAATCGCAGTTGAATCGCAGTTTTACGCGGCACAGTTGAAAAACGAATGATTGTTTCGATCCGAAAACGTCCGCTACAAGATTCCTGAGAAAGCACAGAGTCACCGCAGTGTATGCCATACGATGACCATATATATATACATATTTATATAATGTACGTGAGTGAGGCACAAAACTGAATGTGTGATTGCATTTGCGAATCACACAGCGACATCAGCAGACAAGAGAAGCATCTCTCATCATCATCATCCGCAAACAGACAGACAGACGGTGAACTTAGGGAGAGACAATCGTAATTGGGGGCGGGGGTCCTGATTGAATGTTTCGCCCTGGGCAGTGCGTGTAATAATTGTGGCTTTATTCTCAGGTTGTTTTATTAGAACGGGAAACAATATCAACATTATTCAGTTTCGCTATCATTCTCGTGTTATTCAAAGGTTTGTTAAAGTAAGTTGAACATACACCTCAGGCAAAAAGTTCGGTGTATGAAAAAAAAACGATTTCACCACTCAATAGAAAACACACTGCAACTTCGCATGACATAATTCTCGAACGTCAAAAAGCCCGTTGAGACCGCCATTGAGCAGAATGAACAACAATGAAACATTAGGAGAAATGTTTCTTATATTTCGCCCTTGCTTGTCAACTATGTAATCAGGCTTCTTGGGGACACATATTCGAACCTATGTCCTCATGAGACGTCAAAACCCCGGCGATCGTTGGCGTGAACAACGGCAACACCAGAGTGTCTTTTCCTTAAAACTCCTCTAACTTTTGGGTGGAACCGTCACCTATTGTAACTATTCAGTATAAGTCACATAGCCCTCAAGGTGGAGTTATGAAATACATTCATTATTTTCTGCGAAGAAGCCAATACTAGCATTCAACTGTCATTCCAATATGATTATATTTAAAAATTAGCTAAATATTTAATTGTCGTTAATAAAGATAACTTAGATTGGACAATTAACCGCAATTGTAAAATTACGACCGGTGAAGTGATCGTTGTTCACTAATCATGCGATGCATCTAATTAAGCATTCGTCAAGGACAGGGTGCGGCGTTTAAGGCCTGCTGAGAAATGTGACACATTTATCGGTAATATTGTTTAGTCTCGACAGTATACTCTGGCAGGATAACCGTCGCAATTTTAAAAACTATAACAAAAAATAGTACAAATATAGTATAAAGTATTTGTAAAGCTTTGGTAGGTAGAGTTCTTAGATTTTTTTTATATAATTACATACTTATCCAGAGAAAGATTTAAAAGGACGGCGAACTTCTTAAATTCCACCCAGCGCTTGAAGAGTTAAACAAAGATCTTCTGCACTTTATTTCTCGTCTTGATAACATAACGCACTATTTCAACATTTATAGAAATAGTTGTTTGCCAATTTTATGAAAATACTTTGGGATGTCACACCTGTCAGAGAGAGATGCTTATTTCTCTCCAGCAAAGACCCAGTAAGGCCCGGGTTAAATATCCAGGAAACCAAATCGCACCAAATGTCTCCCCGATATGTTTAATAGTATTAATTCATCCAAAGACACTTTCCTTTTTCTAATAGAAAACAAATGACTCGTCCCATCTATTAGGGTCCCAGTTTCTATCCATTGCTCACCAAATGTACGCAAACAGAGACATCAAAATCTTGAAACATATAGCCAATAACAACCCAACACGCATAATCGGCGCAAAATCGAGTAAACCTACACGAATTCTTTAAAACTAATCTAGAAACCTTCTGCGCTGCGGAGGAGCATTTCGCCGATTCAGCAGCCTTCCTCCTCCTGTACAGGTCCAACCTCGATGGTGGAAAGGATGGAGATGGTTAGGCTTCGAACAGGACGGCACCGGACGTGGAACCAGTGATGGTGGAAGACGAAGACGTAACTGCCACTATTAGATAGCACTACTTTGAAAGCGAGAATTATTGTCGCGGCGAGTAGCTCCAATGAGACGAATATGGAAAACTAAAATGGGGATTAACCCGTCAAGAAGGAAAGAAAAAAGAGCCAGGCGTGACAACCACTCGCTGACACCGTAACATCAACCAATCAAGCAACCTTGCAAAGACTTGCATACTGCACTAATCTAACAATATAATTTCCGGGCAGACACTCCAGAGTACAACTGCTTTCGGCATTGCTTCATATAATAGGTTGAACCCCTTCAATGCAATTTTACAACGGCGGAGGTCTAACCCGTGAACCTACGCGTCTCCTGCAAGGCGCACACGAATACACCACTCCACCGGGCTCGACAACTGTAACAACTTGGGATATTTGAGAGCTAGAGCGGGGCTTCAGCTGGATAGAAAGTAAAACCTTATGCAGGTTTAATTCCTGCTGCAGCAGTCCGAACGGAACTGATGCAATACTGAACCAGCTTCTGAACGAACTAGTTGAGTACGGCAAGGAAATAGACTCGTGACCGATAATAGTCAAAGCGAACTATAGCCGACGCACGGTATGACTGTCTGAGAGTCAGGCGGGCATTGAAGAAAACAAGACCCAGAGACACCCCGGAGAAATTACGAAGATTCTACGTCCTATTTTATTAGTGGGCCAAATCATTCTGAACTTATAACGAGGGACAATCACGACCCAACCCAGATCGAGAGATGACTCACGGCCAACTGTCTATCAATAAATACGACAAAATCTGTCTTGATCCAACCCCGTCCACCTTAGATTGACTCGGCCGCGGACGTTGACCTTCTAAATATTGCAGGTGTGCCAATATTTATTCAAACATACAATAATAGCAATTATTTCAAGGGGTTATTAGGAGGGGAGGAATCAGCAGGGACCGGGGCGGAGGGCGACATTGTCGCGAGGAAGGCGATGGCATTGCCTCTCTGCACAGCGAGGGACAGGCGTTGCAGAAGGAAAGATACTGCGCGCTTATCCCCGATGGCGCGGATCAGCCTATGGTAGACCCCTTTGAGAAAGTTCGCAGTGAGGGGGCTGTGCCCGCCTAAGGTCTCAAAAGCAATTGGGAAAAAAAGGTGGGTTGCCTGGAGCGCTGCGTACTTCCGTAGCTTGGCCCGCTCCGCACGCGCTACCGCGTAACCGGGGGTGGACGCACAGTGGTTGACATAAGAAGGTGCTAGAGTGTCAACCACCGTGCCGTCCCAAACGAGGTGCTGGCCTCGGTGGAAGGGGATAAGAGTGAGGCCGTCAGGACGGCGCCCGTCGGAAGTGTCGAGGCCCTGTGACTCCCTTGTGCAAGGGATACCAGCGGAGTGGGTACACATTCTCATGATGTGTCATTAAGCATCGTGTGTCGCGGATGGTGTCCGGCGCTGCTCTCGATGGAGGCCCACACAGAAGCGGAGGTAGAGATCGTCGAGAGCAGTACCAAGGGACGAGGTGGGCAGCGCGTGGAGCCATGCCCCCGCACCGGACCTGTCGACAGCCCGGAGGCGAGCTTGGTCAACAACGTGCGGCACTGAGGCCAGGAGGGAGTCACGCAGCTCTTCGTGGAGGACATCAGACCATACCCGCTGCTTGCTCTGCTTGTTCTGAGGGATCCGGGCGCGGACGCCCGTCTGGTCAAGGGCAGCTTCATGGGAAGCGGAGAAGTGGGTGAGAGCTTCGGGGGGAGGACTGTAGCAACCATGTCGACGACCGGTGTAAGCGAGGCGGCGTAGCAAACACCAATTTATCGCCATGGTGATTGCCGCCTGTTGTATTGGGAACTTACACGCAACGGTGTTATATTGTGAATATTACGAATGGGGTTGTAGCATATAGAAACTCCATAATCTGTTTATCTGAATATATAGTTATACGAGTGTGTATACAGTTATTTTTGGTCTGAAACTGGTTTCATTCTTTCCCGTGAATGGATTCATAGTAAAAAACTCAAATCAATGTAATTCTCATGACAATGGCAAATGCCTCAGCAGTGACGCCTGGTGCCAATAATGGATTTTTACCTTCAATCTCTAAAGTAAATAGAGACGCGTTCCTACTAAACAATTTTGAGTATTAAGAACCTTAATATTTTCATAAAAAAAACACTGACAGCTATACAAAGCTAAGATTTATTTATATTTACGGAGTATCGCACATTTTACATTAATAATAATATTTTTTTTCTGTTAGATGTTCTCGAGCTTTGGTGTTAACCTGTTGGTAACTTCTGTTCTTTCGCTCTGTTGTTGTTGTTGATGGTTGTCCTATCAATTCATGTCGCGCACGACTAAAGATAAATATTGGTTGCCACAGAACAAATTTCTTATTATTCAAAGTTCGTCATCCGTATGTTGTTCAGAAGAAGGTCTGAAGCTTGAGTCGACCAACCACCGCAGGAGAATTTCGAACAAATATGCTTCCAATTAAGCGAGACTATGCTTTTTTTCGACTACCCTTCGAATTTCGACATTATGTAACGCGGTACTAGAATTTGTGAGATATGAATGGATTAACAGTTTCCTTTGATGCGTGCACCTAATATTCTAGAATTTATTGTTATTCTTTAACCAAAGACGTTAAGCTATATCAATAATCGTTCAATGCTTGAAGCCATTATACTTGTGATTTTTAGTAATAATTAAATCGTACCGAGTAATTAAAAAAATAGCTTCATGTCATGTTTGAGTTAGGTCATGACATCGTCATGGCAAGATTGAATTGTCCCGTTCTGAGAGTGATGATCACGCAGTGATCGAAGGGCTGTTCATTAATTAATCTGAGCACATAATAACGAATTATGAATTCACCCTTATCTTTTTTTTCGATTGTGTGTGGCACGTTGATTCATATTGACGTATATATATATATATATATTTATACTGGTAGTTGTTTGCATATGGCTTCCAGCCTCTGCGACAATCAACAAACTATACGGTTTGTGAAATCGATCAAAGCAGGTGATTTGTATTCAGTGTTTTTTTTACGAACTCCTGGTGATGGTGGTGGTGGTACTTTTCCTTTTAGTATTTTCTGCTTCGAGTCTTTTTCAATTAACTGTCACATTGATCTATGGGTCGGCTAGCGCTGTTCGTCTCGCGGTCTAGAATCGTCTGCGCGCGCACCTCGTCACGTAAATAGATGACATGTCTGACAAAAATTGTATGATAACAGATGACGCTACAAATCTCTCACATACACCATAGCATCAATCGTTTGCTGCCCACTCCGCTTATGAGCATCTGATGTCTCCTCTCTTATCGTATATATATACCTTTTTATTTATTTATATTTATATATATATACCTTTTTATGTTTGTTGCCATCGCCATTGATGGTGTGACCCTCTCTTTTTGTCTCCATCGTTACACGATTATTAATTAATATTATTGTTATTAAATACCAATCGCAATCCGAATTGATGAATGTAGGGGGGTCGTCGAGATCATTTACACAGGATGTGTGAACCGGACAACTGGTGGCGTGAAACGAGTTTCGCCGTAGCGCCTCAAGTTAGCCCGTTCAGGTCGCTGTGTGTCACTGTACCACCAGCAACTAATTACCAATTGTGTTGAGACTTACTTAATACGTTAATATTACTATATTTATTATCTCCTCTTCTGCTTCCCTCACGCCCACAATATATATATATATATATATATATCTATATATATATGCGTGTCAGTCTATAGCAAGAACTGAAAAATCACCTGCTTCGGAAAGTTCCGCTCACAGATCGCTTACATTCTGGATACAGGCTATCAGTTAGCTATTGCGAAACTGAACGAAACTTTCAAATTTACACCATTTCCTATCCACTAATCAGTCCGGAAACGGCGTGAACATAAGTGGGCGAAAACACAATCTATAATCGTAATTATAGTCTTCGTCTGTATTCCCCCCCCCCAGTGCCTCACGGTATCATATCGATGTTCTTCAAAATTGCAAACTTAAATTGCACTCAACTGACACACTCGATGAATCACATTCACTTAACAAAGTCAACAAAACAAACTAAAAAACAAACAATCTCACAGTGCTTTCGTTAGATAACTCTAGATGGAAAGTGCTAGCATCGGCTCAAAGACTATGTAATTTCATATATTTATATATATATATATATTTTTTTTATATATATTTAGATGTTATGCATTCGCTTGTGTGACTGTGCTGCTCTGCACTGAGGTGGATGGCATAAACGTCATACCCATAACAAATAGCAGAGTGCGTCAGCTCGCGCCGAAACGCTGAGATCTTAGGTCGGAAGCCCATACGGCGGATCTTTCCGATGTGTTCCCTTCGACACCGTTTGTCGACAAAAGAAAAAAGGGTCTAAATTAAACAAGGAAGTTATAGTTACACTAAGAATTATTGTAATCATTCTCTTCACCAGCAGGTTCGTCATTATAATAATAATCATCATGTAGTAACATTTCAATCAGTCTCTAGCGTTGCTATACCAATCAATCGTCACATCTCCCCTCTCTTCCCGAGCAAAGGGGAGCTCGTTAATACCTACTGCAGGATCCTTCTATAAGGGTTGCTTGGTTGGTTGTTGGGTGATTGTGGAGGTGCGTCTCTCCTCCACGAGCAACTTCGTCTGCTCTATCTATCTATATCTCTTTTCTATAAGATTTCTGCCATTTCGGGCCGTTTAATCTGGAGGCATGTTGTTATTCTTAGTAATGCTTGTTGTTGTTGTTGATGTTGTTGCTGCTGTTGTTGTTGTTGTTATTGTTGTCGTCAGCTCCTCTTCACGATGAGCTCGAATCAGTTCGTATTCGATCTCCTCCTTAAGGTCGTGTGTTCTGGGATCTGTTCCTCAGCAGATCCCGGAATGGCTAGCATTTATATATGGTCAGGTCAGGTCAACTCCTCTGTGTTAACTCCATGATGGGGTCTCCGCCTCCCAGTGTGCGTGGGATGACGGCGACTTCAACTCGTTTGGTCAAATCTGTATGTTGACATCGTGGCGTTCAGTTCGCATCGATATGATGTTATATATTGATGTACATGATATTTATAGACTCCTTGAACAACTCTTTGTGTACTTGTCTGTGCGCGGCCGCTGATCTCTTGCGACCGCATGGACTCCCTCCGGCGGTTCGAGTGTGTACGACCATAGTGGTCGTCGGCGCTTCCCAGGAGCAGTAAGCTCATCACTGGACATTATTTGACATCGTTGACTTCTGCAAGCAAGCCATGTGTGTGTGTGTGACTGACTTTTTCATTTTTTATTGTCATATGGTGTTTGTGACTTGGCCCCCTAATGAAAGGTGACCTCATTCAATGCTTCGTTGGTTACCGGTGCGCTGACGTTTGACCTTTTAGGGCCGTTTGACGCCGGCACATTTTCCCGGATGTTGGCTGCTGCATGCGTCTCAACTGTTACTGTTCAGGCGACATCTTGGCTGGTCCGGTCCACCCATTCACCGCGTCGTGGCACCATTCGGCAATCGTACATACACGGTAGTTGTTGTAGCAGTACGATACTACGGCCCCACTCGGCGGTTCAGGGTGGCCGAGTGTTCGCTGGTGGCGTCTCGTAGACGGCGAGCCGCGTTGGATGCTTGGCTCGGCTGAGCATTTGTTTGGATGCTCGATGCTGATGCTCTGTCTCGCTTCATCCTATCGTTTCATCTCAGCGCTTCGTCTACCTTCATCATCATCATCATTGGTAGATGGATACAAATAGCTGGCTCTTTCCGTCTCTCTCTTTTTCTCAATCCGTTTCTCTCAATCAAAACTACTTCCACCCTCTCTCTCTCTCTCTATCTCGATCTCTCTCTCTTTCTCTCATGTCTCTACTGAGACATGTGGGCTGAGCTTGCTCATTTTACCACGCTTATCACGGATATAATCGGCTTCGTCATCATCTCTTTCTTGGCTTGGTCTCGGCTGCGGTGCTGGGCGGGCGTGCCCATCCTTCGGTATCCCACCCCTGTGTGTCCTCCATCCGGGTTCTGTTTCTGGGACTGGACAAGTTCTGTCGCGGGCGCAATCATGCTTCGCTTCCTGAGTTCTCTGCCTTTCTATCTCTAGCTTCCATTTGTTGCCTTTTTGTGTACAGTTTCGTTTTATTTGATTTCTTAACGGGGGTAGCCAAATTGCTAAAATAGCTAGCTGCTCTCCTGCAAACGGCCATATCATAGTTGCTCTCATTGTTCTAATGGTTGTCATATATATATATATATATATATATGTATAGGGTGGGGTAGTTTGATACCTCCCTCGGCACCGCATAGCATCGCGCCGGCCCGGGCACTTGCACGGGCATCACATGGCCTCTCCCTGAGTTGCAGGTGGACCGACGCGTCCGCGGGTGGTTCTCTCGCTCGAAGCAGCAGCGTCTAGGCAATAGAATCGTCGAGCTCGCAAGAGCGTCCGTCGACGTCAGATGTGCTCAGTAGATTCATGCGTCGTCGGAATGCCGACGGGCAGAAATCACCCGCAGGATTCCACATCGCAATTCCGATGATTCCTAACCGCGATCAGGGGATGAGCACGAGTGAACCGGTCCCGCCGAGGAGTAAGCCTTAGCTTATTTCAATAGGCTGCTTGTTTGATGTTGCAGGAGAGCTGCCTGTCGGGCCACCGCCTGGATAAGGTTGCTGTTCTCTTGACTGTTGGGATTCGCGTTGGGATTGTTGTTGCTGTTTTGCTGCTGCTGCTGCTGCGGAGTCCCCTGTGGCGTCCCGGGTGGGGGAGACTGGTCCTTGTCTGTCCTCCGCGGGGTCGCGGGATTGGGACTGCACTGGTCCGCCGTTCCCCTCCCCTGGGCCCCTGGGACCCCTGGGCCCCCCCCCGCTGGACTGGGGTTCCCCGGAGAGTCCGTGGCCTCGGGGACTCGACCGCCCTGCTGCAGATGTTGACTGGCCTGCTTCATCGATCGACACCGAAACAACAACAACAATAACAACAAGCAACCTGTTAGCACAATATATACATATCTCATATTGTATATGTCATATAAAATACATTTCTGTAATGTTCAAGTATATTGTTGCTTGCGGTGCTTCGCACTAAGCGGAACTATATATATATATATATATCGTTATGTTTTTTTGTTACTGACCTGGTGGGCCTGCTGCGTGACCTGTAGAGCGGCTGCATTGAATAATGTTGGAAGCTGAGATCGAAAGAGTGGATTGTTCATGATCATTTGTTGGAACTCCTGGTCCATAGTTCCCGACGCCGTAGAAATAGTGGGGAAATGCGGCGGCGGGGCTGCAGGCGGATTGGCCGACGTCACCGGTGGCCCCTGTTGTGGTGGTGCCGACGTTGGAGCTGTTGACACCTGCATATGGCCCTGCATGTGCTGCAGCGAGCTGTGCGCCGCCAGATGTTGATGATGACTCAGAGGGTTGGAGTTGTTGGCCATTAACTGTTGACCCCCCTGGGCCACCGCCACCGCCGCTGCTGCTGCTGCCGCTGACGCCGGTGTCCCCACCGTGGACACCGCACCCGGAGCTCCCGCCATTGTTGTTGTTGCTGTTGCCGCCACCGTTCCCGCTGCTCCTCCCGCTGCTGCCGCCGCCGCCGCCGCCGCCCCCGCCGCTGTTGCTGCCCCCGAGCCCCCCGCTGCCGCCCCCGACTGCCCCCGGCCCCTCGCCGAAGGGGGGTCTAAGGCGCAGCGACAAGCGACAATCGTCATTATCAATCAACGACGCCGACGACGACAACAACAACAACGACAATAACAACAATAGCAGCAGCAAGAACAACAACAACAACAATCACAGAATCGATCATCATCCAATTAAGGGATCGATAAACCGACGGAACGACCAATTATCAAAGACAACAACTCACGTTAGTGATAGCAACAACAGCAACAATAATCAATCTCATCTAACTAATGGATAATCATCGTCATCATACATTAATCACATACTTTACAGCTGCCCTGAGAAAACGTACCTGTTACAATTACTACAATATGAATTAAGCAAGTATTATATATGTATATATAATTTTTAACTGATGTGTAACGTACCACAAACTCAAACACCTATAGCTATTGATTAACTGATAAAGAGGAACAGCTTTACTGGCACTGCACGTATTATACCTAAAAATATATATAGATACAACTAAATATATGACATACAATATTATATACTTATATGAATCTACATGTATAGACGTATGTAGGGTATTTTATATATGTGTGTGTGTGTGGTGTTCTTTTTGTGTGCATTCGTCCATTCACTCATAGACATCCATACGTCGCTGTATATATGTATAATCTGTTAATGAGTGTGTCTGTGTTCACGTCATCTCTGACCGTTTGCGAATATATATATATATATATATACTGAATAGTTTGTCGTAGTGAGAGTTAGACGAAGCGAAAATACCATGTTGTCTCTCTCGCTCGATCGCTTTTGTTAATAATTTAAGTCGTTACTTTTAAAAACGTTCCCGTCGTCAAAATTTCTTCCTACCTGTTCCATTCGATGCCACTAGGAGGTTTCGTAGGTGCACTTGTACGTACATTTGTGTTCCGGCAGAAGAGGGAATTGAAAATGTGTCGTTTGAAGGTCTTTGATGGAGGGCTTGATTTTTAATGCCAGTAGTAGATTATAAGTTGTCGTTGTTGTAGATATCGAACTGACATTAAACATTAATCAATGAACTGACAAGCAAGCACTACTCGCACACTGTGAATGTGAAGGAGAGAAGGAGGAGGAGGAGGACTAGAAGAAGACATCTTTGAATTGAGTCCGGCCCCGTTTTATCTTCATCGACTTTCACCATTCGTTCGAGCATCAGCAGCAGCAGCAACAGAATCATTTACATCTTTCTCTCTCTCTCTCTCTCTCTCTCGGTCATCACAATCTCTCTCTCTCGCTCGCTTTCCACCGCTCTGCTTTTGCCATCAGCTGTTTGAGTTTTCTTTTCGAAATCGCTCACCACTCGACACCGCACCACGCCACGCCACACCCCCACGACGACAGGGGAACGACGACCGGTGTGAGTACCAGTAGTCCCAGTAGTAGTCCCAAGTAGTAGTAGTAGCAGTCGTCGTCGTCGTCGTAGTTCCTCTACCTGTTACTTATATCACGTGTGTTTCTCCTCTAAATAGGAGAAGCTGTTTTTTGCTGATTCTATCCTTTCACTCGTTTGTATTTTCCTTTCTCTCTCTCTCTCTCTCGATTTTGTCACTGTTTCACTGTTTTCCACACGTTCACGTTGTTGTTGTTGTTGTTGTTATTTGTCATTCGCATTCATGCTCCCTTTCGCTCTTTCATTCTTCGAAGCGGCCGCGGTCTTAACCTCCTCGTTTTTATCCTTGCATCAGCAGCAGCAGCAGTAGCATCATCATCATCATCCTTATCCATCCGTCCAGTCATCCTTCGCTCGCTCGCTCGCTCGTTCGTTCGTTCGTTCGATATCACTCTCTCTTTCTTTCTCTCTCTGTTTTTTGTATCGTTTCCAAGGGCAGCTAGTAAGTCGCGTCTAGCCTAGCCTAGCCTAGGTCGTGTCTCTAGATCCAGTCCTAGTCTACGCCTACTAATAATGATCAATCCATAATGGGTTGTAGTGGCAATGGCAACTTCTGTTGCTCTTTGTCGCCGCGATTGGAATCGTAGGAGTAGGTAGGTAGGTAGGCAGATGGGTGGCTGTTTTTACTAACTCGAGATTGGGTAGAGTCGAAATAGAGTAGAATACAGCACAAGTGGAAGTAGATATGAGGTAGAATCGTAGTTGAGAGTGGTGATGGTGGTGGTAGTAGGAACGTGTTCTAGTTCTAGTCATCTAGAGTCATCTAGTCCAGTCTAGTCCTAGTCCTAGTCTTGCCTAGTCTAGTCTAGTCCTAGTCTACCGTTAGGCAACGTCGGCCGGTGCCTGGGATGCGTACAGGAAGCTGTGGGCTCCGGCCTGCAGCAGGGCGGCCGCCGCCGCGGCTGCGTAGCTGCACTTGTGTTTCTGCAGCCACTTGGGAGCCGAGAAGGCCTGACCGCACTTGAGGCAGTTGGACTGCAGCGGCAGGCCGGGTGGGCCGGCACCCTGTTGACCTTGGCCAGGACCAGGACCAGCACCGCCCTGACCTTGGCCTTGACCCTGGCCAGCACCGCCGCCACCGCCACCACCTTGCGCCCCTTGGGCCCCACCGCGATCGCCGCCAGCGCCAGCATCGCCGGCGCCAGCGCCAAAAGCGGCCGAACCGCCGCCCGCACCGCCGCCCTGCGCTTGACCCTGTGGCGCACCAGAAGCAGCACCTGCTTGCGCTTGCCCCTGGCCTTGCCCCTGCGCGTGGCTCGGTTGCGGGTGGCTAGGCTTGCGCGGTTTGCGCGGCTGCGACGCGCCCCCTGCTCCCGCCACGGCGGGCAGCGCCGCGCCCATATGCACCGTCAGCATGTGATCGGCCAATTTCTCTTTTTTGTGGAAGCCCATCCCACAGTTGGGATCCGCGTAACATACGAACGGCTTCTCTCCTAGAACAGAGAACGACAGAGAACAGAACGAACGCTAGGCAACCACTCTGCCGCCGTGTACTCCGCGCCGCCGTTCACCACGTCCATCATCATCATCATCAACAACAGCAGCATCATCATCACAATCACATTCAACTCTATCATTAATCTCTCTCTCTCTCTCTGTGTCTCTCGTCCTAGAAATATTACCTTCCTCTACCATCATCATCATCATCATAAACACCTGTTTCGCGCAGCATCAACAGAGCATCAGAAACATCAGGTACACGAATGATCATGAGACAATCATCGGTCAGTCACGCAGCCGATTCAGCCAATCAGTCAATCGATCGTTCAGAGACTAGCTAGTTCAGAGACAGCGCCACAATATACTCGAAAAATCGAATCACCAACAACAAATGAATGATATATGGATGGATGGATTAACGAGGGAAAGGTTGAGCTAGTAATTGTTGGAGCACTGATACTAATTTTGGTTGTGGTAGTTATAGATGCATTAACGAGCATGGCAAAATTTAGTGGTACCTGTAGTGGAAATAGCTGAGCTGAGTGGTGGAGAGCGGGCGATTTTGTCACCCAACCCGGGAGGTCTAATAAATCGAATGATAACATATGGGTGTATGCAACTATACGACGCGTATACTACATATATATATATATATATATATATATATTTGTTGTTGTTGTCGTCTATATCGTGGTAATAGAAGAATAGGCTCTGAATGAGATGACGAAAAGAGATCGGGAACATGTGTATACCGATGTATAATAGGATACAATATGCGAGGGAAGACAAATGAATGAATGACGAGGCTATGAATGAGGTTAGCAGGATAGGACAGATGTTGTGTCCAAAGTAGGATAGGATAGTCGCAGGTGGAACTACAATTAGGAATTACAGGGAATTAAGTACATGTACAGCGTGTATATTACTGGCTAGATTGTATTCGGATTGGATTTGATTTCGCGCAGTCGAGGCCACACTCATCATCATCCACAGTTATCAACAAACGCGCGATCACCACTCAACGCTTGCAGCATACAACGCAGAACAGAGGAACATGAGGTCATACTAACATAAACGCTTTGTTGCGGTGGACGAAGCGGCTGCCGGCACAGACATACCCACCCACACAAACCAGGTAACCACCCGCTCTGATGAGAGGACGATGGATAAATAGGTAGATAGATAGAACAACGAAACAATGACATCGACCAACCGACCAGACGGACCAACAACGGATTCCCCTCGTCATTTATTATACGATCCCCCAAGAGTTCGTTCGTTTGTTCGTTCGTTTGTCGCTTATACCGTCGAGCCTCCTCCATGTAAATACGCTACGTATGTCCTTTTTACATGTTGTTCGCATTGAACGATGGAACCGCTACCGACGGCAGCCTGCGCTAACAGCTCAACAAACAACAGCCGGCACTACGACAACAACGACAATGACAACAACGACAATGACAGACAACAGCAGTAACAAAAGCAGGAGAAGGATGAGGAGGAGGCGGCGACGGCGGTGGCATAGCGAGTGAAGAGGAGGCAGGAGAAGCTCTTCATGGCTGGAAGTGTTTGCCAAAGCAAACTTCCCAGTTTTCTCTCTTTCACTCTTTGTGTCTCTCTTTCGCGACACTCGATTTCTCTTGAACTGGGCATTGTTGCCTAGTTAATGTCCACTGTCGATTTACGATGACGATGCATGGGGTAACACCCCTCTGCTTGGTGTCACTCCAACGGAGATGTCTTAATTATCTCACTATTGCTCTAATGATAGGGGTAATATCATCTATTTGATATCAAATCGTATAACAACAACAACAGCATGATAATCGTTTTAGTTCCTACACGTCAGCTGACTCTTGGAATCAGCAGCGAGTGCGTAGTGCTTGTCAGTCATTTGGCAACTCTGCCGTTATCAGATTTAGAAAACCTTCAGTTCGTCTACAGTACAGTGATTCACCTCGAATAGAAAGTCTTCGGCTGTTGAATAACGAATTCACATAATCTTTCTGCGTATTCTAGATATAGAAATTCCAAAAATAACAGCCATATTGTCGTCAATAGACACGAAATGTCTGAGGGTGGCATCAAGTTGTAGGTCGGTAAATGTTGGTGCAAAGTGAAGGATACAAAATTCGAATCGGCTACTGCTCTATAAATAAATATAAAACGTACTAAAATTAGTAGATGAATATATTTATAACTAGAATCGAATATTCTAAGGACCAACGGCCTTTCTGAAGACCTACTGACCATGACGCAGTGCAGAGAAATTTTAGTACTTAGTTTATATGGGTGCCATATGGGACGACATTATTTTTTCAAAAATTAAACAACAAGTGTTAAGACCCAAGCGAGTGAGAGAGTATATGGCATATCGAAAATCGTCTGATCAAACATAGTACGGTTGACTGGGATCCACTTTAGTGAAATCAGCTGCTAAGGTGTTTCCTTCAAGTTGTTATTATTTACATACATATTTTATGTATGTGTGTTTCTCTTCCCGTCTATATATATATGCGCTCGTGTGTGTGTGAGTCTTTGAAATGTCCATTGGCGATCGACTACTTTAATTGGTATACACGAGACAAAACACTGTTGAAGCCTCCTCTGGATGAGCAAACGTGTTTGCACATAGACAGGGTACTCGTAGAATTACTCGACGTTATAGGAGTCCAGTCAAAGTTTGACGGTTATCAAAGTAATTTTGAGTTAATTTGTTCCCAAACTTTTACTTGACCTTTTCTCTTTCCGTTGTACTTCAAACTACAACTTACTATCTCAACATGTATTGACCGAGATACTAATCGAATAATAACGGGAGGTACTGATTTCGAGGATGGTAAACATTGATCAGCCTGATGTTAAGCATAGGGTTGCGGAACTTTTCAAACAACCTATATGGTTATAAATATCGACCGACATGAAATAATGAACAGTTATATATAATTGCCCTTACTGCATTTATCTCTATATAGCCTAATTCAAATGACAGTACGAATACTACTGTCGTTGCAACAGGATATATGGAGTCCGGCCTCTTTTGTACCCCATCCTCATATATATATATATATATATATATATATATATACGGGGATGGAGTACAAAAATAGCGGCACTGCAACTCTCATCAACATCCATCTATCGATCCTGTTACAACGACTGATATTTGGATATCTATATATATCTATATACCCTTTTAATTTCAAAACTGCTCAAAACTGTTGTTTGTTCCCGGAGACTGAAAAGTGCTATTGTATCTTCGATTTGTTTTTCTTTGTTAGTGTCTATGTGACTGAGTATGTGAGTGTGTGCACACTGAGTATTCGAACAGATTCTTGCTTCGTGTTGCTGTTGTTCGTTGCATCATTGTGTTACCTGGTGGTATCTCTTTTGGTGTTTTTCATCGTTGTGAGTGTGTGCCTAGAATGGTTGCTATGCTCAATGTTGTTGTCTTTTGTTGTTGTTGTTGTTGTTGTCGCTGCTGCTGCTGCTCAGCTGGTGGTTGTAATGGTTTTTGGTGGTGGTGGTTGTGGTGGTGGTGGTGGTTGGTGATGGTGGTTGGTGGTGGTAGGTCAGAGTGGACATACCAGTGTGCGTGCGCATGTGGCCGTTGAGCTTGTCCTTTCTGTAGAAGCCCTTCTGGCAGACGGGGCAGATGAAGGGAGTCTCGCCCGTATGGATCATGTGATGCCGCGCGAGATGCGCCCGCTCGGTGAACCCGCGGCCGCAGATTTCACAGTGGCACGTGACGGGGTTGATGGTGGCTCGCCGCCCACCGCGGCCTCCGCCTCCGCCTCCGCCGCCCCCGCCCTGTTGGCCGCCGCTGCCGCCGCCGCTGCTTGCGCCGCTGTTCGGCTGAACCGACTGGTTCATCAGAGCCAGCGCCATGCCAACTTGCTCGCCGTTCGTCGCCTTCGGTGCCTCGCCCGGAGGCCAGCCTGTAGCCGTTGTGTTGCGGTTGGTTGATAGTCGCAGTTGTCGCAGCAGTGGTAGTGAAATAACGTGGCAACAGTGTCCACAGCAACACAGCAAACAGAGCCCAAACACACGAGTCAGATGATCAGTTACTACAGTAAACAACCCGCCGTCTGTTGTTGTTTCTTTGTTCTTGTTTTTCGGTTTTGTCATCATCATTGAGAGAGAACACAGCCCGGTCGAACGTACCATATGTACATGACCAACACCTGCTTTCCTCATCAACACACCCTCTCTCTCTCTCTCACTCGCTCCATCTTTCTCTCTCTCTCCATCTCTCTCAGACTACTATCTTTCTTTGTTCCTGTCTGTTCGTTGTTTCAATGTTCAACTTTTCGCTCATAACAAAAGACTCACAAAATCGAAACACATTTAATAGGCGCTGTTTCTTTTCCGCAGAAAGGGAGCTGGAGTTTCAAACAGCTGCAACACAGCGCCCCGGAAATCTAATTCGTTCAGTGGGCTTTCGCTTGGCGGCTGGAGAACGCACAAGCAGGCAAGGTGCTTTGGTTCGTTGTTTTCTTCAACCCTTGCTCCGAGATTCGAACCAAGTTCCACCAATTATGTGTAGTAACGGATTCGCAAAAACATCCCAAAAATTCTCAGGATGGAAGTGGTGTGTAATGGGACCATTCGTGTGTGACGTACAGTGAACAGAATTTAGTCATCAAAGGAGAGGGCGCTGCCAGACCACGGCATTATTCCAAACGGGTTGAATGTGAACCCATTTCAGAGGAACATTACAAGGTCTGAAGACGTAGAGTCGGAAAATGACTGTGAACAAGGAGGACCGATGCAGACGAGAAACGGCAAGACGTTTTGCTCTCAAACAAACGAAGGATCCGTCAACAACCCTGGTAGACAACTACAGGCCGGCATCTGGCGAAGTTGATCTGTTGAACTTCGATTTCCAAAGGCGAACCAAGGGACGATCATTAGGCGGCTCACGCTAGCAATCCAGGCGCGTTTGATGACTCGCGATGCCCAGTCTGAGCTGGGGTAATACGCTTCAGCTCCACTACGGCTACAATCGCTCCAAACCCCAAATTCCCATCTTTCCCAACCCAACTTGTTGTTGTTGTCGTTGTAGAAGTTGTTGTCGTTCTTGTTGTTGTCGTTCTTCTTTTTCTTCATCTTCTTCCTTTTGTTGCTGTTGTTGTTTTTCTTCTATGAATGGCAAGGCAAAGCTTGTTTCCTTTTTGTCTTTGTTTCTGTCTATTTTCCTTTAAGATACCATATGCATCGTAGTCAGCTTTTCCCACAACCCACGCGTTTCCCGTAAGAGCAGAGCAGCAGAACAGCGGCCGGCTGATGAGCAACACGAGCTCGCGGCACTCGCTTACACAGGTGCACATCTCCGTTACCGGCGGCGTCCCCGGCCGGAGCCCTCTACAAGCAAGCAAGCAACCAATCAACAGACCAACCAGTTGTGTGTGCTCTCGTTCAAATGTTGATTCTTCTCTCGCCACGTTATAGATGTATTAATAGTCATAGTAATAATAGCAGCGGCATAGTAGCAGTGTAGGATAGCAACAACTATGACAGCAGCAATAACGATAATAAGGTAACAATAATAATATAAAAAAGAAAGATCACAAATACGACGAAACTACAAGATGTGTCTCCCTATGTATGGCTCGATTGGATTTGGATATCGATAAGATAGAATCGAGTCTCATTGGAAGTAGTGGCAGAAGTAGTACTAATAGAAATTCTATATAAATCCAACAGCTTGAACAACTCATTGTTGCCACTACCAGCATCTCTCGTTTGGGCTGTTGAAAATGACTCGGCTTCCTGTTGTCTTGGCGCACTCTGGGCGCTATTGTTGTTCTTTAATTGTGATTCCCCCATCTCCTTCCCCCGTTGTCGAATCCCTTCATAGACCAAAAGAAAAAAAACTATGAAAAACTCTCCCTTCTATCACCCTCGCTTAGTCATCGACCTCCTTTAGTCATCGAAGGTCAGTTCCAGCCTCTACGTCAGTCCCCCCTATGACATTGGTGGGGGTCGCAACGAACCTTCATACGTCAGTTGCGGCCTTCCCTATGATCTCTGATGCAGTAACACACGTAGTGGTAGTAGTAGTAGTTGTAGTGGATGGTAGTGGTTGTAGCATCGTTTGTCTATCTGTTTGTCTGTCTCGGTCGGTCAGTCGGTCAGCCGGTTATCTACCTTTTCGTGAGCCGTTCACACGAACGGACCCACGGACGGACGAGACATCATCACACGTTCCCTTGCATATGGTTTGCCGGCAGCGCCCTTGCCCTCGAAGGCCTAGATTCTGTGGTACGTTGATGATTCGGGATGAGGAGTTATGGGGGTTGAATAGGCACATAATCGAGGTCTCCATTCACTTCTGATGGGGTATATGTATCTATCATACATCAAGCATTTGGAATCCACTTCTTTTCGTCATTACAAAGTTCGATCGATATTCCGCAAGAGGGAGCGCCACGTCCGTCAAGCATGTCAACCAAGCATCATGCAAAATTAAACGCGAAGATAAGCCTCACTGATTGCGCAATTCAATACGAATGATGAGCGAGTTTTCATTAGCCTCATCTTGTAGTGCATGCGATGCGGAGAAGGTGAAGAGAAGCAACAAAAGCGAATCTTTTCTTGGCAGACTTAATTAATTGACTAACATCTTTAGAGATGGTCAACGGCAAGGTGCAATCCTACACTGATGATGAGGAAAAAAGGATGATGATAGTAAACCTAATCAAGGTAGCAACAATCACAAAATACACCAAATGTCCAACTACCCAAAGAGCGCGAGAGAGAGAGAGAGAGTGAACAGTTTAAGGAGCCAGCTGCTGGGATAAATATCATTAATTATTTCGCCATAGAAAGCAGCAGATAAGGCAGGGAGAGAATTGAATTAGGGTGGTTGGGGGGGATCGATTCGATCTCTGGCTGTGGGACCTGTGAGTATGATTGATGCAAAACATTATTTCTCTAATAAGGTACTATAACAATAGCTTTTCATTCAGTTGCTAATTTGTGCACAGGAACACACTCTTCCTGGCGTATCCGAAACGAAGTGCAAAATGTAACTTACCAGTATGTGTGCGCCTGTGTCTAGTGAGTTTATCCTTCCTGTAGAAGCCTCTGCCGCAAAACTCGCAAGCAAACGGCCGTTCCCCGGTGTGGATCATCATATGCCGTGTGAGGTGGTTCTTCTGCGAGAAGCCTCGTCCACAAACGTCGCAATGAAACGGCCGCTCACCGCTGTGGGATCTCATGTGGTCCAGGAGCTTGCAGCGGTAGCTGAATCCTGCGGATTGGGGGCATACGCCGCCCGTGGGTGGGAATCAAATCAGGCACCAAACAGACAGCCGGACAATCAGACAGGCGAACAATCAAACAGATGGAGCAAGACGGGGAACGAGGGGAGGAAGAGAATGTTGTCGCCGGGAGAAGCAACCGATCAGAGATCAGTCAACCACAAAAGAGAGAGAGAGAGAGAGATATGTTGGGTAGAGGGTGAACCAGAGAATGGCAAGCAGCCCAATTAGCAGCCAACGAGGTTCCCCAGATTTAATTAGAATTTACAAGCAGCCGGGGTCGTCCCGTAAGGGAATAATGAATCGACCGATGGAAGCCAATGGCGATTTAACCGTAATGTCGCCAGGCGCGAATGAGCCATGACATTCAACCGGATGATACAATGAAAATAGTTGAAATTCGACCGTCAGACATTCAGCCCAGTACCACAATCAATAGTACCAAAGAGAGGCAGCCAATCGAGTGATAAAAATTGTTAAATAGCAGAGAATATACATGGAAAATAAAAAAGACAGAAAAAATAATACCCCAGAGAGTGAATGACATGGTGAAGTGTTGGATTACAGACAACATTCGAGAGAATTGTCATCGAGTTGGTGCAAACACATATGTATATGTATATATTGGAGGTACGTAATGGTGAGTTCATTATTTGGCATAGTAATAGTAGTAGAGGTAGTGGTCATAGATGGTCAATTAGTTGTGTGCCAATTAAGCACACGGGAAGTGATAACAAATATCAGATCGGCAGCGTTCAAGCATCCCCAAAGTGATTGCACAGTGATGATCATGACAATGATAAATTGTCAAGAGAATAGACGAGTTAAGGTGCAGAAATATGGCAAAAACCAGAGGTAGGTGATTGAGTTCAGCAAAGTCCGGTGCGGTTGTTGTTAGTGTTAGGGAATAGAAACAAGTGGATAATAACGAAAGATGACAATAACATAGAAAATAATAACGAGAATACGTATTACAGGGAAGGAATGAATCAAAGATGGGTGCAATAATTTGATTAAAATTATTTGATTAAATTTATTATAAATCAATAATGTAATTATTCGAGATATTTTCCATACAGAATAACGAGGTTATACAAGGATGTTTTAACAATATTGGAATATCCACAAATGATAGCCAAGGTCATTAGGTTGTTGTTGTTGTTGGTTGAAGTGGACAAGGGTGGGAAAATGAAGGGCAGTGGAAAGTCACAGAAACACCAAAGACAGACAGAGAGAGAAAGAGAGAGAGAGAGACTGCTTTAGAAATGTTCAAGGTTAGGCTCTGCCACATTTTACTGGCTGGAGTCGACAGGCACAGACCCGGAACACAGACACAGCTGCAGCTACCTCTATGTACATATATGTCTAGTCACCTGTGCTCGTTTCGCTTTTGTAGAACAAGATAGATTTCTAGCTCATGGAGTATTCTCAGTCATCTGGTTGGTAATTCTAGAAAGCGATGGAGCGATTCCTAGGCCCATTCATACACTACATATTTCAAATACACCCTATATGTCCCTACGAGATGTTTTCTGCTCATTTCACAACCTTTGCTAACTGTTCCACACGTTTCATAATCGTTCTACTATCGACCCGATTATGTCTCAGTCACTCTGTAGGCGCACTAGTGGACACTTCTAACATTCAAATATGTTAATTCACCATCAACTTTTCCACACGCTGCACACTATTATACCACGGATGGAATAGTCAGCAAAGATTGTGTAGTGAGCAAAGCACTTAAACTGCAAGACGCATACGTCAATAATCGACTTTAAGGTTTAAACTTCCCCCCATTAAGTACAGCTCGTGTGCGTTAACTAAGTAGCAATTCTAATAGTTACATGGTATCGCTTAATAATAATTAACCCCGCAAAGAATATCTAGTACCTGATCCACAGATGCTGCACGAGCAGTTCTTGTCGGCTTGGTGAGCTGAACGCATATGGGCCTTCATTCGGTCTTGAGTGGCAAACAACTTTCCGCACACTTCACAAGGAATGTTGCGCCCTTCGACCTAAATCAATGACGTCAAACGTTGGTCAGTGAAAGCCATATCAGTAGGTGTACACAATACACTGATAGGTCAGTAACGGAACGTTACCTGAGTACGCGGGACATGGTGGTCCTCTGTCGCTTGAAATAGGATGTCCCTTGAAAAACAAGCTTACTGTCGTTTTTCAAAAAAAAGAAACAATTTAATTGAAAAGGAGGGTGTTTGACGGTGTTATTAGCACCACTGGATTCTACTTCGATAACCCGCTCTCCTCGAGCAGACGTCGTGTACTTATATTATCGTCAAAATGAGTAACGTATGTTTAGTGGAGTTGTTTATTGAAATCTTTGGATAATACTAAGGATTTTACGCACCCCCTTGTCTTACGGTTACCTATCGAATATCCCCGAATCTCAGTAAGCGAAAATGATACGGTTCTATGAATGATCTCGAAGATGAAGCTTTCGAGAGAACGCGCTTATGGGGAAATTAGACCCCCCCCTCCTATTTAACCCGCGAAAGAAAAGCATCAGCGCACTCCGCAAAAATGTCGTGAGTTATTTGAAATCGTTGTTTCCAGAGTCAATGTTTTTGTTGCTTCAAAAAAAAAGGGGTAAAAATCCAAATCGTTGAAGTATATTGAATGATTAGACGAAGGGAGAAAAGTGCGACGAATTGACCACCACCTTTACCTGGCCCGGTTTCTGTGTGTGCGTGGTAAGATGAGCCTGGAGCTCAATTGCGGATGCGAACGGAATCTTGCACGACGGGCATGGCCACGGTTTTTCTGGTGTGGCAGAACCCGCATTCTGCGTGGCTGCCACGCCGCCAACACCTGCGTAGCCGGAAACACCTAATTGGCGAATTCAAGACGGAAGAGATCAAAACAATACGGGACGTAATGTTGACTTCGTTAATGATGACCTTTAGATGAACAACACCTAATCTGGTGTGAACGCAAGCATACATAATATGCTCGTAAGAATAGCACCACGTCGATTGTACACGAATTAAACGACGAATTGTGTTTAATTGATGATCGATATTTATCGTTATTCTTCATCATCAAGTTCGAAAAAAGTGATATATCAGGTTAGCAGCTTAGGTTTTCCTTTTTTTCGTCCTCTACTTTTGGTGGTGGAAAGCCCTTTTTACAATTATAATTATAACTAACTCGCTCGAATTGTTTTAAAAAATATTAGAGATATTAAAAAAAATAAGTGACATTTTAACGGCTCACGATACTTCGGGGAAAACACGTGAGAAATGCGATACAAAAAATAAAGATACCAATAAGTATATGCATTTCGTAAACATTGAGGATAACGGTAACAGAGCAGGTTTCGACATAATAAAACATCAAATATCATGTTGCTCCAAAGACGAATCTGTGTTATTGAGATTATGTTATATTTTCCTGCCGTAAGGTAGCAGAAACGGTAGCAAGTGTTCTTTGTGTGTCTGTGTATGTATTTCGACGGCTGAGATTAATTCACTCACCTAAAGCCACGGCAAGGTTATGTTCGCTACTGCCATTGTTAGACGAGTTGTTGTTGGAATTGTTTTGGTTGGCGTAATTGAGGAGTTGAAGACCCGACACTGGCGGGGGTTGTCCGCCATGAGCGGCTGCTGCCGCCTGACCCAACGACACGAGCTGCTGTGCGGCCGCCACTTGCTGAGCGGCTTGCAGCTATTTAGCATATGGTAAGCATGTATTGAATTATATTATCACGTATAAATTCATTAATACGATCCAATGATGATGTATCGCGGAAACGTTGTGACCATTTTGGTGAAGTGATGAACAACAGCAACAACAACAGAAGAAGAAAAGCAAAAAAACATGTTAAGACTACTTAGTATCAGAACAGTGTAATAGAATTTTATTTTACCACAGAAACATGTGAAGCCGCACGACGACCTTCACATTGTACTATATCGAGAAAATATTACACAACTCGTGTGAATAAAAGAAAGATGACACATCGAGAAACGGCAGCCACTGACTACTCAGAAATAAAACGCTTTGTCCATAAAGTAACATCAGCATTTTTACGACTCACCTATCGATTCAATCTCAACTGCCCCGATCTCATCTGTCTTATGCTTAATTGTTGAGGTATTATAGATTATGATAGAAACCTCGTATGGCCGCACGGGAAGCTAACCATTGAAGCAACAAACAACAAAACGAACTAACTAACCTGATATAGGTGCTGCGGGTCCATGATTACAGACGCCTGCGAGTGCGGTGAATTGTGTGTTGTGGAGAAGTGTAAAGGTGATGGAGCAGTGCTCGGCGTGAGATGTTGATGTTGGTGATGGTGTGCGGCCTGTAGGCCGTTGATGTTGACCTGTCCGCCCGACGTTAAGGAGGAGTTGCCTTCGAGTGAAGAGGCGACTTGAACGTTGGAATTTAAGCTGTTTCCGGTTGAACTGACCGGATTGATCGGATGGATACTTAACCCGTGACTTGACGGAAAACTGAATGTCGGTAGAAGTCCACTTAAAGGCCGATTCGTGTTCTGCAGATCGCCCGTGTCCGCCTGTTGTGCGTCAAGCATTACAACAATGAAAAGTCATGGATATGTAGGTATCGATCTCTGGCTATTGCTGGAGTCAATTTCAGAATTACGATACTCGGCTTCTCTTCTCTAAACCCTTAACAAATCCGATTCTATCACAGAAGAATCGTGTCTAGAGGAAACTACAGGTCACCGCTGATAGTAGGACATGACAGACATTTTTGAATATGGGTGATTAAATAAAGAAAGTGTATTTGTTCACAGGGGGCTAGGAACTGTGAGGAGGTTGCTTCAAACTGCATTAACTGTTGAAATAATGAACCACTCGTAAGGTCTGTATTAAAGGGAGCTTACCTGCTTCAGCAACGGGAGTCTAAGTAGAGGACCGTTTACGTTAAGGAAGTTTAGAGGTTGCTTGAGAGGTGAACTCCCAGTGGACGAGACGACTATTGGGGCGCAACTATTCACAAGCTGATCACTGCCGCTTGCTTGGCTCGTCTCACGGATGACCGATGTCTAAATAGAGTCAGACAAGCAGATATGTAGACAGGCATGCATCTTTGTCTCAAATAAACAATTAAATGACTCGTATACTTCATCCATTGTGAGTGTTGGTAAACCTCTAATGATTTTGTGCAAAGTAGACGCTTTTCCAATTGTGTGAATTTGTATAGTTGGGAAGTCTCCTTAACAATTAATAGTTGATTTACTAATACATTTGTAAAAGAGGCTTCATCGAATAATTAATGCTTTTTATACAACCAAACGTTTGAATGCCAAAAAGCTCAAAGCTCGTAGCAACTAAACGATCTTAGCTACTCAGCAACTATTTTCGCAGACTTATCGTTGAGATAAAAGTGAAACTAGCGATCTCGCAATATTCGTACAGTGTTTCACCTTCTATCTATTCATTGTCGAACTATGAGTACTATAGAAATTTATGTTCTTTGTCATCATTTACCTTTCCAAATGGTGGCAGCTGAACGTGTCCGTTGGATAGGTGCTGCCCAGCCGCGGTCTGCGAAGTGGTTTGGGATAAGCCGTGCAGATGCCCGGACGGTGCTTGCGGTCCCTGCCGATCGTGGAGGTCCGAAGTGATTTCCTCGGGCTCCGAGTCATCGGCTTCGTGAGCGTTGTGCTGGCCCTGAAGGCCCTGAAGGTTGGGCAGGCCCACAAAGGGCGGCTGTTTCTGTTCCTGTCTTGGTTGGCCGGCGGAGAGGTGCGCAAGAAGCGCTCCTCCAAGTCCAGCACCACCACTGGCTGGGCCGACACAGCTAATGGGAATTGGACCAGCTTCACCGCCTGGCCTTTGGTTCTCTTTGCCGGTGAGCTGGTCACTGGGGTCGTGTCGTTGAGAATGCTGCTGCGACGATTGTGACCGATGCGCAGCAGATGAGGAATCTTTCGGAGCGTTGTTGACAGCCTCTTGCCGGATAAGCTGAAGGATACTTGGCTGCAGATGCTGCAACTGCTGCTGTAGGGAGCTGGGCAAATGGCCGAGTGGCCCGACGCCCAGGGTAGGCGCACCTTCAATGAGCAGCTCCCCTGCGCGCCCGGCGGTGTCCAGGCCTGCGCAGTCAGGATACGCAAGCAACTACGATCAGTTTCAGCGAACTAAATAATCGAAAAATCAGGGAATAGTCATGCTAGTGACTCGTAAGCAACAAATCAAATAAATATAAGAAATGTCCAGCTTACCAACCGGAACGACAATAAGTACGACTATAATTCACTCCGAGAGCAGAGTGAAACGACTTTCAAGCAAAAAATAAAGGCTAACAAAACAAACCAATATCCATTCAAATATACATCACGCTAATTTAAGTATTAATAATAATAGTCTTCAATATTATAGTCATCGACAAACAACGACGTATTTTGTTTAAATTCAATTTATAGCAGGCACACATGCTAAATACTGTATATAAATGCCTCGAATTTTAGTTAGCTTCCACGACAATATATTGTGTCGTCCGTCAACTGTTGATGCTTACATGCTAAAGAACAACCATGGCGGCCATAGGGCTATTGTTTATGAACAAAATACACATGGATCCATACTGCCAATATCGGGTGGACACATACTGAAGCAAGCGTTATAAAACCAACGTGCACATAGAAATAATTTAAAACGCAAAAAATACAGGCCGCAATTTCGTAATTGCATTCAAATTCAGCTTCTTCAAGTAAATTTTTGTTTTAACTAAAAAAGATAAAAGGGCAAACAAACAAAAACCACTATATAGTTTACTAGATACATAAAAGGTGGTCAAACAGAGTAAATTGTCATTCATGCCTTTTGCATAACATAGGCACATATGTGAGAATTATCGAATGTTGTTCCTATTTATTAACTTACAGATTCACACCTCACGGGGTTAGTGGTTAGCTGTTTGCCAATGGGAAAGCAGCACAAAGAAGAAAAGATGTTATTAGCTAACTGTTAAACTTGTACAATAGTCGTAATACAAACATTCATCACCTAACGTTGATTTTATCTATTCTATTCACTATAGCACAATTCGTAAGAATTATTTTCGGCGGATCGGAAGTCTGGATATTGGTCCTACATAAGGTTAAACGAGAACGCCATTAAACTGTTTTACCAGCGACATAGTAACGGCCGTGAGTAGTAACAAAAAATGCAAGATTCCATGGCAGCATATTGCACTGAAGGGTCGTTCCTTTTTTTCGAATAAACTAATGTCGAGGCTTCACGGTAAACGGTTAATTGAGAACCAATCGATGTGTTTTCTCTTGAACTTTGTGTGTAGTAAAAGGGCTGGGATGGTGTTAAAGATGATCATTTTAAATCGTTCGAGAGTGTTCAACGTCACAGTCATTCTAAATTTGAACATTTCTTAAATTAAATAATGTCTGGTCTAAAGGGATGTTATGCCGCGGCGAAGAGCATTTACGAAGTAGCAAACTGTAGTCCTGATATTCTATATACAAAATAAAAATAGATAAAAATAACGACATTTGTTTCTGCGGTGTAGGTCGACTACAGTATGAGATTAATTTAGTAGATAGAGTCCCACTTCGTGACATATAAGAGAACTTACGCATTGTAAAAATTGCAGTTCCTTTAATAAACTAATAAAGCTTTACCTTTTACCCCCTACATGGAAAGGATTCAAGTATACTTAGGGTTGTCCGGCACAGTTTTATCTGCACAAACTAGACCGACCCCTAAATGTTTGGTGCAGACATCGTAAGAGTTATCTTTTCAAGTACGATTGTTATCCAGGTACATGTATATATCATTTCCATGTGTTCAAGTGTGAGGGTGCGTAGAAATAATTTCGACACAATATAATATATACGAGTAGATAGATAGCATTTGATAGAAAAAAAAAACAGATTTTCTTCACTGAAGAAGATATGATATTCAAGCGTCGATGTTTACAAATAGATGTATCCAGCCAACAAGCGAATTTCTTGTTGTGCTTTTGGCAGCTCTCTAAAATGATTAGCTGCTGTGACCACTGTTTCACTGGACGGGGCTGCATCATTTCCTAGCTAATCGAGCCAGTCGATGGCCTATGGTGCACAAAACGTTGAACATTTTGCAGGCTACGTATGAAATCAGTATATACTAACTGAACTCCTGCCGCCGTTTGATACGGCCATAAACAACCGCTTCATAGTGTACGCTCAATACCACCGCCTACATACTATAAGAACTACTATCTAATACCATATGCACATATATATATATATGTAGCCAGTATACCGCAGCGAGATTTCGAGTATCCAGCTCAAGCGACTGCTGCTAAGGAAGCGGCGATATCAAGACTCCGAAACATGGTGAACCAAACGTTTTGTGCAGCGAGTGCTGAGACTGCAAAGCTGCTGAGCGTTGCCTGGGCAAGGAACAACGGCTCCACCCGACGCCACCCTTCAAGGCAACCATTACGCTAGGCTCCGCAAGCAGGCAGACAGGCAACAAGGATGGCGGTCCGCCATGGCTGCTGTCAGATTGCTGTGATGATGTTCATCGCAACTGTCATCGAGCCGTGCGTCGTTCGGTTTGCAAACATCTTGCAAGCGTACGTAAGCATCTGCCGGTCAGCATCGAGCCCGCGTGGCTATGCAGGGGCGGCGAATTCGGGATGCCAGCCCGTTCCCTTGATGTGAACCCGGGGGCGACCCCCGGAGCCGACCCCGGCTGGGTCACACCCCACACAGAGTCCCCACAAAACCCCGACCCGTTGTCGTCTCAGCTGCCCGGTTGTGGCCGATCGTCAGCTGACTGGGTCAACCGACATCGAATGAGGCCGCGAAACGTCGATAACGGTCAAAACACACACGACAACGACGCCAAGTAACGCGACGGCAGAACACTCGTAGAGAACTATCTATGGCCATAGCCGAACAACCGGCTGTACACTGCTCATAGCATAGCACTCAGGGGAGCTAGGCCTAGGGGGGCACCCCTTCGAGGGGAAGCCCCTATTCGCGCCGGTAGCCGTCCAAACAACAAGCGACGCGTCGCGCGCGTCGCGTATTCACTAACGACACTCACCTGGAAAGCCCGACGGCGCCAAAACGAAGGCGGACGTACTCACGAGCTGATCTTCCGTGGAGCCCATCGTAGCCCTACTCACTCGACCCCCACACTCCGAGTCCACAGCTCCCCCAGCCAAGCCCGCACCCCCGGACAGCTCACTATGGCGGGAAACTCGCGAATGATGGCGGGTTGTGCGCGTCATCTAGCCAGCTACGCGGGCTTTTTTTGAATCGCGATTTGGCGCCAAACTTTCGATCTCGCTGATGGCTTATGATCATGTAGAGGCAAAATCACTACAAGAAAAGACAGAATTTTTGAATAGAATCTACTCTGCGAACAACAAATCTCAGATAGAGTATAACACATATTGCAGAATTTGCGTACACGTAGCACAGAATGAAGAAAACGGATTCACAAACGTGAAAGTGGGCGACTTAAATTTGGGGGATGGTGGCGGGTTATGCCATCGGTGGCTGGGTTGAGGGGGAGCGAAGGGGACGCCAATTATAAGGAGGCCGAGAGAGGGGGGTGCTGGGTGCCCCGCCAACCTTAGCTGGCCTTCCCAGCCAGCCAGGCAACCAGGCAGGCAGACAGCTAGCCAGGCAGCTATCCCAGCCCAGTCCAGGGACAACCAGGAACCAGGGACGCCGGGCTTGGGATGACTAACCCCCGGGAGAGAGGGAGGGGAAACTCCCTATGGACGCCGCTGTGGCCGCCGTTGCCGCTGTAACAGCCGCAGCGTTAGCAGGAAACGCCAGTCGTGGCGAGCTAAAGCCGCAGCAGAAGCATCAGTGGTAGCAGCAGCAGCAGCAATGGTGGCTAGGGCTCGGCAGCGGCGGCAGCGACGGCGGCGGTAGTGGAAACCTTCATACCGACCACCACCCCGCTGGCTCCCGCGCCGTATTGGGGATCGTCCCCGGAATTACCCTGGATGGGGTTCCTAGGACAAAGCCCCCGACGTCTGTAGGGGCTTGGGGTTTCGTATTCCCAAGCGAACCACGATATAGAGCTCAGGGGCATACCACAGCGTTCCGCTACCTTTTTTTTCGCTATTCAAACATATTATACTAATAATTGCATCGAGTTATTCCTCGGACACTTCAACGCGCGAGTGTACGAATTATTGCTAGTTTTGCCTCAAGTGCGTGGACATGGGCATATATAAATTTAATTTAAAGGGTGCAAATATACGTTGCAAAATACAAATAGATACCGTGCACATTGACAAACATCTTCAAAGTTACCTACATTTATAGTAATGAATGATATTGCACACAGGTAGAGTTTGTTATTGACAGATTCGTGCCTTTATTTTATTATTGTGTGTATAGAGTCAAAATTTTAAAAAAGAGGTATAAGTATTCATTGAATTCTGATAGAACCATAAGGTATATATATTTATATATATATGCACATATGCGTCTAAACACAACGTTGAATGCAACAGTAGATAACCTATAGATAGTACGAACATGGTGAAAGATAAATAAACAATTTATGACAATGCACCATGGTGCCTTGTAACAGAATATACCACATTTACATTTTGTTTAATTAATTGATAATTTGACATCGATCGTACAAGTCTCTCTATGTTCAGTATCGAACACTGCTATACCTGCGCGGTTCTATCGTGATGCAGACTCGTCGATTAAGTTATCCAGTTCATTTGTCACTACTCACTGTACCTCAGTACGAGTGTGAAAATGTATAAAATGAAAATGTCGACAGTCGCTTACAATCGGCATCATGCAAAGTGCATCCATTACAGTATCTAAATAATGCTTGATTATTGTTTACATATGTGTCGGAGTTTCTCAGTTTTTTCTCTCTCCGTTTGGATTAGTTATGCCGAGGAAACATGGAAACATATTATATAACATAAAGACAACTTTCTCACTGATGATAATAATTATAATATAATGCGGATGAAGCAACGAACCGTGTCGATATGAAGCATTACATCAATATTGTTGTGTGCTTGCCTCTGACGTTGCTTCCAATTAACTAATTATATTATGCATTTGCTTGCGTTTGGAGATGTTGCATCCGTCAGTAAAACAATTGCATTCTAATACAATAATTTCAAGTGACATGGTCGTCTTAGGTGCTGAGACGAGTTGTGATTCAGATGCCGACGAAGATGGAAAGAGGAAGTGGTATGATTCTAGTGTTTCTATTGAACTTCATAGCACGATTGTTATAACTGCTGTGTATTGCACTCTTTCAATTTTATATACATATATTTCTTAAAGACCTAAGCAACTTAGTAATTGACCTGTTTGTCCTATCCGACTCTAACATTTTTTATCGTAGCAAAGAAACAACAACAATTTCGGATTAATACATCGTCCCGACCAACCAGCACATACCTCTGCCCTGACGAGGCAATACGTCGTGACCACGACGATAAATACTGCTTCTCTCTAAACGAGAGCATGATATCATTGAGGTAATGATTTTGTGCAAGAAGCGGGATCAAATGGTTGAGCCAGTGGTAGGTGTACGAATTCAACCTAGGTCGGATAATCTGAACTCTCTCCTGTATCGATCGATTTCTGTTCTTCTTTGTACAATGTTCCGTATACTCACTTGTTGCCTACTCTGATTAGTTTGTTGCCAGGCATAAAACGGACGTTGGCGACATCTGTCCGAGCAAGTAGCTTCTACGTAGACTCTATGTTCGCTCTGAGCGATTGCTGTTTGTGTGAGGGAATCATAGCACACATTTAGCGCATGGTATTTATTACCCAAATGAAAAGCTAGAACAGTGAGATCACCATGAGTCCACGATTGATTTTTGCATAAATCTCATAAAAATAACCAATATCCTTCAAGCTGTTTTCGAGATTTTCGGCAATAAGTAGCATTGAATTAAGTAAGTAGACTCATTTTATAGTTCGGACTGGGTTGTAGGTGGCGGCAAATTTAATATGTCGCCATTGGTGCAATGAGCTCCACGGCGCGAAGCCCACGCGGCTGACTAATACGCACTAGAAGACAATTCAAAAGCATTGATCGATTTAAGTTGAGACTTATTATTACTCACTTAGTGGCACGAATTACATCTTGGACGGAGTAATTGAATTAATGCTAAACGGGAATTAGAAGTCGGTACTAAAAATTTTGCTCAAAATACTGGAGATGCCGGGGATTGAACCCGGGGCCTTTCACATGCAAAGCGAACGCTCTACCACTGAGCTACATCCCCTGACGACTGAGTCTCGTAGCCAATCATGGGCGAACCACGTTCACAAAACTAATCAGAGTAGGCAACAAGTGAGTATACGGAACATTGTACAAAGAAGAACAGAAATCGATCGATACAGGAGAGAGTTCAGATTATCCGACCTAGGTTGAATTCGTACACCTACCACTGGCTCAACCATTTGATCCCGCTTCTTGCACAAAATCATTACCTCAATGATATCATGCTCTCGTTTGCGCGTTTGCTCTCGCTCACGTTCACAAAAACGCGTTTGAATTAGGATATTTCTCTCTCTCGATTCGACCACCAATATTACAAAAATATGATTGGACACATGGCAATTAACTTCGACTCCAGAAACGACTACCTGTCAATGAAGCCCACAATATCTGCTCATCATCAAAAATGATAGCCGAAGGGATGGTTGTGTAACAGCTACAGAAAAATCGCTATGTAAGAACCTCTCGTAACCCGCGATAGTTCGCGGCATCGTAGGTATCTGACCTATCGAACATCATATCGCATGCTGTAGGATGCAGCCGTAGTGATTTCATGTATATTACACTTCGAAGGGCTTCATGATATTTGCTTGAAACGTTTCATCAGGAGGCAACGATGGTTGATTTAACTATTTTTTTTGATACAATACAACTGTTGATAAACACAATTTTATTAATAAATCCTACAAGTGAGGGCAAGCAGAGTATGTCGTTCACGATCATTTTATTTGCGTCTCGCTGCAGTGGCTAACGTTGTTGGGGACTGATGCTGACAATAATGAGTTGCGTGGACCGCTCCCAATAAGCAGCCAACGGATTTCAGTGGAGAGGGCAGCGGCGACCACTCAGCTTTCACAACAACAACAAACGCCAGAACCACCACAAGGACACCGGTTAGTAACCGCGTTAGCAGCAGCCGCAGCAATAACAACCACAACAACAACAACAGAAAATAGCTCGCTTTACCACAGGAATATGCAGTGGTGGCGGAAATCCCACAAGAAATTGTCATCAAATCAATTTAGATGAAAGCGCGAATGAAACAAAAGAATAAATCACTGTATTGACCCCTGTGTTGGCTGTTCATCACAGCTGAATATATTCACCCAAAGATAAATATGAGCGGCGACAGCAGCTGCTGTTGTTGGTCCTCGTTGCGCGGCGCCGACGGCCGTCGATGAGGCCCCTAACTGACGACAACTATTGACTTCTTACTCCATGCTGATCTTTGCTCTCTCTCTCTCTCGCTCGCTCGCTCGGTAGTGTCTATCTTTCTGGCCCTCCAGTGTATCTATGTGGTATGGACGCGTTTCTATGCGATGGTCTCCTGTCACAAGAGGGTTTTCGGGCTGACTCTCAGTGAACATTTAACGTTCACAGTACTGCTACTTTTAGCATTGCTTCTGTCATTGTAAGGTGCGATGTTACTGTTCGCGGTACTCTCGAATGCTCGGAGCCTGTGTTTCCCGAAAGCATGAGAGAACGCGTAGGACGCTGTCTGTGAAAATTTCTCCTTAGTTGAGTGAGACTTGGTCTGTGTCAACGAGCTGTCCAGCTGTGCGTCCCTCCCTCCGTATCTCTCTTTCTTGGATTGTGATACCATGTTATTCCGCTTGGCATTTACTGCTCAACAGGGTGACTACTGGAAATAAAAATGGTGGTTACTGGTTATTGAGGGGAAAGCCGGTTCGATATTTTTACAGTGTGTTATAATCAAAGTGGTGAGGGAAGTGCGCGCCGGAAACAGGTATCACAAGCCGCAAAGAAACGTCAGGTGAGTTCTTCAAATGGAATTGTACAGATATAAGGGTGCGTTTTGCAAAAACTAGTATGAAAACCACAGTTTTCTCTCTCGACTCTGCAAACGGTGTTTAAAGCCGATTTCGAACCGTTGATAATAACAATAATGCCATTTTTTAGTGGGTCAATTTTTTCGAATGTTACGTGTTTTCTACGTATTTACAAAATACAAAGAACAATCAATAAGGCTTCTCAACCGTGAGAACCATAAGCTATGATAGTTTGTTCATTTAAAAAGCAGACCCTCAGGCAGATCACAACGGACAGGGAGGGTTCGGCAACTGGTTTATGTGTTTGGCTTTTATAATCGCCGCCTTGGAACACGGCTAAGCTCATTACTATTACTTATTCGTGAGATATACATTATGAAGAGCGATAGCTGATTTTAGCTTTTAACTGTTTCAACGACGGGATCGTTTTAATTTTTAGGAGTCAATTAATTGTATTGGGTACATTCATTTTGTTCAATTACCCGTTGCCGAATGGTCTGATTTTGAGGTTTTTTTATTGGGGGCGTATAACTGCGGGAATAAATTCGCTGGAACAATGTCTCATGCATTATATTCTTACCCCTTCTCCCCATCGTATGTTGGTCAACCGTTTAATAGCATGCATGTTTATTAAAGATCTTTTCATTTCATAGAAATGCTGTTTTACTCGAAATATCAATGGCAGTTTGACTTACAAACAACATGTAAATAATGCGGATATTTTCCCAAAACGGGATAGAAATCGAAAAAACTCGGATTATTCCCAAAAACATTCGGAGATATTGTTAAATTGGGAGAAAATACTATAAACCTCTAGTTGAGAAGCAAGGGTGGGAAAGCAAACGTGTATTAATGTAATTGGACAAGATTGTCCAATAGACATTTAAGAAGCTCTGTCTGATAAGGAACCATATATCTATATACTATTCGTGCGTTTCGCCGCAACGTTCGTTTGTGCCTTTGGACGATTCAAATCTGTCTGGTAAATATTGGATCCCTTCGATCTATTCTCACTAAATGGAATATTTGGTTTTATTTTGGATTAAACCGTGAAACACCACCCGGTCCATCCAGAAGAGGTATGCTGGGAGAATCTGAATATCCTATCTTCTCTAACCCCAGTCGATGTGTGTATTTACGCGCTAAATGCCACTTTCATATATATTATAATAATAGTAATAATAACTAAATCGTTTACAGGTACCGTAGACATCAAAGGCATCATAATGGCATCTCCAACCCATCCCTATGGAGTGAGGTTCGTTCCCGAAACGGCAAAGTCTTCTCGAATGGACTTGAGCCTTTCGTTGGCATACTTATCCTCCTTTGACGGCATTTATACCATTATTCAACTAGTAAGTCTAGATAAGTTTCCAGAATTCATAAACAAATCGTATGAGTCATTTTGAAAACAGTGTATAATAGGGCATTTTTCTATTTGTCTTTGTTAAATAATTATAGCAGTTATCAATGTGGATAGAAGTTCAGTGTCAGATTAAAAATCTATTTGGTAACATAAGTCACCTTTCACGTCCCATTGTCCCGAACCGTGTGCCTAACTAAAGTCACAAGCCTACAAGTGTAGTTGAATATAATTAATAAAGATAAAAACAGATTAACAATGAAAAAAGAAAACGAAATTTATAAGTAAGAAATATACGTATTTCAAATTTTTAATTCAAGAAATTAAAAATCACTGATAACGAGTACAACCCATTATTCGCAAGTTCTCTTGTCTGACTTTATCTTATCTTCCGTTATCTTCAATTATTTCATTTCTGTTTCGTGCATATTTTCTTGTTAACTTGCACGATATTTTGTAGAATGTGTCCAATCTTTCTCGGTTTTTTCGGTATTGAAATTCCAAATACAGTTACAAGTTATGAAGTCCTCCGGAACCAAAATCCACTTGTGCAAGTTCATACATAATATTACAACATATTTTGGTTTATTAATGTAACTTTATTTATATTTACAATGAATTCTCCTTTAACACAAACATACTTGCTTTCACACATCCAAATCTTATCATTTAAGAATACTTCTAGAAATATAATTCTAGTGTTTATGGTAGTATTGTTCCTCGATATATCTGTGCGTAGGCATTATACTCGTATATGTTGTTATTGAATGATTCGAATGAATATTTATATATTCGGATGTATTGTATACAGAACTATCGTCATGTCGACTGATTTTGTCCATTTCTTTATGTGTTCCTTGTTTCTTTCTCGATCTACAGGTGTGCTCAATGTGTACGTTCGTAACAGCTGTTAGCACGCGGACACACACTTATGACCTGACTGCACTGACCGTCTATGTGGCTCCGAAGCCAACTCCCATATTTGTGGTTGCCTCAACGTTCTGCCTTTTTTACATCGATTTGCTCATTATTGCAGCAGCCGTACTGTCCAACTTTGATGTCGATACCCTTCAGCTGTCGCTGTTTGTAAGTTGAGTTCTACAAATGTTAGGCAGGCCGCCTTGAGTGTTGAAAGATTAATGGGCCTCTAAACAGCATCTGTCAAGACTAACCATATAGTGATACACAGGGTGTTTCAAAACTAGATGTGAAACTTGGAGGGTGATATAGCCCACAAAAAGAAAAAAATGTTGTCCAATTATATTATGGGGCCTTGCTATATCGTTCTATTCGACGGAAAAGAGGATACGTATGGTAAAGGAAACACGGCTCTTTCGACTAAAACAAACATTAGTAAGAAGTCGAGACAGACTTCATCGCATTGTTGATGTCTTGGTTTAAAATATAATTAGTTTGGAACTTTTCATTGCGGCCCAAACTCGACCACTATCTGCGAAAATCTAAGACCTTTCGCTATCATTCGATATAGCACAAACGCCTATTGGACGAGCAAAATATTGGAACACGTTTCAGTTTTAGAAGATTATATTTTTGCCTTGTTTTCGATTGGATTCTAGCAATATACTTATTGCTAGAATTCAAGCTGTAGACAATCATTAAGCTGCCTGCTGGGTAACATCGCGGCAAGTGCCTTGAATAGGAGTTTATAAACTGTGACACACGTTAACACCGATGAAAAATAGTTCGCTTATGTCTACGTAGATATTACCCCGAAGCTATTCGCAGTACGTGGAAGCATCCACTGTGGAAGTGATTCTCTTAGAATCACACAGACAGATATATATATATATATATATACATACCAGATCATCAGAGGAGTTAACGGCAGTTTTGTAGATCCGACTCTTTATGTGAGCATGTTTTCCTTCTCATTCGACGAAATCTAAGCTTAGTTGAGGACGTCGCGGCGAGTTTTACAGCGAGAGTAGTTCGGGGAATGGCGGATATCTTCGAAAACTATATATTTTATTTTTCAATTTTAAAAATAATAAATGATACAATCAACGTAGTTCAGACTTGAGCCTTAATTAATATTTAAGCAGCTGACATGGAATTGATATAAAGATATGTTATCTCGTCATATGGTATAGCGAATGAATTTTGCGTTTATATATATATATATATATATATATATATATATATGAACAGTTTATTATTTACACGAAGGTTTGATTGTGTTTTTTTCAGTACATTATGGTGACAACATCTGGGGCCATCTTCAATCTTTCCAGCTCTGTGGCCTTCTTCGTTGGAGCTGAAAACAGTATAGACTATGCACTCGGTGTAAGTTCTGACAAAAGATTGAGTACATTTCAAATTGCATTACAAATATAGGCTGTTTGTTTTGAATTTGACTGTACATTGAAAATTGAGGCCGGGTTGTGTTTATTCAATGGCTACAGTAGTATGCCCCATGATAAGTCGAGAAACGGTGTTACTCAATAGTATGTGGTCTTCGTTTACAGTGGTGCTCATTTAGTATTTTTTGTGGTCCGCCTTTAACCGGATAATTTCAGGTGGCCCTTTCTATACCTGCAATGAGTTTCTTCACTATAGAGCACTATTTCAATCCAAACTACTTCTGTAGCGTTTTCGAGTACAGGAAAACTGCCGGTCGATGGTCAGTTTCTGTCAATTGGGTTCAGATCTGAGCTCTTGGCTGGCCAGCCGAGCAGTGGGATCTTTAGCAGGTGCATTAACCGTAATTTTAATGCCGATTTATTTTTATTTATTTATGCCTTGTTGCATAATTTGGCCAAAAAAACTACTTTCCCGTCGCATAAACAGTAGTCAATTGTCACGGGGAATGCTCTGAAATATCACCGAGTGGATGATTCCCTCAACACAATGAAGCGAAATGAAAAGGAGAAGTTTGGAAGAACCCTGGAAACAATCCGAAAGCATCACCGACTTCCGAAGGCCTGAGAGACCCCCACTGGAAGGCCACCATTTATATATTGGCATCGCCTCATTCCCTGTAGCTCGAACTTCGATTCGTTTGACGCAATCATTCTCCGTCAGAACGCGGGAGGCTTGTTTTTATATAACTGAGCAAACTTTAGCCTTGTAGCACGTTTTTCTGATATACTGCTGTCTCTCACTGTTGTACGGCTTTTTATTAAAGAGGTACAGTTGCCCTACTCACGTGCATATATATGATGTATGAACGTGGTGATGGACGGGGTCGACCATAATACAGAGCCATGTCGTCCATATCGTGGTCGTCACCGTCCAGCTTCGTTGAATTCATTTCCTCCTTCTTAGTCTTAGATCCACAATATCCAAGCAGTGGTGCATTCGTGTACGTCTTGCAAACGGAGGAGACACGTAGGTGCACGGTCTCGATCCTCACCGTTGCATATTTGCATTTCAAGGGGTCCGTCTTATGAAGCAATGCCGAAAGCGGTTGTACCGTGGACTGAGTTAAATGTTGGCTGTGGGTAGTCAGCCCGAAAAATTTATCTTTATATCCAAGCGGTGTTGTGCTATGGATGTCGAGTTATTCGCCTATTTCTTGAAACGTGGAACCTGTTTCACGAAGCTTTATTGCTCTGAAGCGAATTTCCAGAGGGATCTCAGTTGTCTTGTTTACCTTGGCTATGCCTCGATATTGTTCCTTTACAAATGACATACGTATAGTCTGGGACGAATATTTTTTCGGTATCAATTTTTTTTCGGTATCAATCTTCAATGTTTAGTCGGATTCGCCGATGATTACTCTTTCATTTAGTGCATCGAAAACTATTATTCAAAAACATTTCAGAACTTTAAACGTCATTAATTCAAGAACAGATCTAAGACCAAATACCTTTGAGCGCTACTGCAGCTGGGTTTGACCTAACGTTATTTAGATATCGTAATAAATTTCTGTGAATCGTATGAAAGTATACTAAAATCAATCTATGAGAATAATCGAATAATGACTAATTCAGATGAGTTGTGCAACTATTAATCATTAGGAGCACGGGCATTTTACAAAGCTTTCTCCCACTAAGGCATTGTCCTCTATTTTCGCATAATCAAATACTATAAAAAAAATAAGTCTAACTAATCCATTTAGAAAGATGGGCTCAACAGTTAAATCATTTTGGGGCGAGCAAGTATATAATAAGACTTGTCTCAAAAAAATCAGTTTAGAATCGATGCTAACAACTATGATACGGTGTGAATAATCTTGTAAACAGTGAACGGGTACATAACTTATATTGTGAACAATGATATTAAATAGTGGTGCAAAGTTGTCTTGTTCACTGCAACACTTCTTCATTACTATTATTTTGCCGAGAACTCAAGGGTTGTAAAAATTGTTGTTTGGTTAAGTGAAGCAAATTCGTTAGCACCGCAGTCTCTTGCGTAAACAGCATTAACCTCGTAGTGTACCATAATTAACTCATCATACTGTTCACAACACCGAGCGCAAAGACGGTATCTAATGATTTTGGTGTTCCGGCTCCTTTTCAGGGTCTCTGCTCTGTCTGCGCCCTGGTGTTTAGTATTCGTTCGATACTTATCCTCATTAAGACCTGTCGAAATAGATAGGCTGATCTTTTTCGTATGCTATTATTTTACATATTTTAAAAACGTCAATTGTACAGCTTTATACAATAGAAACAAAACATTGTCACACAACACGGTGGGTAGCTCATACCCGACAGAAGGTTTAGGTGATCCTTCGGTTTTTTGACTGCTGGCGGCTTTAGCTAACGCGGGATCTTATCGGTTAAAGTGGAGGGATTTGAATTTATTGATCGTTGAATATGTGTAGAGGATAACAACGAAGACGGTTTAAACTCCTCTCGCTGCCAATAAGAAAATGGGTTTGGGGTACTCTTATTATGATTATTATTATAGCGATTTATTTTTTATATATTTTTATCGTTGAGTAAACAAGCATTTCCGAATGGCCCTATAAATACACATATACTACTCGCGGGCAATATATCGAATCACTCGTATCAGTCCAATGCCATTATGGCGCGCAGGTTTATGAAATGTATATATCTGTTGTTGTATACCCTCTGTATATATATATATATATATAGAACCGATGCACCCTGATATACGCACATTCCTGAAGTTTGATTTTGCCACTGTAATTCATAATATATATATATATATATATATATATATATATATATATATATATATATAGACAAGCTTTACTATCAATCGTTGTCAGTTGTCGGTGTTAGTATTGTCGTGGTGCCACGTAGGTTATCGAACCTAAAAAATCTTTGCGTCGACATTCGTGCGTCTCATAACAGATCTATGTTATCAGCTTCACTCATTGTTGCTGCACCAATGAAGTGTGGAACAGACGGACAGGATGCTTTATTCATTAATTTATTCATTCATAGCCGGTGGCCGTCTTGATTAAGGTGCTCGAGTGCTTCAATGGCTTTAAATAGTTCTTTAGAGAGAAATGATTGTGTGTATAATAATTGACTGTGATTTCAAGAGTAAATATTAATATTAAAAATTGCTACAACTATTACATAGCCCTTATTTGCGTGGGCTAGATTAAATTCCCGGCAGAAGCCGGCTATTTCTCTGTTATGTGTTCAAACCAGCAGCCGATTTCGTTCAAGCTGCGTCTTCGTCGTAGGTACGCTGGGCTCGTCAGAGCACACCTCTAATGTTTGTAATCTATATGAACTTCTTGTATTATATATATATTATATACATATTAACACGTTTCAACGTTTATTAAAAAAAATACTTACATAGAGGCATGCTTTTATCTCATATGATTGTGTGTCCTAAAATATACAATAATTAGAGAAGCAGTTGGGGACAGGTTGTGACTCTCATGGTCATTCCCGAGGGAGGCGATCACACTTCCTCTCTGTCTCTACGGGAAAGGCGCGCAGAAGAAGAAAGTATCCTGCGCGCTTGTCCCCGGTGGTACGAAGGTCAGGCTTTGTGGCAGACTCGTTCTAGGAAATTGGCAGTAGTCGCCCATATATATATAAGACATATATTTCTGAGACGTTATTGGCAATTAGATAATGCTTGACTATTTTAGAGGAAAAATACTGAATGATATCTTCTTTGGCATCATTCCTATTGAAAGACGCACGGCCCGACGAAAGACGGACTTGGTAACTCCATTTACTATTAAAGAGTCTTGCCGTCATTCCTTTGCTTACCGCCTCCCAGTCATCTGGGGTTCGCTCCCTTCCGAGATCCGATCTCTCACCTCAGCAAAAAAGTTCGTCTACGAAGTGAAGAAAGCTGATAAAAATTGAACTATTTTTGTATAAAAAAATGTAGATTCTCTGTGTGCAATTAAATATATTGTATAATGTTCTGTGGTGATTCACCTCTAATAATATGGGTGTCTGCATAGGATAGCCTCATTAGAATACTTCAACTTTTAGTACGGCTTTTATGGTCATGTTTATTATGATGTGTTACATACACTTTTATCTTTTTTTCTTATCCAAGAACTTAAGCCTTGTGAAATTGACAATATACCATGATTTGAATAAAATCTCTATGTCAAAGACATAATAATTTGTATACTACTATCTTTGTTTAAGCACTCATATTGAGTACATACGTGTCCTGGTTGTGCTTGAACCTCCGGCTCCCTTCTTCCAGCCAGAGACTTGGCCGTTTATAGCACATGCACATAAGGGTAGAGTGTTTGAAATTTATTCAGAATTAGATGATTAAAGTACTTACAGCATGTACATAGAATATCGATGATTGACCCGCAGTATGAAAACATGTCCTCATATTATTTCTAGACTTGACATGCAGTAGAACTCGCCATATAAGCCTATTTAGAATTGAGGTCTTACTATCCCGGCTTGGACAAGTTCATTGAAGTGTACCTTTCATCTTGAATCGCTTTCGATTAAATTATCAAATGCCCGACGGACCGCCCTTTGAAAAATTGAATAAAACATATTATTACAATATTTGTACGATTTCTCAAGTGTACCGTTGTCGTTCTGTTTCTAATATATAGTCCATTATTATTTGTTCCTCAAACTAACATGCGATTATGTGCAATCAATTTTCGCTCATACATTGCTAATAATTTTTGTGAAATACCAATAATCCAAAAACGTATAATGAAGAATATCATGAACATTTGTGAACACATAACCCTCCTCTCTTTATTCGTATTGTTGTAGCAAAGAAATAAACGTCGTCAAAAAATGCAGTTCCGTTAATAAGCCATATTTTTGTATTTGTATTGTTCTACGCCTTTCATTCTATTACGTGATTTTCACGTCAATCAAGGTGAATTAATAAAATGTATAATTTAAAAGGTTGTCACTCATAATAATAATAATAATAATAATAGCAAAGGAAAACACTGGCTTGATGCACTTAGAAGTCCTCAGCGGGCCATAGCCAGTTGTCTTTCCGCTCGCGCATCCGTCAAGCATGTCAGGCGTCTGATTGTGTGTGTATCATATCCGATATTTTAAGATAATACTCATCGAGATCCGACTATTTTGGAAAAAAGCGTCCATTTTTCGATGCATTTCGCTTTTTATTTCTTAAATGGCAAATCGTATCGCAAACTCACAAAAATATATGTGATGCCTCCGGAGAGAGGTAAAGATTCGGGGGAAGGTATGTCTGTGTATATGTTGAAAGTGATTCGCGAAATTTTGTTGCGGAGATTTTGATTTCCAAGATGATCCTCGCGGGATTGGAAAGGAGTCGTCTATCATGACCTGCTGCCACCCAACGAAACGATTGATTAGATCCAGTGCAGCTCCGAATTGACCAAAACAATCGATTACCCGAATTGCCGAGTGGAAGGGTCGCTGTGCTCCACCAGGACAATACCGAACCACATCTCTTCTTGATGGGACCTGACTGGGATATTTTTGGTGCACCCACCGTATGGGTTCATCGGACCTTGCGCCTTAAGATTGTCACTTGTCCCGTGTACCACAGAAGAGTTCGAATAATCAAACCTCTTCCCTGTATATACTCAAAAATACCTGAATGATTTCGTTGGACTTCTATGAAGGTGGTATTAGGAAGCTAGTGAAACTAGAAGATCAATAAAATAAGTCAGTGTCATCAACGTAGTGGAACGGGAGATTCGTCGAACATAACGTGTTCATCAAGTAGTGAATAGGCTCAACCTCCTCGTTCGTTTTTTCAGCAGAATTCTTCAGTTTGAGTCTTCGATATGGCAACTGTACAACCAGCAATTTGAAAAATTCTATCATCTTGAATATATGACCCTATATTTGGAGGCGATTATTATTTTTAGCGAGTTCCCACCTTGAAAGCCTTCCTCTTCTATATATTCATAACTTAGCCCGGTACAACTTGCTTTGGACGTGTGAAATTAACCTTAGAAAAAAGTATACAGGTAAGGTGTAGGTACGAAATTTCAAATTGATTTGCAAATATTTCTTAGAGATGTGGCAATTTGTTTGTGTCCAATCTACCGCTTGGTCATAGTATGTTTTGGCACAACATTCGTGTCGGCCGATATGGAATTGTACTCTTAATATAAACTTCTAGCTCCGTTGTGGTTCTCAGATTAGCCTGAGTTTGGCTGCGCGCAGAACTATTGTGCTAAAATTTTGAGTCAAAAACACTAATTGGAACTAGAAAAATTACTCAAAAACACGTTGGAAGACAACACGTTTTCCACGCGGATAAATCTGCTCTGTATTTTTATTAATTACTTATCTCACGAGGCGCCCTTGAACCGCAACAACCACACGAGCGAGCCTCCTTTACCTTAGAACATTGGCACAGGACCTGTAATTTTTCAAAATAAGCATATGAATTCAGTGATTCTCGATATGTACCCAACTGATGTTTCTAATGCTCTTGCTCATCTCAATTCAGTGGACCTATTTAGGGACACTTCGGACACCCGCAGTTCGCGAGCGATTTCCCAGTGTCCTCCGCCAACGAAAATCATGAAGCTCACAATGTGGCAAGTGTGCATATCGATAAAAACGTTCAGGCCACCACTACCACCACCACCCCCGCCGCCGCCGTTGCCACTCGCTCTATTGAAATCTCGATCAAATTACGAATAGCATTCGTTCATTCGTTCGTCATAAATTCATTCGTATCGATTCAATTTGGGCGCACTTACAGTCGCAGTAGTCACAACCCATCACATCTCGCCAGTGGCTGCAACCCGATGCTGCGCATAGAATTGGATCTGTCGCGGGCATGCAACCATGAGCAACCATAGGAGGAGGAGGCATCGGTGGAAACGCACCGAACGGTGGAAGGAACTGCCCCACACAGGGTGTTGTTATCGAGCACAACAGCAACAATGACAGCATTGACGCTGCCGATATTATAACGGCTCGCCAGCATGTCACTAACATTGTTATAGCTGCAAACGAACATAGAACATGAAATCAAATATGAGTGAGATATATTAGAAAATTAATAGATCAAGTGAAATTCAATAATTCGAATCAAATCCATCATATCAAATCATTCAAATTAAATCCATTAACTTGATATAACCAAAATTATGTGGATTCTTAAACACTGTGCTGAGTGTGAAGGTTGCCAACGAAGGTTGCCGTACAACGAACTTAATGAATTTGAATTTGGGCTGTTAGCTGACCCAAAGCCAAGATTAAAATCTAGGGATTCCAGATTTAAAGAGTTCAAAATTTTTTTTCCTGACCGGCATGACAGACTTTATTTAGGAAATTAGGTAATTAGTGTGAATCACATCTGTGATTTTGAAATCGTTGACATGTACGTGTGAGGTGTTTCGTCTAACCCATCATCATTTTTATATATCTATCACACCTGTCATGTAGAAAGTTACAGTAATACAAATAATCTCTAGAAAGAATTCCGAATTATTGTATGTTTGAATAAACTTTTCTGTCCAAAAAAAAATAATACAAATAGTACAAAATAATTGTATGAAAAAAATATAATTATGAATAGCCCTCACTGAGGTATTAAGAAAGGCCACCTTAACGAAGCTCTTTTAGCTCTCCTTTCTATCGTAAGCCGAGATGGCCACCAAGAGCACTGGCACGCATTTGGAAGCGTGGTATTTTCTCCAGAATTTTCCACATCGGAAACACACACTTAAGCCTGCCTTATCCTCTGTGTGTTGAAGTGTGTGTGTTTGGAAGAGGCAGGCTTATGGTTGTTGTCGCAGAAACAGATCTTGTAGTGAAACCCGCGCTAAGCGTATCTTGTCACAACATGATTGTTGGTACGCTTAACTCTCCCTTACATGCGTCTCAGTTAATTACTCTGGTATTTAAGAAACCAGCGTCGATAATTTGTTTTTCCAGGTCGCTCTATAGTCATTGTAGCTCGTCGTTCCCTAGGAATCGAAACGAGGGTTGGAGCTTTTCGATGTATGGGGGAGCATACGCGAGCACATAGGCTAGCCGGCTCCCAGTCGTGCTGTAGAGCCCCAAAACACGTTTGAGGAAGGATGCTTTCACACGGTTAAGGAGCACCGAGCCCGTCAGAGTTAGGTCTTTCCATATTACTTCTACTCTTAGGCGACTATCGGGGCTTTCTTTGGATCGAAAAGGCGCACCAAAGTCAAGAGATGAGTGTTTCTTAATGGTCGACTCAGCTGAGAACGCTTTCCTGCATTTCTCGGTAAGGTGAGATAAAAAACTCTAGCCAGTTGAAGGTAGATGACCACATTATCCGCGTAAAGGACGACCTTGACAAGATCGCGTTGCCCCTGAAGCAAAACGGAGAACCAAGGGGGGCTGAGTGGGTTGTCCCCTCTGGTGACACCGGTAATGTGTCACCACTGGGGACAACCCACTCGTAGCCATCCTCACCCTATCCCTTCAGGATAACGAAGAGGATGGCTACGAGCAACTGACAAAAACATGAGCCTTTGTCGCCGATGCCTGTCCTTGGAAGGGACCGAGCGAATGAATGAGCGGAGAATATCGACGAGATGCTGCGCTTAGCGACGGATATGTACGCTTGCTCATGATCGTTGAGCGAGTACTTGCTTCCGGGAATTTTTTTCGGTTGAGCCTGACATCTGTCGCGGAGATGTCGATGGCAACACTTCCATTGTGGCCGAATGTTGGATGGGTACTTGAGCCGACGATCCAGCGACCGAAGTCAGCCAACGTTTTACGAGGGGTCGAGATTCTACCAGACGTGAGTTGTTGTAGCTAAGCGTTAAAGTCACCACGTATGATCATGCGAGTTGTTGTAGAGACCCCCTGCAGGCCTTCCGGGAGCCCCTCCGCTTGGACGTTGGTCGACTCTGCCTGCGGTGGGCGAACGTATATGGCTATGATGCTAATACTAGTGCAGTTGAGTGCAGTGACGTTGTCGTCCCCCAATAATAGGAGGCCTTCCACATGATGGTAATAGACGATTGATACTCCTTCACTGGGGCGACCAGCTCTCCTTATGTGTAGGCAGTGGACCGAGTAGAAGCCAGGAAGATCGACTGCTTTAGTTGTCTATGTTTCGCATCAAAGGCAACATCTTCTTTGTCCAATCCGTCCCAAGTTAGTTGCTTTAAAATATATTGTATTAAGTAAAGAGTGAATCGAAAAACAGTTGCGTAAAGTCCTCCACAACTTGGTGGAGGACTTTACGCAGCTTTAAGCTTGGTGTTTCAGTAACTCTATTTGAAAACGAAAATCTCAACCATGATAAATTCAGCGTTGTTTTTAATTGACCCTTTTTATACTACCATACTTGCTGTTGCATGAAGATAACAAGGAACTCTATCCCTAAAACTTGCAAAAGCACTTCCAGTTAGTTCTGAGTCTTTGGCCCATCGGCTATTTCTGACTCTCGAATTCCTGGCAACCTACAACGTTGTCGCCGGCGGATCACCTGACCTCGTTCACGCCAAATCTCTCTGCTACAGATCTCGCTTCATGCTGCAGTAGCTAAGATAACAGAATCTAATAGGAAGGCTGCTACAAAGGACGATGTATGTATATAAGCACATGGACGAGTTGCTCAGCTCTGCGTCGACAAATAACCTTGATAATGCCGTTACAGAGGCTAACAACCAACGCGATGGCTAAGGTCTTTTGGTCCGGGCCAAAGACAAAATGGGCACAAGTGTACGGTTCAGGTTCTCAAAGGTTGCCTTTGGCCTTACGAGCATTTTTTTTCTAACGATGCATAAGACGCTATACATTGTGACTACCAGCGTTTGGAAAGTCAAGTGAACGGTGCTGCAAAAGACGAAACACCTTTCATATTTGATGCCTCGACGCATAAAGACAGAACGCTACGGAATAATCGAAGCGAAAGGGAACAGTGCGGAAGTCATTCATCTTTTTGTAGCAATGCACGATATTGTTCGATGGACTTTATTCGGCGTACTTCCAACGGACGAGATAGTCACCAGGAAGGATCGAACCTTCCCATACGAGGATGCCCTCCACAGAGCTTCGAATGTGAATATCGGGCCACTGGATGGATCGACTTAGGGACTCAGGCGTTGCCAAGCAGGCGCAAGTCTCTGGGCATCATTCTACTGCGAGGTAGGAAAATGCCAATTTGTTAGGTAGGGATAATTTGTTAGGCGGAGAAGCCAATAGGTAGACTGTAGTGCGGCGGGCTGAAATCTCGCTGCCGTCGTGTACGTAGGTGCTCTTAGATAAGTCTAACACGAGCGACCCTCTGACAAAATACGAGGGAAGGTGATTAATATATTAGTATTGATAGTTAAAAAGACCCCGATCGGCCGTATCGGTCCCCCTATCCTGGCTGGTCTTTGAAGCCATGAATATCACAAAAGAAATGACTGGAGAACTAAGAAAAATAAATGAAGGTACCGACACCTGTCCCCGAAGAGGTAGCAGCTAAAAGTCAGCTACAGAAAGTCAGACAGAAAGCGGGTACTGCCATATTCTAAATTGCATGTCAGTCATGACATAATTCTGCTGTTTCAACGTAAAAGATCGTGTTCGCGAAAATATGTTTGTGTATTTCAATCTCGAGATTGATCTCAAAAGCCCGTCGAAAAGGCGACTCCTGATTCTTGAATTCAGTGTTTGTAAGTCATGCTAGCCTTTTAATGGCGATTGGAAGAGGGCGAATGAGGCGGATACGCACCTTCAACTGTTTTTCGAGCTGACCCTCAGCTGTTCCCCTATCTGACAGGCCTCAGCTCTTAACCTTTTTTAGGTATTACTATGAGGACCTGTCGGGGCCACCTTTGCTTATTCTCTGCCTTACTCGTACCTGACAAGAATCTTCAGATACAGAAAGATGATAAAGAACTCCAAAGATTCTCCGCGTCTGACAGGATTTGAACCCAACACACACACGTCCCTCCGGTCTAGCAGTCCAAGACGCTCACCACTAGACCATCCAGGGGACATAGTGTTGAAACAAAGCCGAAATTGGTCGTCGCCTTGTCGAGAAAAATTGTTCACGATTCAATGTTTGGACCCTATATACCATTGAAAGAGGCCACGGTGGTCCATAGTCAAGGTTCATTGGTCAATTTTCATAAGTTTGGTTTTCTTTTTCTGCTCCATTGTGTGTCTTTCTTTTGAGAAAACGATTAGGGTGCTCTTGCCAGCAATGCTGTGTGGTTTGACTCAGATGAGCTCGTTGAAGCTGCTACAATCGGACATGCTCATAAAATTTGTCCAGATTAGGCCGTCAATAAGAGTTGTATGTCCCGCACGAAATGTAGGAAATAAAAATAAACATGAGAGGACAACAGAGGAAATAACTATGAACATTTTATTATAGTCACGTTAAAACAACGTAAGTAAGAGACACAGAAATTCTACCCAGGTCATACATACCTATCGTTCTCTACAATCCTGTTTTGTTAAGCGCGACCTGCTGTTCTTCCCAACTCGTTGTGGAAGACGGGGGGGGGTCCATAAGTTAGACAATACTTACGATAATTGAGCTTGACCAAAACAAATTTTGATAAAAAAAAGTAATATTAAAATGTGGCATGCTATGAATCGTTCCTGAACACAACACGGGTAGTGAACATAACGACATTCGGTTGTAAGGTATACAAGCTCAAGTAGTTGAAAATATTTCCGAGTATCAGCTGGGAAAAATCAAAACTGACACCTCATGGTTATTTAGCCAGCCACCGTGGTAACCACTGTTCGAGCCTAGTTTTCCCAAATTCAATCAATGTTCAAGAAACGCCGTCAATCCCACGTAAAAGAAACGCCGAGTTAAAAACATCCATTAGGATATTTTTTTTCGCCATCAACATTAGGATATTTTTTAAATCTCTCAACCGAGTCTTTAAATTTTGATCTTAATATTGGTCACTTGCAACGGTCGATACAGTGGTGTGCCTTTGACTTGTGACAAGCGGCATCGTTTCATTGATCTGAGCTTAGGGAGGTTCTCATGCTCAATGCCAGGTCCTGATGCTACAACAGCCCTGACTCGAGATCATTCGAGCCTTCGAAAAATAAAAGCAAAACTGAAACCGAGATCGAAGCTTCATGTAGAAGATATGGGGGTAAAACAGAAACGGCCAAACCTCACCGAAAAGCGTGCATAAGAATTCTCGTCTAACTAACACTAGGTGTAATTATTTGAATTGAGCTCAACACAGACTCGGTGATCACTTTGACTGACTCTATGGCTAATTTCTCTAGCATTTGAGAAGCGAGGGAACTGAGTATTCATTGTTTAACGCCAAGTTCCAGTCTTACTTCTCTTTCCACAAATTTTGAACAATAATTAAGCATTTCTCACAAAAGTAGCTACTAATCCTGATGGGTCGAGCTTTAAGCACTGCGCGTTTGTGGAATCACTCTTATCTACTTCATCGAAAATTTGCTTCCAGATTCAATCCGAACAATGTAATCTCGTTGTCGATGAAGGTAACGGAGCCTTCGTTAAAGCTTAAATTTTACTGGATAGGTTTGCCCAATGTATGAACATCTGTGGCTAATTTCTCTAAAGGAAAACATAAAAAAGGACTGTTTTATCCGAGGCTTCGGATTTGTCCCCAACGTTAAGAAAAAGAGCAAAAAGTTTGTCATTTATTTTTAATTAAAGCAATATCTTTTCTGTATCGGACACTAACGCTATCTTACTAGTTTCGGGGGGGGGGGGGTGCAACGAAACCTTGGTTATGTTAGGGAGTACAAATTGTTTATTTACTTAAACCATTCTATGGACAATCAACTTGAAACATGTCATTCCTCCGCTTCATTCAACAAGCTCAATTCCACTCTTTCTACAATCTGCGTTTTACGCCACCTGGATTTATAATACCTTCTTTAAACTTGAATTTTTATTACAACCTCGATAGGTAAATGGTGACTTAACTCATTCTTATCTCTCACTGAAGGGGGCTTTTCGGCAAATCATTAGAGCTATTTAGCGTAAAACTCCTAATTGCCAAAGAATTGTGATTTTTTTTTCGAAAAGGCAAACCGCGACGTGCTTACCCAAGGATCATTGTCATTATCATCATTCCTAATATAATTTATTGGTCGTGCCGTTGACGAGTTACTGTAATGTAAAGGTAGTCGTAATTCGTCCTCCTTATCTATTTACGATATATCCAATGTTTCTATTTTCCAGAGAAGATCAATATCAGACTCAGACAAAGACATTGCCAAACTGCTACCTCCGATGGTGAGTCCCTTTAACTATGCGTGGATGGATGTGAGAGGGGGACTAATCATAGCATTGAAAGAGGAACGAATTTTGTCTATTCTCATATCAACCATCTCTCATGTTTTCGGGCTGATCCTTAGCCTCAAACATTCAACATCCACGGTATTGTTTTTGCATTGCTTCGTAAGACGGACCCCTGAACGCAAATGTGCAATGGTGGAGATCGAATCAGTGCACCTATGTGTCTTCTCCACTTTCAAGGCGCACACGAATGCACCCCGCGACTGAACTTGACATCTGGTGGTGCTCAAACAAATGTTTTGGTGGCGACCATTTTTCTTGTTCGGTGTTCGGTTGAGAGCATGTTAACCAACAACACGTCCAGTGCTGTATATATATATATATATATATTAGGTTGTTTGGAAAGCTGTGTCAATTTTTCGCCTCTCCCACAGCGCGCCCGCAGCGCGTTACCAGTCAACTTCAGTTGAAAGACGGATCTCATTACACACAACGTAGACCATGCTGAGTCATTTGGGATAATCAGCTCGATAACGGTGAATTTGGCCTTAAAAACAGCATTGACATGAGTGGAAAACGGCACATTCGTCACATTATGTTGTATGAATTCCGACAAATGGTAACTCTGTCGCGGAAACGATTCGAACTGTCACCCGGGTGGACGGCGACGATGATCTGAGTAAAAGCACGTGCGAAAGATGGTTTTAAGGATTTCATCAGGGAGCTTTTTAAAGGAATTCAAGCTGGACGACGCATCAAGGTGTGGGAAGGCCTTCTCTGGTGGACGACCAGGTTATTCGCGCATTATTCACGAACACCGACGATTACTATGCGAGAACTCGGTAGTAGAAGAACTTGGGTTGACGTAACAACCGTTCATTCAGCGTTACAGAGCGGCTTGGGATTAAAAAGAACCTCGATATGGGCTCCATAGGCTTTCCATGCTATGTTGTTGGTGGGATATTCGAGGATCTATACACATTGGGCTTCTAGAATAAGCAGAGGACGATTTTCTCATGTGAGCTCGACCAGCTTAAACAAATCGTGACTTCAACTGCGAACTCCTTGAGCATCCTTCGTACTCCCCCGATCTTGCTATTTCTGACTCCAAGTTGTTCAGATCAATCACTTTTTCGCTGGAAAAAAAGATTCAACTCTTTGAGTGATTTTGAAAACGGGGTAAATCCGTTTTTGTTTTTGCCACAAAAAAGGAGAATTATAAGCTCTAGTATAACGAAGCTTTTTTGGAGAAGAGGAAATTTCTTCCTCTTCAAACAAAAAAAATCAAACGCTCGGACACCCCCAGAGACACCTTCCAATCTCCATTAAAGTGGGCCGATCCCAGTGCAGGGGGGTTAACGTAGACGGCAAAACGCATCTACCTGTTGAAACCACCATCCTCTGCTGAGAGTCGATCTTTTCCCTAGGGTCTGCACGCTGGTAGAACCAAGCCGTTGCAAGCGATGGCAATTATAATAGTTCGATTATTATGGTAAGCGACATTATTCTTCTACGCACGATGCGACTTAGAAGTAAAAAATGGGTACTCACTGTCAAACAGCCTAATATACAATATAAATCGGCTCGTAGAAATACTCGTCTCGTTGTTTGCTGCAGATACGTGGCCCTTGGGTGGCGGACAAAAATAGCACTGAAAATAGCACTGCCTGACGGATCAATTGTCATCCGCAGCTTAGATATTGCGGAGTTACGATCGCGTGCTAACGACGAAGCTCCCGCCAGCCTCTCCGCCGTTACGTTTCGCGCTTTGAAAGTGTTGTCGTGCACCCTGCGCTTCTGTGCTGGGTGGGAGGGTGATGCCTCCAGACGACGTGTCGAGGGTGCCGCCCTTGAAGAGGGCGAGGCCTGGCACGGCCGATGATGTCGCTGTCGTTGGGAATGACGACGCGAGGGAGAACGCTGCACCGTTCACGGAGCAGCGGACGAAGGACGCCAAGCGTCGCGCGGGCCGTGAGGCGCGCGCACTGGAGGCCCTCCGGGCAGGCCTCAACGCGAGGTCCCACGGATTGTTCAAGGTGACTGTCCGTGGCAGGGCGGTCGGGGCCGGCGGGCCTTCCCCCGCCTTCGAGCAGGGCCAGATGCTCGCCCTTTTTAAGAGCGCCCATGAGGCTCTCCCGGGTTGCACCCCGGCTGGTGGAGCCGACGGGCTCATCATTTGGGCGCCGACCCTTGAGCTCGCCCGCAAGGCGTTGACGCTCACGACTCTCGGAGGCGTCCCGGTGACCGCTCATTGCTCGGCCCTCTCGAGCACCAAGGCCCGCATCACGAACGTCTGCGCGGCTTTTACCGACGCCGAGATCCTGGCTGAACTCTCACCTCTCGGCGTCACTTCCGCCCGCCGCCTACCCGCCGCGCCCGGCCCGGCTCGTCGCTCGCCTCGGCCCGTGCTGCTCACCTTCAGCGGGCCGCCTCCTGCCTCGGTGTTCCTGGGCTACCGGTCCCATCCGGTCGTCCTCGAGCCTGACCGGCCACCACTATGCTTCAACTGCTGCCGGACGGGCCACATCGCGGCCCGGTGCTCACTGCCTAGGGCCTGCAGCAACTGCGGTGATGCCGGCCACCTCGCCGCCTCTTGCGCCCGTCCTGCCCGTTGCGTCAACTGCAAGGGTGCCCATCGCTCGGGCTCGCCGTCGTGCCCTCGGGCGGCCTACCTCCGCGAGCGTCAGCGGCTCGTGACTGAGGCCAGGGTCCTCGAACAGGTGAAGGACACCTCACCCCTAGCGTCCATTATGCCCATCGAGGCCCCGGTGTCGTCCCAGGCGCCAGCCCGCTCGTACGCTGCGGCGGTTCGGGGTATTGTGGTCCCCTCCGACGGTGCTCAGGTCCCAATGGTCCTGCTGCCGAACCCGAGGCCGATCCCCGCCCCGTCCCGCCGCCCCGCCCCGCCCCGCCGCCCCGCCCCTCGTCGGCCTGCTCCTCGTCGGCCTGCCCCTTGTCGGCTTGCCCCCCGTCGATCTGCCCCCCGTCGATCTGCCCCCCGTCGACCCGCCCCTCGTCGACCTGCTCGCGCGGAGTCTCGGCGCCCCACGGCCGCGCCAGCGGTGCCAAGCATCGTCGCAGCCTTGAGGTCCCTCGCTGAAGTCTTGGCCCCTCTCCTCCAGCTTCAGCGTCAGCTCGCCCCCCTCCTAGCCGCTCTCAATCCCCCCCGTTCTTCATGAACCCAGGTCACATCGCCCCAGCCCGAGACGCCACCCCAGCCCGAGACGCCACCCCAGCCCGAGACGCCACCCCAGCCCGAGACGCCACCCCAGCCCGTCGTGCCGCTTCAGCCCGAGACGCCACAGGCCCCCCGCGTGTACCGTGCCCGCATTGCGAGGGCAGATTCTCCCGGCGCGGTCTCAACAGGCACATAACGGTGCGGCACCCGGAGGTCCGTTCGGTGCCTCAGCCAAGTCCAGCGCCCCAACCGCTCGAGCTGCGACTACAGGCGGCCATGCGTGAGGCCCGCGTCTTCAGTATTGTCCCGAAGGCTACGCGTTCCCTAGTCGCCGTGGCCCTCACAGACGTGCTCCGGGACGTTCATACCAATAACGACGTCCCCTCCTGGGAAGCGCTCCTGGCTTTCGCCCGAGTGGTCTTGCAGATGCCGGACAAAGGCGACACCTCCCGCTCCCTCCCAGCCGTGATTCGGGGAAACCTAGCGGCCTTCCGCGCCGGGGCGCGCTTGGAGTACCGCTTGCGTCGTCACTTCCCTCGCGGCCCTCGTCCTCCGCCCACGGATACGGGCCAGAGAGCTGCGCGTATAGCCTCCCAAAAACTCTCCGAGGGTGACATCTCTGGTGCCGCCCGGGCCCTGTGCTCTACCGACTCGGCCACGGACTCGGCTGAGGCTCTCAACGCCCTCAGGGCGAAGCACCCCCCTGCCCCTCCTGATTACTCCTTCCCCGCCCGTCCCCCGCAGGTCGACATTGCCCCAACGTCAACTGATGAGGTTTTGGCGGCCGTTTCCTCTTTCCCCCCGAGCTCGTCAGCCGGCCCCGATGGCCTTCGGCCGCGTCATCTCAGGGACCTGCTCTCTCCGGCACTCGGAGCCGTCGCCACTGCCCTCGCCAAGGCCCTCGCTAAGGTGGTCGACTGCATGCGGGCCGGCACGGTTCCATCGGCGCTACGGCCAATACTCTTCGGCGCGCGCCTCATCGCCCTCAAGAAAAAGGATGGGTCGATACGGCCCATCGCCTGCTCCAGCACGATTCGTCGCCTGGCTGCTAAGATCGCCTGGGTCAACGAGAGGGACGCGGTCGTAACCCTGCTCGGCCCAACCCAGTTGGGTTGCGGCCAGGCGTCTGGGACGGAGATCGCTGCTCACGCGGCTCGCGCCTTTATCCACGCTCATCCGGACGCGGCCCTGGTCAAGCTTGATTTTCGCAATGCCTTCAACACGGTCCGTCGAGATCTCGTTCTGCGTGAGGTCGCTGAGCACGTCCCTGGCCTCTTCCCTCTGGTCGACCTGGCCTATCGTTGCCCCTCCCATCTGATTATGGACAACGCCGTCATCAGCTCAGAGTGCGGTGTCCAGCAGGGGGACCCGCTGGGCCCAGCCCTCTTCTGCCTGGCCCTCCGGCCCCTCGCTGTGTCCCTCCAGTCGCGTCTGCGGCTGTGGTACATGGACGACGGAACGTTGGCAGGTGATCCGGCGACCGTCGCCTCCGACGTTCAGCGAGTACTCGACTACGAGGGGCGCAGCGGCCTTGCCCTCAACCCCACGAAGTGCGAGATCTTCTCTTTAGACGCGCAGCCCGACCTCCAGCGGTCGCTCCCAGGGTGCCGTCTCACTCAGAGGTTGTCCCTCGAGCTCGTCGGCTCCCCTCTCACGGACGAGGCCATCCGGCCGCTATTGGACCGTTGCCTCGAGAGGACGGCCGTGATGCTCGACCGGCTGCCCCTGTTATCGGCTCACCAGGGGCTGTTCCTGCTTCGGTCCTGTTTCTCGGCGGCACGCATGCAGCACTTGCTTAGGACATGCCCGGCCGGCACTGAGGCTTCAGCCCTTCACGAGTATGACGACTTGGTGTTGGAAGCCCTGACGACGATCCTGAACCTCCAGCTCCCTCCGGAAGCGGCGTCGCAGGCTTCCCTTCCAGTCCGCTTCGGTGGCCTCGGCATCCTCAGTGTACGCCGCTTGGCTGACGTTTGCTACGCCGCGTCGCTTACGGCGGTTGCCGACATGGTCGCTACAGTTTTCCCCCCCGAAGCGCTCGCCCACTTCTCCGCTTCCCAGGAAGCTGCCCTTGACCAGACGGGCGTCCGCGCTCGGGTCCCTCCGGACAAACAGAGCAAGCAGCGGGCGTGGTCCGATGCCCTGCACCAGGAGCTGCGGGACTCCCTCCTGGCCTCTGCGCCACACGTTGCTGACCAAGCTCGCCTCCGGGCTGTCGACAGGCCTGGTGCGGGGGCGTGGCTCCACGCGCTGCCCTCGTCGTCCCTTGGTACTGCTCTAGACGATCGCTCCCTCCGCTTCTGTGTGGGCCTTCGCCTCGGGGCCCCTGTAGTTGCGGCCCACAGCTGCGAGCGTTGCGGGGACCCCGTCGCAACGAATGGCCATCACGGTCTCTCGTGCGAACGCAGCGCCGGTCGCCATCCGCGACACACGATGCTTAACGACACGCTCGTGAGGGCCCTCCACTCCGCCGGTATTCCTTGCACAAGGGAGCCACAGGGCCTCGACACCTCTGACGGGCGCCGCCCTGACGGCCTCACCCTTATCCCCTTTCATCGAGGCCTGCACCTGGTCTGGGACGGCACTGTGGTTGACACTCTAGCACCTTCTTATGTCAACCACTGTGCAACCATCCCCGGTTACGCAGTAGCGCGTGCGGAACGGGCAAAGCTAAGGAAGTACGCCGCACTCCAAGCAACCCACCTGTTTTCCCCCCTTGCCTTTGAGACCTTGGGCGGGCACGGCCCTCTCACTGCGAACTTCCTCGAGGGGGTCTACCACAGGTTGATCCGCGCCACCGGGGACAAGCGCGCTGGCTCTTTCCTCCTGCAGCGCCTGTCCCTCGCCGTGCAGAGAGGCAAAGTCCTCGGGACATTGTCGTCCTCACCGCCCCCCCCCCCCCATAATCCCTAGAAATACCGACCAACCGTATGTTTGAATAAACGATCTATTGTCATTTGGTTCATTATTTTTTTTCGTTTCATTTCTTCTCTACTTCCGATGTACACAGCATGGCGTATATATCCACCTGTTCTGTGCCAGCAGGTGATACCAGCTAAACATCTGGAACACGCATTTTGCTTCATGCTTCGAGTTATCCTTTTTCTCAGCATTATTTCATTAAAATTGTTCCTTCCACTGCAACAGGTAAACATTCACACTGTCTACAGGGACGGAAGTATGATGTCCTTCATATGATGAGCTCCTATTGGCACTGTAGACTTAAATATAATATAATGATGAGCTCCTATTGGCACTGTAGACTTAAATATAATATAGTATAATATCTTGTGACATCGTGTGAAAATGCTAACAAAATATTTGAACTCATTGCATTTTTGAAGGTCGATCAAGACCCAAATTCTTGACATGCTCACATTGCCCCTTGTCTCCAAATATTGCTCGAAATTAACGCACCAACTCCGAATGTGATAATTAGACGTGTGAGATTAGACGAAATATTTCGAGCTTGGATCATGGTTGTTCTAAAACGTACAGCTCGAAGAACTAGAGCCGTATTTCTTCAGCTCACCGAAGAACTTAATGGTTACACTGTAATAGGTGCATTTTGGTCCCAGGTGGCCGATCGATGTCGACATTTTCCCTGACATACCCGAAGGTTCAGTCGCTGAACTTGGTGGACAAACATTGGCAAATTCTCCTGCTCTGTATAGCGTTCTACATGCGTTTTCTTTATACACAGAGGATTCTTCACCAGATTGTGCACGATCCTCTTGAGAAAGAATTAGAACAGCTAGAGGCTCAACTGTTGCATATAACGATGCTAAACGAGAGCCCAGTTTCTCTATAACGCTGATCAGATATTTCACGATAGCCCCTTTCGCTTCAGCAAAGACCTCATCGATTATTTGTGCTTGCCGTATATGAACAGGCGTGCGTCGGGCCATCAGGAGATTGTCCTGAACTTTTAACCCATCTAGCTCCTTTTCATCCAACGCCTCCCCCTTAAGGATCCAGTTCGATCACTTTACATTTGTCCTTGTAAGCCTAGTGTAGGACGCATCTTAAACTGGTGCGCCCAGATTGAAGCCGGTACGGAAATGGGATGGATTCCCTGCGCAAAACGATTCAACAAGTGGATTTCGGAATAACATATTGCGCACCGTTCGATTACTTAAATTAAACGATTTACGATTCAATAATATGAAGACAAACGCTCATCGCAGATTAAACGAAGATATACTGTACACCGCAAACGACGCTCCGAGCTGTATCTCGGATCAGGCGATTCACGGAATTTGCTGGCAGAGTCGTATATAATTTAAACAAATTTTGGAGTACATATGGTGTTGCAATGTTGCGAAGAATTTGCACCTAGGATATATAGAGATTGGCCAGGGCTATCTAATCCTGTTCCTTGGTTATGAACGGGTAGTGAAAGTGTAAGTTTATGATAGTTTCGAAAAAGCCGCATCTTAACATATGTGTTTCGTTTGAGAGTTCACCTTGGTAGCGTGGACCCAACTAGTCGATGGATTGAACACTGTACAGTTCACCAATGTATGGGAAATTAGTAACTCTGTTTTGAATTTCGAAAACCTGTTCAACGAGTTAGCTTATCTACATATTTATATCACATTAAACAAACGGTTTATTCAAACATACAATAACTAGGAATTCATTGGGGGGATTAGTTGGGGACCGGGGCTGAGGCCGACATTTTTCTGAGGAAGGCTATGGCATTGCCTCTCTGCCCAAATAGCGAGGGACAGGCGTTGCAGAAGGAAAGATCCTGCGCGCGCATATTTATATTGTATTTTTGTTAGTATAAGTTATGTTAACGCAAGTTAAATACTGATTTTTTAAATCTTTATCACTACCCATTTCATCGGAAGGTATAAAGGACCACGTAGGTGTATCCCTCAAATTGTACAACAAGGCAGCAACAACAACGGACAAGAAACAACATAATTCAACACGCAATAAGCGGAGGCAAACACAACAAAAATTGAACTGATATTTCAATACGGTTGAATTACAAACGACACGTAACTGCCGATAAACTAGGAATGGACAGTCCTATTTAATATATATATATATTAGGTAGTCCCCAGCAAATTGTCGCGCCTTTCGGATGGCGCACAGCCCGAACTACGCCACACAATGCGTTCATTTTTGGAGTGGGCACGCGGTAGGAACGTGGCTTCCTTTCGAACACTGAGTGGTTTCGATACGATCAGAAAGGTGGACGCTGCAGCAAAAAGTTCAAATTCCCCCAAAAATCAACGGGAAATCATCAAGTTTTTGTTTCTCCAAAAACACCCTCCAGCTGAAATCCATCGACAATTAGTGAACGCGTACGGCAGGTCTGCCTTATGCCTGCGAACGGTGCAACGTTGGTGCGAGCGATTTAACAGTGGAGATATGGACACCGATGACCATCGAGGTGGGGACCAGCAATCAGGTGCGACAAGGGACGAACGGATTGACATAATCAAGGCAGCTTTTGAGCAAACTAGAGCTTGATCCATGAGGTCTTTGTCGGCTGAAACTGGGATTCCTCGGGTGACATGTCATAAAATTGTCACCAATGTACTGAAGATGAAGAAAATCAATGCAAAATGGATTCCCCATATACTGACTGCTGAGCAGATGAAAATGCGTGTGGAGTGTTCGACATCTAATTTGAATACTTATACGCAACAAACCAGTCGCTTAGAGCACACCGTGTCGATAGACGAGAAATGGGTTAGCCTGCATAGACCCCCTGAGAAGGACCAAGCAACACAGTGGCTCCGACAAGGTGAAGTGGCGGCGTCTGTGGCAGTGCCAGATAGATTCGGACGAAAGGTGTTGATTATACTCGCTCTGGATATCAAGGGTGTTTGCTATTACGAAATATTAGCGGCAAACGAAAAACTCAATGCTCCCCGATATCTCTGCTTCTTGAAAGGATTGATGAACAAATGGCGTGGGGATCGACAGCACCGAGTGTGGCTACTCGACGACAACGCAAGACCTCACCGCACTGCTGAAATTACGACCTGGATGGAGGGGAACAATATTGAGCGATGGCATCAACCCCCATATTCTCCTGATTTAAGCCCATGTGATTATGGTTGTTTCCATGCATTAAAACGGGCAATAGGTGGGGTTCCATATGCAACCGTCGAGTTACTCACAAAAGCAATAGATAACGAAATTATATATGGAAACGCAAATTGTAAATATTTGGCTATTTCAAAACTCCCAGAGCGCTGGAAACGGCGTGTCAATAAAGCTGGAGAGTACCTCTAACTCATACCAAAAGATCTTTGTTCTAACTCATTTAGTTCAAAAGTTATTGGCATTTAAAGAGGCGACAGTTTGCTTGGGACTACCTAATATATATATATATACATATATTAAATAGGAGATATCAGTTTGCGGGGAGGTTTGCCTCGAATAGATGTACACGAAGGTATTACGTTTGTTATTACACATCACACGAGGTACGCTTGACAATTCCACTTCTATATCTCAATATCTATCTATCTATTTATCATAAGAACATGAGATAGCTCTCCTGCGGTAGAACACTACGACTTCAGAATATTCCGTGAATAAAAAACATTACAAAAGATTTTGAGATCCGAACAGAGAGGTTATATATATATATATATGTATATATATGGTTCTGGTGATATCGACTGGTGGTATAGATCGGGATCTGATCGACCAACAGTAGAAAAATGGTGTTTAGACGTCACTTGCAGACAATTCGAGGAGTACAAATACTATTTTATAATAACGTATCTCTGTGTATCTCATCCCTAAATAGGCGTATTTCAGTTATCTCACCTTGAGCAGCGTGTGGTAATGTCCTAACGTGTACTGAGTAGTCCATCGGGAGATGCGAGTCTCCTCGCTTTAAGTACGACTCCTCTGGCTCCTGAAAGTGGGGATGGGGAATGGGTTCATCGGTGAGTGCGTTGATGAGTCGGTGACTAGGTCGGTAGGTGTTAGATGGCCACTGTGCTGCTGACCGTGACGACGCAACGAGACTAATTGAGTTCGTGACGTCCGACATCTCTCTCTGACGGATTCTCATCGACTACACGGCTATAATCTGTCTCTGGGGTCCTTCGGTTATGGATCGAAACAACTCTATGTTCTACTGCTGCTGCTGCTGCTACTACGCCAAATGCATCGTTCTCATTCACGGTGATGTCATTAATGAGGCGGTCTCTTTTGCCAATTGTATAATTGAATTAACTATCAGTTTACTAACTGGATCTCATAACCAACATGTCTATTGTAGTAAAGTTATCGAAGATTTAATAGGCAACGGCAAGAACTACAAATGTCCAAGCTCCCTGACAAAGTTCAATTACCCTTATCATCATCGTGTTCACTCTGGAAGGCTCCGGAAGGCTCATTAGTGAGCCGCACATGTGGTTAAATATAGTAGTAGCAGTTGTAGTGATAGACACGGCCACAGGGGGAAGTGATTCGAATCGAGACAGCAAATTGTCCAAATGGAAATCGCCAAGAAACGACGTAGCTGGACATTTAGACAGCTGAATACATTTGCACTTAACTTACCGTAAGTACTGACCTCAGATGTCATAGATGTTGTCATAGATGTGAATAACAAAGTATATGGACGAGGATGTATCTAGGTGCATACATTTGGACAGTGAGCTTGAGCAACGTTCATAAAGTGTGACGGGTGAACGAAAGAGCCAAGAAACTCCTGGAAAAAAGTTTAATGATCATTGACTTCAACCGAGAGGTACCAGTTGTGGTACGACTCGTGCCTTCTTAATCATAAGGTTTTGTTTTATTTTCTCAACTATAATACATGCATCATATTTCATTCATCTGGTTTTGCTTGGTACATCTTGTTGTATATTTTCCGGGCTAACTGACAGTCAACATTTAACGTCCACGGTACTGCTTTCAGCATTGCTTCATAAGACGGATCTTGTGGCGTATATGTATGTATATATATACAGGCATTGAAACCGTATCTATTGCAGCAGGCACACTCCTAACCCAGATAAATCCCTATAATAACGTATTGAGTGAATCGTTCATTCATATGCATTTGCTTCGGCCACTCAAGGTTGTTGTTGCTGACAACCACAATCATCAGGTGGATAGTCAGGTGAAGTATTTGCGAAGTATCAACAAGCTTCACTCTACATATTATTTAAGTACCATGTAGGAAGAGTGAGGTATTCACACTGCCCAGCGGACACTAGAGGAGGCGCGCACGAAATTGTACCCACTCACGATCTCGACTAGGTCAATAACGACTTTGATAGTCATATATGATCCAAACCACTCAGAAATAGGCACCTAATACAACAGTATATATATAATAGAAGCAAATAACAAAAACAATACAGGATACGAGGAGAGCAGCCCGAGAATTAAACAGGGAAATTGCACAAGATTATGACCATCAAAAAGTCTTTTAAAACGGTAAGTCGCAGCTGCTTATCTATAAAATAAATAAGAAGAACTTTCAATGTAAAAGTCATTAGCAAGGCACATTTCTATTTAAAGGGGGTTTGTCCTATGAAGCAATTGCCGAAAACACTTGTACTGTGGACGTAAAATGTTGGCTGAGAGTCGGCCCGGAAAATTTACGTAACCAAGCAAGATTGTTACTTGGAAAAAAAATATATATACATATTCATTATTTTCCATTTCTTATAGAATCTCTTTGGTAACAGAGACGCACTTCACGCATAACACAACTGGGTGCATTTCTATGAGATTTTAATAACGGTATTATTACATTGCTTTAGACTTTTATTTCTATAAAATTATTGTATATATTTACAATAGTTACAGCTTTGCATTTAAATAGCAAACGTCTCCTTTGGCTTTATTTTCTTGTTTTGTTTTTTAAATAAATAACTTTTAGTGATCCTACAACATGGCAGAGTATTTTGTTAGCCTCCCTTTCGTTTCATTTATTTATTTGTTTGTTTGATCTTCGTGGGTGGTGGGTCCAGTAGTGCTTCTGCTGCCTCTGCCCTAGTCCGGGTCCCTAAAACATTATATCCGACGACAGACAATATAGTCAACTGTTTCCTCTTACTCCTCCTTCTCCTCGTGTCTACATAGTCGACATTTGCTGTTTACCCCTTCATTCCCCTTTACCTTTATAACATTTATGTGCAATAACATCCAAACTGTTTGCGGTTCGCAAACAGTCCCGATTGTTTGTTTCATTTGCACTGTACAATCTCAGTGAGTTCTGTCTCTCTATCTCTCCTCTCCATCTGAGTTCGGGTGCGGCTGTTACTGATCTCTTGAACATTCGTGACGCAGCTTTCACATTTAATTCACTATATTTTTCTCGCATAACCTCGCAGTTCAGCTGTCTTCTTGGTGCCTATTATGACACCGTCACAATACGGTAATTAGTAAGTTATTGCGATTAGTTAATCTCGTATTGTTGTCCCGTTTTGCAGCTGGTTAGACTGTATGTTCATAAAATATTTCTTTATGGACTTCAAATTTCAAGATTTGTGAAAATTTCGTGAAGCTGCAGTATAGAGAAGGTTACACCTCGATGTGTTTTTTTTAAGAAAGGGTGTTCGACAACAGCACCTTTGTACAAACTGACGAAGAAATCGCTCTGCTTTACGATGGAAGGACATATGCCTTTGAATAAAAGCTAATCCAGCGTTTACCCAGTTGTGGTAGTATCATACCGCTGAGTTGGAATGTCTCTTGTGCAGACCGTTGCGCTTTTAACCACGGGTATCAGCATTTTATTTTCATATAATATTTAGGAATATTGTCAGTTCCAATTTGAAGGGCCGTGCATTGTTTTTCGTTGTACACCAAATGCCAAAGAGGGGTCATTGGAGTAAAATGAATACCGGATAAGTAGATGTAAATACATATTTTATATATTTATTTAAAATGTATACTTCCTAAAATAACTTCCTTTTGGTCTAATATCAAAAGCACAAAACAAAAGTAGACTGAAATAGGATCCCTGACGGGCACCAGATGAGCCCTAAAACAAGTGGCATCATTTACTCAACTTTATAAGTTCTATTTATCAAAAGATCGATTCAATGACTGGTTATTTTAATTCAATGTCAGAAATTGTGCGTCTTAAAATATATAATAAGTAAATCGAAAGGTCAAAGCATATTCATCCACATCACAATCTGAGCATCAGTTTTCTGGTTCACAGGTGTTTGTTCACCTGAGTCTAGCGACTTGGAAAAATCAAAGAAGAAACACTAAAGTGGTATTTTTCTATTTAAATAATATTTAATCATTCATGTTGAGTTGCTGCGTGTCATAGCTGGATTTTTAACCTGCGGCCTGTGGTGATTTTTTATTTATCAGAAGCCACCAGCCTTAAGTCAAGTTGTGTAGCTATCGACTTCTTCTTTATGAAACCGCGGTGATGTTTATGTAAGACGCCAACATATTCTCAAATATACGGAAAAATTAGACCCCCCTTATCGCTAAAATAGTTAGACAAGTGATTCAGCTAGGAATTCAGCCACTTACTTATGTAGAATAACTGCGATCAAGTGTACTTGAAATTGGATGGCAATTTTCGAATTTTCTTGATGATATTTTCATTTGTTATAGACAATGTGGGACACTGAGAGCTGTCATCTACGACATGACAGGTCAGGAATTAATTTTCTTCACAGCAAATATAGATAAGAAGAAATCATTAAAAAAATCAGCTTTATTTAGTTTCTTCAACGATTTTCAGGGCGCTTATATTTATAATGCCCATTTGCTGCTGTACTTCGATTATTTTGTTGGCATATCTGAAGAACGATTTCGAGTCCTTTAGGACGAACTCCGATTCTTCGAGAACCCGTGGCCAGAGCGAGCCTCGCTGCATCTATCTTCAATGGCGGGACTATCAGCATTACTCATTAGCTTCTCCAATTTATCTATGCAGCCTTTCAGCTGCTTATGGCGAATGTTGGCTGTGATGCATTTTAAACATAGGTTGTCTTTCTCGTCTTGATCCCCAGGGATAGGGACTAAAGAATGGCGCATATATCAGCATTTCGTATCGTACTCTTCTGTATACATTATAGTATTTAGCTGCGACCGAACCTTTTCGACCATCATCGTCTGACACTACAAGCCATCCAGTGAGGCAAATAATACTAACATAAACACAATACCACGACAACGAGTTTCTGTCATTATTGTTATTTCTAGCAAATAAACTGTTTTACAAAGTTGAATATATCTCGCTCCCTCTATGTCACGATGTCGATGAGTGAAATGATCCGAAGGATGGTTTATTCACCTCCTCTTCGTTTGTAGTAGCAACGATAAGGATTGTTTTGGAAACCAGAAAATAAAGCTAAGCCGAAAAGTTAAGATCTATGTACCTATAGCCTTTGTACTCGAATACTTCAAAGGGCAACGTGATTGCTATTTTGGGCACCTTGTTGTCTAGGGAAATGGGGCCTCCTTGTTCAAGCTATTCTATTAACATTATATGGAGGAGGCAGTTCTTAGAGGTATTTCGGGTTCGGCAAATGTCGCCCACTTTTATAATTAACTAAATACTTGTATACTCACATTTGTGGTTTCAACTCGTGTTTCCGATTTTGTTTGTATGAGATGCCTACTGGTGACACCGAGTCCTATTCGTCCTGGCCTGCTGTATCACTTATTTAGTCCTCTTTAGGCCAAGCTAAAGAGAAGAGCGCCTTGATGAGAACACAGCCTATAGCTACCACCCTGCCATAGTACTGATATGCTGCACTCACTCTGTTCTTCTGTTCTCAAAGGTTCATGAAGGATCGAGGCTATCTGCGTGGATTTAGTATTTTATGGAGATCTAGAGTTAAGGGTCTCTTTATGACGCGGCTCGATAAGACCAAGTTCAGCGTCGAGCTCGTTATCTTCGTAGACACACGCACGTCGTCGCGTCCCCTACACAAACACTCGAACTCTCTCTCTCTCTCTCTCTCTTTCTTCCTTTCTTTCTACCCGGTTAGTGGATAAACGACTTCTATGTAGCCTTTGAAAAAGCCGATGACTCACCAATCGGTATTGTACGTCATCACCTGTTATGCCACAGTTGTGACAAAACTTCATTGATACCTAAGGTGTATTTAAGAACTTCGAACATAAGCAGGATGGCAACATGGCTGATCCGTCTACCCGTTGATGATCAAATCTGAAGCAGACTGAATATCAATCTTAAGCCTCATGAATTTCAACCAAACGCGTCTTATTTTTGGCCCATATACTGGTATTGGGCCGACTGAACAAAAAGATATCGTTGCTCAATACGATAACAGTAAGTAATTGGGAACCATGGCGATGGTAAAGATTGGCAGTACAATTCTACCTTTCTATTATATAATATGACATGTGGACAAAGCAAACATTGAAGCCTGCACTTGGGCAGCTGACACAACGTTATCATACAAAAAGTAGCATGTGTACCCTGTTGCAGAAGAGAATCTCGTCATGGTAGGCGATCAATCATGGATCTGAATGATCGTAATCTTATGTAGCAATATCCAGACCGGATGCGGTAAATTTGTCAGCCAAGATCGGCTGCAATTGTCAATCAAGTCGCCGAATGGTGAATTGTGTGCTAGCGCTCGGATGAAAATAAAGTACATGTAAGACAGTAGTCATATTCTTGAACGAGAACACTACAGATTTATTTTTTTATTGTACAATTTACGACGAAAAAAACGACTGCGAAACATTGGGCTCAAAACAGATCGAAATATGTACGGTAGCATTAAATGTATTATGTACGCTACGGAAGTACGCCGCATTCCAGGCAACCCACCTTTTTTCCACCGTTGCTTTTGAGACCTTAGGCGGGCACGGTCTCTTCACTGCGAACTTCCTCGAAGGGGTCAACCATAGGCTGATCCGCGTCACCGGGGACCAGCGCGCAGGATCTTTCCTTCTGCAACGCCTGTCCCTCGCTGTGAGGCAGAGAGGCAATGCCATCGCCTTCCTCGCGACAATGCCAGCCTCAGCCCCGGTCCCTGCTAATCCCCCCTCACAATAATCCCTAGAAATAACTCCTAGTTTTTGTATGTTTGAATAAATGTTTATTTAACTCATTGTATTATGTATGATACTGACTCGTAACCAATGGTATCGTGCATTCGTGTGCACCTTGCAATAGGAAGAGACACGTAGGTGCACAGGTTCGATCCCCGCCGTTGTACATTTCCATTGCCGTCGTATGAAACAGATGCCGAAAGCAATACGTTAAATGTTGGCTATGAGTCAACCCGGAAAATTAGTTTTATTTATTATGCAGAGGTTAGCGAACCTACAACAATGAAGTGAAATAACTCGTCCGTAAACTCAACTTGGCAAGATTTTTTTTTTTTTTTTTTTCGAGCTGACCCTCAGTTGTTCCCCTATCTAACAGGCCTCAGCTCTTAACCTTTAGGTATTACTATGAGGACCTGTCGGGGCCACCTTTGCTTATTCTCTTCCTTACTGGTACCTGACAAGAATCTTCAGATAAAGAAAGATGATAAAGAACCCAAAGATTCTCCGCGTCTGACAAGGCAAGATAGTTGCTAGATCTCATATATATATATATATATATATATATATATAAGATCTGCTTTCATCATGTATAAGCGTCGATGTTACCTCTGTTACAGTTTCCTCCATCTATCTGACATTTCCAGAAAACGTAGACTACACGGCTTTCATAGATACTTTGTTATAGAAATGAAAGTCCGGTTCGAGACGTTTAACTCCTCCTCCAAAACTGGTTAAAGCAAATGCATACAATCTAGAATAATGCCAAACAAGAAATTGACCAAACTGTGTCCGTGCACGTTCCCCTTTCTGTTGCTTTTTATTTTCCGGGTTGACCCACACCCAACATTTCCCCAACCAACTTTCCCCGTATAAGATCAGTTTAACCCATCGTTTTTTCTTTTTTTTCGAAGCTTCGAGTTCGACTATGTCGGATTGCTCTGCAACTGGTGTTTAACCAGAACTTCGTGCCCTCGTTAGGAATTTCGGTTTGAAGAGCTGGAATGGGAGAAATCAAAACTGAGTTGAGTGAAGTTTCGAGTTGAAAAAGGTTGGTCCGACACTGAAAATGAATACCAGATTCGAAATGGCCAAAAACGGCCACCGATGCAGCGCATGTACGAAAAAATCGATCCAATTTTTTGAGATTGTTGTTAAGAAATCTGTTGTCTACCTGGATGGCGAAGGAGCAACAACGGGGACTCGGCATTGAATCCCACAGGGCCCATACGAATGCGTCTTTTACTTGCAGATCTGTAAATAAAGATACTAAAAAAAATAGTTCTCACAGACTAAGAAATCAAAGCTAACAATATCGTGTAAACCCTGACACTCATTAATAACCCAATGTTTTAAATTTGATTTGAATATTCGGGTGTCAAAATGCTTCAGAAGCAGTGAGAATCGCAGCAGTGTCTCACTCTGGACCAAAAGCTGATCCGTTTGCTCCTGGGTTTAGATCAACGTTTGAATTTGTTGGCGAAATATTAGGCGGATTAATTACATAGCTTCGTGATCGTCGACACCAGTTGGCCTCATCGTTAGTTGATTTTGAGCAAAGTAACGAGTTGCGTCCGAATCATGAGACAGGAAATTCTGTGAATAGTTACAGGTTTACGTGTGTGAACTGGCGGCCAGCGCTTTCTGCGCAGCGTTCTTAAGGTCGGCTATCCTTCCAGACATCGAAGGGTAACAAGCGATTATTATTTCGGTCTCCGATTGCTTTGTCCCATAGTTTTGCCGTCTGGGAAGTCGCCCGGGATAATCAAGACAAAAAGCCTTACCTGACACGATAACACACCTCCACCTTTGTAAAGACGAAACAAATTTAATTTGTTTATTGCACAGCGGCCCCTCGCTGTGCAGAAAGGCAATGCCATCGCCTTCCTCGGGACATTGTCGTCCTCACCCCCACCCCCATAATCCCTAGAAATTCCGAACCACTGTGTGTTTGAATAAATACCTATTATACAGTCAAATATAATTGAGGTTCCATATGTTCCATATAAATACCTACCCGACTAGCAAGAAATGGCGGTAAGAGGCTACTTAGCTAATTTTCTTGAAGACGATATTATTCTTATTACTTTATTGCCTCTTAATCTCGGAATGTAAACTTGCTGGAAGATCGGCGTTGGATTATGTGCTTTCAGCTACTACTGGAGTATAATAGTATATGACAGATGATAACTGTTCATTACTAAAGAATACCACCGCCGCATCATCATTTGCGAAGATTTATTAACAGTTGCAATTACTGATTGCGTTAAGGAAGGAGGGAAACTCTAGGAAAACTTAGGGACAGTCTATTTGAATATACATGGGCATATACTGCATCCATTTTACGAAACTGGCATCATAGAGATGATTTAACAAGTACTCTAAGTGGACCTCACATAGTCTCACAGACTCTACTAAATTAACTCTACCCTCATTGCATTTGATTCACTAATTAGCCCGTAACGCTGAGCCATTTCTAATACCAACGTGAATTGTAGTCAGCTCGTCACTCATGAAGATTGTATATGCTCTAATATATTACAATATTCACCCGTTGTAAACATTAATTCAATCAGTTACATTCGTATATTGCTATTACCAGCAAATTACATTGCTTCCCTAAAAATGGTACGTCATGTGACTTATGCACATAATTTGTTGGCTCTCCGTCGCAACATTTATAATTAATGCGCAACTCTTTCATTAATGTGTGTAATTTTTAATATCACTAAGAAATAGGTGGCGCACAGCTTATTATAAAATTATCATAAATATTCATACATTTTTACATAATCTTAATTGTCAATATACATAGTGAAATTACAACATTATCTGTAGTAAAGATCTACGGTTTTCTATTTGGCGGAAACAAGATTATATTTCAAATAGTGAAATATTTTGTTTACGGGTGGAGTTGACCATTGCACCGTTACTGATACGGCATTGACTGCGTCAGCGTCCATCCCTTTGAAACTGTCGGTGTAGCAACTTAGTCCTCATATGTCATCAGGTCTGAGAACTATTCATAGAGAACTAGTCAATGATCTTACAGATGAACAAGAAGCGTCTTTTAACTGACTTCAGATGGAATCACTGAATTCTGATATAATGAAAATGATTTAAGAGATCTAAGCATAGGGCGAAGATTACAATTTATAATAATTTGATTACAAATACGTGGATATTCCTATTGATAATGGAAGAACATCGATAGCATTTTCTTCACTAATCAATAATCTATTAGGCATCGAACGACCACTGGCTTGCCTTGACCCATAGCGTCCTTCACCGTAGATGAAATATGTTCGTACACGAACATACCTATATATTGTCAGTCATCCATTCATTTCTTTGAACATCAAGATGGCCATACCGCACATTGAACGACTTTACGATACGAAGTTATATATGTATGTGTATATATGTATTATATGTGTATGCGTAGTAGGGGCAGAATTCGGAAACACAAGGTTTCCCACCAAATTTATGGCAGAGTTGTCCGCAACAGACCAACAGACATGGCGATATGACCTAATTAATTAGTGTAGGTTCCCCCATGGAGTGTCATACCAATATAATATACTCTAACTTAGCGGTAAGTTTGCCCCCCCCCCCCCCCCCGTAATGGTACTTTAACTTGAAGCCGCCCTCGAACTTAACTAACTTTGCTTAACTCGTCCATTACATTTTCGGTTCATATTCTGGTATCCGTGATTGTTATTGAAAAAGGATTGCACGTTTTATGATACCAGCCCTATAGTCGCACTGGCCTGACTAAAAATAGATAAAGGCCTTGCTTTATGGTAAGCGCATGAATCATAACCATGGCGTACATTAGTACCAGACAACTGCAAGCTACAGGTGCCGGAGCAGCGCGCGTCACTGACGAGAGACGCCTCCCATTTCAAGAGATGCCACGCCATCCACGCCTGGCTATGACTGTAGCTGTGGCCGCGGCCGTGTCGCGTTTGTATGTTCGAAGTGGCGAACAGTCAGTCACTACTTTTTAGGTGCTACCGAAGGATCTCGTTCACATCTCCTCTTTGTCCATGCAACCCTATGGGTTGGCCCAGACTGCCCGCCCCCGACCCCAATTCATGGGCGGGCCCTAGAGAGAACGTGGAGAGGGTGGCGCGATGACGTCACACGACGGGTATAAAGGAGTTGCCGCGGCGAACCGCACGTTCGTTCGAGATCGGAGCTGAACCCCGTGGTCCGTACATCGTGTACCACCGTGTATCCATCTACCTGCCTATCTATATCTTATCTATAAGCCTGTATCCCCTCTTCCTCTCTCTCTCTTTCTCACTCACTAACTAACTAACTAACCAAGAGAGAGACTGAAGTCTGTTGCTCTACGATCATTCATTACTGTACTACTTCGGTTCGCCCTCCATTGGCGCTGGGTCGCGCCCCCTGACAGATAAACCAGCCGTGCGCTTCATACCTCCCGTGTTTCTTTGCTATCGTTTGTGATTCTACCCTGTTGGGGTGTCTATCGTTTCCACCGCCGCCATATCCGAGGTGCTCCCAAGGATGGTCGCGCGTCGGGCCTCCCTCGGATGGGCCTTTTTCCTTCTGGCCCTGGCAGCTGCATCGCTCCTTCTAGCCGACGCTCAGCCCGCCCAGGAGAGGTAAGTGCAATATTGACATAATCGTAATCATCATTAATTCATTCATTCAGGATTACCTTGTAAATATGTATGGAGCATTTTAATCGATCGACTTAATCCTGCGACCGGCGGCCGGGTTTAAGTGCATCATTCTACTATTTCGGTATTAATGTGGGAATCTATATAGTATCAAAATACAACGTGAGTGTCTATTTAGTAAAATCGGTCTGTGGCCATAAAATGAATAAGCATTTCAGCTTCAGTAGCGAAGATTCAAGGCTCAATGGGTCTCATTCAATGTGCCGATATCAATATACGAGTCGTATAACTCGCCTGGACCTGCTCCCAACCATTGCTCGTTCAGCTGGTATTGTTTTTGGTTATTGGTAATTCAATTCAAAAGGACGAAACAAAGCCTATAGTATCCTTAACACACAACGAATGAATAAGGTAACATTGATTTTCAAAAAGTCTGCCAGCCTAGTATAGCATTATAGAAAGATAGTCCTTTCTTTTGTGAGATTTAGGCGTATGCATCATAGGCGGCGATTACGCGGCAATTCATTTATCTGTCCATTTACGTATGTGTTGTACTATAACGGCCTACGAACAGATTCGTAGCAGTAACAGGAGGTCATCTCGACGTCATTTTTTTTGGCAGAAAAACTTGGGCGGATATGATACAATGCCAGACGTTCGGTGAGTGCCTGTTACATCGGTCTGCTATATTATTCAGGATTATCTTGTAAATAAGTAGGGAGTGATACATTTTTTGTTGTATCTAGCTTCTAACTCATACAGTTCTTCATGCAGCAGCAAAAACAAGCCCTAAGATACTTATAGTTCAAAAATAGGCTTTGCTGCCAATGATAATATGCTACAAAAAATCATATAGTTTACAATTCAGTGTTAAGGCAAAGCAATCGTACAGGATCTATTTACGACGCATTTAATAGATGCATAATTGTATACATCTGCTGCAAACGAGGGGCGCGAAACTCAATTCGGCGTGGAGAACTCAATTCTCCAAGAAGTGCGCAACTTCTCTCCATAAACAGGACCGAAACGGCTGACGGCGCTGTCGGCAATTTTAGGAACCACCTAAATGGACATGCATTGCCAGGGTATCGAGTGAGCTGTGAGCACTGTGGGCCGGGTGTTCACTTTGTGGTCATGACGATGAGCTGCGATGCAGTCACTCTCCGTTTATTGCAGTTAATTCATGCAGTTTAAGTAATGGACTAAAAATGCATCCTAATGAAATGCTGAATATTCACGCGGTTTTTATTTCATTAGAATCAGGCCGACTAACGAGAACTACTCTACCGTCACTCTGAGAACAAACAAACAGGCCCAACTTCTGTTTCTATGTTCTGTGATGAATATTAGAGAGAGAGTAACGAATGACAGTCAGCAACCACGCTACACACAAACGATCCTATTGTAGGAGTGTTGTTGGAGAAGCGTTACAGCACCACTGGAAATTTGGCGGATAACGATAAAGTTGGCTTTATGACTGGAGAGACCAGAACACAGCAGTGGTGGTGGGTGGTTCTGCTTATGACTGAATAGGGTTGTAGCTGGGAACTCGCTGTGATTGGGGGCGGGTATCATCTCTTGCTGTGGAAGTTTTGCTAGATTTGAATTGGATTGTTATGTGGAAGTTGGCGAAATAGATACGACCGAACACATTGCCTATTGATGGTTGATTTATTTTTGCTATACATTTTGATATTAAGCTGGACCTTGTGTTCTTGCCAGAGAGGCGGTATCCCAAGCGACGGTTGAGTTCTCCTCTTGTTAATGAATGTCCCTTTGGAGGTGAATACCTGCTGGTAGACCCTGGATCATTTTGCGATATGTTCAGGTTTCAACAGCTCCTGGCAAAGTTCGATAAACGATAGGAGCCGGTGGAAAGCATCGCATTGTTGGCAGCTTTACAACCTAAAAGTCAACGTTCAACTGGAAAAACGACAGTTCATTGACGAATACGATACTATTCGTAGTTGGAGAAAGTTTTCGTTATCAATATTGCAGATGAATTAACTGCCCTTTTTTAAACAAGGTACATGATAGCATATATATATAATATATATATGTATGCTATCGTGTACCTCTTTTTCATATGATAAGATAATGCTCAGCCATTTGGCATCGCCAGGCTGACGAACTCGCTTGATGAAAGATGAATGGGTTGTTTTTTATTTCAATGTATACAAAAGAATATATATAGCTATTTATTGTAAGATTAAGATCGTGTGGATTTCTCTGGAAATGTCGACCAGGCCTGACAAAAGGTCACCTCCTAACACACATTTTTCGATTACTATTGAACGGTTTCAATGTATCAATTTTTGTTATCCTGTCACATGAGGCATTTCCCTAAGTCGTCTCTAATAAATTAGTGTTATAAAAAAAATCAAAATGTGGCCTTAAGATCCGTTCAATAGAACAATACTTCGTCCATTTTTCGTCCGATTTCATTTGGGACCAAATATTATCCACAATTTTTAATTTTAAACCGGCATGAATATTCTTCCTCCAGCCAATTTGGTCCCGTCCACCCATTGAGGGTTATATATACACATGTAATCGTATATCAGAAAGAACTACGCCAGTCTTAATATTATTAGTCCGCTGTGACATCTCCCTCCCTGCAGTTATTAATTAGTACTTGATGGACATGTTGACACGACACTTGTGGAGATAGATATAGTTTATGGGAGTGGATAGTATATGTCGATCAACGAATAATCATATGTGCAACAATTTGCTGATCAAACTAAACGAATTTAAATGGAGAGACAAGAATATTTCTGTTGTGGTGGAGGTTTGAGTCAAAGCCGAATTGGCGAACATTCAATATTGCTTTATATTATTTTAGATCTTAAACAAACCCTTTAATTTATGATGTATATATATAAATCTATATATGTTTTTAACTGCTGAAACATCTTAGCACCACTATTCCCACAATGGGCGGATTTCCAATGACGGCGTACAAATCAATGCAGAACTTACTACGGATAAAAGGTATACTTATATGTACTCACGTTGGTCACAGGTAATTGCACTTCTAGCTGAAGAGATTAAAAACTAAATTAATTAGAAAGATCACTAAACCTCAGCTGGGTATCGAAACAGTGATCTCATACTTGTGTCTTTAACGAACTGCTCACCACGCTATCACGGCAGTCTTCAACATTTCCGTGTAGCTATCCTCAGTGACCCTTATAACCGGAAGGCAACACAGAAAAATTAGAATAATAATAATGGGGCCTAGTTGATTGCGCCTGATGCTGCACAAAATTTATCGAAATCCCTTTGATAAATCAAAACGTAGACTACTGCTAACAAGTGTATACATTACTTCATTCAAGTCCTTTAATACAGAGCATTCCCATGAAGAAAAGAATCTACATCTATCGCTTAAGGCTACCAAAGCAGTTCGAGTGAAGTCTGGAAGTCATTGGTCTCATTATTCAAAAACTGCAAGAGAGGGTAAAATAAAGAATTACCTGAAGATATCGACGTTGTGTAAAGTGTATAATAGATTCTGGAACTCTGTCGGTGGTCACGTGTCTCTCGCTCTATGATATGACACTACGACAAGAACACAACACCATAACAATAATCGCTTTCCAAGCAACATTTAAGGCAAAAATATGTCGATCGACAGATCTCCCTATGGACGTACACGGATACACATGATGATAATGGTGCTGACGTTGATGATATTGGTGTTGGGTAATACAGCGTGTAGCGGGTTAGCCAGGTGGCAGCATCTCTAGTGGTCTGGAGACACAAAAAGTGCTTGGGTATATTATATATATATTATAATATATATAATATACCCAAGCGATCAATCTTCTTCTCGTCGAGGATAGACAGATCGTGCTTCTGAACTATTGATCGACGCCGAGTCTTAGAAGAACTCTCTTACTTCGCTATATTTGTACTATCGAACTTTCCTTTCTAGTTATTGGACCAATAATGGTCATATGGCTCACCCTTTGTCACCACGTGAAGGAATCATAGCTTAACTAAGCGATGGCGGAGAACACATAGCAACAAACAGTTGTGGTTAACAGCTAGCTAATCGAATGAGTTTTGATCTTGACTCATGAGATAAGACACTGCACAATGAATCAAACCAAATTGACACTTCCCCTCGTTGACGGTTCAAATTTGATATTTCTGAGTGGATGTCGGTAGCAGGAAATGGGCTTAGAACTAGAGCTAGATGGCATCATCAAGGTTTATTTATCTGTCCCGAATGTGTCTCTGAGGGCATATTGATCTAAAATATACAGCTCTACCTTATAGCTGTGAGCGCAACTATGTATTCGTGGGGCGTCTCTAGTAATCAATTATTTAAACTTACAGCTCGCTATCTAGACTGTCCAGCAGACACTTGGCTATACTGGAATTTTACGCTGAATTCATTTACTAATATTATCTACATTGGTCTCAAGATCAATTTCGCATGGTGAGGATAAGATAATTTTGGAGTAAAGAACAACGATGCTGAAGACGAACAGCTTCGACGGTAAATCATAATTCGTAAAGAAAAGTCTGTAGTGTGCGCATGTAGTTCTCTCTTTAAGTTATACAACAACGCATTCATATATAGCGGCCTGTTTTATTTTAGCTCGAATGAACAAGTGACTAGATTTCCGCTTTGAGGATAGGTGTAATATCGAAGCTTTTTCTTTAAACGCTGGGCAGCATCGAACTGCACGTAGGTGATCAAGTTCTGAGATTGGACCTCAAACCTCGGCCGTCATGATCAGAGCAGTGCAGCAACAGATTCAGATACGATGTCGCCAACGCTATTAATCATTTAAGAGTTTATAGAACGTCGTTCCGGTTCATTAATCGAATATGAGATGTCGGCGCATGTGAAACTCAACCAACAATATAATGGGCGTATTCCTATGCAACTATTTCCGTCACCCGGGTTTTGTTGTTCAAGGTGACTTATACCAAGTGAGATAGGCAGCGAGGTAATGCAGAGGTGTGTTTGCCAGATCAATGATGTCCACAGGTAACAACTGCGATCAGCAGTGGTGCCTTCGAACTGTGAAATATCCGTTCTCTTACCATTATCATCTAACAAACTAGCACACGTTTTGGAACAACATGACCCGCGTGTTATTGTTAGCTAATACCACTACTATGATTCATATGTCTAGTAGATACATACGTATTGCTGTAATGAATAAGATTCAAGTTTGAGGTCAGCCTCTATTAAATAATAATAATTGGAAGAGGAATGAGCGCTAAGTCGTTGATATAACATAAACAGTTCCCGTCGTGACTTGTGCATGATGCAGCTTATCAGCCAAATTAGGATCAGAACGAAAGCTCTCACTCTAGCAGAATTGGGAACGGTAATTATATACAGTTGCAAGGTCAATACGGCATCCATACAGTACACTGGATACACGTCGCGTGAATTATACAAACATAAACATGTACAGTATTTTTAAAAGCCCTAATAAGCAACGAAGTTATCCAGGCGGTGGCGGAACTCCTGATGTATAAGTACGCTAAGCGCCACAATCCCAGCCCTCTTTTGTTCTCCTATATTTGATCTAACATTTAGTTCTCTGGCGGAGGCAAACCGCAAAGCGTTCAGGTGCCTCTCTCTCTGCCTCTCTCTCTCTGCCAGTGAACATGGGGAACAGTAAAGGATAACTCGAACTCCGTCGCACACAGCAGCACTGGCTGTCTCGGCCCATCGACCGCATCCCTTAAAACTCACGTTCTGATACAAGGGCAGCATCGTTCGGTGTGCCCCAAAGTTTCCTTCTCCTATCCGGTCATACGCTATCAGCTATCGACTATGGACACAGAGTACAGGGGCAGTTCTCGCTGCCACCTGGCTCTTTCTCGACACACGCATTAACCGCAGGTGGCCAACTTACGACTCCAAGCGTAGGACTCCACACTGCAAGCGTATAGTCGATCGGGCGGGTTCGGTTAGGTTGCGTTCGTCGGACGGTTAACCACTTCGTTACCCTACTCAACCTTCATGGACACGCACACACACACACTTACGTGCCTACGCATGGACAGACAGACGGTTGCTACATACTAACTATCATAGTTAACGAACAGCCCAGAGCGCAACTACCACCGGTACAACAAGTCGAGGTCCTGGCGGACATCGTCCTCACTCGAGGACATCTGGTCCCCTGTGGCTTCTAGCCCCTTGCCCCGTTGTCGCGTTGCCTGTATGGCAGTGCAACCAAAGGACATCACCGTTCAGGCCAAACTGAGATTATCCTGTTACAGTTTATGGCGACTGTTAACTGTCACGGGAACCAGTAGCCCCTGCGATTTCAATTATTAGAGAGGTTGATGAAATACCACTATAATTAATTCCGAATGCACCCAGTTTAATAGATTAAATGGATGAAATACCTACAAGTATGGCTGTATATGTCGGATCATCCCTTGTGGATTATGACCGAAAAATCTCTGTTATTATCAACGTTACGGAAAAGTTGTTTCTCTTGATCGGATTAACAAGCATGAAAAGAACCAAGAAGTAACGTCAGCATGCACATAAGCGGTTGAATTGCCCCCCCCCCCCCGATTCGCGAAATGACTCGTAGTGACTCAATTAACCGGCAGCATATTCAGATTCGATTTGCAGACTGTTCATTTGGCGTAGGCGTGCAGCAGTTAAATTTGCGCAAAATTTTTTCCAATAATATTCTTTTTATTCTAATACAAACTGTTGTGAACACACATTTTGGTTAAAAGAACGATTCTGGTTTGTGTGAATTTATTTCCAAGAGATGGACAGGACCATGTGTGCATTTAGTGGAAGTGATTGTTTAGTTAGATGCATGGGCAAAGTCATTAACAGCACTACCTCGTCTGCTATTTATCGGACAACATTATCCTGTTCACAAGAACTAAGCTGGCATCCAATATCGCTAATGCACAATGGAGCAACATCAGACAGAAGAAGAAGAAGAAAATTCTCAGTGGCAATATTTGCCTCGATGTTTACCATTACCTGGATCAGGCATGCCCACAATACAAAGTCACTTTCGCTTGACTAAAAAGCAACTTGCTATCGTCGTATTTATCTAGGGGTGATGTGTGTGGGGGTTAGATACGGGAAATGATGCTTTCCAGTTGAATAAGTTCAGAGCAACCGATTCATACTCGAATAATGTATTGGACAATACGTGTACATTAGATGGGCATTACATTTTGATTCTATCCCTATAGCTTATTCATGTCCAGTGATAAGCATCTATATACCTTTAGTGAGGAGTTCAACCACTCGGCCAAAAAGGTTTACAAAGCCAAGGTGTCCCTGTACACGCATGTGCACATGTCCATATACCTATATATTTATATATGGCATACAGCTCTAAAGCTACTACTGAAACGCCGCCGCGCGGTGATGAAGTGAACCCATCGGGCTAGAGCCATCTGTACTAATGTCACCACCATATCTACCGGGTGTAGCAATTGGTAATAGCAGAGATAAGCGACGCCGCAGCGGACAAGGACAAAGCTCATTAATCAACGGCCTTAGCTGATAGCCGAAAGCGTCCACAGTCGAACTGTTTGTATATATATATATAGAGACATGCGGAGAGACAAACGAAGAGGATCAAGGAGAAACCTTATGGGCAAGATGCCAGCTCATCACCGGGTAGTGGATGAGTCGTAAGTGAGGTTCCGTTGGACACACACAGATCTCATAGGCTTATTGCTGCCGGCAACAACAATCTTGTCAAAGCCAGGAGAACAAAGACAACTGGTCCCTACTTAATCGCAACACTTCTTTTTCTTCTTCTTTTCTCATTATATCTTTCTCGCGTCTGTACGTTCTACCATAAGACGTCCTTCTCTTAATGGAAACATTTAACATTAACATTCTCGCCCTCATACAACACTACTATTATAGAACTACGCAGCGTTCCATCAGCGCGCCAACTCTTTGGCAACAACCACAATGCATTGTAACATGTTTTACGAATAATATCAAAGTCATATTTCATCACTGGATCCCGATGTGACCGGTATCTGATTTAAACAAAACAATGATTATATGTATTGATCCTAAGTGAATTTTGTTCATTAAACATACATTTTATCTATTATACTAGTCACACAAGAAATGGGAGAACATCTCATATATATCTTCAGTGATGCTGAATGCTAAGCAGACTGCTCAATCTTTATTTATTTTCGAGGTAAATTTCCGCTTCATGGAAACAATAAATACCGATAACGTTATACACCTAGCACGCCGTAGCATATGGTACACACATGGCCTTCGTAGGACCACTTATGTTGTTCAACACTTGTTGAAGCTCCAATGATTCACCGACGGGGACCCGAGCGGCTGCTGTTGATGTTGACATCCGAGAGTGAGCGATAGATGTTCATATTCGATTCTTTTAGGATGGTAGCCTGATCTCAGAAGCAGCTTGGTCTAATGTGCGAAAGAAAGATTAACTAAAAAAAAAAAATATATATATATATAGAAGTAGAGAAAAGCAATGCTTAAATAATGACACCATATTTCACGTTCATTGAAGGGCGGAAGCTCTACATTCGTTTCCATCACACACAGAAGCTTCCCGCCAACAATATGGAATGGAAATTAAATACACTGATAAAATATGCATTATTTCCTTAAAACAGAGCATTCAAAACATCGTATTTGTTACCAGGCAGGGAAGGGAACGATGCCAAAGACCACCTCCTTTAGAGGGTTTGTCTGAGGCAGCTCTTACGAATGAGGTGAGACTCATTCTCGTAATCACCATCATCACGGTCATCGTGTTCAAGTGAATATTCAGGCATTAGACTCATATCTAAACGCCTGCGTGTACCGATGATAAAACCTGGAGACCGACCCTTGTCACCATCATCAGAAGGACGACAACGATGATACCAGCGATGACACGAACATCGTCATGTGTTGGACATCACATATACACACGTATATATATATATATATAAATATATATATATATATATATATATTTACACATTCGACGCACACCCACAGCCCATAGCGTCCACCTTATGTTACATAATGCATATGGATCATCGTCACCTAGGTTGCCGTTGTTGTATATCATCCAGCTCACTCACTTTTAGAACACGGGCAACAACTCGAGCCACCCCCTACAACGGTATCCCCCCACCGTCCCCAGAAACCGTCTACATTATCTCGGTTCGGTGCATACTAACCACCAATCATCGTCATGGCCGTAGGATAAACTGCCTCATGAGCGCCGCACTATTATATAACACTAATACTTGAGAGAATTGCCAAAAAGAGGTCTACTTAGCAGCGCACTATTTATGCGCATGTGTGATATACTCGCAGACAAACGCTGAAACTCGCTCTGCGGCTGCTGCTGCTGTCACCGCCACTTCCAAATGCTACAATTAAGTGCTAAATCGATTTTGGTGTGTCAGCTAAAGCACGTTGTTCATCTCCTGGCAATTCCTTCAAACGTAGATTTTTTGATAGCAACACAGCAGAAATCTCATAAATATATCATGTGAGAGACAGATTTGTCATTGCAAAAGGAATTGACACCAGAGACCTTTTGTTACAAGCTCCTCCTATGTTAAGATAGATCTGAGATACATTAACGTCGATATTTACACTGAAACGTTTCTTAGGTAAGAACGTAAAATGTGTATACCACGCTATATTGGCGTATACTTTTTCAAACATGTTTGCAAAGTATGTTTCCTTGTAACAGTTTGGTACAAGCAGAACCATCGCGGCTAATTCGAGCTCGATCGTCGGCTAAGTTGAATAAGTGGTTCCACGCCTTTGGGGGGGAAGTTGAATAAATAAATGTGATCTTTAACTAAAATGTCTGACTTAAGAAACCTAGAGGACACGATGTGTTGATGTATCTATCCACGAACTCAGATATACAGATGATGAGCTGGGCTGAAAACATCGTTCGGTGTCGAGTATTTCTGTCTTGTTATGCTCTTGCATCTAACCAGGGACGCACTGAACTGCACACTAAGGTCGTCATTGAGGTAATTTGCGACGGCCGGAAGAATCAATACGATAGCCTGAATGTGACTTTTCAGGTTAGCTTGTTATGTCATCATCAATCTTCTTGATTGAAAAGTTACTCGATATTTCGCAATGTTGTCTTCGGAAAAAATGACTTACTTTTGCTGTTCGAAGAACTCGGCTCTATTTACAATGTGGTTTCATTGATTCCCGTCCTTCGTACTATCAGATCTCAAACGAAAGCGTCCATGTTTGAGGATTGCTCCTCCGAGAAACCGTAACCGATTCAAATGCAAGTCAAGCGTGATATCTTCGAATTTATGTCTAGAATGGTCTAGCTTGGTGCTCTGGCCGGCCATCGACAGATGTGAACGATAAGCTCTACAACGTCAGCTTAGGCTAAGGAATAAAGTACCACTTTGGAAAACTCGACGAAAAGTTCGGTGAAAATCATTCAACCGTAAAAAATGACTAGTATTTGCGGCTAACTTTCAAATATGATTTTGTTGATATGTAACGATTCAAACGCCACAAGGTGGTCAAATGGCACTTACCACTTCACTACGTGTTCAGCACCAATCCGGAGTTGATTAAAATGTATCCTATTGATTATTGATAGTACTATTGTACTATTATTCTATATATCATTCGGTTTAAAGGCCTAATTTAGGTCCATAGGCCTAACTTATAGTCTCCACACAACCTGAGCTTGCTAATAATCAAATACCTATAGCATTTCGCTATCATACAGTGTTTCTAACTGCATAAAAGGACATATAAGATCGAGAAAATCCTGGGCGTCCATGTCAGCTTCGTTAGTTATGAATCCCAAAATAGCATTGAATTTGCTAACAATGTTGTCTTGCAACTCGGGTCACCCCGGTTTAGATGACCGGAAACTCGACATGTTGACATCAGCCAGACATTTCTCGCTAATATAACCGAATCGTCCTTCGTGATTTCGCGATATGGTGGAAGGTGCACCCTTCGAAAGTAGAGTCACACACGCATGTAATTTAGATGGTTGAAGAGCACGCTCACAGCAGTATCAGCTATTCATAATTGCACATGGGCTTCGGCATACGATGACAGAGTTTCCCCGGCAGATGCCGAGGCAGCCCCTGCTGGTCAGCACCTGCTCGGGCTTCGTGTTCCCAAACAATTGAGGGGAATGCTCCCATTCCTCTAAGTTGTTAGACCCTAGTCTTTACTTCTGAATAGTTCGTATGAACAGCCCTGCTTCTGTCGACCAGATCACGCGCAAAAGACAACGCACAACAGATCGATGTTCGTGCATTTTACATACGAGCAGGATTGGCAGAAACTTAATGTCGACTCGACCCATCCCGTTGAAGTTGTCAGGACAAACTGACAGTGAGCGCAACCAAGCATGAGCTCAAGTGTGAAACTCTATAGCCCGCGCAGGTAGACATTTGCTTCTTTTAGCTATTGTTTGTTGTGTCAGATTAACTTTGTTGAATCCTCAGTGCGGTTTAATCTACAGAAAAGATTTCGAACGTCGACACGCCGACAAGTTGAAATGTTGCAGTCGATCAACTTTCCTGTATTAATAGATAGCTGTGGGTATTTGGTATCGTAGTGTGTATGTGTAGAAGCTCGATGTATTTTGTTTAGAAGCTCGACGAGTAGCTTCTAACCGATTTGCTGATCTATACAGATATGTAGCTGTCTAAAGATCTCTATCTAGAGAGAATCCGCATTTGCACAAATACCCCTGAAACGGTTAATGCAAATAGTTAGCTGAATTCAATCAATACAATCCTACTTGTATATATATATATATATATATATATATATATACTTATTCGTGCATGTGTACATAAATTCGATTGCGAAGTCTCGCAAATTATATGCGGACTACCTTATATAGAATATTATATGAGCACTAGTCCCCTTACAAAGGTTGCGAGACAGGCGGTGTCTCTGTGCGCACACAACAAGGTCCTTTGAATCACTAGCAACTATAACAACTAACTATCAGCTTCCATTTGTCAACTGTGCTTCAACCTTGTAGGTCAGTGGCGTTTTCCACGTGAAATCATTTGTATTCCGCTTCATTGTGCGTATCAAAATTTGACGTGTATACGACACGCTAGGTCTACAGCAGCATAAGAAATACAAGAGAGGAAAGGACACACTGTCTGCCGATCGTAAAGCAAGCGACCCAATGAGCAGGCGAAAGCCTACTCGTATACTATCCTCTATTCCTCTATCGTTCGCTTCTCCAGGTTGTTTCGCATATCAGGCAGGACCCACCTCCGCTCACCTACCTTGCTTCTGCTAGACAGATAACGTGCTCGTTAAGTGAATACGACGACACGTAGATTCAGCCAGCAGCGTCACGTCATGCTGTACCCCGCTTCCACCTCTGCCCTCCGAAAGTTGACAGTGACGCAGTCTTTAGAAGAAGGTTGCCGTAGTAGCTATGGCGGGGCTATCTGCAGCGGTAACACTAGACACCTCAGCTAGTACCCTAAGCCACTTGTTGTAGAACGAACAAGACTGTTTCTGCTATAAGCAGCCAGTATTGCTGATGCTGTGGCAGGTGTAACCGCCGCCGCCGCTGCTACTCAGCTCGTCACTGCTGTGCTGCCAGCCTTACTAGGCTCTCTGCTAAACAGGCAGTTGTGCGGAGCTTGTTTCTAGAAGAGTTAGGGGCCGTTGTCATGCCGTTGTGACGGCCGAACGGCGGCCACAGGCCCAAGCCAGTTCCATAGGCAAGATGACATGCCAGTTATAACAACATGACCCATTGACGGGATGTTGAATGAATGAATGTAGCTACTAGTAAGCGAAACAGACGCATGAGGCTGTTGCCGCTGGTGCTTGGGCAGCTACCACAGTGGATGGCTACTGTCGAACATTGCAGAAAAGAAGCGTCGCGAACTTCGTGCATACGCCTCTATTTTTCCATCCACCCCATTCCTCTTCTCTCTGCGTCGCGGTCGCCGTCTCGGCCGCTATCTGTTGTCCGCCCTCAACGACGACATGACGTGCTTGCACTTTACGAACACCAACTTATTTTCCTTTTGTGCAATCCTCTCTCTCTCTCTTTTCCCCCTCGATCTCTCTGTGTCGCTGAAGGCCGACGCATACAACATCGTCAACCGTACGCTGCTCAACCGCACATTGAGAACAACGACGTGAGACGACATGTTGGCCAGCCGTTTCCTCAAGCGGTTATGGAAATACGACAAGTCTTCTGACGTGTCGTTATTATCTATTATGGCGTTGTTACTATTATTATTATTAGATTCGAAAGCGGTCACGTCCTGCGGACACGATTCTGCCGACCCCCCCCCGCCCCCCCAGCTTCTTCTTGAGTTTGTCCTTGCGTTTACTCACTCAACAAGTCACTTTCAATTTTCCTCTGTCCTCTGACCTCTATACATCTACTATAACTCTTCTACGCGATCGATTTTAGCATTTCGCTTTATGGGTCTGGTGGTGGCATGTTGCCATCGCTCTCGCTTGTCACGGACACTGTACACGATAGTTGTCTCTTGTCCGCAGACCAAGTTGCATCGCCGGGTCAGCATCGTACGAGCCTATCATCCGTGTCGGCTCCGGTCGAATGACGTCGCGAACCCAAGCATTTGTCGCTGCAAGGGCTCACATCTTCTTCCATTCCCGTAAGGTCAGACAGCGTGCCATGGCTTTGACTCGAATTTCGTCGATCACTGCAGGCAGTGGTAGTATATCGTTCGTGTTGTCAATGACAATCCTGTGGCTGATCACACAAAGCTACCCATAGTGTTGAATGGCCGTTCCATTAAGATAAGGCACATGGCGATCGACGACCAAAGGCCAAAATGCAACTTCCCTAGATGAGAACATCGAGACGGCAAAGACCAACTGTTGCACGTTTCATCCGACGCCAGCGACGTCTTGTCCTTCATCGCCATCGGCCCGATCCATCGGCCTCACTCACTTAATTCCCTAGTGGATTCAAATGCTCCTGTGTTGTTGGTGTACTACAAAGTCGGGTACAGCCTCTTCATAACAAGCGGAGGTGGCAGACAAATGCATACCACTGCGTGTCGGTCCCTCTTGAGATCTCGATACGAAGGAGAATGACTTGCTCCGACAAATTGCGGTTAATTGCGGGTGCCCCTTCATTACGACGTTTCCATGCGACCCTTGAGCAGACACAAACAGAGCGCTTCGTTGCGATAACCGGGAACATCGATTAGGCAGAATCGAACAGGCGTTTTCTCTCTTCCTCTATCTAACTATTCAATCCAACAAAAATGGCAAAATTCATAGGTTTTAGTTATAACGTCATCTAGCACGAGGTATAACGTAAATAGAACAAAAACTCCACTAATAATTGTAATTGCATTGGGTCATTTCTCTCTCTCTCTCTCCCTCTCCCTGTCTCGTTTCGGCCTCCCTGAACATCTGCGGTCAGTTGTTGTTTACAGTTGCTGATTGGCCTTCTTACAACAGTCTTTTGGCGCTTGCCTGCCACGGGTGACGTTGCAAGTCAGCTGACAACAGAGATCGTTTACTACGTTTAGGGGAATACACACTACCTAGTGCCGTGGCGTGACGTTCTAAGGGTCAACGTATCGCGGAGAACATATGTTAACGACTTCTATTTAATGATTAACCCTGGGACCACCTTGGGTGACCCGAGCTACAGTTCTAAGATGTGTTAGCGTGAGGCTGTACACAGCAGATATATAAGATAGATACGTAGATATATATAGTGGATACCATGATGATGGTGATGATGCTGATTATACGGCATGTTGCCGACCAGCTACCTACGACGCCAGAGACGTTTTGTATCGCACACAGGAGTCTCGTTACTACATTATTACCGGACTCCACCCGCGTCTGCAGGGTTATCTTGCAGAACTGTCCTCGTCGTCATGTATGTAAATGTAATGCGTCCCCCCTGTTATAGTTGTCAGCCAGGGGTTTATATGGGACAAGTAGTTGATACTTTAGAGAAACGATAGCGCCACAGTCTAGCGACGGTTGTGAAAATAGGGGAGGTGATTTCAAGCGGGAGCGACACAACATGAACGGCCCCTGTGAACGGACGGCTATCGTATAGCACATTCGTAGTTTTGGGCAATAATAGCCTCTGCCAATTTTGCACCTGCTGTATTTTGTTGTTGTTGTTGTTGCGTGCGACGGAAATCACGATCAGTCTAATCCTGATGGCCATTCCCCAGACGCCTATCCTAAATCAGTAATGTGAGTCATTGAGGGTTGCGTGTAATCTGGCACTTTGTTGACATAGCCTAAACAGTAATGGGGAAATGATCCGCTTCTGTGCCTCGTGGCAACATTAGAAATTAATTTATGACCTTAAGGAGCTTAACTCGAAAAAGACGACTTGAGCCGCCGGGAAATCGAACCCCACAAAGTGCAAAAGTAACTCTTAGAAATTTGGTAACACTATTCAAACTGTTTCCTTGATGCGAGGTTGTTCAAATAAAACAGATGAGCCATGGCGTGCTGTATTCGAGGAACCACGCAGATGAAATTTCGAACATATGTGGTGTTCGATAGCTTAGTGCTTTAAAGTACTTCTCCAGTAAAGAAGCGACTCGAAGTCTTGTTTTCTGGCTGGGCACGTCCATTTTTTCGAGTCAAGTTATGTTTCACAATCATTCCTTTCCATGTGGAAATCGTTTAGTTTTACAGATATAGTTTGACGTTTCGTTCGGGACAGGTAGAATACCCCACAGTTTAAAAAAGACACTATACACCCATCGCGGAGATGGTCATTATCGCGTGGCAAACGCGATGCAAATACGAAAAGGCGCAAGGGTTGCTCTTTTATGTTTAGCAGAGCTCATGCGCACGTCCCTGCAGTAGCGTTCTCGTATTCTGCGCAGTCGAACAGATGAGGGCTTGAGCACATTTCTCTCGGCTCAGAATGGTTTTAATTTGCTCTCCGACCACCACGCGATTCCTGGGAATCGGCAGATGGCACGCCGTCGACACTAAGGCTACCAAACCGACCGACGCAGGGAGGAGATGATTTGCCAAAAATCCACCTTCTTCACACTCCCCAAACCTCCGAGATACGCCCCCTGTTCGAGGAGTTCCAATGTAAACAATCTTTTTATCTATGTATACAGCTGTGGTGGAAGCATTTTATTGGTGCTCAAATGTCACACCGTGGTTCGCTAGAATAGCTCGCACTATTGACTTGCACTGTGGTCAATCACATAACCCCAGTTTTGTTACCTTATTGGGAATGGTAAGTGGCCAGATGAAGCCTAGTGCGGAGAAGAATATACTCGTTTGAACATCGTTGAGAATGTAACTTAATACATAATTGTTGTTTGATGCACATATTTAATCCATCGTAGTGGATGAATCAAAGAGAGCAGTACCTCTTACCGGTCTTGTCATACCCGGTGATGAGAGGCGCTGTTTTTTCCCTCAAAGCAAGCCCATAAAGGCACTTCAGAAAGCTCCCTTACACTGTCCAACGTTACTATTTCATCCGCGGCTTACAAAAGAGCACAAGTACTAACTAGCCGATCGAAATACGAGAGGGGGCCAGACACTTACTATTTGGAAGCTTCACAAATACGCCAAGGCAGACGCACAAAATGCACATCGATGTACTGTGATCGATTTACTTCTCTACGATCTCTATCTCCATTTGCATCGATGTACTGTGATCATTTGCATCATGTATTGTGAAATGAGGCAACCCCTGCTCGTTGTCGTAGCCTTGATTAATAATAATGCTTAACTAAGTCCTAATAATAATTGACTAATTCCTCGCTAAAATCTCGTGGACGTGTCACCTAGGCATAGTATTTGAAGTTGGACGGATATTGTAAAGCTGATTTGAGTGTAAGTTATTTAGGCTAACAAGCAACAAGTTACCACGTTCACATAATTTCACTTCATTTTCAAGGTTACACTATTAGCGTAATTATATTGCTCCCTAAACTACTCTTAATGAAATCGATAAATGCCTCACGTCTACGATGCATGTGGCTGGTTCAATCAGTATTCAGCAGAGGGCCGTATATATAGCTATTATCGAGAAGCAGCGATAAGCATGTTGCCAATTTGATTCTTGCATAGAGACGTTTCCCATTAAAGGGCGGAATTGTTTTTATCTGTTGTATCGTTGTGCCATTGTAGAAAAAAATATTAGGCTGTCCGGTTCAAATTGTCCCGCCTTTCGAATGGCGCACAATCCGAACTACGCGATACAATGCTTTCATTTTTGGAATGGGCACGCGGCAGGAACGTGGCTTCCTTTCGAACACTAAGTGGCTTCGATACGGTCAGAAAGATGGACACTGCAGCAAAAAGTTCAAATTCCCCAAAAAATCAACGGGAAAACATCAAGTTTTTGTTTCTCCAAAAACACCCTCCAGCTGAAATCCATCGACAATTAGTGAAGGCGTACGGTAGGTCTGCCTTATGCCTGCGAACGGTGCAAAATTGGTGCAAGCGATTTAACAGTGGAGATATGGACACCGATGACCATCGAGGTGGGGACCACAAATCAGGTGCGACAAGGGACGAACGGATTGAAAGAATTAAGGCAGCTTTTGAGCAAACTAGAGCTTGGTCCATGGAGTCTTTGTCGGCTGAAACTTTGATTCTTCGGACGACGTGTTATAGAATTATCACCAATATACTGAAGAAGAAGAAAATCAATGAAAAATGGGTTCCCCATAAACTGAGTGCTGACCAAATGAAAATGCGTGTGGAGTGTTCGACATCTAATTTGAATACTTATACGCAACAAACCAGTCGCTTAGAGCACACCGTGTCGATAGACGAGACATGGGTTAGCCTGCATAGACCCCCTGAGAAGGACCAAACAAAACAGTGGCTCCGACAAGGTGAAGTGGCGGCGTCTGTGGCAGTGCCAGATAGATTCGGACGAAAGGTGTTGATTATACTCGCTCTGGATAGCAAGGGTGTTTGCTATTACGAAATATTAGCGGAAAACGAAAAACTCAATGCTCCCCGATATCTCGACTTTTTGAAGACATTGATGAACAAATGGCGTGGGGATCGACAGCACCGAGTGTGGTTACTCGACCACAATGCAAGACCTCACCGCACTGCTGAAATTACGGCCTGGATGGAGGGGGACAATATTGAACGATGGCATCAACCCCCATATTCTCCTGATTTAAGCCCATGTGATTATGGTTGTTTCCATGCATTAAAAAGGGCAATAGGTGGGGTTCCATATGCAACCGTCGAGTTACTCACAAAAGCAATAGATAACGAAATTATATATGGAAATGCAAATGGTAAATATTTGGCTATTTCAAAACTCCCAGAGCGCTGGAATCGGTGTGTCAATAAAGCTGGAGAGTACCTCTAACTCATACCAAAATATCTTTGTCTTAACTAATTTAGTTCAAAAGTTATTGGCATTTATCGAGCGGACAGTTTGAACCGGACACCCTAATATATATATAAGAATGCTGTAGAGCCTTAGACGATGCATTTCAAATGACATTATCTATGAAACTTTAATAAAATTAAGTACACCTTGGCCCACGAACACGACCTTATGATGGGTATCCAATCGACGACAAACGTTGCAAAGAATAAAAAAAAATCAGCTCTATTGGCATTTGCCCAATATCAAATGATTATTACCTAACTTGTTACGATAAAGGCAACTGTAATACTCTAGAAGATGTTTCCCCCTCGTCTGATACAACGGTAAGCATGTCTTATCAGCAAGCAGCATTTGCACCAGTTCAGACTCTCTATTCTTTCGGACTCATTTCACGGATCTGTTCGTACTAGTTTCGTTGTAATTCCTGTATCGCGTGGTTGAGAACATTGCGTTCGATCAGCATTCGAGCCCATAGAACAGAAGAAATAATCGTCAATTTATCAACTCGCAGCTATTTCTGCTATGAGTGCATCATCGTCTACATCAGTGCAGCAAATTTCACATCAATAAATAGATACATCGCGCAAGTGGATCAGCCTCATATCAAAAGGGCTCTGTAAATTTATCATGTGTACGCTTGCAAGAGCATGCAAATGAACAGGTTCAACGGCCTGCGTAGCGTGTCGAGGTGAATTTGAGTTTTCGAAGCATAGGTGATTTGAGATGAAGCATTCATACCTTGTGGGTAGCAGATGATTCTGTTCATTTAAAGGGCGAAGGCGTTACAATTGTTCATGCGCATTCGATATCTGAAGGCTATGACGCAGGTTGTTTTGTTTTTCCAATCAACTTCCTTTATTTCACACCCGTCGTCTGTTGGTCACGATATTTTGCTGAATGTCGTAATGAATCGCGTAATGAAATACCACACAACACAGGAGGAGCTTTTTTTCAAATATACCTAGACGTTTCTCGGGCAGTTATCGCATCGTCGATCGGTAAGATCGACATTGATCTCTCTCTCGTTCTCTCGGACTTAGTATTTCGTAACTGATCATGTAAACAAAGATACAGAATATTATGGTTTTAAAGAGTAAGGTTCTTTATGTTATGTTGCTTCACACGTATTTCTGCACCATCAGCATAACAACTATGCCGTAGTGAAGGTCTAACGGACCTCAGTGGATCAATAAACGTGAGGAAGTCTACTTCACTACCTGTGTTGATAACGTTGCCCTCCAACAAAGATCGCTATGGGATTTGCTCAGTCCTTATAGACACAAACATATTTATATATATATATATCTCGGATATAAATCTTGTCAACTCTGTTGCCTAACGTGTCCCAGTATGCATAGGTTATATACATGAGTATTTATAGCGTTGGATATTTACATGTTGCATCCCACATATAGGTGTGGTTTTTGATCATTCCTCTAAGCTCGTGGTTTTGTTTTCAATTTATGTTTTTAGTTACATATCGTACCAATGATGTTTGTCTGGAACACAATTTGTATGAGAAATATGCCTGAGCAGTATCTACAACAGTAGCGTGTGGTGCACCGGCTGTTGGTTTTTGGTTACATATGCGAACTGCATGATGTATTTTCACCTGAATGATATATATTCACAATGATATAATTACACAAAACGTTGTATTGTCTGTACAAGCATAAGACAACGAAGAAAAAAGGTTGGGTGGAGACCACTGAAGGTCACCATCGGTAGTTGTAGTCGTCATAAAAACCATACTGAATTGAAGACGATTATCCGATCGAGATGAAATGGAAACGTCTGAGCACGTCTCAGAAATACACTAGTAGCCAACGTTTCAATTTAATATCATATTATGGTAAATGTTTAACCACGTGTGATGTTTAGTATATATGTTTGTTGAACAGAGTACTATTTTTTGTCGATTCGTGAGCTGCCTCTCTAACAGCAAGCCTTTTGCTTACCTCCTATTACCCCGTAATAGCCACCATGTGCTCTTTATGTAGATTCTTGTTACATCCGATGCCAGCTGTGATAGAAAAAAGAAGAACATCCCAGCTGTGCCCCTCCATTCCGTTCTATACCCTACTAACCAGATCGTATTATGAATCGCATCTGGAAGGACAAGCCACCTCCAAATCATTTGAACCTGCTTATAGCCATACTAACCTCATATGGTCGCCTTTTCTAAATGCTGCGACCGAATATCACAAGTATTTACATGTGGTACATGTGGCAGAGAGAATAGAATATCACCATCGAGAATTTGTATCGTCTGTGGCTTTCCTGAAAACAGTTGCTTCCATTTGCCCACTGTACTAGATATTGATCTGGCAGACGTCATCGCAAAGGCCGTATTTTTTGTTCAGGCGGACTCCCAGCCAATATTCGATGCAACATACTGCAAACGCCTAAAAGTCTATAACAGTTTTCAGCGTTTAGACCACACTATGAAGAGGGTGCTACCAAGGTGGTGATACTTGTTATCAAGAATATATTTTATGAATAAATATTTGTATGCGTGTAGGCTAAAAATGATGACATACCATGTCTGACTATTTTATATAAAAATATGAAGTTAAGTGCTAAAAATGCCTTTAAAAACAAATAGTCACCGTTAAAAATTTCAAGCGAAAGCGTTGCTAGGAAAGACCTTTGTCGCTTGTCGCTGTGTTTCACTCCCCGGAACACCACCACAAGTATGGCTAGATACTTGGACGTCCATTTTGGCATTCAAGCACAGCTGCAGTTTCCAGCTTGTGAACATTTACGTGCTGATAGCATCTGTCCGTTATAGACGAAGACCATAACAGCTGGATCCGAGCGGGAAAAGCTGTTGACAGACGTCGCGTTTGTGTGACTTGGTCTTGCGGAGGTAAGGTTCGAATGCTTACAAAAATTCATTTCAGTTATGCACATGTACTCTGCTAAAGTATTCTTTTGTTGTGAGACACTGACCGATTGCATTTGCTTCCATAAGTTGCGAATGCAAAATCTCGGTATCGCTGTGTTATGTCTTAATAACTGGCGGCTGTAGCCAATGTGAGTCCAAGTTCAGGTGACGAGCGAACGAACAAGCATTTTCTGAAGCGATTCTCGATAAGACAAGCTTCAGAACTTAACCTTGAGGTATAACCATAAGAACCTGTCGAGGCCACCTTTGCTTACTTTCAACCAGTCGTATCTGGCAACAATCCACAGATAAAAGAAAGAGGAAGAACAAGAGATAGACGATCTGAACGCAACCCTCTCGAAACAACATCCTCGTTTCTTTTTGGAATTAGTGGCTTCGCTCGTTCTAGGCGGTGACCAAATCTGGCAAGAATATGCCATGAGCTGGACTATGTTGTTTAAACAGAGTTTGAGATAACTGCTTGGAGCAGGGATCACAAACATACGGGGGGAGGGGTTCGATTAGGTATAAGTGAGCCTTTTCTTGCTACATGTTGGACTAATCTTCCGAAGCTCCGCGAGGCTGAAAATCTCACCCCAAAGTCATTGGCTATCGGCAGCTCAGTTGGAATGGCATCAATTAGTTTGTACGATTGTTTTGGGTTTCGAGCCAAGGTGGAGAAAACCACCTTGGTTGCAAAGTGACGAATATCCACGATTTTTTAACTAATCGCTAAAATCGGCAAGTCCTCGTTGAGGCCTCAAGTAATCCTCGGCGTCACACATGGGGTTAAATGGCTTCACGCCATGAGCTTACACGACGAACTCGACAGGGGGGCCAGTTATGCGATTAGTTGATTAATGAACAACATGAAGAGAAACCTGCCCATGACTGTACCTTGCGGGACATGACCTAGATAGTCATATACCCATGGATACCCACACAGCAGTAGGAAGTGGAGGAGACAATCTAAACTTTGTCGGGCTGACTCTCAGCCAACATTTAACGTCCACAGGAGACAATCTGCTGAGCAGAAAGACTGTTCCTCATGAGGGTCTTGGATATGGTGCGCTGAAGTATCTTAAGTCCGGTTTGTGTACAGAGGTGACCCACATCTTGTGGTGCACTTCAGACCTATGGCCTTCATGAATTAGCCTTCGGAATATCATGCTCAGGGCAACTCTCTTGAAAAATCGCATGAAGAGAGGCTGTGTTTGGTTTTCATTTTGCAACATCATTCGGAATGCCACTTCAATCGCAACTTCTTCATCGCAAGGAAAGTGGACGTTGCTTTGGCGACTGACGGTTGACGATTCCCTCGTAGGCGGTTGGTGCATGTACATTGCTTCGTGCATTTCTCGTGGTAGCTTAGCTTCCTATTTATATTCGTTAGATGAGAAACACAAGCGTCGATTAGTACAACAAGGTCGCCCTTTTTTACGTATAACCATCAATCCAAACAGGTCCGAGCAACTTGCAATTCCTACTCGAGAGTTGCACGTTACCTACAAAAGGCGAATTCACTGGACCGAGTGGTCCTTTAGGAACTCCTCCTTCGCAACATCATCAGTGCACAGAGTTGTAACATTTAAAGAGTAACCGCTGGCGCTGTGAGTCCTTCAGCCAACGTCGAGCCAACACTTTGCTTCAACTCTACCTGAAAGCACTTTATTCTATTTCGCACTTGTGCCAACACTCCTCTACTAGTTGAGGAGCCTTCTCTGTACTTTCTGAATACATTAAAATTTCAATTGTAAGCAAGTTGTGCATCAGTTATATCTTGATGCAGCCATGATTCTACAACGCACAACACGCAATGTCGATTTTACGAAGAGAAGCAAACGAGTGCATGGCGGCAATTATTCCACTTTTCGCCGGCGATTGAGTATTGAAAGAAGAGCATTGTTCCTGGACAAGCTTGACGCTGGGTAGCGCGTCAGGTTAATGGGATAAATTCGACGATCCAGAGGTGTGAAGAAAGAAGGCGCTAAGCGATACCGGGAAGGGTGGTGCTGTGGAACATCGTCAACGGTTCTAAAAAAGGGCAGGCGGTCACGGTGTTGTTGACATAAATCAGCAAAGCAGCACCCCCCTTAAAAAATATAATAAAAAAGTAGTCCCAGAGAGGTGAAGATTTCCCTTCCGTTGACATTTCCCGTAGTAATACGGCCATTATACGGATAAGCACCCAGAACTGTCGAATAGGATAGAGATGGACTGGGGACCCTTCAGTCGCAATAGGAAAGTTATATTCTGGACGCTCGTAGCACTCTTTGAAATTACTATCACCATGCTATTTGGCATTAGCTTCGAACATATTTTGAACTTATAATAGATGTTGAGTTAGAAAGTAGGCAAGTTAGCAACACTCTCGGCTAACATGGGCAATCGCTTTGTTGCTAAGCTTAGGAGTTATGCGATTTGGTACGCAAACACCGTATCTAAACGGGCCTTCATCTCTAAGGTTAGGATCGTGTTTTACTTCACCGGGCTCACATGACACAAAACAGGCCTCTACAAGAACAGTGAGAGACATGTTCCACTGCACATGTGATCAGGGAATATCTAGACGCAAGCGAAACAACTTTCCTCGTCCAATAGATTGTTCTCGCTAGCGAGCACTTTGCGTACACGAAAAGTTGTAAAATTATGGCGCAAAAACGGAAGTTTGGCACACACACACAGGTATCGTCGGTTCTATCCCAAGGACCACATGACAAAGGTAGTTCTGTTCAAAATTGCTTCAAAACATGCTGCCACACTTTTCCTCTAAGGTGCATAGCTATTTTACCAGTTATTTTGGGTCTCTTGATTTTCTTGACGATTATTATCGCGAAGTATGCGCTTGGCAGAACTTTTGTTTCGGTTTCATCCAACGATCTTCATACGGATATTGGGAAGAATAGTAGCATTTATAGAGTTTACTTTTGGGCAAATTTTATTTTTCGATTTGTTTGAGTAACCCTTGCTTAGACTTAAGGGACTTTTTCGAATGGAATTAATTCCATAACCCCGTTTCATTAAAAACAATCGAAGTGAATGTTGTGATCTTAAGATCGCAAACCACTTTCTACAGACACACAGATACTTTGATTTATTTTATTTTTGAAGCCAAAAATAAAATAGCGAAATGCATCAAAAAAGCACGGTTTTTCTTCAATATTCAAAATACAATCTAACCTCTCTTTAGAAGCGATGTGGCACAACTCTATCTGCTGGTGTCGTTACTGCTTATCGAGCGAAATATTGCCTTATGTCCATAAAATAGGTGCCTAATATTTGCGTCACTATTTGTCGAAGTGCCAGTTTATATTGTAACCCTATCTCTGGTGTACAGGCTGAAACTCGAAACTCAGTTCATAAAGTTGCACAAAGTAGTTTTGTCAAGTTAAGTTTACTTGTAGCACAGCTAATTGTGGACTAGCTAGTTATTATTAGTTGCGTACGTTTCCGACCTGTCGCGCTCGTCTGCATTTTGCCTATAGTGTCCGATCGACAACAAAAATAAAAGCCATTCGATAGGGTAGCTGAGCACTTTATTGCCTGAGGACAATGCAATGTTTCGTTTTTGTTTTATCCCCTGAGGTGAAAGTCAACCGAGTCAATGGAGCTACTTTTCATCGTTATTACTACTTCTGAATGCGCGTACCTGCAATGCCGTGCTATTCGTATATAGATACCGTTCAAGAAAGACAATAGTGACAAGGGGTAACTTGACATTTTGTGACGTCTCTTTGGATCCATTGGACGTTCTTGTTTCGTTGACGTTAAGATCACCTCGGCCACTTTACACAGCCTTGACAGGAGCTCCAGCCAGACCTATCGACGAAGATGGCGACAAGACAGCCATGACCTCATACGATAGGCCGATAATTCAATGCAGATTGCCTCCATTACACAGTGCAGCGTCACTACATTTGCGCCTGCGGGCCATCAGATAGGCCGGCATTCTATGGAGGCGACAAAGAATGATCGCACCGCTGGTTCCTTGACACATTGGCCTTGTTGGCACTTGTCCAGGACTTCCTAGACACCGGATACATTTTGAGGGGTCGCGGTCGACGGACGCAAAAAATGGGCGAGACTATCTATTGATTAAGGCAGTCACAATATAGATTGATCACTGACCTTGATTGCTAATAGTTAACCTAACCTAATAATAATTATTATATTAACATGCGGGCAGTAACCTAAAGCGCGTTGGATTGGTTAATGATTTATCAGCGTTTATTTTATTTTATGTCATTTAAGCAGCCCTCACTAAACGTAATCCCGATAGACGCTGAATATAAATTATAATTAGTTCCCATGCTTGTCTGGGGAGTAACAAGAGCTCGTAATCAATGGAGACACAAATTGAATTACGCAGCTAAAACTGCCTTGTTGTCCAGTAATTTTATATTTCAATAATTGTAAGGCTCAACGCTACTCAAATGAGATAAAGTATAGTTTTGATTTTTCAAAATTCGTAGGTCGAGATAGAGATTGTGAGAAAATTTTTGAAAAAACTGATTTTCAAAACTTTGATTTGAAAAAACTGCCGAAGTAGCGCGTTTCTTAAAAATCCACTCGTCTTCTTCGAAATACGTTGAACAACAGAAGATTTAAAAAGGCTGGCCAAATTTAGTAAACATATATGTGCTCACACTATTTAATTGGACGGCCTCTAAGGCAATCGCTAAAATGTGTATGTGCACTGCTTTTGGCTTCTTTCTAGTGGTGTTTTGCTTTGAGTGCAGCTTTGCTAACCTGACATGAAAATGTTATTGAAGAAGCAAGGTAGGCCCTCTAATATCGTTCGCGATATCATCAAAAGCGCACCGCTATCTACTTTAGATAGAAGTCTGTACATCGGATTCTGCCTCTGCTGGTGCTGCGGGTACACGGCCTAGACCCAAATAGCATCCATGTAATTTAGACGTCATAAATATTTGACTTTAACGCTGTGAACTCCGGTCAAAGGAGGAAGACTCTGGGCGCCAAGAAATCACTGGGGTTCGCCAAACTTGAGTATGTTCCACCTAAAGCATCGCTGTATGGTAGAGCGGCGAAACCCATTTGTTTTCCAGCATTTCGCAGCATCCCGAAGATGAGAAAGAGTTGCTACGACGAGTTTCTCCCCACAGATAAAATAAATGCGTCCACAGGAAAAGCGTTACTTGACTCATATTGAGATGAACTATAATAGATGGAGATCAAGATATACATATAAATCACTATTTCGTAAAGCTAGCCGGACACAAAGCTATCTAACTGTACTACAGATGAACAACGCGAACGAGTTGGCCCCCCAGGCTGATCACTTCCTCCGTCACTCAATGGAAAGTCGGTGAACGACAAGTATCATATGTGTAGTAGTACATCATTGAGACAGGCACAAACTCAGAGAGAAATATATATATATATGTCTGGTCCTTGCGGCTACTGCCACACATCCACAAAGCACGACACGTGGCCACACGAGCGTCACCAAGTGGTTGGATGTTAAAAAATAAAATTGCCCCAAAAGAACAAGTTCCTTCCGTTCATTCAGCAGTTATCGCCTCGCCTGTACAACAAGTCGACTTGAACAGTCACGGAACGCATCTTACTCTGTAGTAGAAACGGAAAAGGACAGGCCAAGCAAGCCAGTGAATGGGTGGATGAGTGACTAGCAAGTAGCTGGTCCCGTTCGCCCACTTGTGCCACTTGACTAATGTAAAAGAGAAGCGGCGACAGCAGCAGCAGTAGAAAGTCGAATGAGAGATAGGACGTACGAAAGTGAAATATAGAGGAGGGAGAGAACACGGAGGAGAATATAGCGAACGTATATATATATGTAGTGGCTGTGGTGGTCCCTGCGAAGGAAGCTGCGGTTGCTTTTTTGGCGGCTCCTGTAGCAGCGGACACTTAGTGAGATAGACTGGATACCAACATCAGCAGTGAGAGCAGGAAGAGCGAAGAAAAAAAAACAGGCAAGCAAGGACAAGGAGGCCGAAGGAGACGAAAAGAAACAAAGTGGTTCGTCGTGGTGGAAGAAAAAGGAAAAATAACGGAATAACTAAGTCGGCGGAAGTCCGCTATAGTGGCCTCCTCAGTGGCCGTCCGTCCGTCGACTCTGTTCGGGTACGGTCGCTCCTACCCCTCCCCCCGATGATGATCGAGCTGTTACTGTCAGCCTGAAAGGTAATCAATGAGTGAAAACGAAGCCAGAATCCGAAAACCTGATACAAAATTGGAATTGGGGCAGAACGAACGAACGAGGTTGTATCTATCTTTCTTGATGCACGCCATATAGCTGCTGTTATCGAAATGGCACCGACTACTAAAGTATTACTATGGTGTAACATCAACGATATCTATCTATACTTTATTAGGGTACTTTGCAATATGATATTATAGTGGTCGAATCTTCTGATGGAGCGTGTCGTATATAAAGGTAGACTTGCCGTCTTGTGAGCCCCACGAACAATAGTTCACACAGTAGCGTCTTATTAATTAATATATATATTTGGCCAATATTGTGCTAGAAGAACGATTTTATTCCACTTTTGGAAGACCATCACGAAAAATTAATGCCACCTATCAAACCGATATCTTTATCGTTAATAATGGCAGTATTCGACTGATCAGTGAGCAAGGTGACAACCTCTTCTGCTTTGAAGGCTGGAACCTAATATCCAAAGGTATCAAGTTTAAACTAGGGCAACACAGACATCGACAAAGAGGCTGTCAATCATTTTTTCTCTCACAGAGCTTGTCCTGTCTATCAATCCATCCCTTCCGCTGCTGATGCTGCTAACGATAGGAGGCATGTGGCCCTTTCGTAAACCGATTATACACGTGAATTTACTCTTACGTTTTAATTTATTTAGTCTTACTGAATCAATTATGAATGTTACTATTCTGTGTTAATCGAGTCAACATTCAAAGACAAAATGAGATGATTTTGTAGAACACTCACTTTTTTGCCTTATTTTCATATGAATTTACTCTTTATATATTGTACATCTACGTATGATGTTGTCAGCAGGAGACAAGCTAACATGCTCATATGGATTTGTGGTCTTCATCATTTGTTTGGGTGTCGCCTCTTTCCTCCACTCACCCAATCCACACCACCCCCCGCGGTGAGGATAATTCCCACTAGTCACAGTCATCAGGCGTCTACTGCCGATTATGTAACAATGGGAATAAATCAGCAAAATATCGGGTTATAACGATGTGATTAATTATACTGATATATATATATATATATATATATATATATATATGGGACGTTATATTCTATGTTATCAAAAAGAGAGCTTACTTTGCTTTCGGTTGTCCAGAACCCTGATATATTGACTATAGGTCTCACTATATGACATTTTTCCTCTTGAAGCATTGAGTGTGCTAATAATTGGCTAATAATTGGTATTCGCCAGATAATGATTGTTCAAATGTAGGCTATAGTTTATGATATTTACCGTAATACATACCACGATAACTGCTGTTTTACAATTAGATGCGATTAAAATTTGTTACATTCCTCAGGCGTCTAACGATAATTATTTATTAAGGGTAGAGTGATGCAAGTTTATTATTATTATATTATTGTATATACGTATATACAAGTTTAAACCCACAATAATTAGTAAGGGACAGGGTGTCAGGCAGAGACCTTTATGGTCTCCCCGAGGGAGACGATGGCAGTGCCATTCTCTGCCTCAGAACAAGGGAAAGGCGCTGCAGAAGGAAAGATCCTGCGGGCGCTTGTCCCCGGTGGCGCGGATCAGCGCTTGTGGTGGACCCACAGGGTAGAGTTGATACAACAAAAACACAAGATCGTTACAGCACCCTGTAATTTCAATTATTGCCTGTTAATTTTTATAGGAATGTTGGTTATAGGTTGCAATGGGCAAGAAATACTGAAAATCTTACTCCTGGAGTTGATCAATGAAAGAACAAAGGATAACAAATTATTTATTACTAATCAATGACTTCGCTACAGAGAGAACGAGACGGAAGGCGAGGAAGACCGTTAATGCAATATACTAAGGAGTGTTCGTTATTAACACACGATCGTTGTGTTCGGGGTAGGCAATAAACTCAAATCAATTGCTTATATACAAAGAAGTCCTCAACAGTGTTAGGATCGCGCAATATGTCAACCGCACATCGTGTTCAATGGACCTGTTGCAAGCACCCTCGAGTACTTTGATACCTTCTTTCCTCTAAACGGTCGACACGGGATTTAAGTTTAGATATTCAGGAATTATTATAAACGACTCTTGTGCAACTTAAGTTGAACACTCAGACTTATTAACCATACCAGACATCTAAATATAGCCTTACCGATACTGTTTGCTAACTGTACTATATTAGAGGTTTGAGTATCAAAATCAAGGCTGGGAGACACAATTACCTCATGATTAGGAAACGCATCAACGGTGGCAGTATGCTCATTCATCTAATATATTATAACAAGTAATTTGTGGCCGATCGATTGGAGGTAACAACGATACATTTGCGATTGATGTTCTGTTCGTTTGTTGGGATAATGCTTATCAGATGTTGGCATTGTATCGTATTTGTATTCATGGAATATGCAATGCGCCTTGGATATAATAGATAAAGAAGAGATTTGGTAACGAATGGGAATGATAATGATTAAGTAAATGGCAAGTTTAGTTCACTTAGGAAACACCCATCGGGAATGCGGGAGAGTGGTGTAATTTTCCTCTTAAATTCTAACTTACAAATTAATCATAAAGCTACAGCTCGAACCGATTTCCTCAATGATATATGGACATATCCGTCCTGATGTATGTCCAAATTGTTCCACAACAAGGAAGTGTCCTCGACGAACCAAGGCTAACGTTTTTGAAGGAGTCTGTGTTCTGGTCAACTGCCAACTCACCTCCGACCTCCGCACAACCTATATATGAACATATACAAAAATAATGTCTATTCTATAGTACAGTGGTTGTCAGCCTCTTTAACAACAAACAACAATTTTTCGTTGTATTTTATAAGTTTTTTTAAGAGGCTGATTTTTATGTCACACTTTACAATTACTTGTTGGCACGATAGTCACCACGGAAGTAGGGCGTATTCACCTTGAATAAACACATTGATGATGGTGTTTCTAAGGCGTCAGGTGATCTGATTTCTCTACGGAATCGATTGTGCTAACTCCAAGTAGTGAACTGCAAAATGCAGTTGATTTTAGAACGCTTCGGAGACTGGAAATACTCAATATGGTAAATCGTTGTCTACTCCTTCGAAACAATCATTTACTAAGTGGCAGAGCAATATATGCCATTGAAATTGGGTCAGTAACGGTTTTCCCAGGAGTCTGGCGCGCTTACTGAGATAATAAATTGTAATAATAGTAGTCAAAAGAATAACATTTATAATAGTTCAAATTGAAGACCTTGGTTGAAAATAAAGGAGTCTTTAAAGGCTTAAAGGTTCTCGGGCTGACTCTCAGCCTTAAACATTTGACGTTCACGGTACAACTGCTTTTAGCATTGCTTCGTAAGACGGACCCTTACGGTAAGGAGTCTTTGTTATTCATTCATCTAACGGAGAATAGTAATAATCAAAAGTACAATCGACACAAAAAAAAAAATATGTATAGGAGGAGCAAATCGTATTTCTGTACCTTGGCTTAGGCATCTATCATCAATGATCAGGAACTGCAGGCCGTAATCAGATGCCGGGTCTCAAGTAAAATGTTTTTATTATTAGCTGGGACAATTTGTAACATAATCACATAAATGCAATTAGAGCTAAAGCAACTTCGTTCAGGAAAACTGAGTAAAGCACAAATTCGATTCAAAAATTAGAACTAATCTAAATTAGATATGTTTTATTCAGCATTGAGACAACAGAATGTCCTCATTAAAATACAACCTTCCGTGATATGCACGATTAACAAAATAACTTAAGGCTCTCAATAATCCATTGGCACCCACAAACACAAATTAATCCAACAAGCTGTCTTCCAATTTCAGTGATTTTGTTTAATTAACGCCATATTATGCAGTTTACTTGATTTTCCAGACGTACTTTGTATAGCAGCTACTTTCCAAACGGGTACCAATTTTCCGTAGCGTGAAGTTCCATAATTTACCCGGAAAATAAATTTGAACAAGAAATGTCCTTATCTGAATTCTCATTTTGGGTTTAGTTATTTGTGGTCGGAGTGGGTTATTGCCAGCGTCGAATTCTAACCACTTGAAGGAACAATGTCATTTAGATGGACGTAGGCTGTGAGGATGAGTATGTATATATGTGTGTGTGTGTGTGTGTTTGTGTGACAGTGAGAAAGTGAGAGGTAGCGGTTGTCGGTGTCGATATTTCGATTGTTGGCTTGACTGGACCGATGCGTTTATAATAATGTGATGTGAAGGCCTCCTCTGCCGCTCTGGGCTTCTGCCGGAGTGAGTCGGCGGATGTCCTGATCGTCTCTAGGAGTACGACACGCCGATCGGCGGTCCCTCATTCAATCGAAATGGGTTGAATCGATAGGGTGGCGAATGGTTAATATTGTTAGTATATATAAATATATAAATGTAATTTGGACTCGTTTACAAGGGATTATATTTACACAGTGGCATTCTATTCGAATGATATAGTAACAGACGTTAGTTAGAGATGGCAAGTCGCTGTAGTGAACTCCATGGCGCACAGTATATATATATATATATATTCTGCAGAGTGAGTCATCGCCTTCAGCACAATTGGTACATTTATTTCATAAATTATAAACAGAATAACTCGAGAAATCGGCTTATAATAAATTCTCGATTTCGTTTAACGCGTTCTACGTAACACTGATGACTTGAAGAAAAAAAAAGGTCTAGCAGGGCCCGCTGACACAGTTGGAATGTATCGTCATTGATGATTTTTCGAAACAGGTTGAAATATTTATGGTGGCGTATGTGAGCTCTGTTATAGTGAAGTAAGCTCTCGTGAAACTCTGCTGATGGAAGAAATGTGAGGCGATATTTGTGGAAAACTTTGAAAACGTCTTCCAGCAGTAGAGAGTCAATAAATAAGAATTGAGCCTTTTTCGAATAACGCGAAAAGAATGCGAATGAGAGTTCAAGCCTGAATCGGCCCCCAAACGGTCTTCACTCTCAAACAGACGACATTCACCGCGACGACCACTTTCTGTTGTAAACTCGTTCTGAGCTCAGACCGTGAGGTGAGAAACAGTCGGTCGACGTATAACAGCGCCTCCACACACAGAGACGGCCATTCGGACAGAGATTCCCACATATCGACCGAAGTTGATCCAATGCTGATTATATCGCATTGCATTCGTTGAGGACGAGGAACGATAGCGAAAAGGGAAAAAATAGACAACGAAAGAAAGATAAAATAAATACATAAAGAAATAAAAACGTCGACAATGGAATAGAAATATGTAGATGTTGTATAGAGACATTCGTGCCGAGACACTGTGCGTAGAAATATGTAGATGTTGTACGGTAAGAGACATCGAACTGGTGTTGTGTATGAGTACGCTTGCCTCGATAGATGAGGAAGGCCAAGGGATAGTATTCTTGTGGTCGAGAGAAGAGTGGAATTCAAAGTGTTGCAGCTATTTTTAAAGCTAACATTATATTGTGTTTGCTAACCTTACTGATAAGCAATCGTTGCACTTCTCTATCTGTAATGTAATATTTGAATTGACCATCATCGTGCCATAGTTTCTTGTAGGTCCAATAGAGAGTAGAGGGGCCTACTGATCCTGAAGGTCTGCAAAAATATATAAATTGAATCAACCATAATCCGTGCATGCAATAGATTATGGCGGTCAGGATATCTGTTATGTTGTGCTTATCTAATCCAAGAAATAGGGACCGTTCACTGAACATAGAACACCGTTCAGTGTTACGGTTATTTTACTGTTTTGCTTTGTCTTCCTGTCACAGGTATAATAATTTGGTATTCTCCCTGGTATATATATATATATATATAAATGTGCGACGGAACAAGAATAACGTTAATAAGAATAACAGACATGTCTCGATGATCCAAGTGATAGGGTTACTGGGAATTGCATACTAATATTCTCCCACTGGGAGACGCATAATAGACCTATAGAGTAATAACCTTCAGTGCACCCTTATATCCCACAAAGACACAACATGCTCATCATAAACCCCTTGTGGTCAGCCCTTACGAACGAGATTACTTTTGTGGCCATTTAAACGCATAATGAGCATGAGTTTGCTATTAATCAGAAAATGTTCGGTCCAAACACCTCGTTAAGGGTAAATAGGAAAATAATATTTTTGAAAATTTCTGTAAAATCGAGGCTTGTTTACCTTTCATCGTCGTATGAGATCACATTCGCACTCACACGGCGACTTAAAATTATTTACTAGAGGGTCGCGTTAACAGCTGTTTGACAACAATAACAACCACAAGGGAAACAGCACAGCGTTAATAATGCCTACACGGTAGTGGCTCTACTTTTCTTTAGAAGAACAGTGGTCGGACACAATGGACCAGAATAGCAGCTGGTTTATATTAATTAATTTGTTACTGATTCGTGTTACATGCCAGTTCCCCCCAAAGCGAGAGGCGTTAGGCATAGATCCGCGCAATCTGGACATGATAAAGATATCATGTCCAGACGGAGGGGATCTATGCCTAAACAACTAAAGAAAATTGTCATCAGAGTCGGTGCGCATTCGTAATCAGAGTAGAGTATCACTATTTGGATTTCCGCGTTTGTTGGGCACAAGATACATATGTTTCAACTTAATCATATTCAACTATATCATATATCTTGATACGATGATTTGCGAGAGGCAACAAACTAGCTGATACGCAAACAACATTCGCATTGTCTGAGTGTTTTGTTACGTAGGTGGAGAATACACAAAATGAATTCATTAGGATTGTTCTGCACGAACAATGCACTAGACTCAAGTAGAACGTTGTATTTTATAAAGTATTTTCAAATCTGTCGCTATCGGCGAAAAATTCTAGGAGTTAACACACCGCCACTTAAATCTTCTATTCTTCAAATCTCCTATTGCGAGGGTGTTTCTCCCAAAATGCCATAAGTTTATACAGCTGTTGGTATGTTCTGCACGTTCGTTGATTTATATTTGTTGTCAGTCGTGTTCCATATGCTGCGTGCATATTTGTATCACACATATTCAACACTTGTGTTTCGTGTAATTAGATTGCACGCCATAGCCACAGTTTCACCTGGACCAAGCGCACCTGGCCAAACTCGATCGATAGATACGGCCATATGGCGAGTTTATCGACTCCGCTGATGGTTCCCCTTGTCAACTATATATATATATATATATATATATATATATATATATATATATATATATATATATATATATATATATATGTATATATATTTTTTTATGACGGAGAATGCTCATGCAGACCAGGCCTCACAGCTAAGGTATTTGTCATGGTACTGTGGGACTCCTGCCTGGTGGAGTGGCAGACCTACCCACTAAACTCACGCCCCACTTAAACTTCACGATATGTATGTATATATATATATATATATATATATATATATGTATATACACGTACCGCCATTTCAGGTGTATAGTGAGTGCGTGATAGAGTGGTGGCAATATCAACGTCAACAATTCGAGTTGAAGTTGTCAAAACGCCGTGGATTGAAACCATTTATATTTAGTTTCGTCAAATTCTATACGTGATTACCCACTTCGTCGCACCAGTGCTGGAAGTGTTGTTAACATCGTCAAACACTTCGATGTGTTTGTATTTAACTATAAACAATAGTTATTCACTTTAATTCGACTGTAATCTCACTGTTCTCTAATCTCTATAATAAGTTCGGACTCTATTGTAATCCGAATAGTCAAACGATGTATCGCAGTTATAGTCATATGAATTAAATGAAAAACATAAATATTGAACTACGATGCCGGCACTTTCCTATTTTGATAATAATTGATCTTCGGATGCAACGTCCCTGGTTATCGGATATGGAAGACTCTTGTTGATAAGGACAACTAAGCTTACCCATACTTGACTTTAACGCTAAACGGCGCAAAGCTCCGGTGTATCTTTGTGGTCAATACAAAAATATAACAACACAAGATCGTTAGGTTGATATCAATAATTAAAAAAACACAATGCGGTGAATGCAAAATTAGCAGAGACGAAAAATTCATCCTGTCTATCGTGTTAAATATGAATATATTCTATTATTCACTATAGTACAATGCTACGATGCCTTTACTGACCAAAAGGGTTGGTACATGTAGTTATACACAAAGTGATTGAAGGAATTATAAAGGGTTCAATAGGAATGGTCATTTTGAGGCGAGCCAATTCAGCATCGTTGTTCGATGATGCCGCTCGCGCGATTACTCGCCCAATCCAAGCTCATATCATTTCTGGCTCCCTTTCCACCTTTCCCAGTGTCATCCTTAAGGCACGCTTAAGGAGCCAACGAAGAGAGGCACATAGAAACGTGCGATGCATACAGATGACCCCAGTTACAATATGCCGAAGTGAGATCCAAAGACTGCGAAATCGTAGGAGGGAATGAGAGAGCGGGGTCTGCGAGAAGGGAATTAGCACTGGACCACTGCCTCTGTTTTCCCAGAGGAGGAACTAGAGATGTTTATAGGAATTGCTTTAAAGGGGGCATGTGCGAGAAGGGCGATTTCGTGTCACCGCACTGCACGGCTATCGCAATCGATGTTCAACGATCGACTAGAACCAGCCCGGGGTCCTCATACAATCCTTTCGATTGGTTGATTTTCTGCAAACTCCATATGAATGGACACGGGGAGGGGGTCGCAGAGTAAATCTGTGTAGAATAAGTAATTAGGTGCATCGACAGTTGGGCAGTGGTTAGAGATCACCAATTCATGACGGTTAACGCCTTCCACATAACGATTTGCAGAACCTAACCGTCTTTGCAGGACCTAACATTATTGATTGACATTACCACGTATCACTTATGCAGCATGATGTAGACACCACCAGTTACGCTTTTTAGTCAATTTAAACTATCATAATCACAAAAGCTTATTTTTAAGAGGTTGAGGGATAAAATTTCCAAAAAGACACCACAGCATCGTATCACATGGGCTTAAATCCAGTTTGCATTACTCTTGGTAATTTTCGATGTTTTCGTTATAACTTGGTAACATGTGGTGCGCGAAATCCCATAGTAGGCCGACAATGGGGTAATAGTCCAACCTATTGGTCCGCTCAACGGTTGTGGAAATAGTCGCAACTCGTTCACTTGTGAGATGTCCTGATTTAAAGTCACCTCCTCTGTGGTCCCCAACAGTCCAATCACTCTCTTGAATCGATTATAGCAGTAGGAAACGCTTCGTCGGGTGAAGGTCTCGTTGTTTAAGATTTTCACTAATTTTCCATGAATTCAATTTGGGCTTGCTCCTTCAAGAAACAAACATTCAGTCATGGAACGAGGATTTTCGGCACCTAAATTGGCTCGATGTTTCAGCGTTTAAATCCATGTCTGTTCTAAGGAACTGAACCAGTGCTGGGCTACATGTTTACAAGAGACTCAAGTATGAACAGGTCAAATTTCACCTGGCAAGGACGCTTGGCTCGAAGGCTATAGACGATTTTTCTATGTACGAAATAGCTACGAACAGCCTAATAATAATATTACTATGGTATTTTGCGAGATATTTATTATATTTAGGTAAGAGATTTGATTCATGAAAATTAAAATAACTCGCCATGGGGCGTGCATTACTCAGTGCATAATTTCGATCACAAAGCAAATACTGGATGTCTGAAGAACGAAGCTTCTTTGGGACAGCCGGAGCATCGGATCAGCGAGACGCTCGTCTGATATGAAACGGCCAGACTGTTTTTTTGTCGAGAGAATAATGGGACAGTTTGCCGATTCGCATACGACATTGGTCTTATGCTTTACCGATTGTCTCATATGGAAGGGCTTGCCTTGAAGAACGTACCAGAGAAATGCTGAACGAAAGCATGTGTGAAGCTCGTCTGATCGGAAGTCGATCTGGACAGTCGCATCAAAGCGCTCGGACTTCAGGTCCAGCAGCCGCAGCGGTCGCGGTTGAAGAATCCCTGGGAAACCTCACACGCGCGAGTGCAAAAGTTGAGGTCTTCCGCGAATTGCACCAACCGATTCGCAGTGATCGATGATTTCCAGAGATTGATTATCGAACAACAAGCGAACCCCCTGATTAAAAGTCATGAGCAGTATTCAATATACAAAGCCAGACAGAAAATTCCTTCGGCATATCATAAATCGGTCCGATAAACGCTTGCGGACGTGGCTCGATTCTAATCTGGATTGCAGTTAGAGCTACCATTTACTCTACATTGCGTTGCACACTGTAATGCCTTTGGGACGTGACTGCAACCTTGGAATACGATGAAGAACTATACGAGATCACAATTGTCTAAGCGCCAAAAGGCAAATAGATACTCTTACTGTTTCAATTATGTCAATTGCATTGGAAAGCAAGGGTGTGAACAAATTCACAAGCGAGCAAGCTGATTATTATTTTGACAATTAATTGTAGAGAATGTTGATTATTATATTAGTAGTGCATTGGTTTCTGTTGAGATAGCTAAATTGAGCAAACTTCCTACGATTTTCGCTTGTTCTAATTGCATTTCAACGCTTGACAACTTTCGAAAGTCCCTTTATTAAAACGTCATCTACAATATAAACAAGTATATATACCTAATATATTTTTTATAAATTAGTATATTAGGTATCTCCTAACATAAAGTGCACGACCTTTTGATTCGATATAAAGCGTATCTGCCTGACAGGAGCCACACTTGCAGACTAAATTACTCGAATGAACCGGTTTGATTTTGGAGAAAATCATATACGATTTTAATGGATCTAATATTATACCCACCCATTCACGTATGCCACTGTGGCTAGAATTGACACGAGGCAGCTCGGAACAGTAGCACTTTGGGGCCCGATTTCCCTTCTCTAAGGTAGATAGCCTTATAAACAGTTCACTATTTGGCTTTGGGCAGCCATTGAGGAAAACCAGTGGCCAAGGAGAACGAATCCCCGATAATAGAGAGTAGTCCTTCCTTTGTTCATTCTGTTTATCCACTTCATCGGGCTTCTGCAATCGTTTCACATGTGGATGAGCCAGTGAATTAGGTTAGCTAGTGACACTGCGGTATTTTCCTTCTGTTGCTTGAAACGATTTTCGGATGGCAGCTCACACATCATCCAACTGGCGCCCCCCCCCCCCCCCCAAACTCCGCTCTCAGGAGATAACATTCAGCCAGCTTATCAGTCTATCAGCTTATCGTCTCGAGGGGAAAACGACAACGCAAGCCAAACGAAAGGCATGGTGGTTAATCCGGCGTGTCGGGGCGGTCTCCTTCGTTGTGTTGGGGTAAGGATCCCAATGACTGAGAGGTGTAGATAAATAGATAGATGCTACAGCCGGAACTGAGAGACAGAGAGAGAGAAAGAGAGAGAGAAATCTTCTTCTATTTCGTCGTGGTCGCTCGATCCTTTGGCCCCGTTCGGTGTTGATGCTACTTGGCTATTTCTATCCACTAACGGACTACTACTTAAGCTGAGGCTTGAGTGGGTAACTGCGCCTCTACTGAACGCTCTCGCGAAACTTCCTAAATTGCTTGGCGTGGCTCCAGCCTGTCCACCCATAGTGTAGCATAGTGTAGCGGCGACTAAAGGGAGAAGGCTGAATGGGGGAAGCGTTTTGCAATGAACTGACTTTGAAATCGCTGACAGGCGCATTCTGCTCATTCTATCGGTTATAGTATAGAATTTTATAAATTGAAAAAACATCATACCTCTGATAAATAAGCTAAAATCACCAAGAAAACGTTCGGGACTTCTTAGATTTTGCTATTATAATATACATATCGCACTATACGTGAACTACTCGAGCAAACCGCGTTTGTTCATTTGTGAAAGATGCTGTTCTCGATGGAAGGCAAAATACGTTTATTTCATTCGCGCTGAAACACCCGATCTCTCCGTGAGTCTTTAGTCGAGAAAAAAATATGGAAGGGGTATTTTTGAAGTTCACTTTTTTGTAAGGTGTTGCATTATAATATATTTTCCAATTCCTGCAAGAAACTTCCCCGTTTAGGAACCCATTGAGGTTCTAGATTCCCAACCACGTTAAGCGTAGCATAAGTATTCTAACGAAACTGAGACTCCTCAGAATTCAGTTTCCTATTACAAACTCGTTGACATCAATCCGTGAATATACCTGTATTGATACCAGGACGCCCTAATAAAACTAGCTATTATAAAATATACATCCTGAAGAGGAAGATACTCCTCTATCTGCCATATAGGAATCGTATTAGAGGCCGCAGTGCGATACCTGCAAGTGCGCGATCGGGGGACGAGTCCCAAAGCGGAGAAGGATGCTGAAGTATTCCGCCACTTGACGATTGTTTGCGTCAAAATAGATTGGAGAAAATATTTCATTTCAGTTATCAGGAAACTTAGTCAGGAAATGTTTCAAACCAACTTGAACGCAGCACGTCATCGATTATATTATTTTGCATGCACCCACGTAGAGGGAAAACGATCTAAGGGTTTAAATCGTAAGGTGGCCTAATTTGAAGCCATCGTTTCCCCGTATTGGTAGCTGAGTCTGATAAATCATAATATATTTTTATACGCAGGTCTCGATTTGAAATAAGGTAAAGGTAGAGGCTTATTGGTTTATTGAAGGAGCTGCAATTCCATGCTTAAACGGTCATATATGTCACGCAGTGGAACTCGAACCTGGTGACTATTTTGTTTTTGTAAAACCCTACAAGGCACGGCTCGTCTGCGACCAAGTTCAGAGATTGCTTCTTGTTATACTATTATAATACGACCCCGAGGGCCGTCGGACAAGAAGGCTTCAGTTGGTCGGTTTGAAGTCTCGTCTTCAGGGGTCAAGAGTCTCTGAGTTATAGACAGACGGTTGTCGATGTCGGATGTCTCTCGGATACTGCCATTCACAGATGTTCATTTCTAAAAAAAAAAACGAGATTACTATTATAATATGTAATTACTATTATATAATATATCGAGTAAAATTTTATAGTTAAAAGTGGTGATATTATATCAACTCAATTGGAAGAAGCCGTAGTTCCTTACAAAACATACGAATATTACTCAGAACGGAACAGAGGTCGAGGATGTCTACTTTACAAGTCAGTATTATTTTTCAGTATATAATCGATATTTGATTTGGAACGGATCTAAACGTGGCTATGCCGTCGTACAAACACATGTACACAGTACCGCGTAGGGACGTCATCTAATTTGGTTGACTGGAGCTACATAGCTAGCTAAACAGTTACCTATCGATTGAATAAACAAACCAGAGAGATTGCAAACTAGGTGAGATTAACGGAAAATGTTGTTCAAAGCTTAACTTGATTTGTACGCATCTACCAGGAATTGAATGAATCCGCGATCCATTCTAGGGAATATAGTAGGTAGTTCGCGGATAAAGAGATCACAGCTACAAAATTGAGCGAGGTGTGGTATTCTTTACAGAAGTAGAGGAGACGGATGTGATGAAGATGTAAGATTGTATTGCTCATGTTTATCTGTCTGAGTAAAAGTTGTTCTTGTGGTACCCTGGCAAGAACTCACACAATCTAGAAAATAGCTTGATTTTCGCCTACGACTCGTTTCTGAGTCAGAGTGGCCCGACTGTTCGTTTACACAGTGAGCGTCACAGGCACCCTCCCCCCACCTCTTAGAGTTTATCTGTAGTGAGGTGATGGATTAGATCTCACTAGTTGATAACGTTATTCGCTATTCGACGATGAAGTAAACACTCGAATATGTGTCTACCCACTTGGTACGTCATAGCGCAAGAGGAAGCAAGGCCAGAGTTAGAGAGGAAACTTTTCGGTGTTCCTTGATATTGGGTGTTATTGATACTGATACGGAAAAAAAACAGTATTTATATATATATATATATATATATATATATATATAATTGTTAGACTACATACAGCTGGTTCGAGTTCCAGTATGCATATGTTCGCATATGAAGGCGAGCGACGGGGTATTCGTAAACTCACGCCACCCTATGCGAGACTACACAAACTTTGACGCTTGCAGTCGCTGCGCTGTAATTAAGTTCGATTATTTTTTTCAAATATGACTTTAGATATTGCTTTTGCGCGTTAATATTCAGTAGTAGTATTCAGTAGTAATCACAGTAGTGTATGTTAATGCAAAAAAACAACAACAAAGGAATGAATAAATATTGCGGCGAAGCCCCCTTTTGAAACGTCCAGATCCCTGCAGATTGCCAGTGGGAGTTCCAGGTGAACGGTATCCAAACACTGCTGAACATTGGAACTGTTACCAATGTACAAGTTGAACTCAAGCTACTAGAGATATTTGCGATAACCGTGATGACCTCACGGGCCAGAGTTATGTACTCGATAGGTTTAGGCTCCGCTGGGGGGGCGGCGAGTCCACTCAGTGGACGGAGACGATAGAGCCAATCGTAAGGATGGCTTGCTCCCCTTACACTGACTTCACTCGCCCATCTCACCAAATGTTGCTACTACTGCTGATGGTCCTTGATGGTGGTGGTGGTGGTGGTTATCATGATAAGGTTGATGACGCTGACAATGTGGCGTGCCTTGCGTGAGCACGCCGTTCAGAGAGGCGTCATTTTTAGCCGAACTTTAATGTCTGCGAGTGGGATGGAGGGACTACTCGTGTGTGAGACCACAGGGTAGAATCGAATAGAGAAAATAGAGATTTGTACCCCCTTTTGCTGCCTATGTGCTTACTGGAACACAGTATGATAAGCAATGAGGCATGACAAGTTGTCGCAGAATTTAGAGACATTTCGGGAGAAGCGACATTTGTAAAGCCACATATACAGCCGGGCGTGTGAGGTATATCTTCGAACGACATTCGATTAAGCCCGATTTAATCGGTATTTCAATTTGAATTCGCCCGCTTGTCGGTGGGTCTAGTGGCGGTCACCGAACTCTCGCCATACGGTCATGTATAATGTGATTTATTTAATGCTCCGTAATTACTATCGTTGAAGCCATACCATGCCATCTGTGCACCTTTATTTACTTTTCTAATCAAGGTCGTTTAGTAGAATTGACGTTACTCATATCGAAGACAGGAACAACTTACTACACTGTCTCAATCCATATCATCGGCGAGCTCAACTATGAATTTTATAATAATATTAGTTTCAACTCAGCAATGTTCCTGTCACGCAGTGCCTTGACTGTTTTCTAAGTTTACCGTATTGCGATTGATACGTGCTCAAGTATTTGCTTAAATATTACCATTTGAACGATCTGCGAGCTGACGGATATTTGACAACGATACAAATGTGAGGTTAGTGCAGCATTTTTCCAAGTATTCCTGTTTTCTATTGTTTGAAAGGCTTTATTTATAGTTACAGAAACATAATTATCTTTAGAGGTTTATCAGAGAGCTCGAGGGCAGAGCGGTGTGCTTTTGTTCAGCTCCTAAGCTCAGAGATGGAACGCCTTTGACGCTATGGAAATCATATTGGATGATGGAGGGTGATTGGGGGCTGGAATCCGAAGGTGGTACCCTTCGGTGGCACCCTATGGTTCCAGCGGGATCAGAATTGTTAGTATGCATAGACGTTTTCTCATTAGGCTGCATAAATGGGCTACTAATTTTTAAGTTAATGGAAATGCCGGTTCCTGCAAGGCACTGACTGAATTAATACTTTGACAATCCCGGTCAGTGCCCCAAGTCAAAATCGGTTCTGGGTTTAGTTAGTTAGAGTCTGACACTACCAGGCAAATACCTCAGTGTGAGGCCTGGTGTCCATGCAGGATTTACCTTTAACCTCTAGAAAAAAAGAAAAGTTAATGGAAATGCAACTAAAACTTACGCCGTTATGTTGAGGGTAATATGCTTTGATCCTTACCTGTGCTCGAATCGTTCTCTCTCACTAGATCGAGTACTCGGGACTAATGAAAATAATAGGATTGCTATCAACCAGCCATGCTCTCAGAAAGATCCAAAGTAGGCTTCTATGACAAGACATACTTTGAGTTGGTGGTGATCATGGCGTATGCTGCAATGTGCACCCTTATCAAAAGCACTCAATTTTTTGCCGTAATTAAATTAAAGTACTCTAAAAGTCATATTTTGAAATTGTTTCTGTGTGGGTAATTAACGAAATTACAGGTTGATGAATCGACCTTTGTAAATGGTTTCGTAATGCGCAAATGGTGTCGAAAGAATTGTAGAAGTATGGTATAACACTGCCGAATTGTTGCTATTTTATTTAGCGTGGCACAATATAAAAACAGATGAAAGGAGATATATAGCCTCAGCATATTCTATACATATACGCCTGACCTTACACCGGCAGATCATCAGAGGCCTCCAGAGACAGCTGAGTGGAATAAGAAGTGGTAATAATAAGAGCGCAGTGGCGACGGCGGCAGGAGCAAGGTCAAGACGATGAGGTCATTTATGAAGCGCTTTCTCATTGTCCAGTCACCGGTATAAGGATCCTCATCATCATCGATGCCACTACACAACCACTACTAGTACTATTATGTTTGCCGTGTATTGATTGATTGATAGATAGATACATCCTCGGAGAAACAACATGACGGCGTCGTTTACTTGCTCAGCACGCGAAGGAAAATTGAGAGATGGAATGAACCTGAGTTAAAAGATGTGTGCGGACGCGTGGATGCATGCATATATCCGCCACGAGAGAGAGAGAGAAGGAGTCCCACCAGTGGCACATCCCGGCGATGACAACGGCACCGTTGCGTGTGCCGTTCCAACTAGAGCAGAAACTATGCTCGTGCGGGAACACCGTCTATTCTCCCGAGGGGAAGAAACGGTTAAGCAAGTGAGGAGGAGGAACCCCAGTCAGGAGCCGCACGATGTCGGCGCAAACTGAGCCGCCCGACACAAGGCACAACGGCACAATCTGCTGTGGCGACAGCGCATAAGGGGGACACGGGATGAGGTGGAAGGGACGGGCTAACCCGAGGGTCAGGAAGACTTGGACCAGGGTCAGGGAATCGCTGGCGGGCGCGAAGGCCCGGCGAGCGAACAACGAAAGAGCAGAGCGAAGCTCGAGGCCATAGGAGCCCTTCTCAGGACAGCGAGTCTGCGGCCTCTCAGCGGGTGACGACGTCCTGGCTGAATGCAGCGTGCAGCAGCGTAGTGCTGTGCGGCTACCGCCTTGAGAGTTGAGGGATTCATGTGGAACGAGGTTGTGAGGTGGGTGTGTATGGGTGACGCAGAATGAACGGGTGGTGGGTGGGAGTGATTTTGCGTGATTGCGAGCGAATGACGGCAGGACCAACCTGACGAAGCGTGGTGCGGAAAGAAGCGCCTGTAATCGCGGCTACCTGCCTTGTCCACAGGCCGGCTAAAATGGAACTGCTAGACTGGCAAGCCAACCGCCGGGCAGCGTGATGAGAAAAACGTTGGACAGCGGCAACAACGACGAGCACAACGACCGCTAGGCCGACTGCTGGACCAGGCCTGGCCAACGCGAATGGCAAATGTAGCAAAAGAGAAGAAGGTGTGTATGCCGTTTGTGGTGCAGCAAGTGACGTCTGTCAGTTGATTCTGAGGGGCCTTCTGGGTAGACGGGGAAGCGTCCAGGGGATCAGTCGGCCATAGAGGATGCAGTTGAGGGGATAGGCGCACGACGAACTCATTCACTTCATTCGAAGTCAAATAATGATTCGTCTCACGGGTCTCACTAAGAATACGTATACGTCATATACGTAGAAGAGAAGAGGAGAAAAGGAAAATAGAAACGTCGTAGACAGCAGACACAATGATTATTGTTTCAATAGGGCGAGAATGATGAGTATGAGAGAGGGCTAGCTACAGGGTAAAGATAGAGGAAATCGAAATTTGGACCAAAAAAGCAACGTGCACATTTCTGTAGCACAGTTTTCAATTTATAGGGTATTGTGCATATATGCGCGCACATTTTGCTATTAATACGTGTTCTATCTAGAGCATGGTTATTTCTTAACTGTGCACTGAGCAGGATATAGAAGAACTGTTTACTTGTTCAACCAGAAAAATCTATAGGTACGAATACGATTTTATACGCCATGTTATCGAATAAGAGCTACACGTTGGGCCTCAGCAAATGTGTTCTCTAAGTATATCGCTATAATTTTTCATCTCTACGTCTTTGTTTTTCTGCCAGCGAAATAGCTAAATTGTGCCCACTAATGGTTTGCCTATGTAGACACCGAACACCGAAAGCCCCAATGTGAGTTTGTCTCCCATGAATGAAATATAAGTTTCGTCGAAACGTAAATGATAGAAACGATGGCTGACCAAGCATTTCAAGGGAGTTGCTTGTTAAATGAAAAGTAGAATGCTCTGTATACACTTTCATTGTAGCTCGTTTTGGATATATGGTATATTTTTCGGCTTTATAATTTCGGAACCTCGTCAAGAGGCATCTTCAATTTTTCTGTGATTTCTTTATTTGACCGCGCCGGAAACGACTAGCACGTTCAATCGTTTGCGGCGCCTTGTATTTAGTGTACTACACATTCTCTGTAGATCTCGTTACGATTTTGAAGCAAAGCTAGTACAAGGAAATGAAATGGTTCGATTCTTGTCGATTTTAACTCTGTTAATTACCAATGAATGGCGGCGTTGCCCAAATCAAAATGCATACGACGTTGAAAAATTCGTCACAAACTTTGATTTGACCCAACTTGTATTCGAAAATACCGGGTTTTTTGCAAAGTATCGCTATATTGCTATATTTAGCTGAGAGGTTAGCATTGCAGGTCGGTTAAATAATTAGTTGCTGCGGTTTTTAAGCCGTTTTCCTTTATCAGTTCGTCGTTAGATACTGGCCAAGTAATAACAGAAGGCGCATATTATTCGCAAGGCTCTTTCATTATTCAAAGTCTGCTGCGATCGCTTCGGCTGCTTACGAGAGGCTTGCTAAGTTCGAAAATTGAATCTACGATTTGGACGATCAATTCCGCTCGAATAAGCCTTCTGTGTTCGACGAAGATCGTCTAAGGATCCTTTTGAACGGACATGGCCTTCAGACAAGTCGAGCAGTGGCCGTGAAGATGGTACATGATCGTAAACTGCGTTAGTGCACGACATTACAAAGATGCTCCAGACAGTGAGAGAGAGAGAGAGAGAGAGAGAGGCGTTCCAAGCCGCAGGCGCATCTACCTGACGATTCCCAGACTGACTACTTTGTTTTGAAACAACTATAACTAAACTTCTCATGGCCTCATACTCGGCTTTCTCGCTCTATTCCGTTCTCTTCAGTGTCGAAACTCGCGCCTAACCGAAGCAGTTCCCCCATCGTCGGCTGGGTTTCTGCTCTCTATTAGAGGCGGCCTTGCTGGCCTCTGTCTTCCGGTTTGTCTAAGCGGTTCCCTAGAGAAAGAGAGGCGCAGATCCAGTAATCCCTCCGGGCAGGCTAAGCCGTAGTGAAGATGACTGGAAGCTATCGCAAATAGACGCTTATATCATATTAGGAGACGCTACCCAAGACATGGTTGTTTATCCCAACATTGCCTCGACAACTGGACAATATAATTTCTTCTTCTTCTTATCCTCTGAATAACAGTACATAAAACATTACATGTGGCGCTTGGGGTCATTATGTAACTCGGTGTATAGAGAGGCAATGATTGATTGCTGTAATATTGTATTTTTATAACGCCTGAAATTCATGCTTCATCTCGAATAATCTGAATTGAACGGTGGTCATACAAGTGCCACCTGACTCCGCATAGATCAATGCTGAACACCATTTGACTAAAACTCACTCCATTGAAATAGAGATATTTTTTGATAGCTGACAAATTATTTATGCGACTGCCTCTTCTTTGGGTCAATTCTCTCGAAGTAACAACTGAACATATCTAACCTAGCGGATCCCAACGAGATAATCATTTATCTTAGAATTGAGCCTCGTAAGCGTGGGTTGGTAGTATTTTGGAAATGCTATCAAAAAACATTTAATTCACTTCGCATAGAGAAGTTCTGTTTCGGAGGAAAAGGGAGCATCACCGTAGCAGGATCCCTCCCGACTGAGCTTCATTCATCCGAAATGAATGCCACCACCTAAACCTGCCACAGGCTAGGTTTAGCCCACCTCAGAGTCGGCCCGACCGCTCCAATAACGACCTGTTCAAAAAGGCCAGGGGTGTTGGATGTGTTACAAGTAGCACGCTTCTCAGCTTGTCTACCATATCATGCAAACAGGTTCCGAGAATGTCGCCACTCACACAAACATTGTTTCAACATAATCTATTAATAATTAACACATAAGCTAGTAAAGGCTGGCGATAATATTTCAATTTAAATTTAAAAAAAAAGAAAATTTAACATTGCTCGCAGTTTGTGTTATTATTAGAACAATATACTTGCGCCTATGAGAATTTGTGTTTTTTCACGTTTAACTTGTTTGTTGTTTAAATGTTTTATGATATTATCGTGATTCGAACAAAGCAACCTGTTAGCCTTAAGTAGCTCATATTAATTCATATTAAAACGGGCAGCCACAACAGTGTTCAAATCAGATGAATTTAAGCATCCTTATCTCGTTTGGGAATAATTACAAACATGAAAACGTCTACGCATTAATAACCTGTACTAACTGCTAATTAATCAAGTTACGAGATGCATTATCACGACGTAGAGGAGTTCTTTGATGTACATATACTCAATATGGCAATTTCCCATCTTTAGCAACGTATGCATGCACATATGCCAGCCAGACAGTGGTAATATTCATTAGTTAATCTACAAGAAGTATTCATTGCGCAAGTGTCGTAATTTTCACATGTTGGTAAAAGCCAAGAGAGAGAGAGATCTTTTCAATTATATATGAACTGTTTATGCTTGACAAAGCCGTTCATAAATATGTTGTTATAATGTCATATTCTAAATGATGTGGCACTTAGTGCATTCCGCTATTTGCCGCCACCATCGTTTGGTGGCTATCCAGTCAATCAGGATCGAGTTTATATATTTTCTCTGAATTCGTCAATGTTCATCTTCCATACGTATAATAACCACATATATTTTATTAACGGTAGAATAGTATCAAAACAGTATTCGTTAATGTGCATTTCGCCATTTGCGAAATATTATTGCATATAAATATTGTTAAATACTGGATACACACACGTAGGAAAGTCTGTCGTTGTCTGAGCATTCACCGCCTTATTCTAGACCATGACTAATTAATTGACGTATGTTTTATTATCAGTCTTAGATACGCTGCTGCGGTCAGCGCGAACAAACCCTACAGCTTGAGTTTGAGCGTTCTCCTGGCTAAACCTGACTGTCATATCTACAGAGTGTCTAAGTTGGCTGCATGCAGTGATTTCACGCGCCGCCCACAAACACATTGACGGGGTGGAGCTGTGTTGATCGTTCACTGACTGCCACTGAGTATGAAGCAGTGCCGTCGCGCTGTTTGGGTCTGGGAATCTGGCTGTTGACGGCCCCGACGTGCGCATGTTAATTGTTCTCTGCTCTCTGCTGTCTACATCATCTTCTATCACGTATCGGAGTGATAGAACATTGAGACAGGCAGAATGTATGCGTTCCTGACAAATTCGTTGAACCGTCGGAACTTGTCTATTTCCCAATTATACTAATCATATTAGAACGCTCCTCGTGATTGCCACACTGTGCTGACTCATTCTATGGAACACGTTGTACCAGACCTCGAAACCATATGAAAGGGTTAATCAGTGCGTGCGTATACGAATAAAAAGTTCTCATCAAAGTTCTGATTATTCAGTAGATCCATCTATATATAATTGTTCACAGAATAATTTAACTTATCATCAGCGTAAATCCGCATGACCCGAGGATCTGAAATTGAAGGCAAAGCTCACCGGTTATAAATACCTCCGATTAGCAATTAACACCTCGATGGTTGGTGATGAGTCTGCGATCATGGCGTTTCCCGCTGACATTTTCTATTCTGAAAAGGAGAAAACGCATTTGTTTAATACAGTTAGAATAAGTTAATTGATCTTATACTGTGGTATCATGGTTCAGGCAGCTCAGTTTCTGATTTCAAAAATCGTATTCCGCTAGTCGACCCACATGTATGATGTATACTATGGAAGTAATATGCCTAGTTATCTAATCCTTACAATACTGAAATAATAGAGGTAACTTTATCCTTATATATGAAAAGGGCTATTGAAAGACTAATCAAAATTCGGACCGTGGACCACAGGACCGTGCATTTTTTGCTCCCTGTCACTGTAGACACACATATATATATATATATATATATATATATATAGTAGAGTAAATTTATAACAAGTAGAAATAGAAAACAATCCGCAAAAGTCATCTCAGTTTACAAACTTTTGTTAGGATCTTGGCGAACTAAGGGTTCGATTTTAGGCCAAGTTTCAGTCGTCAAAGAATACTTATCTGTTTTCTTATTCATTTTTTGGCCAATGTTACTTTGTAACATAAAAGGGTATTTACATAGGTAAAGATAAACGACGAGAGGTATAAAAACATTAACTCAAACTATCAAACATGGATTACTCTCTCCCGTACGGTAGTGTAACTCTACGAATGTTCTGTATATCTTTCCCTAGCAGAGAATCATAATCAATGCTTCGTTCAAGAAGGCAAACATGGGAGTTGTAGTTGAATGGGTCTAGATAGAAACAAAAGTTGCCTGATAAGGTCCATGCACATTCCACTCAACGGCGGTTGGCGGTCCTTACTGTAGTCGTCGTGTCTGATTAAAATTTAATTCTATTTGGCACGAATCACTACGCCCTGAGTAGGACAACAGATAACCTCAAAGAAAGCCTTACGGTCTTAATTCTATTTTGAGAAATCGGACTTCTAAGCAATCAAACACGCAGTACACAAACGGCCACACCTGTAAGAATCCCTTTTGACCACTGGGCTCGAACAATTGCGTAACATCCTTACAATTAAACCGCTACACAAATAATATATATATATATATATAATATATATATCCCAGCTTCTTCCACTGAGCGAATCAAAAGACATTTCGGAACGGAAATTGCTTTACCTTTGAGGGATACATGTGATCATGATTGATTTTGATTAACTAGGGCGCTCGCATGGGAAATGGTGTATATATAATACATATAATGGAATGAGCAGAAAACGAACATAAATTCATGAAACTGACATTGAAACTATCACCTCTTGCTTCAGGAAAATTAGTGATTAAATGCCTCGGAAAGAGAGTCGTAACCTAAAGCACTAACAATGTAGACTGTCGTACTATGCAAATAGTGACATAGTGGTATTATAGCGTTGTATAATAAAACACTCTGCCAACTGGGCTAATCCAGGGACGCATATGAGAAGAAAGACCCAGTGAAGTGATGTCGTACTCTACTGTTTAGTACTATGGTGATACATGTCGTTATTTCTTTATTTATTAAAGCCTGCCGTATTTGGTAATTCTCATGTGAACGGTTAGAGCAAAACACTTGAGTCAGCATAATCATTAGGAAGGTAAAAGATGCAAAATACACTTTGATGACGAATGCGTGACAACGTCAGACGAAACATGGAATCACATAATAAATCATTTAAGTCGAACGAGCATTTCGAATGTTCGATCACTGATCATCTTTTTCTAAAGTTTAAAAAAATGGTAGAGTGCCATTTTCGCGTTTAACGAAACTGTTCATTATCATGTTTGTCTTCTCTTCAATTTGTAGCCCCTCGACGCGCGTGCGATATCTTCTCAACCTCAAGAGGCAGGGGAAGCAGGTGGAGCATCTTATTCGAGAACTAAATGCCCTCACTGAAGAGCTAAAGGCCAAAGAGTAAGTACTGATTAACGAGATAGCCTTATTAGAAAAAGCTCACTTAGAGTTAAATATTTTACTGTATTATCAAAGTTAGGTTACAAATCGAATTGTTCAAAACAAACTGGCTAAAACCGTTAAATTAATTAAATTAATCACCCTTAATGACACCAATCTGAATCATTTTTTTTGGATTCCCGCAGTAGCCGCGTGGTCATCACTGCGCTGCGCCCTCTCAGACATTGAGCCCGGAGCGTGGCTCGCTCCCGAGCTGACGCTCAATGACTTATCAAATTACCTGAGCTCTTATAGTAGCAACTTATCGTGCAACTAACCTTGATCATATCATTGCAATCCCAGCCGATAATGTATTGAAAACGCAATGGGGACAACTGGTAAGGTGACGATCTGGGGGTCAGGGGTTCAAGCACTCTAAACACGCATGAAAAGGCAAATATACGCAAGTTGCATTAATGGAACCTCAATGTTAAATGAGCGCGCATATTCTAGAGAACACCAATTAATATTGAGCTTCTTATTTATTCCACATGTAAGTGGCAAATTACATAGGTTGTATGGTATTGGTCGTCCTGTCATTTTAAATGTTATGTATATATATATATGTTCTCGGATTGCTTTTAGTGGCTCTTACTATCGGGCACATGATGTTGATGAAACGAAATCAAAGTAAGCAAAAGATCGATGATGAATGCGCAAACGGCGTAGTAAGAACAAAGAGCTTCATAATAGATTACATAGATAATACGGATGGCAAATACGTCTAATGTGTATAGCTGTACATGATATATATATATATATATATATAGAGAGAGAGAGAGAGAGACGCCGATAATAAAACGTGAAATAAATTATATAACATGTAAAAGACCGATAGATAGGATGGATGTTGAAGGCAGGTAAGGGCTTTTAAATCGTTCATATTTACCTCTAGTCAGTTTACCAGGCATTCCCTTGAAGAAAAACGATAAAGATTATTTAACCTAATTGATAACCATCCGAATAGCTGTGCTGATATGTGACCGAACACCGCTCTAGCCGAGAAGATTAAAAATAACCGCTATGTAGATATAGAAACATAAGATTTCTGTTTGACAAGGTCTGCGGGTTTCAGAACAAACCCGGTTTCTTCTGAAACCCGCAGGCAACCACGGCGTGTCGGTCTGCGACGACGGGGACGGATACCCACCTTGTCGAGATCCTTAGAATAGTTCCACACATAGAGGTGCTTCGAATCATTCCAATAAATTACTTCTGTGAGTCAGCCGGTGGGATGTAACAAAATATCAGCAACGTAGCTTCTGTCGAAGTTCATCGAAATGAATGATGGTACTTCAGGAAATATTATTCAATGCTGATATTTACCAAATTCGGCCCACAAACGCAGCCTAGGTAAAATAGAGCCTCGAGCCAAAGGATAATTAATATCACCAATATGTTTTCTTCATATGAAAGCCAATTCCATAAGAAGTTAACTTGGAAAAAGGGAAGGTAGATTTAGGCTTTTTGAACGGGCACTTCATACATGTTCTAGACGATTTTCAAGGGGAATCTTATATTTGTTTAGGGGTTGTTTAGAAAATACAACGTTAGTACCTGTCAACAGCGAGTGCCAAGTCAAGCCATGCGGACAATGAGACATATTACGAGAATACTTTCGGTGTAGTCATTATTAGTAGCAGTATTGCCTAATATACCTTTGAATAAAGTGTTTGTTATTATTATTATTATTATTATTATTATTATATATGGTATATGTGATAAATACCTGTATATCGGCTCCGGATTAGCTATAAAGAAACAAGTTTTATGTATCAGTCAATCACGATCAATATTTTGTCAGTCCTCACGGCTTGCTGGACCACTATTGTCCTCCGTTCCGCTTGCCTGGACAACCTGATTGTATACTGATGGCTGAAACCGCCTTCAATCCGGGAGACCTCGACGACATCGGTCGCAGATAGAATAGCAACACTCGAAGGGACATGACAGGACAACAACAACGACAACAACAATGACAACAACAATTGAAACAAGACCGACGTCACCACAGAGAAGAACGTCTTTGCGAAGTGATCCAGGAAGTGAACAAGTTTAAATAACAGCACGTGGAATAACATGGCACTGTTTACCAACTCAACATCTACAACATCGCGTTTGCAGATAAAAGATGATGATGATGATAATTGGATGAACATGACGGTCCACTTTGGTCAGTTTCTCATAACTCACTACTCTGCTCTGGTCTGCTGCTGCTGCTGCACTATCATATCAACTTTGCTTCTTCAGTGGTGGTGGTGGTGGTAACGGCTTATCGTTTTTGAAACGGCTGACCTTCATTGGCCTCTAATGACTACTTTTAACCACAGTCATCTTTCGGCTTCGAGCTCGTGTTCAACGCAGGTTCAACAGCTGTGACTGTGGTTGTAATGCTGTTGCTGGCGGTGGTGGTTTTTCGCTCACATAAATATTTAACAGTTACAGTATCTCTGGTCTGCATGTAGATCTTACGATTTTATACTGACACCTTCCGTGAATGACCATCTCTATTCGCAGTGGTCTTTAGGAAACCTTGCTTCCTCTATCAACTTCCATCTTCTTCCTCGGGACAAACGTCGTCGAATCTTGATAATTACTTCACGCTCCTAGAAGATACTTGCATTTTTGAGCATTGAAATAGCACTATTGAGAATAAATCGTTCGTGTCAACTTAACAAAAGTTTATTGCAGGAAAACACCAGCCAACGTATTTCGCCAGCATCACATTACGAGTCGAAAACTACAGCCGACTGATGAGACGTGAGCTCACCTCATTCGAATCGGATACGACAACGGTGTGGGTGTGCAACAACGTCACTAGTAACGGGGGTCTCGTCTTCGTTCTCTGTGCCAGCTTGGCCTGATGTCCTGTGTCACGTGTGCTCGTGCATCTACTGTCCATGCTCATTTATTCTCTATCTGTGTCTGTCTGCTGTCTATCTATTTTGGAGGACCTCGGATGCTCCCCGGCAGCAACCTCGATCCTTCCCCGCCTCCTCGCTCCACTATTCAGATCGGTCGAGCCAAAGTGACAAAGGCAATAGAATTCTCGCAACTGTTCGGTCGCGGAGCTTAGAACAAACACGGCAAGCACAGTAGTAACAAAACTAAAAAGCTGAATGAAAATACCAGCTGCTGCTGCTGCTGCCGCTGCTGGGCAGGATGAATGAAATGGGATGGTTGCAATTCATGACGAATCGTGGCAGTGTTGCAGCTCGTGGACGAACAGGGCAAGAACAAATACACATAAAAGAAAAAGGGCGACACACAAATAACAACATGAATGACATTGAAGCGAACGGGAATTCATAGGGATGCCGTTACCGAACTCCATGAGAAAAGCTGGCGAAGACGAAACGCTCGTTCAGCCAATTGCAACGTGAATGAAAGACGACGAACACAAACGAATAAACGGTCGAATGCGACTCACGCAAACCACGAAATGATTACTCTGTTATCCTCATCGGTCATTATTACTGTGCATAATATATATAAACAAATGCACACACACCGTGCGATATACATATGTTAACTGGTCGTTTTGAAAATGCGATATTATGAACTTTCTAGAGATTGACAGTCAGGCGGGAATACAATGGTTGATGTGCAATCGCTTCTCCGAATTGGGAAACCCCCAAGACGCCTTCCCATGCATAATAGATAGTAAGAACAATAATAATAATAATAAGGATACAGTCACTGGTGTAGACTTTGCAATCATACAATTTCAGATTCCGCTGTGTTATAGAGATCTCAATGCCCCGATGAATCTTCGCAATGTTCATAGGTAGTACTGTTGTCCCCTGCTGCTCGCCGATTGCGTCTAACCTACAACAGTCCATTTAGATAATTAACATAGAATTTTTGCTTTGTTAATAATCTAAGCGTTTGTTAAACATCTTTGCCTGAACATGTGTGGCAGGTAAATTATTTGTCAATTAATTTCATCCTCATTTTCGCTAATTGACAATAGTTGGACTGTGGTTTCCTCAATGATTCCCTTCAAATATTATGATTATTATATATTTTCCTTTGTTGTCATTATTAGTATTTCTAATGATATACTTATGTATATTATATATCTAAAACTACTGTGTCGATACCTTAAGGACGCTTACTTCTTTTTCGCGATTTCGACTCCACGCGAATGAGTGTGGCAAATACTAGAAGAGATACCTATGATACTGACGTTGTTGCTCGGTCAAACGCGATCGTCGGGTCGATGTTTCCCGGCAGTAACAGCAAAAGCAGCAGCAGAAATGAGACAGAAGTCACACTTTTGCCGGTCGTATCGTAACGCTCTACTTACTTCACGATTTGATGGCGAGGTATAAGGCACGAAGGTTAGGTCATGGAGTCGTGGCTCGGCCCATCGATCCAACGAGGATGAAGGTGTACGACGTCATTTATGAAATGGAAAATCTGCATCTACCAGACTTACGAGCTATTGGTCGGAATGGCGAATGACAAACAGTCACTGGAAATGCGCGCAGCCAGCAGCTGGGCGGAAAAAATCGCTACCAGGTAGATGCTGAATACTGGACAGATTTGCGGAACACATGATAGAGGCCACGTCAAGCAGTTTAGGTCAGATGGCCTGCTGATGGCGATCAGGCTGAGGGCGGCCTACCCCTAGATGTGGACAACGGAAACCCAACCCATCCACCCGTAGAAGAGTCCGAGAAAGAGCTCGCTCTGGGTGGCATTACGCAGACCCGAAATCAGCGTATAAGTCAAATTCTAAGGTGCTCTCAGGAAAGCTCGAGTGCTCCCAGCAAGGAACTCCAGTCAATTTTGAATTGTAAAGTTAAAGGACGACCACAGTGGACATCTAAAAGGCGGAGAACAAACTCACCGCTTAATCGCAACAGTAAATCGGCAGCGGGGCACACACCAATCGTTCGGTGTTTCTCTGCTCGTTTCAGTTGACCGTCAACCTTCCCTGTTTCGATTGTACTGCGTTCACCCGACTCATTTGATACAATGCCATTAGGCAATGACTGACTATTCGAAACAATAATATGATGGAAGCAGGAAGCAGCAATGGCGTATCACATCGTGGAAACGAAACAACGATAGACTTTCATCTATGATCCACTATCAAAACTATGCACTATTTATTATTGTAAAATATCACATTAATAATAATACATTTTAGCATACTAATGTTGATCGAGAAGACCTGTACATTATCACTATGGATTGACACAAGTGCGGCTCAGGCTGTTTTCTGGTTTACACTACTCACAGTACATATACAATCGAAATCTACCGCTGTATGGAGCAAATGGCCAGGGCCTTAACGTAGCTTACCTTGTAGGACTTATTCCACTCGGGCTTATTCCAGTAGCTTTACTTCAGTCGATTATTGTTTCTGTGTGCCGAATTAGACCATAGTCAAATATACGTTTGTTTGAGAGCAAAGTTTACCATTCGAAAGGGATACGGGTGTCCGCCAGTGAGCGAACCGGAAGTCAAAAGCTGATGAGTCAACAACCAGCCACCCAGGAAGTATCATGATACGCACAGACTCTCGAATAAGATCAACGCAGTAAGCAAGCTTACTTTTCACTACGCCTCGCCCTTTTGCAAGTCTACTTTCTACCAGCGTCATCTGAATCGAAGCTGTAACATCACTGGAGCCTCAAAATTCGAGGTTGTTGCTGACGTTCGTCAGGTGGCATCGTTTCTTCGTTCGAACGCGAAGCTCCGCTGTATTCCTGATGCATACGCGATTGTCGCGACCGAGAGATATCTGACTCATTTTGCATTCAGGGAAGCGAGCAATTTACTTACTTGGGTTATTCGCGTTCACTCCTCGCAGCGCAGTTCGGTCTTTTCGTCCGACCACGTCTTGCTACTGAAGTCACGACCCTCATCCATTGAAGCAGACAGACAGACAACAGTCGGAAAGACAAGTGGCCAGGTTCCTCGGTTCTCTCTGAGCAATTGCAGTTGTGTATCCATATCCGAGACACGATCTGGGCCACTTTAGCCGATACGCAAACCAGTGGTAGGCGCATTTGATGCAAAGCTGAATGGAAACAAAGAACAAGGGAGTGAATCTAGTCCGATGTAGAAAACATAAGTCCAAGGTTGCACGTTCTGCACACACACACACACACCGAGCCCCGTGTCCACGGCCGCTAGTCTCCTGCTGACTCCGACTCTTCGAACAAGATCAAGCAGTGAGTGCTGAGAAGTGAGATGTCGCTTGATACCTTGCGTTGTCCTGAACGAGCGTGACCCCAGCCCTAACGTCTAAACAGGACAGACAACAACCGTTCAATTCAAGACGATTTGCAATGACTGATGGTTATTTTGTTATACCTATGCATTCACAGATAGTTGGATAGGTTTCAATCTGAGATATATTGCTTGGACATTAATATTTTGGAGTTCAAACAAGACAACTAATCTATTAAGCTTTGGATGATCCTCCTATTCTGTTTGCCATAGTAACGATCGCTCATTGGCTATCGCTACCGTTTCAATATGAATCGATTGAACTACAAATAAGAACAATCGCTGTGACAGTTTCAGTTACAATTGAAATTGAAGATCCTTGTGACTTGGACTCGGTAAAGCAACGTTCATTGCCGAGCAAATTTGATCACATCTTTGTAGATCACATTTATTTCAGCCATGCCCTTCAAATATGATCAAACCAAATTTGTTGCCGCTTAATTCGACTTAATTCTGGTGTTTAAATTTTAGACGACAAGAGGACCACTCATTACACCGATTGAAATAGAAATTTCATTTAGACAGTTAGGTTGAAAATGTCTAGATGTACTTCACACGCATCCTTTTAGTCTGCTATACAGTGGTAGTTCAGTGGTAGTAATTGGCTGCCTGTGTAAAGATTCCCGTCGTGTATTCATTATTATAGGTCGTGGGCTACACGGTTGCATCGTTATGATCGTGTCCCGAATTGTTCATAAAGCCACGTTTTGTCATCTTAAAATAATATTCCTTTTTGAGAGGGTCTTATAATCAAATCTGCCGAGATCAATAAATCTCCAAGTGGATCTTGGTTGGTTCAATTGGCCATTTCGTCGTTGAAAGTCGAAATAACTCACTTGGCCTCTGAGGTACGTTTTTCTACCAATGCATCATCCCTGGATTCATTCCTATAAACATGAATAGCTACTGCGCTGTAACTAACCTCATCACTATTGCACTGAAATTTCAAAGATGTTCGACCTATTTATAATATTATATTATGTAGCTTACAAACAATATATATATTGTTGTTGGAGTTTTCATTTTCATGAAAACGAAGCCAATAAGGTAATATAATTAAATGCAAATCATTAATACATGTTAATGCTACATAAGTATATTTGGTGTCAACATCGACATGTAGGTTTACAAAATCTGCAACATGTGTTCGAATGGTTGACCATTCAACGTTCTCCCGAGGCTAACTCTATGAATTATATAGCAGGTACAAATTGAAACTATGAATCATATTATGGCGTGTGAAGAGCAGCGCCAATTGGGATATCTGCTTCCGGAAATATTAATACTTGCTTACAACTGATGAAATGTAATATAATTGTTGACGTACAAAATCCTGCTTTAGGTATCCATAAAGAAGGAGATCAGGTGGAGTCAAATCCGGGGACCTCGGTAGTCACAAGCCTTTCGAAACATCTCGCCCCTGAAACGCGGTTAGCAGGAAAGTCAAGAACATTGTTGGAGCACCGATAATGGCAGGCACCTGAAACATTCAAACAATTTGGGTCCCGACCAAAAATTCGACAAATCAAAATTATCCACTCGCCACCGTGGGAAAACTGTTTTCATAGTGCGCACAAAAGAAGATTACAATATCATATATATATATATATATATATATATATATATATATACGTTCACTTATCGTCTGTATATTGCTTGCAGTCTACTTTACTGCATGACCAGGTGCTCTTCTCATTAGACCTCGCCTCACTGGCAACAACATCACTTATATACGAGAAAAAAAACTTTGGATTATCCCCACCTCAAAGTCCCTCTACAGCTTTCAATGCTCTGACAGGGCGAGGCGTGGTGGATCCAGGATGCCGTTGTCGCTGTCGTTGTTGTTGTTGTTTTTGATGATGAGGCAGGAAGCTCTAAAATTATGTTTTAATTAAGCCCGACTTGCGCCACTAATTGCAGATAGTGTCGAAACGCCGTTGTGCCATGTGCGTATGATGCGGATAGAACGACGCCTTGTTGTGGCCACATAGGGAACGATGAATCCGTCGCCTACGGGGCAATATAGGGGTCAAGTAGACCACCAGAGAATAAATGCTTCTGCCTCGGTTTGAGCGAGAAGGACCCTGCGAGTGGTCCGTTGTTCCTCGCAAATAATGGGAGGGGGGGGCGCTAACAAGTTTGCCAGAAATAGCATTGGGAAGCGTGCGTCAGGGGCGTTTGGCGAGTGAACCGTTGTTCGAGAAGGTTGAGACTTGCTGCCACCGCCGCAGCTGTGGCAGTCGCTAAGAAGGGCCACCCGAAAGGTCGTCGCGACACGGTCCTTGTGAAGGTCAGTTTTGGATCCATTTTGGGTTAGAAGAGACAACTTTTGTAAGCAACAACAACACCAGTATCATCGAGATTCTACAGAGTAGTCAACTGTTCCCGGCAGCTCAACTCGGGCCGGTCAATGTCATTTGGGAGGTGCATCAGGTAAATAGGAACCATTTCAAAGAAGTTGGTCCCGCCTTGCTGTGTTACGTGCCGAACGACTCGATTTCGCACGCCCATTGCATTGAGCGTCGCATTGACTATAAAGCATTGTGCTGGGTGATTGGTGGTGACGGGCCATAAGTGAATATCTGTTTTCTAGTTCCTGGTGACGGTAGGACAGACTAATATCGTATGTCTGTATGTTGTATGCGACTAACATACTGTATGCAGGATCCCTTTCCGTTGGAAAAGTGTTTGTTGACAAGAGTTAATTATGTTGGAAACCTTTACTACTGCTTTTAGCGATAACCGTGATAAACTCAATAAACAACACTCAATAGAACAGAATCGAAAATTAGTTGAAGTAGAGGCTGCTTCAACAGCAACCGTATTTTTCAATGGTAAACCTAATTTTGTCCTCACTTTAAAATATATTCTCCTAACCGCAGAGCAACTTCTTTCTCAACTATACGCTCGATCTGCCCTAAATCAGCATTCTTCAACATATTCATAATCATGCCCTTGAAGTGTCGACTTTATATGTATAGCAAATTTCCTCTTGTAGCCTTGAACAGAAGCATGTGAGCGGTACATTGCCCCTTGAACATATCCCTTGGCCAGGAAGACAGTGTCGTTTCATGTAGTCACCGTTACAATTGGTGTAATGTATTTATATATCATACTAGAGTGCTATACTCTTAGCCTTTATAAAGGAGAGGGGGGGAGTACCTGTCGGCGAATGTGTAACACACACCAAAATTCAGATCGAAGGTGTTCGCTTGGATAGGCGTTGCTCGCACCATCCTGCTAAAGTAGTTGTACGCCGCAGGGGGGGGGCGGCTTCTCTACTACATACTATACCTACCAACGTACATATCTGTCTACCTGCCTATCAATATATGGGTTGTGGTGATGGTGGTGGTGGTCAGTGGCGAATGAAAATAATCCGGACGGTGGTGAGCGCGCTCGTTGTAGCCTCTCTCCTCTTCACGGTGGTGATAGTGCTATATAGTCCGTTGTATCATCCGCAGGTTTAAGAGTGGCATTGCTAACGTATATAGCGATTTCACGTTGTTGTTTGGTCATTTGTTCTAGGGCGGACATCCGTGCGCAACTACCGCCGGAGTTCATCGACCCGATGGCGCCTCTGGAAAAGCGGGCTCGCTCCCCCGAATGCTACATAGCCGCGGGCCTCTCGAGAAGTTGCGACTACAAGGACCTTATCGCAGCTGTGGAAGAGCGCGACTTTTGGAATTCGGTCAACTCGCCCGGCAAGAGGAGGAGGCGCGGCGCGGACGGAGATACCGCCGTCAGCAGCGGCAACGGTAACAAGGCGTCATTGACTAATCGCCTTGACGAAGTTCGAAACACAGACGCCAAGTTGAACCGCATGAGCAGCAGCAGCAGCAGTCTCGATAGTGCCGGCACCCAAGTTCAGCCCCAGCACTAAATGATCAACGGAATGATGGCATGATAACATTAATCGAAGATCTATGTAGCGGTTCGGCGCAAACAAGACAGACCGTTCCAGACCCAGTTGGAGCTACTCTTAGATTAAACGCGAGCAAAATAAAGAAGACGATAACCCCCGTATATAGCGAACATCAACTACGCCACCACATCAATGATTATCTATTATAACAATATAAAAAAAACTACTACAATCATTCAAAATAACAATGATAACAACGGTAAACGAAAGAGAAAGAAATCACGGGTGTGGTGCTGTCATACATCAGCAGTGGTGGTGGTGGTGGTGTCCAATGGCAGTGAGCTTCTGGGAATTTGGGGGCCAGTCCTGTTCTGCGATTTGACCCGCCCGGACCTAATGTGTTTACACTAGCGTTCTCTCCAATGTTGGTATAACACAAAAGGATACATAAGCTAATATTCGGCAGATGGTTTCCAGTGTGTTTTATTGTTTGTATATAACAATAATAATATTACTAATGTTACATGATTATACCGAATTATACTAAATACTACAAAAACGACAACAAAAAGTATGACAAAAACAAAAACAAACAAACAAACAAATGACTGAACAACGACAAAGATCAGTGCTGATCTCACTCTGTTTTTGAGGAGGGCCTGCATAATATCCAATTATGATATGGACGTAGGAATTAAGATACTATTGCAAAAGAAGAAAACTATTATAGAGCCACAGTAAAAGTCTAAAGACGGCGATTTAATCGTTACTCCATACGTTGCCATACGCCAAAACATGCAGAATATATAGAGCCGTATGAAGACATATGGTGAAGACGATACATACAGATATGTGAGGGATTATAAAAATATATATATATATATATATATATACCCATGACCAAAAGATAGGATAACCATATTGCGTTAAACTATAAAGTGAAATAAGATGAAGATAGCGAGTCCTTAGGCGCCCACTCCCGATGGTGGTGGTGGTGGTGGTCGAGTCGTGAGATCGAAGGAAAACAAAAAAAATCAAACTACGAATGAAGGCAAGCGACACTAAACAAAATGATTTGTCTGATTAAAAGGAGAGGTCATCAATGTCTACCGCATATAAACAGACCGACAGACAGACAAAAGTAGAAATACAGACCGACAGACAGATTAACGAACAAAGGTGAGATAATGAGAAGAGGAGAATAGAGATAAAAGATAACTATCAAACGTCTCGAGTCGACTACTACAACTACCCTGTGGTTACTCTGTGTGTGTGTGTGTGTTCACTCAACGAACCTATGTCCCCGGCAATCCCTGGCCCTTACTACGTACGTAGATAACAAGCATACAGGCAGAAAGCATTCATGCGTTGATGGATTCCAACAGTATGTGATCAGGATAACCCGATACAACCGACCATGTCATAGGTGTGTAGTTAGCAACCACAACAGTATGTCGATCCACACACGACACCTCACCGTATTTATGTGAAGCATTCAATTCACCTTCTGTTAACCGTCACCGATCGCCGCTGTCACACCCTTACTGATATTGTACATTCGAAGGCAGATCGCAGCGACAAGTCCGCTAGAGTCGACAAGGAAGGAGTGAGGTTCCGCGCAGCACAGGGACACAGTCCGATTCTACTTAAATATTGTAACCGAAACAGAACAATGTTATACTCATCATTAGCATTTCATGGGGCCGAATAAGCCCTAACTAGTCACGTATCTCTAGTCAATGTCACGAAAAAAAAAAAACTAAGTAAAGTCCGTAGGGGCTTTAGTAAAACAAATGTAGCCAACACGTGTTTTTGAGGACACCTAATGAAATTGACTTACGCCTCGTTAACAGCAGAACTGTAGCATTTGCGTGAGCATATATTATAAGTCATAGTCTCCTCGAAGTTCAGCATCTTACAAGTGTCTAGGCAGGGTGTATTGTACAACGGAGTCAATTATGTCAATTCGATTCCGAGGGCTCTATGCGTCGTCGAGAACAATAAGAACGTCTCGTGAGGCTGTTGATATCTGTGAGTACCAGGACCGTTTCATGTCGTCTAGAGTTGACAAGTGGCGCAAAACAGCCTCCCATGAAAAGAAAAATTGAAGGAAAGAAAGGAGTAAGGAAGCTTCGAGTGGACTGTCTCCCGGACGCTGCGCACCCTGCCCGCCCATCCGCCCGCTCGGATCCCATCGATGCTTCGTAATGGACCACACAGGTAAGATGAATACATTCACTGATGAAATAAATATAACCTTCTGTGACAGCTCACCATTGTTATAAAGGGTTTCGTCTATTCATTTTACATGATTCTCACACAAATTTTGGATGATTTCGAGGATATCGTTTTGCATACTAGTGTATAGTGGAGAAACAATACTTGCAGATGTCTATTGTTTGCCCATGTGCCAGCAAAGGCGATGTAAGTACTATACTGAGCAGAACGTTACCTCCCATTATCCGCGACATTCATTAGTGCGTATACTGTGGAATCGAATTATGCCGCCGATATACAAAGCTGTAGTCATGGCTCCTATGATCTGAGTTTGCAGTGGGACTTGATCATATTTGGTTCTCACCTGAGTAACATGAGCTGCAATAAGATACAAGAGTGACACGATTACTTATGTATACTTAGGAGAGGCAACTAAAGTACCCGACACTGGACGCTGCAAACAGTTTAGCCTATACAGAGTCATGCTCTGACCCGTTGGGTCCAGCCGTTGCACACAGTTTTGTCTATTCGAAATGTAGTCAAGTCTAAATAATAAAGTGCAGATTGTTTGCCTTTCTGAAGAGATTCTGTTATGGTATGCACATTGGTGCACAGATGGTGCATTGATCCTAAAAAGTGTAAAATATAATATATGTGCAGTATTTTGAAGTGGAGCAGTTCGGCTCTGGTATATGCTTTTGTGAGTACACAGAAAATGCTTGCTGCTTGAATACAATACAAGCAAAATATCACATGTACATTTTATAATTGTTGTATCAAAAAAAACAATTTTAATACTTAGCACGGCATTCGTTGACGCATGCTTCCCAATACGATGCTGAATGACGTACTTAAATTTGAACGACGCGTTCAGAAAAAGCGCAAAAGTGAGCAGCGCCCTGAGCAAGGTCGATGTTTTTAACTTATGTTTCATTTACTTAAGTTATGCTGCACAGAGATCTGCTAATCATTAAGTATATCGATTCGACTATTTCCGGGAGTAAAGAAGCTGTCGCCGGCGTATTCTTACAATTTCGTTTGTTTAGGCTAGGTTAGGTTGCGAAACCCACCCGAACCTGAGGGAACTCTATGAGGAGACCTGATTTCTCCTGTCAGATACTCTTCCTTCAAAAACAAGTTTCACCCTTTCTCTAAATGCATAATTTTACCGCGCGCATTGTTCGTATAATATGAAGCTCGCATTTAAATTAGTGACGAGTGTAGTACCTATATTATTGCTAGATTCACCCAATTCGAAAAGGCGGCGCATTGGCGATATTTTGAATATATTATAATAACACTCGTATTGTTCGAGGGCATTCATATACTCATTCTACTTATGTTTCATATGAGCAAAATTCAATTCATTTTTATCAAGTTAGAGTGGCCTCTGTAAGTCCTTCAAATTGCAGAAGTCAGTCGCGTTGCCATCCGGCGATCAATATATGAAACATACATTTTGACATCCTACGACAAAATTACATTTAGCATTTGCGTTCAGTTCAAGAGCACTTATGCTATAATTGTTGTTCTTGGACGAAAGCATATGTTGCGGAATAGAACATCACATAACTCAGAGCTTACCATGCGTGCTCCCCTTTTCAATGCGTGCTTCACAAGATCAGACATGCAACAAATTCGCAGCGAAGAGCCAATAAATAAGGACTTTAAAAGCATAAAATAAAAACGCCCTTCCTAGAGCGCAACAGGTGAGAAATGACAATGTTGAGCAAATATTCGTGAAAGCCTTGTTTAGTAGCGATGCATTGAGGAAGTTGAGTCGAAGTTGCCAGATCAAAAGGCAGGGAGGGCTTTTACATTGTTGGGAATACTCAAGGATGCTCATTAGCGGCACGCGCTAGCCTGAAAGTGCAGCCAAGCCCCCGCCTAAAAAAGACCGACCGCCGTTCTCCAGAAAGGGTCCTAACCAGAACAGAGAATTATCATCGAGTGCATTGGGAAAATTGTTCCCCACTTTTATCGGCTAAAACCCCCACACAGCCACAACAAACAATCCGGGCAATCCATTGCAATATTGGTTAGAAAGTAGCAAGGGCAGTTAGGTGGATAGATAGATAGGTAGAAAGGGGAGACCTTACGGAAGGGGAGTGATCGACTGCTTCGTCTGACTACTTCACAGAAAAACAGACCCGAACGAAGGGCAGTAGCAAAGGGAATAGAGATGATAATGGTGGTGGTAGTAGTAGTGGCGCTGAAGGGAACGAGAGAGAGACGATGAAGGAACAAAATGATGACATACAAAGGTGAAAGGTTGCAGAAGTGTGTGCGTGACTTTGTGTGTGTTTGTTTGCTGTGGTTAGGGAGAGCTTGTTTGCGGATGTCGATTCGGTCGAATTCCGCAAATGAGGACGACAAACAATGAAAGGAAATATCGACTAATCATAGAGCTCAGCTCACAATTAGAATGGATACCTGAAGAGGGGAAAAATATCAGTAGATAGGTTGACAAACTTGACGGTTAGTTATGTTGTACGGACTAAGCAGACAGAACAAGTATCGGAGTGGAGGGGAACATTTTGAATTATTGCTGGGGCTCTATTCATTTCTCACTTGATAATTATGCAGTTTTAGTTTCTTAAGTATTATTTGATTGGCTTAAATACTTAAGAACATTTATCAAATATTTATTAAATATTACTATGATTCAAATATTTGCTTCCAAAAAGCTCAAAGTACCCGGCACCACTCCGAGTGTCACTGTTTGCTAATTTTCTTTTTGAATACGCAAGGTTACAGACCAATGGTTCAGTGGATATGTGTATGAACAACTTTCTTATCAGCTACACAACGATGCTATCAATGAATAAGTAGCTGGTTCCTTTCACTAGTTCGTATGTGAGAATATACAGGACTAGCCTGTTGTATCCGCCTCTATTCGCGCTACAGATCTCTCGGTTCATTACGGAACAATCATTAAATTGTATTCAAATGTAATCCACAATGAAAGACGGACCAGAACATCAGGGCCGATCCAGAAAGGTCAAAGTTGGAATTGTTTCACCTCAGTCGAATTCTAATTGAGGTTCAACAATTATGCGTGCAGGAGAACACAGGCACCCAAATGTATACAGCTATCTGACTACTCTACGTCCGGTTTACGGATTCGAATGGATTCGAAGAACGCTCATATAGGGGCTTGTGTAGAAGATCTGTGTTAGGATTTCCTCGATTTTTCGAGTGTCAACATGTTACCATAATACAGCGTCACTCTCGGCCGCTATTAGGATCCTTGCAACGAACGGTGCTTACATCAAATCAGATCGTTCACTTGGAATATCTGAAACAACGTATTAAAAATAAATCAAACAATTAATAATCTTAGGTTAAGTATATAAATATCAAACATCGTCACTATTGTCCCAAGTTAGATGACGTACGCTATTATATATATGACAGTCTCCTCAGGACAAATATACTATAGCTTAACGAAGCTTGAGTTCTTCTATTAGGCGGTGTGATATTTTACTGCCTAAAATTGTACTTTATTGTTATAATATGCCACAGGCGTGTTCCTCTCTAATTAACTGTTATTATTTCAAATTTCAGGTTGTCTTGCTGTGTCGAACAAGGCATCGTGCGTCGTCCCTGAGCATTGAATAAATAAAAATATCATCATTAATTTTGGTAAATACTATTTTCTTTTCACTAAGTATCGTCTAAGATAAGTTAGGAATATTCTCTTACTAATTCGTTACATCATTCATCAAGCATGACGTTTCTCATTCCTGAAGCATTAAATGCCGCTATGAACTATATCTGAGACGAACATGTAAACAACTAGATTTATTTCAAGACATTAATAGTCGACACGCTAGGGCCTCCAACTTAAGAATAATAACTTCCCAGTATTTGCCATCATTAACTTCTTTGGTGGTTTAAATATTTGGCCTCTGAACGAAAACTGTTTATTGAGATTATTCCATACTGATTTCTATAATCTGACCTAAAGGACCGGGATCACTGGAGGTTGTCTGAATGTTTGTTTAGAACAGACTGTTTTTGCTTTTATTATAGACTGTGATGTAACACTCCGCGATTATTATATCGACAACCTTTGAACATTGCTGGACCTTGCTCTTCCCAAACATTGTTTGTAGGGCAACTCATGTTTAGTACACGTGTGATTCAGTCTGTCTAGGTGATATGTTAACAGATATTTATTGGATTTCACCAATGTTTTATATGTCATCCTTGGGGTAATAGTAATAATTGCTTGTCTATGATTCTAAAGAACGCAATCTACACGATCTATATTTGTTACAAAAGCAGCGGCTTAAGTATTAGCTATCATTTGGATCAGTCAGAAACGGACCGTTCTACAGCTAAACCCTTTAAAGTGCTTTCATGTTAGTCATATAAACGTTTCCTACTGCATAGTACCTTAATGCAAGTAATGATTAGAAGTCAATATTAGAGCTACAAAGTCACCTCGTCTAAATCATAGGTGTTTAAGTACGTTCCAAAATCAGAAGATTATAGGCTGGCGGAATGACCGATGGTCGGTTATCACAATTGTATGGCTTTTATTCCAAAGATTCGAATTATCTTATACTAACCGGATAAAAAAGTTTTAGCATATTTGATTCTCCGAGGTTGACACCTAGTGCAGTTTCATTGCACCTCAAAATGAACAGTCCAAATGTCCCACGGTTCTAGAGTCACTCTGCCAATCGCAGTCACCGCAATTTGCGGTAATTAAGAAATTAAAAAATCTCTGAAGGATCTGTTATTTAAGAGCCACTTCTACAAAATACCCAGGTAAATCGATATTCGTGCCTCGCTTGGAATATACTAATAGTCGTCGTAGACTCTATAGAATAGCGAGGAGAACGCAAAATGGAAAAAATAATTAGTTCGGACTTGATTGTGTAAAAAATAGTAACCATTTTAAGTGCTTTTGAAAGCTATTGTAATTATACTGATGTGTCAATATAACCGAAAAATTTTGTGTTGTTTTTGACGTTGATCATGTATCATTATAAATTTATAGATGGCACGACTGGATTAGATAAAACCGTGATTATTATATTTGTTGCCGTAGTTCGATAGCATGGGTTCGATTATATTATTGGGTTTCTGGTTGGAAGTTGGGTTGCTTTTTATCTCTAGATTGCATCGTGCGCAGGAGACTAATTCGCTTACCTTAATCATCGAAGTAGTTTCTATCGCTTGCGATGGCGTTTTTGCATCATTCTAAGGGGTGCGCTATGTCAGATTTGTAGAATTCCTCCTTATTTATGTTTGAACCACGTTCAGAAGGTGCGTTGGCTTCTCGTCTCTCATAAACGGGGGAGTTATTTAGAAACGCTTCAATTCCAGTGTTAACTTTTCGGAGCTCATACAACAAAACAGCGTAATTTTTCATTACCCATTTCGAGGCAGTTTTTCGAGGCCAATACGAGCTATCCTAGGAAACTGACTGTTCCAAACGCCTCAGCGCGGTGTGATTTGTATAGGCAACCACACCTCTCTTAAATGATATATATATATATATATATATATATATATATATATATATATATATATATTCTTACATTAAGATTGCGTTAAACTTTCTTCTATTGCTCTCCTGTTTCGACGATATAATACCGAAATATAGTTCTCTATTATGCGTTCATATGTTGGTATAACGGTACATAAAGATGTTGTTCTAACAAGTGACTAACAAGAGTGCAGTCAAGTGTAATGGTCGGTTAGAAAGAGTTCATTTGTCCTGTTGTTGTCTTCTCGAGGTCATAGCTGATCATGACGCATAATCTCTATTCATCATATTATTACTCTTATCCGTCTCTGGAGATTGATGACGATAGTTCTCGTGAAAGGAAAGTTGTGGACTCGATAATGAAATCTATGTTATTCTACGCTCAATGAAATGCATCCCCTGTTCCCCTATGTGACACGCATCAGCACTTAACCTTTACGTATTTCTATGAGGACCGGTCGGGTCCACCTTTGCCTGCTCTTTAACCGGTCGTACCAGGCAAGAATTCACGGAAGAAGAAAGATGATAAAGAAATCTACAGAATCTCCGCGTTTGGCAGAATTTGATTCCAAACCATATGTCCGTTCTATGTAGCAATCGAAGACGTCCCATCAAGGGCACCACTAAGGGGAATCATTATTGGACTACTCTATGAAGGTTGGCCCAAGCACACATTATAATAGGACTGGCTGGGGGTAGTAGGTGCCGTCGGCAGGTGCGTCCACCTAGAATCGACCAACACACGGTCGTCTAAAATAGATGAATAAACATGTCATCTCTTATAAGTACCAATTTCTAATCTCATTGATAACTAAACATACCGCCCGCAGCCTAAGGGGGATCGTCGCTGCTGTTGATTCGTAAACGTATCTGCGTGCGACAGCTCATGTCAGATACACGAAGCAGCTAACCGGTAATAGTTCAACGAACTGCTGCCGAATAGTGTTTCCCTCTAACCTCTGCAAATGTGGACTCAGTTGTCACTCTCTCGGAGGCGGTGGTGGAGGCGCGCGCGGAGGGGGGAGCAACGGTGACAAGCAACCACCTGTACACCGCTGTCTTGTGTGTATGCGGCTGGTTCGCTGATCGCACACGACCGAGCCTCGATAAACACGATATTGACTTCGTTGCCCTTGACTTGCTCGAGTTCGAGACTTGCAAGGCAACCAGGCCGACTACCAGTACGACCCTCTGGGGTGTTTGTTCAGCAGGATAGCTAGCAAAGAACAAAGTAAGGTATCATCGTCTTCTTCGGCAGCGTTCGCTCGCTCGCTGGGTACACTTGGGAGTATGTAGCAATGCGCCGATATCCGGGAGAGGTGAGGCCATATAAGAAGACCATACGTCAGAGTTTGGCAGTAATGCACTACTACTACCCGAACACCACTCCGTTGACCACAACTAATATAACAACAGCAACATCCAACAGAATTGGCTATACATGCGATTCACTATGACATCTAAATACAATAGCAGCGTCGTAAGAATACAGGACAATCTGTCCATTAATAGACTGGGAGGGTATGACGTGTAGCTTAATAGCACCCAAATCGAATGTCTATTGTCTACTGTCTGTGGCTACCCCCGTGAAACGAATAGCAATTTGAGTGTGTGCACTTTTCAATCGTGTTACTATTAGAAATCGTTGTTACAAGGTTTCACGCTCATTTCGTGAATACAGCTTGTGTATAAGTTGCTAAAGTGAGCACAGATGGTGGCCGTGTAATGATACCCCCTTACCGTTTACGAAAAATAAAGTAAAAGCTCTCCTAAAATAGTGTAAAAGCCTTCTAAGATATCTAAATATCTGCTTTCAATTCGGTTGTGTTAAATAACATAAATTATCATTACTTTCTAACCGTAACACATTCTCAAAGGCACCAATCTATGTCTAGCTATAATGCTGGTATCGTGATAAATAATAAACTTGGTATTGGATTAATCACGCGACCCAGTCCATCAGCTGTTCAGTGTAAGACGAAGAACAATGCACGCACTATCTTTAGGTATAAAGCCTGGTTAAATTATAGCGAAGGTTATTTTAATTTTATCTAATTTCGGAATTTAAATGTGAACCTTCGCGTGTGGCTTACATAAAATGCCTTAATCCTATTTCTGCTTTATTATTTGAAATGACTCTCTTCAGGAGAACATCACTGATTCTTTGCTCTTCTCACACACACACACATCACATTTTAACTTCCCATTATGGATGAACGGAAGGTTTCACGTCTAAGAAATATGATAGATAACCTCCATTACTTAACAATGCGTGACAATATACAAATTTACAAGATCCCTGTTCAATAAATGTGATTGTTTGGCTACGTGAGTCATCAGTCTATTCCAGCTACCTCAGCTTCTCCAGGTCGAAGTGAATATGCCATTTTGAAAACTGCTCCCAGCTTCTACCTCTCGTAATATTTTTAGATGAATGTCTCAAAAATTGCGTTGGTTATATTATATGTGGGGTATTAATTGCTGCACCATATTCAATGGACTTGTACCTCGATTAAATTGGTGAGCGAATTCTTAGGAGCACTTCTAGGACTCAGCACTTGATATTGTCAATCTACCACGACTATTACTGAAAATAATACGCATAGTATGGCTTCTAATAATAACAATGGGTGGGAGATGCTCAAGGTCTTCGTTGGCTCCAACGAACATGATCTAACTTGACAACTTAATTTTTTGAGGTCTGGAGTCTTAAATAGATTGCCTCATGAGCTAAAGTAAAATTTTCGCTGCTGACTACTCACAGAGGCCAAGTACAACTGCTGCTTTTCATAAGACAGACAACAACTTTTGAATACAAATGTGTAACAGTGAAGATTGAACCCGCGCACATATATGTCCTCTCCAATTGCGCGACAGGGGCATACGAATTACGCCACCCCCCACCATTTAGTTGTTTTCCTGTCAGAATTGTCGATGGTATCTCATATTCCGATCGTGAGGCTATCCACCAGCTACTCGAACATTACGAAGCTTCGACCGCTTTTACCGCCTGCAAGGCGATAGCGTGACACAATCAAGTTATGATCATCCGATGTACGCACTTATCCGGTTTCATTACCATGCTAGTCAAGCAAAGTATCATTCTGCAATATCCATCCTTTAACTCAATATTGAAATGGCGCGGAGATATTCTTAAGAGCTTACTTGTTTACATTAAGTTTCGCATTCATTGAAACGGTTTATTGACGAAATTAATTGCAGCTTTTGTATCGTCCGTGATAAACGACGGCCTCCATGGTGTGCAATAAACTGCACGCGCTCTGAAAAAGCAATATTTTTGCTTGCTTGTTTGCGTCTCTCGAAAATTTCTCACGAGCTAAACACTGACAACTCAATGTTTCGCTAATTAGTTTGAGTCTGCGTTAGTGTGGCGGCAAACAAGAGACCAGTTCTCCCGCTGGGTTCTGTCTTCTGATTATATCTGGAATATTGAGAGTGAGGATATTCTACAGTTAAAATCGAAAAATGTTGCTCAGTAGAAGTTTAACGTCAAGGACTATGTTTTTGGGTAGGGTGTACGTCAAACAGATTTATAGGTTCACTGGTCGAAAAAACCGAAACATTTAGCTGATGTTTGCTAATTTTTAACATAAAATTGCATTAAATATCACTTAATAAATAACTATCGGCTGTGGCATACAATTATCGAAAAGTCTGATTTTTCCCTGGAATGCCAAATAGCTTTCCAAGTTACAATTCAGTCATAATTTTAAAAGGGAATTCCAATTCTAAATAATTATACAGCGCTCTGCATGTTCATGTAATTGTAAAAAACAACAGGTTGGCACATGCTCTACCTGGTGAGTGGTATTTAGGTTTAGCGAGTGATCCCATTTAAAAGCCCCTCATATTTTCAAATGTTCTTCCAGCCGTGGGTGACTTTTCTGAGATTGTGGGTACGTATGATCCAAAGGTATATAAAAAGCTGCGTGAACCTTGCTACGGATCGATCTCCATACACTAAGCTGGTCATCACCACTACCTTGGAGAGTTCACTGGGGCTGATTTGAGAGGTCAAAGAAATTGGCTTATACAAAGCGCCCATGGCGGCTTCTGTAATCGTCGAATAACGCGCAAACGCTACGAGTTGCATTGCCTCCCTTTGTGCATTGCCGGAACTCGTAATCTTTGATCAACCGATGTTTCGATGTGTCAGAGATTTTTGTATTATTGAACTCATGAGAATTACCGATAAACCACATGAACACCTGTTCAAAGCCTTTTCGTTTGCGGCTGACCCAGCAGTTCCTTTAGAAAACTAATAAACCTTTACCTTTATCTATATTTAATATTATGTATTATTAATTTGTACATCTAATATATACACACGCATATCGTAACGGCCTGTCACGGGTCCCTCTCCTACCCGCTGGCCCAACTTCTTACCGGCCACGGACAATTCCAGCAGTACCATTACAATATCGGCAAGGCGGCGTCCCCAAAGTGTACGCTCTGCACTTTGGGAGTCGATGACGCGGCGCGGCACGGCGCATCTTCGAAGCATGCCCTCGTCCCGAGAACCACCGGCGAGACCTCGCGGCCAGAGCCGCACGGCCCCTCCCGATTTCTTGCGGGGATACGACCGCCATGATGATGAGAGACAGAGAGGCATGGGCCAACATCCGAAGATACACCGAGGCGGTGCGGAAAGACAAGCAAGAACTAGAGCGGCAGAGCAGAAGGGGGTGACGATCCGGAAGGGTGTCAAACGATGAAGGTTGGGACAGAAATTTTCAGAGCCTCCGTGAGGGTATGCTGAATTGCGGCGGTTTTACAGAGGGCTCCCTCCGACTTGGGAGCCGCGGGGAAGCGGGGTAGTTATACTGTTTCTCCTCGTAACAAAAAGAATTTATGAACATTGGGTGCCATTTACAAGTCCAAAGTTCTCTTGTCTGAATATTCTTATTACAATAAATGCTTGCTTGCTATTTATCCCTCACCCGTCTCTCAGAATGTAGCTGATTGTAACCTTTTGTATACACTCCGCCGCGCACAGCAGACCGAGCATATATATATACATATATATATATCGTTTCCGCCTTATATATGACTGGTTTGATAACTTCTACACGGAATAATAATATTGGATGTGGCGTTCGGGCACCAAATCTAAAGCAAACTTCATTGTGCAGGATCTTTGTCTGAGATCCGTCCGTTCATCCGCTGACAAAGAAAGGACGCGGCGAGATATTATTGCTTAGAAGTCAAAGACGTTATTAGGTAAGCAGAATGTTTCCGGAAGATTTGTTATATTTCTATACGCGTACACTAATACAGATGGGGGGGTCAGGGCCCTTAAACGTATTAATCAAAATACATGAGAAAAAGTTATAAAGGTCTCCAGCTTACCATCTTTTCGATGTCTGTTTATATTCTTCTGCACTCTTCCGGAATTGTTCCATCACTCCGATGGGTCGCGTGTTTTTGTGCAATACTTAACGAAGGGGACATTTGACTCTTTGGACTAGTCCCTCCACAAACCTTCGTTCGAATGAGGTCGTTCCGTAGTGAATTCCCATTTGATCCCCGAACACCAACAGCGATTGAGTTTATCTGATTTTTATGCTTTGGAAAATTAATTGTATTTCTTTTCAATGTAAATGCGTTGTCTGACAAGGTGACTGATACATCTGTGTGTCTACCGAGGAATTCAGAGCAAGATAGATCTGGAATCAGTTTAATATATACGGTTCTAGAGATTGCACAGACGAATAGAGTAATCTTATCTTAGATATTTCTCCCTTTTTGTTTTTCAATCGGGCCTGCGAAGTCTGCGTCTAAGTAATGAGGCTGTTCTTTCGAAATTGAAGGCTGGCGGTGGTGGAACTTGTCGAGCTGCTAGTTTTGCAATAGATTCCATATATTTTGTTTCATCAATAGCCTCAGCTGCAGATTTTCGTCCCGGAAAAGTTTAGGTATTTTTCATCGTAGGATAGATCATTGGATTTTTAAGTCTTGATTTGCAGTAGATTCTGCCCAGGTTGTCTCTGAAGGGGTTGTATTGGAATAAACGACATTTTTTGATATATTTGAGCAATAGGAATACATCTCTGTCTTGAATTGTGTTAACTGAATATTTTTTATTAGTGTTAATTCCGCTAGAGTACTCCTTCGAGTTGCTCTGATCATCATCAGTACTCGTAAAATGAATGCGGTTAGTTGGCATTACTTTTGCCAAAATTTTGACAAATCTGCATCATGTTAAAGAGTGGAATTTGTGGGAGATGTGATTAATGATCACGTTAATAATTTGTTTCTTCTTCTCGTACTGAGATAAGTGGGTTTTGACTGTTTGGCTTATAAGAATGCTAGCTTGGGTTGGAGAGCCAATTCGGACTTATGACCCACAGATCTTTAATCTCTTTTTGAGAAATGGCCGACTCTCTGCTCAGGATATCTCCAGCGTTATCGCGTTAGATTTTACACAGTCCCACTGGCTTGTCTCTAACAGAGATTGTATAATATCTCTTTGGTTCTGTTTACTACAAAAGGTTTCTACCTTTTTGGAGAATCCCCAATACAGCATAGAACTGATGAATTATCGCAACAAGAGGAGCATGAATCGATGGGCAAATAAATGTATTTTACCTTTCGGAATGATCCTTGTAACGGTTAGAACTCCCAAAAGGTCTAGTCTATGAATCGATCAATTGTCCTCAAGGGGGCTACTCTGGCTTTCGAGATTTTGAAAGAAACTTTGGCTGAGCTAATTTCAACGATTCGACGCAATAAAATTGTGTAACCGTAGGCAAAGCGCCTTGCGTCGCAAAATGCACGTAGTTCTCGGTAGCCTCCTTTAGAAGACCGAAGGATCTATAAATGTGTGGAATGGGTTCAGATTTAGGACCTCGAACGAAGTCGTTGTTTCGGATTTATGGAGATGAGGTAGATTAGACCGAGTCGGTTAAAAATCAGAACCCTTTAGAAGCACGATTTGATGCCACATTTCTGTCCAAACATGAAATTTATTCGCTTTTTCAAAGAAAAGATCTGAGAAAGGTCCTGTGGGGCGGGTTAATTCTAAATTACCGAAATGCTATTTCAATGTCAGTTATCATCGCGATGGGATATTTGCGGAAGTGGAAAAGACTTCAACGATATCGGGGAGGAGATTGAAGCTTTAGAACAAGATTAAGAGACTCCGCCAGGCGGAGATACGAGATGCGCGGGTTCGATCGCCACCGTTGCACATGTGCATTTACGCGTCCTTCTTACGAAACAATGCGAAAAGCAATTCCGTGGACGTTAAATGTTGGCTGAGAGTCAGCCCGGTAGATATTTCAAGAAAACCTAAACAAGACCTCTTGATTGAATCTACTTTGCACCGCCACATCGAATGTGTTAAAATTGTGAAGTGCGAACGTGAAAGTGACAATAGAGTGAGGCCTCCGGTCCGAGAGCCCAGAGCTCGCGGGGGCGATGATCTATCACCTTGGTTTGGGTTGATGACTTGGAGTCTGTTCTTGTGGAACAAAAACGGGTCTCACACAAAAAGTGACGAAAGTATTTCACGTACTCGTGAAATATGTAATTCGATAAATGGACTCCGGGGTTTCTATTTATTACGATTCAAATAAGAGGTCCAGCTGGTCTATTAACCTGATAGAAGTATAGGTGCATTGGGCAACGGTGTCTTATACAGTGGAGTGAATAAACTTAACGCTCCCTCTATATTTCAACAAATCGTTACAAAGAGTACACATATGAGGCATTTATTCTATATCAGATTCATGTACGTGTCAAATAACATACATGCCACAAAGAACAACGCATATGACATCGCATGCAGCCTGCTACAACAAAATGTGTCATATTTCGGTTGTGTAAAATGATAACGTACCCTCAGTTTTCGATTGTTCTCGCTGAATTAAGTTCCGTTTTCTTGTGCTAATCAGTACCGTGTGCCCCCACCCTTGCTAATTATAACGTCAAAGACTCTGTTCGGCATACTATCAACGAGATTTAGCAGGATCTGGTCGCCGACACCTCCCCAGGCCTCCAACAACGCCTCTCGTAGTGCTTCCACAGATGTATACTGTCGATTCGACGCATATACTCGTCGGACAAGAATGCCCCATTGGTTCTCCATCGGGTTGAGATCAGGAGAACATGCTGGCCACTCTAGGGTTTCAATGTCATGCCGTCCTAACCACGCACGTGTACTAGTGCTGACGTGAAGTGTTATCTTGTTGGAAAACAATTGGCAATCGATGAAATCTGCTCCTAAACGGTAGTAGGTTGTTGATCAAAATCTGCTGATAGTCCTCGCTATTCATTCGGAATGAGATGAAAGCGAGTGGGAGCCTGCCAAGAGAGCCGAAAGCTCCCCAAATCATAAAGGTCCCGCCACCGAAGTTGCGCTTTGAGAAGTACCGCGGCTCTTTAAGTACATCATGCCAATAACCGTTAAATCCATCTGGGCCGTCCAAATTGAGCTTCTTCTCGTCATTGAAGATGATCTGAAGCAATACAGTACCTTTTAGATAGATGTGCACCCACAAGATACTCATCAAAAAGCGTTGCCCCAATACTCACCAATTTCCAGTCTCTGGCCATATTTTTGCGGGCGAAGTTTAGTCGGGCAGTCATGTGGCGTTGTTGAAGACGAGGCCTTGTTTCCATTTGCGCCTGCATGACATGCGGATAACGCTTAATTGTCTTTAAAACTGTTGATCTATGAACCTGAAGGTTCAACTCTTACCTAATTTCTTCATAACGTGTGGTCGAATTCGAGGCCAATCGACATATGTACATGGCAGTTCGCTGGCTTTTTTTTTTTTTTTTTTCGCAGTTCGCTGGCTGATCTTTTGTGGACGTCCTTTAGACTTATTAGTACCATAAGTCGACGGACTGCGTAAATAATTTTGCACTTCGCGACGACTTCTGCCAATTTCTCTGGCAATTGCAGCCTGGGTCTTTCCTGCTCGGTGTAAAGCGGTAATAAATGCTTTCTCTGCATCAGTAAGGCTCGAAGAGTGTCCCATGACTACAGTGCTGCTTGAATGCTCAACACAACCTGGATTAATTCAGCGAGAACACTCGATTACTGAGGGTGCGTTATCATTTTACACAACCGAAATAGGACACATTTTGTTGTAGCAGGCTGTATGCGATAGGTCCGTCGGGGGGTCCGTCGGGGGGTCCGTCGGGGGGTCCGTCTTACGAAGCAATGCGAAAGCGGTACCGTGGACGTTAAATATTGGCTGAGAGTCAGCCCGAAAAAGTTAAGTTTAGGCTGTATGCGATGTCATATGCGCTGTTCTTAGTGGTATGAATGTTATTTGACACGTACATTAATCTGACACAAAATAAATGAGTCAAATGTGTATTCTTTGTAACGATTTTTTTAAATATAGGGGGTGCGTTAAGTTTATTCACACCGCTGTATTATAGTATACGGCACAAGATCATTTTGCTCTTAGATAAAGCCCACACGAACCCTTGTTGACAAAGGGGTGTTTAAATCTCCTGATTCGCACATAAGGGTACTAGACTACTTCCACCTTTAGATCTCCTTCAGATCTACGTGATTTCTTTCTTTTTAGACATTTGAAGTGTTCCTTTTTGTTGCTGATTACTTTTCCATAAATTAATAATGAAATAAATATAGTATATCTTGTGGCGAGTGACAAATGCAAAAAATACTAACGTTAAAGGAGAGAAAAAGTAATCAGCAAGGAAAGTAAAAAATACCATTTTGACAATCTGCAGTCCTAGCAACCGCTTTGTTCTTCGGGAGTTGTTATGAAAAAATGGAAAAAATGTAACAAACTTCTTCAAGTCGTTCTTCAAAATGGAAATACCACTACCAGTCCCCGCATTAGGCCGGACTGGTAGTGGGATGTGTGGTGACGGAAGACGGTAACAATGGGATCGCACTAAGATTAGCAAAAGAACCCGGCTTTTGACTAAAGCGAATATGACAAATATTGATCCATTGCCTGAATACAGTTATATTTGAAATCTAGCAATATGTTTTCTATTGATCATGAGCTTACCAATATCGACTCAGAGCGGGCTCACTTTTGACCAACAAAAGTAATATCATTACACTCGTTGTCCGTAACGCGTATCTTCGAAGTCGATTCTTACGACGACGCAGATAAGCATTAAACTGAGACCGTTTTAGAGCTAAGAGCTTTGAGCCCCCAATAAAGATAAATCTCACTGCGTTCTTGCCGTCTATTCCACCGTAAATGGGCTAACTCTAAGCCTTCGTGTTTCATGCTTCCTGTTCGGCTGTGTACAGTGTACGAATTCTAATTAATTTATATTTGTCAACCTATATCGACATACACCCGTTCACTTATCGTGTTTTCTCTCAACCTTTGTGTATCTCCTCATGGTCGCTTTCTGGTGAATATATTTTGAATGTGTCAGTTGTACTCTAGCTCGTAAACTCACTGATTAACTGCACTTTACGCTTGGAGTCACGTAACTCCATAACTTGCTATAAACATTTCATCATAGATATTTAACAAGCTTTCAAGAAGCTAAGCGATAGGCTTACGGTAATAATAGGCTATTTAAGACCAAGGTTTGTCTGCCTTGCAATAATACTGTGATACAACCACCTAAATCTTCGTTGGCGCACTCGACTAATGTGCACCCCATTCTAGTGTGATACTATTAGGTGTACAGCTAATTTATGTTTTAGCCGTCTTTGTTACAAAGATTAATTGGGTTTACTGCCACCCACTGGAACTGGCAGTCGACTCTCACTGTATTTGCTTGGTGCAGCACACCTGCATCACAACCCTAAGATCTGTCTCTTTGTAGTCAAATACTATAGAATAATCACCAAGCTGCTAAACATTTGGTTCCTAATGTTGTTGTTGCTTTACGGCAAATAATGATCCACAAGGTGATCCACTGGCGAATATTAAAGTGCTACCTTCCTTATTCTTTAATTTGATTATGATGATGTCCTCATGAACTGATTACGAATAGTTGTCTGGTACAATCTTGTTGATTTTGCGAAACTCATTGGATGTCTTTTTGTTATTAAATCAGCAACGTTCTTCATATATGCCTTCTACATTTTTCTCTCACTGTCCAAACAAATAAGTTTGTGATCGCAAATAGAATCGACGTTGCTTGAAACAAACGACGGTCCGAAATATGAAAAATCCAGCTAATATTATAAGTCACAGCGATGCAATCGAAGGTCACACTTACTGATCTTCGAGGAACGAACGGACATGCTTTGGCCGAATGGAAAGGGTTGACTGGACAATGCTGCAATCGATAAGATGGAAGTTTTGTACTTTAGGATGTTCACGTGTCCATCTATAATTATCAGTGTGAATTTAATCGTGTGTTCGAGGATAGAGGAATTCTCAAAAAGCAGAAACCGAATTAACCATAAATATAGTTTACTTCTAAGCTCTCATTACAGAAATCACCTTATGGATTTCCGAAAGTATTTGTTTGTGTAAAAGTTGATGTTATGGAAAAAAAGACTCAAAAAATGGCTCACTGCTTCGGAACTACGCACATATTTGTTAGCTTATCGTATTTATGTATTTTTTTATGTCGCTATGCATTCAGTCTCTATAAGAGGTTTAAGCTGGTCAAAAAGTTACATGAGACCATCGTTTATTACTTTTTGTTCTGGAAGTGTACGAAAATACTATATTTGACGTGAAATCCGAGGTATTTACGAGTGTACATAATATGTCTGTGTGCGATCTCATACTTCTTCAGACAAAGCTAGAGACTTCGGTTCTATGAGGATTTCTCGGAGTTCCTATTGGAAGTTAAGGATCTGCTTATTTTAAAACATTCGATCAGATTTGCTCAAATCAAATTAAATCTATTAGAAACGTTTGAAATCGAAGATTGCACACCAAAAAGCACAGTTCCCTATATACCTAACGATATCGTTCCGCCTGAGCGGTTTTGTTTTTCGTTAAAGAATATGAGACTAAGTCGGTCTCAACTGTCCGCTTGAGCTGTCACACGGTCAGATGCTTCGATCATAATACAACGATCATGTGTGATTTCCCTAACAATATGGTTTGTGGCCATATCTTTTCGATAATGGCTATGTACTCGCGTGCAATGATTGCTTCTATTGGAAGGCTCAACACTGCTACCCTGATGTGACGAAGGGATTTAGAGGCCTTCACAGATACATACATACGTCCATAGAAGCAAACACGCCTGGTGTCAGCTTTAGGTACTCGGACAGATGACTCTATATGGATGGATTGATAGACAGATACATGGTAACATATATGTATACATAGATGCGTTGTTGCTTTATGCAGGCCACTTACCTCCAACGAGATCGATCATTTTCAGAGACGTATTCACCCATCGGTTGTCTGTCACAGGCATCCTTTTTCCTATCCTGTACAGGAATATATTATTCCACCTGAAAATTTCATCGTCCATACCGACTTTAATGACTTCGCGGAGGGATGTTCAACCAAACTACATTGAAAATCGTGTGAACTGAAAATAATAGACTTATGCAGAAGCACAAACCATAACTGTTTCCAGTCGCGGCGATGAGCGTTGTCCAAATTTCCTCTCTAGGCTTGTATTCTTCTAAACTCCGACATAAACGGGAAGGAATTCCGAAATATAGCGAAGGCGTGTAAAATTTGAAGCTCCCATTGTACATGGCCACTATCTGAAGACAGGAGGGGTGGGGCTACCCCTCTCCCCCCCGAGATGTCTTCTACTCAGAGTTAGCTCAGTGAGCATGTACGGGAAACCTTCAGGCCATTCATCAAGCGTCCTTGTGGCCTATGCAGGCCATGTTCATCCAAGGATGGCACAGAGCCAGAAACAGCTCTCGTCAACAAATTCAAGTCTGACGTCATTGTGTCCCCTTTTAGTTGAAAGTGGCCAGTGGACCTTCCATTCCGCGGACACCAACGCTAGAAAGTCTCTAGATATTAACAGTATTCTGAGCCTAATGTGCCTCAGTGTGACTTTCTACCCCCCGCATGTGTGCATCCAGAGTCGGTGCCAGATACAATCTCCGTACAGGCGTCTGCTCGTTGAGAACAGAATTTTTTTTGGTGAGATTTGGGCACGCATGATGCATGAATCACTGAGCCAATAGTGAGTGACTGTGAAGTGTAGAACTCACTCTCTCACAAACTCACAAACCCTCGGGTATCCCCCACCCCCCTCCGGAGGGCTTAGAAATTTCGAGGCAGTACCATGGGAGGACGGACTGGCCGAACGAAAATTATTTCCAAGCGATTCACTAATCAATAGATGTTGCTGCCTGTGTAATCCAGGATGTTGTCACAATACTCACGGCGGCAATAAAGTGACCATCATCGTCTGAGTATTATGGAATAGAAGGAAAAACATGGCTTAGCCAGAACACTCAATTAGCACTGCAGTATATAGTTGAAATACACGTATTTCCCACAATCATTCATAGTAAGAAGATTTTAGATTGGTCAGTCGCATCGAAACTATGCTGGAAGACAACGGTGGGTGCCCCTGTTAATTTAAAAATGTGTATTTATACTTGAATCAATGAAGGCATGTCAGTCTCAACAATTATCGGCCCCGAATAGGCCAACAACAACAACACAGGTCTTTGTTACCAGCTGGCAAATATTGGTTCGAGTCTCGACATAAGGAATGTCACATCTTTCTTATGAAACTAAAGATATAAAAAAAGCTCCGCGTTTCCAGATTCTCTATTGAAACACCTCTTTTTAAAACAAAAAAATACGAAATCAATCTAAGTATACAACATTATACAATTGCAACAAATGCAGAATGTACGCAAGGCAGCACTTTAATGATTTATGATTGATGTTAATAAATGTTATTAGTTAATTAACAACTATAGCTATGGATATGATGGAGAATCAACAGTAGCAACTTCGTTGATTTTGCATGAGCCGCCAGTTGGGTGGCCTTCAAGTGCAGACCCTATATTCCAAAGTGCAATACATCATTGGCGGAAGAGGAAGATTGACAACATTGGAAGCGATCACTTTGGAATATCACATTCGTAGATAGAATGATACAGATTGTGACTGCTTCTATTTCACCAGGAGGTACAACGAGTGACTCGCTAGATCGTATTCGGTCACTTAGTGAACAACTGGAGACAATGACCAAACAGATGAAATCAATTATTGTTATTGCTTGTAACCTCAACCTATTGTGTGTAGACTGGGAATTTCTCAACGCATCGGGTCTCGAGGAATTTAAAGAAGCAGTTTTTCTGAATCTCTATGCCGAACACAGTTTAACACAGCTAACCAACAAGACGTACATAAAATATATTATGTTAAAGGAAATTACTTTGAAATGAAATCTATGTCAGATCAAAGGGGATTGACTAAATTACTTTAATGAATGAGACAGCGTCACGGATAAACATAATGGCAACCTTCAGCAAGTCCTCCTAAATAAAGGACAAACTGAATTATATTCACAAAAGAATTGTCGGTAGATCAATAGAACTCCCTGATCGAATTATGGCAACTTATGATCAAGAAAAAGCCCAAATACTCACGACCTTCTTCAAGAGCATATATCCGTCCAGCGACGAACTTTATGAGCGTGATCTCAGCCATCCACCATCTATACCTGAGGGTTCCGTGTAGTACGTTATCCATGACGTAGACGTCAGCTCCGTAAAAATTCGGGGGCAAATACACAGTTCGACCAGTACGTCCAGACAGCACAATTGTACGCAGCACAATTGTGCAGCTGGTTGACACACAATTTGACTGGGATACAAAAACCAACATGTCATAGTGTCTCGATGCGGTATACTTCGACTTCAGGTTAGAATTTGAACGCGTCACTCATTGAAAGCTACTCCTAATGCTCCCGCATTTTGGCGTCAGTGACCCCATAATAATACAACAGATAGTGTTTTTCTTCGTGACCGAATGTCCATGTGCAAGTGAATGGAAAATATTGGAACGCTGCCCGAGCCACTTCAGGCTGCCCATAAGGCACCATTCTCGGTCCCCTCATGTATATCATATATGTGAATTCTATAGTGTATGTTCTACCCCCGATATTATCTACAAAAAAGCTATCTGAAAATATATAGTACCGTCGACACAGAAGAGTACTGCATGCTACCATGCATCGTTAATGCTTTTCATGAAAAATCTGTTGTCAAAGAATTCCCAGGCTTTTCTATAATTCTAAAGGTGTTAATCTAACGTCGATGGGTAATATCCGCTATATAACGCTTCTTTGTTCTAAAAGAGCCTAATAGCATGAGCCTGAAAGTTATTTACAGCACATATAGACACATACGTATACACCTACGCAGCGTCTGTATGATAGGCATCCTAGCCTAAAAAAGGACAAAGAAAAAGTTACAGAAAGTAGGCGTCATTTACTTGAATCGAGTGTGCACATACGGTATATGGTTATCACTTGGTGAATATGTCTTGTGTCTACCTTTGAATAAAGTGTCTATATAATACAGCCCGATCTGTTAAGTTAAAGACAGACAGTCATCGTTCAGAATACAAAACCGTTGTTGCAATATCATTATTTCTTATATAGCGACATTAGAGTCACGTCTCCGCAAAATGAAATTTTCCTCAATTAGTGTTGAATCCGTATGCGAAATAAAGTCGCACCTGAAAGCACGATTTTCAAACAAGGGACAATTTGGAAACAGACCTTTAATGATTCGCTAGGGGGGCGACCAGGACGACAAAACTTGCAGGGCCGAACGCTCGCGTAGACTCCGACATTAGCTCCGGCGCCCAAACATAATCAGCTAAATGTGGAAAGAATCCTGGAATGACTCCATCGAGATCACGGTAGACGCAGTAGTTACCAGACTGCTAATTGTGTACAGAGCAACGAAAAATATATTCGTGTTCTGAATTGTGCGAATCGGCCCTGCTACAAACATACGAATTGAAACATGAAAAAAAAGAAAGATGTCGCATGCAGATGTTCTTTAGTAGAAACCTACCTAGAGACAAATGGGAATCTCAAGTATAGTTATATTTGGCACCTCATTTTGTTACGAGTTCGCCTCGCTAAATATTTGGCGCTTGTCTTTCTTTGTCTAAAAATGTAACCACTAGAGTGATCTATACCAAACGATAAGCTGTGTTGTATTTTAAGCAAACCATCTGTAATTATATGCTCATATATACTGCAGCCTAACTAGTGGCCCGGTACCCACCACACGCATAGGTTATATCCAAAATAATAACCAAAGTTTGATGGTTTAGAGGAAGCCTTCCCTGCAATTAGTTTCTTCATTTTTCCTGCCAGTGTATATATATATATATATATTGAGCACTATATTTGTGAAAGGAAAAAACAAAAGAAGAAGGTATTAAACTTTAAATAAAAAAGTACTTGAAGCTCTGGTGGGATCTTGGACAAAGTTTACCATGCTCTAAGGATTTATCTCGCTTTCATTTGTTTTAAAATATTCTTGCTATATACATATGTATCTGTAACAAAAAGGAACGATCAAGTATCAATGAAGGTTGCCTTCGAAACCTTCAAATTTTGGTTGGTTGCCCATAGCGTTTCGATTATCCAGCATATGCTAGAGAGTATATAAGTATATGGCATTTTGTCTATCAGACATCTAGGAAGCGTTGCTAACAATTAAAAAAAAGATTAGAGAATTAAACGTTGTCACAACAACGTTTTGCATTGGATCAACAATGAAGTTGGCTTTCGCGATACAAATCCCAGTGTGGCAATGTTACCGATGCCTTTGTTTCTTAGTAATACCTGAAAGGTTAAGAGCTGAGTCCTGTCACATAGGGGAACAGCTGAGGGTCAGCTCGAAAAAACAATTATTGTTTCTTAGTATCATCTAAGCATCAAACGATGATCGCAAGAAGATCCTGGTTCTTATTTCTGTCCTCTTATTGTTGTGCTACAAAAATTGCATAAACATTTGTCTGCCTTTAATCGGATCCGTGTATGGACCAGCGTTTGCGCATAAGTTTTGATAGGGCAATATTTTTGCGTTTGCTGTACGTGAGCTGTATTGACCGCGGGGAAATGGATGCTATCCACCATTGGCAAACTGGTTTTTTGCCTTGCTATTTTTGCTTGCGATATCCTCGCTAATTGATATTTTTTATATAGAATAGGCCGCGTGGAAAGGTGTTGGTGCCTAGGTCCTAAGTAAAAGTGGCCATTGTTCGAGTAAAATACCTCCTTACTATAGCAAATCAAGAATAATTATAAAATGTAACAATACATTGGCTTCCAGTCGTTTTCCTTCAATGGCAACTACACGTTGATTCTTATGGTCAGTATATGTTACCTTCATAATTGCTTGCGTGAATATAAAATATAGCTTGACTGTTTCAATCCCAGAGGGATGCTTTAAAGTTGTGCTCATCTAACAGACAGCCAACACAAGATACGTGTGGACGAACTGAGATGGTCGAACCGTGTCTCTTAAGATCTATTCTACGGGTCCGGCGTATCGTTCTAAATCGCTGCACAATTTGGATGCCTACGAGCGAAGATTTCATTAGACTTAACCTAATTGGTTAGCCTCCAACACGGCAGTATTTCCTTCGGAGCTTATATAAAGTACTGTTAATATGAACAAACATTCCGAGACAAACGTAACGAATGCTGAAGGTATTGGACGCTTACGGAACACTTACTTCTTAGCTTGTCTTCATTCTAAATTGTGTGCTTGGACAATACAATACATTTCTTTTGGTACACAACCTGAATCAAATCGAAGCGAAGATCCATAGGATGACTCAATTCAACTCATCTTCGTTTACTCAAAGCGTGGACACGTATAATCTTGTACAGCAGTAGTGACGCACTTCCAGAAGCTTAGATTGGATAAATAATTAGCTTATCATTCAGTTAATGTCGCTGAATGTTGATTCATAATCACGGTACTTTTGCTTGTTATTCATATCAGCCTCGAAGGAAATACTCCCGTTTAGAACGATAAGCCGGACCCGTAGAATGGATCTTAAGAGACACGTTCCGACCATCTTCGTTAGTCCACACGTATCTTCTATTGGCTGTCTGTTAGATGAGTACAACTTCAAAGTTGTAACCTGGTCCCAACCCCCAACGATTGGGGTTTGGGGCAGGAGTTTTCAGGGCTTCCGTAAGGGTGTTCCGGATTGCGGCGGCCTTCCAGGGGGGCTCCTCCCACGTCAGAGGCGCGGACAAAACGGGGTAGTTACATCGTTTTTGTTACTCAAAATAAAAAAATCAATCATAGATAAAATACCTGGGGGGGGGGGTTTAATAAAGCCTTATGCCGGAAGCAGTTATACCGTGGACGTTAAATGTTGTTTTTGAGTCAGTCCGACAATTGATTATAGGTTCAAGTCCCGCAGCGTGATGACGGCATATAATAGAACTTGTAGAAGTTGTAGTTCCTTTAATAAAGTGGGCTTGATCGTGAGACAAAATAAATATTATTATTATTTGTTTTATTTTCACTCTCGAGTAATTACAACAGTGTGTACAATATACAAGTCAGTTTCCGATGTGTAAGGTTTCAAGCAAAAATTCTAGAAGCATTTTTTTTTTTAATATAGTTCCATCTGATTGCATTGATCAATGTATATTTAATTCTACGACTAGATTAGGCATTTATATTTAAGAGATGACTAATTGACCTAATTGCTTCGCATTTTCCTGCGTGGTATCTCTCACATTTTTTACTACAGAATTTACAAACGCAATTATCATCAGGTTCATGGAATCCCTGTGTTTCGCAGACTATATGGTGAAATCCGTGAACCGCGAACCTGATAACATGGTGCCTATTCCTTCTATTACTAAACTTCCAACTGCCATCACTCATGGCTGGAGTCGTGAAGAACGACGAGTCCACCTCTCTCTTCTTCGATTTATGGCCATCTATAAAGATGCGGTAACTATCTGTTTCTGGGAGGTTGAACGACTGGCGGATTTCTTCAACAAACGATGGCGTGTCGAGCAGCAGATAGACAAGCCGGTTCCGTGCCGTGGCGTGCAAACCGAGTACTGACTTTAAGAACACTGGTTTGACTCTGTCGATCGTGGCCAGGTCCCTGGAGGCGAGCTTATCCCAGACGATTTGAATCCCATATGTAGCTATTGGCGCGATCTTCAAATTAAACAATTTAAGAGCAGTGTCGATTGATAGCTTTTGCGGTCGTTCGATCGAGGTCGTCGCAATCGTCGCTTTTCTAGCTCGGTCTTCAACATCCAAAGCGAATGACCTGCCTGTTGTTGTTATTGTTAGACCGAGGTATGTGAACGAGTTAACTATTTCCAGCCGCTCACCGCCCAGTCGGAACGAGTCGTTTCCGCTAACCCTCCCCCCTTTTCGAAGCTTCATTGCGACTGTTTTAGTCTTGTTAATTTGAAGGCCGGTGTCGGCGACATAGGTATTCAAAGTTGCTAGTGCCTGCTGGAGGTGAAATCTACTCGTACAGTACATTCCGAGGTCATCTGCATACATGATGAGATTGACAGAAGAGTGCCGTTGCTTGACACGCGTAGGAAGATCGCTCATGAGGAGTGAGAAGAGTAACGGACTTAGGTTGTCGCCTTGGGCAAACCCAGTCGTCTGTTCAACCCCGTGTCTCTCTATGACTCCAACATCAATGATGACCGAATTCTTCTGTAGGATATCCTTCAGCAGACCTAGTATGTTAAGCGGCACCCCGTGACACGCCAGCTTTGAAAGAACTATCGTTCTGGACCCCGAATCAAACGCGGCCTTGAAGTCTACAAATATTGCGTAGAGGAACTGCTTCGGACGAGCCAGGGTTTTCTTGATGTCGTTGACCAGTATCCTACATGCTGTCATTGTTGACCTGCCGGCCCGAAATCCGTGTTGTTCAGGTGGAAGGGCATCACGATTTTCGAGGTAGAAGGACAGGCGTCTTGCCAGGATGCTCGATAGAAGCTTATATATACAGCTCTTTTTTGCAATCACTCTCCAGGATTTCGGGTCGTTCTGGTCTCCCTTACCCTTCGGAATTACCACCATGGAACACTCTCTCCAGGCTTCGGGAATTCTACCCGTACTCAGGCAGGCATTGAATAGCCTGGTCCAGCACGGCGTGAATTCCATGGCTATTTTGATGTGTTCGTTGTAGATCCCATCGGGCCCGCACGCTTTGCGGTTGGGAAGCTTATGGATGCCGTGCAAAACCTCGGAGACGGTGAATTCTCTCTCTAGATTCGCGATGTATCCGAGCTCATCTGCACGCCAACATGAATGATATTGCAAAATAAATATAAAGTCCAGTGTCAATCTCCACAACGCCAGAGATATAAGACTGTTTAATAAGCTTTAATACATCAGGTAGATGTCCATATTATTTGCTCATTTGACTCAATGTCCCTCATAGCACCCCGACAAATACTGCCTGTTGTAATAGCAGAGGCAGGGGATTAAATTTAATTACAAATATGGTTTATTAACGGAACTGCGCCTCTACTTCGATTAGATTCTCGTAAAAATAATACTAAGACAGTATGGTACTCGTGATAGCACCTTAATTAAAGTATGCTGTCTCAATAAGTTATACCAAATTAGTGTATTTCTGTATTGTAATTACTGAGGCAGTGCTATATGAGAATTCTAACAGTAATTGAGAGTGGAAATAATGTAATGCAGATAACATTTGTAACAAAGTTTATCACAAAAATCTAAATGGTGTAATAATCCCGTGTAAGACCTTGGCTAGGTAAGCAAGATGTATTTGACCTGATTTATATGTGATACCAGCAGGAACTATATTTTTAAGATAAAGAATGAAAATGCAGTAGGGATCCTAAGACAAGTTTTCCTGAGCTCTGTGTACTGAGTGCACTGAGCTCATTGTTAACTTCCAGTTTGAAAGTTTTGTTATCCAAAGAGCTAATAGTAATCCACCTAAGAGCGCGATCCACCAACAATTAAGTCAACATTTAATTTTGCCATATTCTTTTGGCTTCCCGAAGTAGTCTTGTTCGGAGCTATGAAGCTGAAAAAATATGACAGGATCGCTGCCACTGCAGAGAATAAGCAAAAGTAAATATTGTCTAAACAATATAGGTAATGAACTCCCCGCTCCAAGGCGCAGGCATAGTGAATACAAAACTTATGCAAATAATGAGTAAAGAAGTTCACTTGACAGAACTTACTCAACCCAGGGAAGCATCTAATGACATCTAGGATTTGATAAACAAGTTTACCATTTATCATATACATGTGATATCCCAGGTGTTTTAAGAAGCCAGAGCACGGAAGCATTGATGCCGCAGATTTCCGTCTGATTTCGTAAGTTATGAATAGCTAAATAAATTAATGCATCGCTATGGTGTACTCGTTCAACCCCAGTATTCGCCATCCTCAAGCAGACCACGGTCACGCCGCTTGAACGACACCTTGCTCTCTAATGTCTCACGTCTAATTTTTGGCCAGATGGGGGCATCTTTAATTGATATATATTTTTTCAACGCATATTGTGGGTGAAATTAATATATTCTTTTGTCTACTAGTGAAAGTTCTTCTGCTTTGAATTCTACCCTTGCCAACTATTATGCAGAGAGTTACGCTTCGCTCTATGAGGGCAAACAAATTAGTTGGCACACACATGATGCTAATGTTGGTGGACTCGAGATTTCCAGAACCATCAATTTCGCTTCCATGCATGAAATTCTCTTTCTCTCTCTCTCTCACTTTCAACCTAAGCAGTCGATAGAAGTCGTTCAGAGAGATGCTCGTTTTATAATAGTAAAAGCAAACAATGAGAAGGTGATAAATGTATCGATGAGGGAAGCGAACCAACTCAATTTATTACATTTTTCTTTGTTTCCAGATGAAATGAATTGAATGCGTCGGCCATGCAATCCGCTAGAAGGATATTGACATAGAAATACATTACAATAAGAGAAGGATTTGCTCAATTTGTTGTTACTTCGCCGCATTAAATGTTTTGTTTCTACGCTCTTTTTCTATATTTATATATTGTTTTATGTTTGTATTCTATTTTTTGGTATCTATATATTTTGTTCTGTTAGAATCCATGCAATTTAAATGCATCTCCTAATATGATATGTGATATATCTAATATAATATATTCACTATTTAAAGGACTATGTTGGACACTATTTATCGAGACAGGCCGTTGATAGTTCAACTTTACTGCGTTTGTATACGAATCATATCAACGCCTATTTACATGAATCATAAAAATAGTCCATAAGCTATTTAAATGCAATGATATTGGGCGGAAAGGGGTTGTCTAAAATTTGTAGATAGACAAATTTGGAATACGCGCTAATTCACACACCAACTAATACTTAGTATTACCTGGTGGTATCATAGCATTGGTGTTATTCGACCTACACCGGGATTTAACATCGATACATTTTTAGAAAACGTACTGTATATACTATTTAGTACCAATTGTAGCCGACCGGTATCAGAATCGAACCTTTCCAAATGCAAACGAACAGTGTCTATTTATTTCATGTATTTATTCCTGTTTTCCGAAATATACACATATATGCTCAATGAGCTCAAACACAATCCAAATCTAATATTTTATTAAGGTCATTGTCAACTGTCCCTGAAGCGAATCATCACGGTCACCTTTTTGGCAAAAATCTGAATCGTTCAAATTTTGGGTTTCTGTCGCTCCCGTGTATTTGTCTTGAATATGCAGCTTAGCATACTCACTATTGGACATAACTAATCTCATTATAAACACGTATAAATACATCACTATTTGTCTTCTTCTGGTCTCTGACATCTCACTATCTCATAATAATTATCGTCTGTATACGAACCAAATGTTAATCGTCTCTTTCAATCAAAACAAAGCCCTGCGCTATTCCGTCCTCTGGAATCGATATTTGCCTGAAGCTGATGGGGGTTCCGTTGGCAACAGGCTCTAAAATATCCTTGACAGATCATAGCCACTGCTTGCGGAGAGTGCTTTACTGTTTTAGACGACTAGGCTACTACGCCCCTAAGTAGTGACCTCCACAATGAGCTTTAAGACCACTCGCGTACATTGATACCATACGAGTATATACATCATTATCTTAGGAGTCTTGATTCCGTCGCTTTTTTTTCGGGTAATAACTTAAGTTAACACTTAAAGGTGACAAGCTATTCGAATAATGCGAGGCTCACAAAAGAAATCCGGTATGATTCATTGCTTAATGAATGTCAAATGTGTTTCAAGTGTCTTCCATCATTGCACGAAAGAAAGAAACACTGCTGACGCATTGCATCGTCATTTTTCAATTAGTTAGGTATATCGTTATCGAAATCAGGTTGCCTACCATCATGTGAAAAGCCTGAATAAGTAGAGCTATTTGCAATGACTCATTTGCTTCCATCGCTACAAACTTACATAGTGAATGCACGAAAGCTTCAATATACACAATTCCTCCAAGATAATCTCGTGGCAAACACAAACATACGCCTGATCTTCTCGTGTATAGCCAAGGAAGGTTACTTCAGGTGTTCGGTTAAAATTATATTGTATAACTAAGAATTCATTCCGCACATGTGCTAGTTGGCACAATGATTTCGTCAGTTAACATTAATGATCACCTCGTTAAGGCCGATACCCGTCTTAAGCGGAGGGAAAATTTGATCGCAAATGTCGGATAGCGCACGGTAGCTGGAGTTGGCGCAACTCCTCGTCGGGCTCGTCCCTGGAGACACCGGCGCCGGATCTTGGGCAGTTGGCAATGTCGCAGGGGAAAGAGAAGCTCCCACCGGTACCAGCTCTTGGGTGAGCTCGCCTTTGGGGTTAATTGTAAATATACGGCAGGTGTCTATAGAAACTGCGCGATATGAAAGAGTATCCGTAAGGCGATTCCCGAAACCCGCATAGAAAGCGCTGTTGCTGGCTGGAAAAAGTGATTGAATATCTTTTAGACAGGAGATCTTGAAATCCTGAGGTCGTTTTATGATCACTTCACGGTGGAAAGCATTCAAAAGCGATGTGGGGTTAAGTAGAACGGGTCCGTCGGGTAATGATTGGCTGTCTTGTCGAATCGCCCTGCAATTGTGGAACGTATTACTTGGTAAATTAACCTGAATTGAAGATCCATTATAATGAAATTAGAATTTATAAACCATCATGCAGTCTTGTGGTATCAATATCTATAACATCACTCTACATTTCGTGTGATAAATACATGACTGGAATTTTTACTGTCGATAAAGTTCGTGTACTCTCGAGTTATCGTCGCGGTCTCGTATGAACGTTACGTGTGGATTAATAAACTAAATGATATATATATATATATATATGGTTCATACTTGAGATATCCACGGGTCATGGCGGCCTGGCCAATGGCTCGAGCCGAAAGGTAGATGAACTTATATCCATTATTGGCGACCTAAACGAGGCAATGAGAAAACAGTATAATTATAAAAAATACTCCAAATAGGTTTGGATATTATTGAGCAATTTATATATATATATATATATATATGCGGCTGATATTCAAGCAACATATTTGGGATTCTGATCTTGCGCAGATATTCTGATAGCGTACGAGCTCTAGTCTACCTGAAACGAATGTGTGGCAATTGGGTATCTGTATTTTGTTGCTGTTGACTTGATTGAGTATTTGTTACATTTTCTTAGCTCAACTGGATTCAATCTCAAATAATAATACAAACATTGAACACAAAGCACAATACAGGTTATGTCTATTTTGATTCATGAATCTACAGCAACAAAAAATGCCTTTACTTACAATATCTGACTACTCTCTGTTATAATACTTGTTAGTTCACACAACAATATAATTATCAGTTTTTTTAGATAGACACTCAATGGGTGGCTCGAGCATCGAATCACTCCAACATATTTGAGAGGTTCCTTGAATACCTTGTTGAATAACGCGGCCACACCAGAGTGTTCCCATCCTTTTCCGAGCATTGGCATAACATGTCCGAGAATATCCGAGATCGTAATAGTGCCGTCGATGTCTGATACAACCACTTTATCAGTAGACTCCCACAGGAATATGTGACACGTACACCGGGTCGTACCCTAGAAAAAGAAGTGTCCCCGTGCTCAGATCTTTGAATTATCACAATGTTTAGTTTATTTATGCTGTCCGAAAATATCAGATCTATCGTACGATAGCAAACTCGAACAGCGTCAGACCTCAATAAATATACAAAACTGTCTATTAGTACATTATTTACTAATGAATTCGCCCTGTTCATAAAAATATCAGTATTGACGAGCCATTCGTCTCATCCGTGATTATGACAGGAAAAGATCTCTCTTAAATAGTGATGCCCAAATTTTGAGTCGCATATTTTCCTTTACTGATAGTGAGATCATTGTCGATTGTAGTGACCTACTACGTCCCCGTTATCTTAACAAGGCCTCGCCGAGATATCATCGCTAACCGACGTCTTATTCTGGTCTTGGGAGCCTAATCAGTCTGTGTTTTTTCGCGAAGCGTCGACAAGTACAGGAGGCCTATGCCTCGGTACCCTGTGTGGGTGGTGACACTTACGGCGATATTTTTGTCGTTGTCGCTCTTTTTGTACTTACATGTAAAATCGAATAGATCAATCCATTGAAGGCTTGTTCTGTTTTTTCTTAAATGGCTGACAAGGAAATAGCTCTCTAAGAAAGCACAACCCTATGTATGTTGGTGGTATCAACACCATGCAGGAACTGTAAGTGTGAGCCGAAGGAACAATACAAACCTGTAGAGAGGTGGTCACGCTAAATTCCACATCGTTGACGCCTGGCTTAAGGCCTAACTGTAACAAGCGTTCAGAACTAAGACGGAGTGTCTTCCGGTAGGTCTTTTCTCCCACTGTAGTAAGCATCTCCCCATGAGATCCAAGCCACTCCTTATACTCTTGGCTATCCATCAAGCTGTCCTGTGGTGCGGATTTCTGAAATGCAATAATGATAACATTGGCTTTCATTTTGGCAAGGCGGCAGCTGCGATCCATAACCACACAGAGATAGACTATAATTCTAAATACAAAACAAATATTGAACCACTGTTTCATGCTAAATTACTGATTAAAAAATGCCACTGAATGATCTGCGTGAAAAGGAGCAATTTCGTTTCGAAGATGCAGCAAAGAATATGAGTTGTTGTTGTTGTTTACCGATAACCCCGGTGAAGCTGTGGTTTCATCGGCGCTTACACCCGAATCTGACTGCTGGCTCGCACTACTAGCCCATGGCCACCTGGAGAGTATAAAAATATTGTACAAGCACTTATTTAGCTAGAAAAGGTACTTTTGGAAATGCTGAATAGATATATATATATATATATATATATATATATATATATGAGACCGAATTTGTGTATTCTGGAAGTGATTATGCTGATTCCTGATGCTATATTGAAGTATATATAGATAAGACAAAATCCTTCTGAGATCGATACTTTCTGTCAAATTTACTTATATTTCTTTTTTTTTCATCATATTACTTCGGGTTACTTGGGCGATTTGTATCCTTCAGCTTATGACTTAGCTCATATTTGTGTCCCTTTAAGGAAGCTGTGTGTGGACCTATTTATATAGGAAGGCGGAGACGATCACATTATCCAAATAGTAGATGACGAACTTTTTGCCACTGTGAGAGCTAACTTGCAATAGTAAATTGCATGAATTGTCGACTAATTGATTACAAGTTAATTAAAACAGCTAAACTTGATGCCTTGCCCGCCTTGATAGCGTTTTCGTCTTCTCTAGGGCTTTAGGCTCAAAATAATATAGGGTAACAAATTGGAACCTCTTTGCATTCTCGCTGTCTCCTATCCCTCGCATCTATAATAGCACATAGAACGAATGAATAACTGATATCTTCACAATCAGCGCATCCCGAAATACTGACCAGCTCGAAGAGATGCCTGGTGATGATCCAACAGATCCTGGAGGAGAACTTTTGAGCTTTGTGAACTCCATGTGCCGGTCACGGATTGCCGCCATTGTCGCCTATAGCAGAGCAGTGAGAGATAAATCAAAAGAGGAAACTACTTATAAATAAACGTATCGCTTCTGTATGAAAAAAAATCATCACATTGAATCTGTGGTAATCAACGGATCAAAATTTGACTACGTATCAACAGTGCAAACTATTCTCATAAATCTGTAGAGAACCAGTCTAATATCTGTAACAGAGCAGATTGTCAAATTGGTTTGCAGATTATGAATAATGAAACACGATATAAATACGCGCAATCGAAAGAAAGCACTCTGCAGTCACCCATATATATATATATATATATATATATATATGTGACTATAGAGTGCTTTCTTTCAAGAAAAAAGGTAGACTGATCTTATCCAGCCCGGGTACAACAGCGCACCGAAACGAAATATGACATCGTGTTATGGTACGCCTGCAAAGTTCGCTCTAGACACAGGGAAGCGTTATTCAAAGACGATGATCTCATCCATTAGGAAACTTGCCAACCTGTTTGTCTTACTCAGACAATTTCGCTGTTGGACAAAACTGAGCAGCAGCAGCAACTCTTAAAAAGTTCCGCTACAATTCTTAATATCGCCCATCACGTCACTCATTATTCGCGTCATTCGGGTGGATTCTGCAAAAACGGATGCATCGGCAAAGTCTGCCATAAACTGCGAAATTGTTTACTTTTTTTTTAAATGCTTTCAATAATAATATTATCATTATTAATTATTATATTAGTGAACTAAAGAACTTGACGAAGTGAGACGTTTTATCGTGTTACTAAAAAAAAAGAAATTTACGTTTCTCGGTTCATCTGACTCGGCCTTGGTTCTTGGTCCGTTGCACACAACGACAACTCCAGAACAACGAATTAGAAATTCTCGAAGTAACAAATTATGCTCCGTTTTTTAAACACTCCCATGCATTTTGCCAAAGCTCGTAAAGCTGAATATTCTGCATTTATTACTGCGGTAATTAGACCTTTATGAAACAAGGGAAATCGCCGACAATATTTGAGAAAAGATCATTTTTGGTTTACCAAGATAATTTGGGGGGGGAAGGGGGGTATTGCCATGTTAATGCATGAGAACAATACCGTGACCACCCCCTCTGGAACTGTGGACGATGTTCAACAGCACCACCACCGCCACCCTTCCAGCTATGACTTAGCGCATTCCTTCACTTGGGGCGGTGAGATGTGTACAGACCCAGCAACGAGCACTACACATCCTACTTGTCGTACCTCCATGACGCGGTTAGCTGACCCTCAGCTGCTTCCTTCCTCTCAGACATCCTCTCTAAGACCTCTGTCCACTTCCCGTCTGTCAACAACTACTGTGGTCAATAGTGTGTCTGTGGAAAGCACCGTGTATGTAAACATGCAGTATTTATGACACATACAGTGGGTATACCTTCCTTTCTGCACAGTGGTAGCTGTGCCGCAGACCACATTAGCTGCCACTACTACTTTTCAAATCTTATTGCGGATATAGTTCAGAATAAAGCTATATATGGCTCCACTCAGATTTGAACCTCTGACACAAAACTCCCTTTGATACTGCCTCCCTTACCCACCACGCCATGCCCGTAGGTTACCAAGGTAATACGTACCAGAATCTTCCTTTGTTCCGTTACCACACGTTATCGTTAACATATAAAAATATGTATAGTAATGCCGAATTTCGGATTAGGCGGCTAACTTGAGAGAGGTCATCACGGGGGTGCCAAGGAATCCAATGATGAAGAACTGAACTTTTCACATATCTCACTTAAGCAAGTTGTAACCAATGAAATTTGCTATCAGCACAATTGGATCTGATTTGGCAATGCCCAACGCTACGATTAATAATAAACAAACCAGCCAACTTATAAAAACCATACAAATTAATCAGAATGAACGCTGTTAAATAGATATCTGCCGGCGCACAAAAAGTTTTTCATACGAGCGGAACCTACAAAAAAGGTACAACCCGAAAAGCTATATGAAAAAGACAAAGAGATTGAGCGCCTTTTATGAAATGTATGTTAAGATCGCTGCCACATGGTTATACTAAGGAGAATGATACAAGAGGCAGCTTATCCGGAATTCTCGAGTTACCGTAAGGTTAACAAAACGAGGTGTGGGTTTCAAATGGCCCAAGATTGGCCACTAGATTGAATCTGTACTTTCTAATTAAACAGTTCAACCTCAGGATGAGGAGAGCGTCCCCGAGCTGCATTTGCCAATACATAGGCAAACATATTAGAGATAGCATTCGCTTGGACGTACGTCGCGCGCGCCATTCTAACGCAGACGTACATGTCTGCTATACAAATGGATCATTAACAATATGTAAATCAATGCCAAATCTATGCAGTAGCCAGGCTACAATGATAGTTAAAATCCTTAAAATCGCAAGCTATATTCAACAATAGTCTCCTCATAGTCGACAGGCGATGTGAGTGGAGAACTATATATAGGTTAACACACTCACAGGTGGCAACGATCTGCGAAACACAACGAGCGCAGCGATGATCGGGGAAGCGGCCTTCCAGCTGAAATGCTCCCCATTAATTCGGACTACCAGCGATGGATCGTCCATCAATGATGAAGGATCTGCAAATATACAAAATTATGGAAAATTGTGTGTGCGTGCATGTGTGCAGGGGTGAGAATTGACAATTGCCAATTGTTCGTTAGTAAATGAACGGATCGTAAAACTGCACTGCACAGTATTGCAATGCCTTAGTTATAGGTTGTCCCCTATGAGCTGTCGATAAGGTATTCGAACTCTTATAACCAATTTATGTGTAGACCTCAGCTCTGCGTAACGGAAAGCACTAATCAATTAATACCTTTACAGGACATGCACTATAGGTATATGATGTTGCGCTGTTGAAAATCTACTTCTGAGCGCTTGTCAGCATTGAAACACTCGACTGAGCCCACTCACTTACCGTTACAAAGCGTCTCGAAGGTGACCCGGCACTGCTCGAACGCCTCAAGTCCTGCATCCGTTTCGGAGCCCGGTAGAGTTCCATTGCCGAGACCTCCGCAGAGCGAAAGGGCCAGGTCTCCCGGAAGCGGCGTGCCAATTCTGCGAGCGCTCGCTGCTGCGGTTTGCATTCGTCGAACGGACAGATACAAATTCTGACATTTAATCGTACGCATAGTATACAATATGAGGTAATTGCAGAATCACCGAAGGTCAAAATTATACCCGAAAAAATTTCACTGCTCTATCAGCGTGAAAAAAATTCACTATTGAGCACATTTGAGGAAGTATCTAAAAACCGACACAAAATTGGCTGATTCTTGTAGGAAAATCAACGATTTCCTAATGTGAGCCACGTCTCACGTTAATTAAAAAGCGTTAAGTGAAGAAAAATACATATCTCTATCATTGTATTGTATGTACTCGATCTAACGACAGAGATTCATTCGACTAAAGCAATATAAAGCAAATAAATAGTATTTTACATAAAGCAGCTTTGTCGATTGCAATATGTTCTTGAAGTAGGTTAGCGCAATGCGGGTGCAAGAAGAGTCAAATTTATGTAGGTGAGTTGTATAGTTGTCTATTGCGTTTATACATTTCAAGGACACGTGGAACTCTGGAGCCTTCTTCGAATTCGCCTTCCCAACTCTAATTCTGTTTTAAACCTGACTTTGTCAGGACTTTGTCTGATCTCAGGTGAACAATTTTAAAGAGATCAGACCGATCTCTTGTCTCTCTTGTCATCAGCCGGCCAACGGTGAACTTGTCGCAATGGACCCTCCTACACTGAGGTCCTCACCCTTGCATTGTGTGTATGTATGTGTGTGGGTGTGTGGGTGGGTGTCTATCTGTCGGTCTGTCTGCGTGTCTGTTAGTGTTCGCCATACATAACGATGAGTAGGGACATTGTAACACGAACAACGAGTGGACTGGTAGAGCGAACAACGGCTGGCTCGACAGTTAAGCTCCAATGTCCCTTTGTAGCGGCGACCTGAAGAAAAACCCTCGACCAGACGAGATTGTCTTTCTCAATGAAACCGAAGAGTTCCGTTTGGTATGACCAGGTGAAATAACAAAAGCAGAAAAACGATCTCCCACTGCGTAATTAACCAGGTAAATGAGTGCAGCACACGAATGCAATGGCTTTTGGCTATTTTCATATATATATATATATATATATGACTACTTCGAAAACTAAAATTTCGTCAAATTTCGCTAATTTTTCGCCGCAACAACAAATGGTTGTTGTTCATATTATACTCTTGTCAATTATTCTCTGTGATTCTATTTTCATCACATGGATATCACTCAGGACAATCAAAATTTGATATCTCCAAAGCAAATCGATGCTGATGTCTCGAAGTCGTCAATATCAACGTTTCAAACGCTCAATATAGCTTCCTGTAGGTTTTACAAACTAAGTGCCATTAATAAAAGGCATTCTAGGAGAAGTAGTATCGTAGTTCTTAACTCAATACTAGACTGAAAAGGACCGGTTAGGCCTTGAATGAGACCTAATCGTAGGGAGTTCGTTCTCTTAACGATCTCCCTCTTGAAATAAGCGTCCCGAGGAACCTTGTTGAAGTCATTCAAAGTGGTCATCTGAGACCTCAGCAGATTCCAGGTTTAGCAAGTCCTAGCACTGTAACACCCAGTAGTAGCCGACCTGGGACTAACCATCTCTTCAAATCTCACGCTAATTATTCTTTCAAACGACTACTGCTTAACTTCGCACATAATAGAGATATGCAGTAAAGTGCTCTCTGCACGATACATGATCAAAACCTCGAACCACGTGTTTCTCCCTTGAGGCCGCATCCGTCAATTCGACATCAAGGTGGTGCCGGTGGCGGCTAACGAGATAAACCAGACTTGAAAGGACTCGAATGTTATGAATGTGGACCTGTTGAATGGCCTCCTGCCTGAATCGCTTACTAGGCCTACATCGCGTGGTGGAAAATCGGCTCATTAATCTCGTTGCTAATACTACGCCGTTCAACATCTGAGATTGTGCTTCAGACTCCCAGTAACTGACGCTTTCTCCGAATGCGTCAAACGATGAGAACAGAACTAAGTTCGCCGAGGTCGGCGTGGGATTCCTCAACAGAGAGAGAGCTGAATAAATGGATAAACAACGGATGGGAGAAATCGAACCGGACGAACCTCACACCGTTTTGTACTACCCTCATTCCACCATGTGTTGTGCATTAACCACTCTGTAACTGCGTATCAATATATATATATAATATATATATATATATATATATATATATATATATATATATATATATGCGCTGTGACATTCTGTATATATGTAAAATCATATCATGTTTCCCTTGTTCTGTGTACATCTGAATTGTAATCATACAAACAAGTGAATGAATGAATGAATATTATCAAGTGACCGTACTCCAAAAAATAATGTCAGACAATGTTTACTTTGCGTAACGTGATCAAGTAAAAAGTCTATGTCTTTTCATTTTCATCTGCCCTCCGGGGCTGTCATGACACATACGTATCGTCGTATGTAACTCACTCGTTTGTTGTTAGTCACTTGGCACTCGAGTGATTAAAACAACCGTAAGCTGCTGCTGATGCTATTGCCGCCTCTATCTATCCCTCACACCAAGCAGATGCGACACTCCGCCAAGGGTCTTATTATTGTGTTAGCGAGTCCACAATAATAATTCACACCCACAGACTCTAGTACGTATAGGTACTTCGTAACCAGTTCCGTCCTTCGTGGGGTAAACTGTATAGCCACAAAGAAAATGACTCTTTATTGTATGTTGAGGTGTACAAATTAACATGGAATGGTGCGAAATATTAGAGCGTCTTCATAATTCTCAGAACGCGAGCCGTACACAGGTGAACAGTATGCAGTTCACATGGGTGCACTCAGTCGCACTTCTATAACGGAGAAAGGACTCACAATAGAGAGATCGTAGCAACGCCTACCTTCCGATGTTGAGCGTGGTCTACCAAAGTATTTCTCGGAAATTTGTGGATCCTTCTCGGCCACAGGTAGAAGATCGTCTAGAAACACTTCCCCAGACAGCTTTTTAGTAGGTTCATCCTTCACAGTTTCTCCTCTCGGTCCTTTTTCTTTGACTTGTCTAAACTCCGTGGAGCGCGCGTTCTGTGGGAGATCCAGTGACGTTCGGCTCGCCCGACCATCAAGAATAGAACCTATGTGGAAATAATTAGAGAATAACGATAATTGTGCAATCATTCATATGAATTACTGAACCGAAATAAAGTCAAATTAAATTCAGATGGAGATTCGTGTGCATATCATGTTCTCAATGCTCTAAAACGAATAATGCTAGAACCTAGAAAAGTAATAAGAACGCCAATGACAACGAATATGCACATCTGCGATTGTTACATTAATGCAATGACCGGTACCGAGGTCCACCGTCAAAATACAGCTGAAGGCCAGTTATGTATAATAAAAACTGACCAATACAAATCGAAATCGAGGTTATCACTAGAACAAATGAAAGCTGCTCGCTTACTGCTGACACGGCGACTCGAGCGTCGAGCGGCACCTGTCGCTACGTGGTGTCGATGACAACCTGTGGAAGGGTTAACTTCGCCTTCAAGGACAGGCAGTCGACCCCAGCCCCAATTCGTTTCATCCGCCTCCCGCCAGTGATCGAGCTCGGTGTCCGATTTGGCAGCAGAGACACGCCGACGTGGCCGACCCTCATTATCGGATAGCTCTGCGTCTGAGCATACCTATTGTGTTGGAGAATAACAGGGAGAGGACACGGTTATAATAGAAAAAAAAACACTTCTCTCTCAGCTCTATAAATGCTTCGACTGTTGAACTACACAGGGGAATAGTTGAAAAACAGACAAATGAAAACAGTTTGAATGATAACGAAGCAGCGGGAGCAGCCTAAAACAATCAAAGTCTAGTACTTGGACTTTACATACATATACAGCCATAGGTTGAATTGAAACAAGTGGTCTCATTAGTTGTCATAGCGTCTCAAGGTCTTAATCCTACCCAACGCAGACAGTTTAATGATTCAAGGAACTAAACGCTACAAAAATTAAAATATCGCAATAGAGCATAATCAGGGAACGAGTCGTTAAGTCAAAAGCTAAGCAAAATATACTCCAGCTACAGAAACAACAATGATCGAGTCAGTCTTGCTCTTTTTAACATACTATAGTCACGACGGTCTCTTCAGTTATGTGATAAGGTGGCTAATCTGGGATAATCACACCTTCGCTCCTATGTCGCGAAAATCCCACCCGAATGATATCCGGTGAAGTCGTTCAGCCAGAATACTAATCCGATAAGTGACGCAGTGTCGATGCTGAACTCACGATAATGTATCATTAATTACGCCCTGATGTGTAGCGATTTATGTGAGCGCAACATTAAACACTACTCTATTCAAGAGATTTATCTGAGGACTATGTGAAATCGAATAGGTGCGGGTTCCTAGTTGCTAGTTTCATTATAAAAATCTCATCCAATAGTGCGGTATTAGCCTTCGTACGAGGCAGGAAGACTAGGTTTTTACATCAATGACACACGGACGATGCTGCAATAAAAAAAGCTCTGACATTTCGATACGGTATTCTGCTATCACATGTCCTTATTATACTAATTGGTTTGTAATTCCATACTCATCAATCGAATACTTTTCATATATCCAATACTTAGTGTTATCTATTTGTATGTTTTTGACTAGTTTCCGTTAAAGGAACGTGAAGACGTGTATCGTATCAATAAAATACGATGGTTTTGTTTGAGTGCATATTATTTTTAAGGGTTATTTATACTTGCTTATTTATATATGTTCTTTCACTTTGTCGGTACCATTTGGACTTTATCTGTACCATTTCGGTGTTATCATATACTACATATTCAGATAAATATATTCATTTAATGAAGCAATACTCAAACCTAAAGCATAAATACTATAAGCAATTTATTTAATTTACAATTTATTCAAACATACAGTTAGGAATTTCTAGGGATTATGGGATTGCTTTTAAGTTGTTATGTCTCGTCTGCTGACTGATCGAAACACAACACACAGGTAATATAGAAACATACTAATAATAATAACAACATGTGAAATAAGGGACGCTTAGAAACAGTCGTTATGATGGCAGCTCAGCCGTCTAAGGAGTTATTTACCGCAGAATTAAAAAAAAAACGGGCAAATACAACTTTCTCTATTTAAGCACCTATGTTCATATATATGACCCTATTCGTAGTAACACGAGGGTTCCATCAGGACTCCTACCTGAAGCGATAATCTCGGGAGAACGTCCTCAGTCAACTGGAAGCTTAATTGTTGCTGTTCAACGGATTTGAGACTTTGCAGACCCGAACGTCGCTGGCGGGGTAACCGGGTTCCACGACTCTCGCTTTCCATGGAAACTCGTTCTAAAGTACAACGCGAACAGGTGATTATAAATCGTTTAGCTCAAACTGTTCTCTAAGAATCATCACCAAGGAAGTCAAGAATATAATAGATTTCTATTTATGTTCAGCTGAATTGCAACATAGTCAAGTACTGGCGTATCTTCAGCATTTCGAGCATAATTTGTGGACAGAAAGTAATCTTCTAATGTATTTAAAAAGAACGCGAGAACATAAGCATATGCCAATAAGACTCACAGATGTTGGCATATGCCATCGCGTTGTGAACAAAAACCTAACAACCGTTAATGTTCACTGGAAACAGTTCAAACACAACGAAGTGAATAGTTCTGTGAACACAATCTAATCGTTATACTCATTGTTTGAACTTCTCAGGTCAGAGACTCAGCAGTGATCATTTAGCGCCGCCAAACTTTAATACAAAGAAATACTATTAGCTGTCCATGAGCATGTGCCTCGAAGCGACAACGGTGCAAGAAAATGGTTTATAGTGCAATACAAAAAAAAAAAATTAATAAACAGCCACTTGTGTGAATTTTTTTATCACATTGAGAGGTATTAATTGATTTCAAAATCCAGAGAAAATAACTCCAGAGAATCATTTTAAAAAAGCATCACTTTCAAAGAATCATCTTCATCTACGAAGAATGTATATGCATTTTAAAAACGAACCGACCGATTATGGATGCCACAATAATTTAAGCCAGTATATCTGGAAAACAGTCAACTTTAAAAGGCATCTACGTGGCGTATACGCCTTTCAAACGATTGGAGTAGATCAAGTCGTACATTGCGTCTGTTGTAATTTAATTGATATCGGCAATTTTTGCACGTGTACATTCGTGTAGTTACCGTCGCTTGGAGCCGTTAACTCGAGCGTGAACATGTCCTCCTCACTAGACGTCTCTCCATCCTCCTGTTGAAGTGTGTCGCCCCTCGTCTTTGTGAAACGCTTTCTACGTTGTGTAGTTCCATCACGAGGTTCATCCTACATCATCAGATGAAAATCGAAATACATAAATATCAATCCGAATCGTTGTCTTTAAATGGGTTTTTAACGTTTTCTCGCCCTATAGACGCTGTCACCCTGCCTGCTTTGCCGCCCTTCCAGAACACCGTATCTTACTTTAGAAACGAGAAGGAACACACTAGTGATCAGGCGGAAAAACTCCGAGGCCGAGCAAAAATTACCACTTAAACTCGAGTGTTCTCTTTTACCTGATCAGATCATTTTATCCTAAACGAAGCTAAAATTTCAACTTGGCTACTTATTTCGGCAGCCGTGGGCGTATTCAGCGCCACAAATGCGTGTCGAACTATTACTCTGCCCATCATATTCTTCATAAATATTCCTTACGACAGGAAAAACTTTGTATGAAAGACGTTTATTAGGGTTGAATGTCTAATTAAATTATTATATAACTATTACGGTCCTCTGTTAAGACGACGAAATCGCGGGGGGAGGTGGCGGCGGCTCAAATAAGTGGAAAATGCAATCCCGTGATGATGCTGCTGCTGCTGATTATTCTTATTCAATTAACCTTTGTCCGCTCCATTCTTTTTCCTTGTTGTTGATGTTCTTCTTCGTATGCTAAAAGTTGGTTGGTAATCTCGTCACGACGCTCCTGAACACTTTTGCAATAAACCGACTTTTTGCGTCCAATCGCTCGTTTATTTGCAGGAGGGTTCACCTGAGGGTTTATTAAAACAGAGAACAACGACGTATATATAAGATGCTTCTATTTATTACTTTTTTTCGAACGATTTTAGTTTAGTTCATTTTCATTCATGATCTTAGTTTTTCAGGTTCGTTTTGATACACTTTTTGTATCCTTTCACTACTATTTACCTCCCCTCCGCTCGAGTCTTTTGGCAGAATTCGCAAAATACAACAATAATAAAATTTAGTTCAAGGTGTGATTTCAGTGCCAGAAGTCAGGAGTTTAATTTTGATGATTTTTTTAGAAGAAATGTCTGAAGTGGCTACTTTCCATAGAGAAAGGCCCAAGTCAATTTCAGACAAGCTGTCATCTATTCTTATCAAAACAACGTCTTATCAAAATTTTCCAAACTGGATCCAAAGATGCAGTTTAGGTTCGCTAGTAGTTCGAGTTTAGAGAAAATCGCCAATATTTCCTCTATTCATATAATAATACTAATGGCTAATTTTAGTATTTGTGAACTTTGTAAGTGACTTTATTCGAGAACACTTCCTAGGTGAGTGTGTTTTTTTAGGTGCATGTGCAAAGAGTCTTAATAAGGTTGACAATTAAAAAATTGCTTCTAACAAAAAAATTCGACAGATTATTAGAAAGTTTTTTTTACTTACCTCAGAGATTTTCCGTTGTCCGTTTTGGCCATCAGTAACGTCAACTCCATCAGCCCCTTGCAATTTCTGTTGCTTTAAATGTGCTTGCATTTGTAATTGTTCATCAAGTGTTAGTTCATCAAGGAAATACGCTTCGCCGGAGTCGCCAAGCCTCATTTGAAGGCCCTCCATCGGTTCACCATTGACGGCAATTTCCACCTCCTAAATAGTGACACACAAGTAACGATGGCGGCAGTTATTATCAAGGTTACGTTTATTTATATTATTATCCTTAATATATAGGATTCTGGGATATGAATTCGATAAATCAGAACAGACAGGAGTAGGATATTTTGCCTTTATAACACACCGTCAATATCCATTCTACGAGTCGCTGTCAACCAGAGCACGATGAAGAACGGTGCGCCGGATGAACTAGTTTTTATAAAATGAAAACCAGGTCAAATCTAGACCATCAAGAGCAGTGTAAGCATCTTACGTAGATATGGTAAACGCTGATATAATGACGGTCGAAAAACGAATTGCGGTAGGAGTTGCCAATACAAACACATGTATTATAATGTCATTAGAGCAATTCCAAGTCGGCGTTGAAATGCATCTTGAAGTCATTTTGATTATTGGAAGTGCTCGTGGAAGCCAAATTGAAAAAATTGTCGCAAGTAGTTACAATTAAATGCCTTCACTCAAAGACTGCATGCTTAGTAGAGGAATGGAAGAAAAATAATTTGATTTACTTTGATTACGTGATCACCTTGTAGCAAGGCGTAGACAAATCCTTGAAATCAGTTTACCTTAAGAGTCAATAAGTATATCATAATACTTTATCTTAAAATCCATTTCTAACAACAACGTCTTTAACAATGCCCTACAACTCACGAGACGCGAATAACCCTCGAGTCAAGATTACGTGACATAGTACCACCAGAATTAGCCTCTCGGAGATTCTCGTTCATTCAGACCTATGGCAACAGTTGTACGATGACTGGCGACCTGTGCGACAGCATACTCGCGTGCCACACGATCTGAGTATGAAATAAATGCAGATGAATAAACCTTACATTTTGAAGGGTAGAGTAGAACCACTGCCAGCAGACAGCAAGCTCTTTAAAATATTATTATCTAGGTAAGTGGTACTTGATAAAGCCTCCGATACGGTTAGGCCAATGCTTCCAGGAACATATTCCTGAGAATGTTGCAAGAGAGAATTCGTTCCGAGATCCCCATACATCGGAAACACTTTTTCGCTTCGGTTAAATAAAGTAATTTTTGTAATAAAAATATTTAAAATGGTTAATAATATATTTTAATTTTAAAATAATGGTTTTTGTGTCACTTAGCGAAGTGAGTCCCACTGGATAATTTGTAATTTTCGACCGCAGGTTCGAATCCCGTTGCATGACATATAAGAGAACTTAAGCATTCTATGCAGTTCCCTTAATAAATCAATAAAGCCTTACCTTACCAGTGATAAAATATATGACGTCATAAAATATGACCATTATATCATAGGTTATCATTAATTAAGTGAGTGTGTGATAATAAATAAATAAAATACCCCCTCAAAAAAAAAATAAAAAACAAACAAAAGTGAGTGTGTAATAAATACCTTTTCATTGCTCGATAGCACGCCCGTCTTCCCAAAGCGAACATGAAAGGGTGAACAGTGTAGACTTCCATCTTTATGTCGTACCACGACAACATCGATGGCACCTGTTAATGTAGCCCCATTCAAATTGCTGTACGCCGAATATAGGCCAGAGAACACGCGACTGAGAAACCCGCCGCGGGGCGACTCCGGACCAGGCGAGCGCTCCGGAATAGTAGACCCAGACATCCTAAAAAAAAACATGTACAGGGTATTATATATATATAGTAATCTGTAGGGGACCCGTTTGAATAAATGTATACATGATGTCCTATCCCTGTTGCAGCCGGACCCTGAGCGTGCATGGCAATAGTTGGTTAGGCTCCGACCAAGGTCGCCCTTTACAATTTGGTGTCAACAATCAAATCTAATAGTCCTGGGTGATAAACAACGAGATCCAATGCTGCCATCATGTCCCTTCACGGGACATTCATACTGCCGGTTTCAAGGAGAAGCGTTGATGTTGTGGGAACAACCAATACCAGGGTTGGTATAACCTCCCTATTCAAAGTCAGAACAGAGAGCAGGATAACTACCCCCTGGTATTACGGAAATGAATCTCTGAATGAATATGACAACGGTTATAACAGTCAGGTGGATACAACCAGGGACCACAGCTAGGAAAGAAGTATAATCAGGACGGTACAGCCGTAGCTGGAGGGCAGCAGGACGGAAGCCCGACAGACACGGGTATGATAGCAATGCAGAAAACTATGGCAAGAACCAAACCGGTGAAGATGAAGATTAAGACAAGAGATATATCAACTAGGTCCACTTATGCTAATGTTTACCAAATGCAAAATGCCTGACCGCCTCAGACCAAACGTTACATCTGCGGTATTTGCTTGGTACTGTGTGACTCACACCCACGCTTTCGCATGAACAATGTGAGAAATAGTGAATGAACATATTTGATGCACGTGGTGATATTTCTGGAGTATTATATGACTTTATGGTAGCATAGTATAACACATTCATTTCATGAAAACATACTTTGATAGAAGTGCTAAACATTGAAGGTAGTGTATTTGTTATTTATATACAATGCACGTACACACACAGACGTACACACACCAGACCTTATCGGAGTCTGGCATACTGCATATTGTTGTATATTTATTGTCGTCTATTCAGACACCAATCAACAAAACAAAGTTGCAGCTCCAACTCTCTTTCTGTTTCTCCCTCTCTTACTCTGTAACCTGCTACGCTCACCACAACTGCATCTGCTTCATGTCAGTCAGCAAACTCGACGAATTCGTTGCCTTTTACTTAATTGTCTTCCGATCCTTCAATGTCAGCATTTATTCACATGATTTCCTCCTCGCCATTATTCTTCCCATTTGACCTCGGACGAAATGTGGTTAGCGGCCGCGGTTTCGTCACCAACTTAAGCCGTGGCCCACTCTGGTGTATACTGAACAAACGATAAAGACTCTTGGTGGTGACACCGAGGACACCATGTAGCTTAATACTTTTGCGAAATATATTTCTCCTATAGGAGCCTACCACGAATAACCAATTCTCTATCACACCTTGAAGATTACTGGTCCTTGCTCTATCTGCATAAGCTAATGAATTGTCCGTAAATGTTCGCTTGCGTTTAACACAGACGTTTTAGCTACCTTTATTTTATCATTGAATTTGTTCAAAGGATAATTTTCAGCGCCACATTTGATGCAGTATTCAAAGCTAAGACACATATAGCCGAATCTGTGAGGATAATAATATCGCTAAAATACAGTCTGATATTGCAGACTTTTTATCTTTATAGAGGATTATGACCTTAGATTTAGGTTTCACAATATCATATTCGTAGCAAAATGACCATATAGCGGTCACCTATATTGTCATGATGAAATCTATGACATCAGAAGGATGATTATTGTGTGCAGGATCGTTTTATAAAATGTACCGCTATAGACGTACAGGAGGTGTGTTCGGAAAGCCCATCACTGTGCAACCCGAAAAATGGTGATCTGCCAACGCGAAATTGAAATGAGTATTGAAATGACGAGTGAAACTTGAATTCCTTTCATTTTCATATTCGCTTGTTCGTTAACGTTGTAGAAGTAGCCTTGAAATAATTAACACCGCAAATAAATGTTTGTCCGTTTCACACAGAGTCTCTTTTTATGCTCATGTTTTTTTCTTGAAAACATTGGAACCTCATTTGAATTAATGAACTTTGTGTCGTTCTTCGCTGTATACTGAGCACTACGAATATACTTGATATTTTCTGTACTATCTTACTATTAAATATATATTTAGATAACTATCGAGATTTAGCTAGCTTTGGTTTAAATTGCTGATGCTGGTAAAGTTGGACCGAAAATGGTGGATGCCATACGACTTCGGTCAGGTACAGCAAATATATTAACTAACTAACTAACTAACTGATGAGGGCTGGTGTCTAGATGAAATAAGCAGATTGTCACACATGCATTAAATTGCTTCATCTATTTTCTGAGTCATTTTCGCTTTGTTTGAACGGTGAGAGGCGTAATCCTAAAATTATAACTAAACTATAACAAAAAATTCAAAGATGAATTACAATGCATGCACAAACTAGATAGACCGTATTGGCTCCAATTTTAACAAGGATATAATATAATATAGAAGTAGTAGAAGAAATAGTAGTATAATACCTGAGTGTTTGAATGAAATTCTAGTCGAATGTTTTGTCTAGGGGTGGCCGTCGGTAAAGACCATAAATAAAGACGGATCCTAAATTATAATACAACCTTTGGTAAAAGTAACTCCAAAACATTCAAATACACAACCGGCAACTAAGAAGATGCAAATGAAGGAAATCTCTTTCATAGACATTGGAATATCTCTGGTGGTGTCCGTGCATTTGAAGAAAATTTCCTCCTCTCAAAAAAAAAGAAGAAAAGATCACTGAACTGTTTCCACCACTCTACCTATAATATTTACGACAGTTAGTATTGCCGTTTGCAGGAACAGCTGTACAGTGGTCTATATATAGCAATATTCTTTGTTACCTTCTGGTATCATTTTGATCATCATTTTCGTTCTGTGATATTATGACGCTTGAGCGAGGAACGAATTATCTTAGTATCTAGGCATTGCTGATGATAGGAAACGTCGAGCAGGTCAAGCAGGGCCGATATCTAGTTAGACGTTCGCATGATGACGTAACTGCTTCGATAGCACTGCCCTTTCTTTATTCTTAATCTCTTGTCTTGTTCGTTTATCGACGTACACTCCATCTATAGTAGGATAGATTTCAACTCGAAAAAGGAGCGTATTTTCTTACCCAACCAGGACGAAGGACGACGCCTCTTGACTAACTACGACACCACACCCATACGTTTCTAGAAGATAACAGCCTCTTCCAGACGCCGTATAATGAACGGTTTCCTGTTGTTATACAGATACAAGGCGAGAATAGAGAATACTGTTATTAATAATTATTATGGATTTCATTAAAAAAACATACCATGCGATTATTCAGCCAAAGCCATTGTATTGGAGTGAACGTAGCAATTGCAGGAGATTGTTGCTCCCATAGCGAATTATTTGAGATCAGTGATCGCACCTCCAATGAACAAGTCAGCTATTTCCAGTAGAGTTACGCGCTTTTGACTATGACGGTTCCCACCAAAACACAATGGTAATAAACAAATACGAAAAAATATATAGGTCATTCTCATGTTCGCGCGACCGTTTGTGCTCATGCGTGCTCGATCCGTGTTCATTTGTCTCTGGCTGCGACGACGGCTTAATTTATAGATTAAGCGCCACGGCAATACTTTTGGTACAAATTAAATTCTCCTTGGGCTGAAAAGTTTCGTTTGGATTGGATACCTCCCTACTTCACTGTACTCGTTATGGATGGACGAGTGAATGAAGGACTATACGCACCGATATTCAGACAAATGTTTCATGCGGGCCTCGGATGTGCTTACCATGGATATTATGCGTGACAATCCTTCAAATCTAACAATGACCAATTTGCTAATCGTACGTCCCCGATCAGACATTGGAGATAACTTGCAAACACGAGACTTTATCTTATGATATTCGAGAAAATTATTTCAGACACAGCTGTAACATTCGATCGCAACCCATGGCGCCTATTGAGCCTGTAAATACTGCCTGTCACAAAATGTGGACGTTTAACTCTTATGTATTTTGCGCAATCCTGCTGAAACATAATTACTAGGGAAAGGCGCAGAATCGGTAATAGGCATCGAACGAAATTCGATAAATCGTTAAACCGAGAGAGCATCTCTCCTCGCTTCCTATGACAATCCTTCGAGCCGGATCGGATACCCTGAGCCCTCTAGCTTTTAAGCCTAGGATCCTAAATCCTAACGGTTGGTTACCCCCCATTTACGCGATACATACAACTATGGTGGCTCCTAGACACCTCTAGCACCGATATGTCATTATCGCAGTTTGCCTACTTTTGAGAAACCGCGCCGCGTATTAAACCAGCTGGTAATTGTCGTATCTAATCAAGTTCCAGACGAACTTCCGAAAAAATAGAAGAAATCTTTAAATGCTAATTTTCCACACACATTCGCCCAAGCGGTTCGTTGACCAGCAAATCCATTAGCGCCGTTCCTTGTTAATTGCTTCCCGCCTCCAATAATGGTCTACTATCGACCAAATTCGGCAACTTCGCATGCGCAAAGCTGCATTGAAGAGACGATAAGGACAAAGGATTTCATTAATTCCACCATTATTGAAATCTTACTTTCATTTTTACCCGAGCTAGCATATATTATAAAATACACATTTAATGTGTTTAGGCAAAATCGGAGTACAGATAAAAATAATATCAGACCCGCTGTTCTCGTAACGAGGATGGTACACCCCCAAAACTTAATACCACGACCTGCGGTGTATTCTATTATATCTACAGGGTGCTATCTAGGCGCATGGAACCTATTCTTTTCTAATTGGACATCGCTCGAAAGGCCAATTTCTATTTATTATAGCCATTTGGGTGGTGGTCTTTCGGTGAAGCTGGAAACGTTTCCATTTTATTGCCTCGACTGTTACGAGCGTAATCGATGCTGATATTAATGTGAAACGATTCAGGGCAGGAGGGAGGACTCTGTTAGAAAAAAAAAGCCCCACAAATGGTTCGTGTACCGAAGACGATCATAAAAGTAAAAATATGAATCTAAAGTGCTTCTTTCTGTAAGAACTCAAGAAATGTTCGGGATAGTCAAGGTATAGAAAGCCATCGTTACCTGCCATAGAAACGCCACATTGATTGTTCAAATAGATACATAATCCTTCGTAGAAATCGCTTAGCAATCTCCCCTTTGTTTCTTCTTCACAATAGGGTGGGTTGCCTATTAACTGAGTCTTTCACCACCTATCCTGAATGCTGTTAAGTTGCAGTAAGACGTCGTCAACGTATATGTCAAACATATAAAATATAGTATTTTACTTCATAGTCTTAGTTCAGTCCAGATGAAGTCATATCGCTACACATCTTCGTTAGCTCTCGTTTTAAATTTCGTTTTAATTGTTCAGTGTTCGTATTAATTTTCCGTTAGATATTATTGAACGTTTCTCGTGCCTTTTACAAAAGACTAGAAAAAAGACTAGAAATAATATTTGCTCTTATTCATGCTTCACTTAATTAGCACAGCTCACAACGATGACAAATGGTAAACAAGTGACCCCAGAAGGTGTAACAACCTTGTCGTTATTCTGTATAATGGAGTAAGATCAAGGATGGTTGCAGTTGATTAGTCCATTCTATTCTCGAGCCCGTTCCCCACTATTCTCCCCACCGTTGCCCACATTTGCATTTATGGGGTCCGTCTTACAAAGCATTGCTAAAAGCAGTACCGTGGACGTTAAATGTTGGCTGCGAATCAGCCCGAAAATCTTAAAAGTCCATTCTATTCTAGAACCTATTCAGTCAGCTTATAAACCTGACAAACCTAACCTATGGACACGATGGTCATTTTTTTTATACGCATTGACATACGCGTTGACATTCTATAGTACAGGTGGGACAATAACAAACCGCGAGAGAAGTTCACACCGTCGTGTCGACGATCAGAGAAGATACCACTAGCGCTAACCTGTGCTAACCACGGTAATCGGTTCAACGCCGCTCAAAGGGTGGCAATCGCGCTCACCTGTTCGTTCTCTGCTCTCCTTCTTTTACTGTTGGATTTTCAGAAGACACCACCACCACAACAACAACAATAGCAACGACACCAACAATGGTACTGGATTTGATGATCAACATCAGCTGTCGAAGCGCGCACTCGTAATCACACCGACATACACATACGCGGACTGTGTTCACTGACGAGCGTTCAAGTGACCAACTAACGAATGAAAATGTTCGTTGCTATCTGTCTGTCTATCGCCTGCCTCTAAGTTGTGGCTCCCTCATCAGCGTGAGAGAATCGCCGCAGCAGCGCAGTGGGTGGATGAATCGATATATCCTGAAAGATGTGTAATTGGCAGTGCATATGCTTGAATGTATCGTTATATTACGACTTGACGATGTTGTCGTTGCGTCTGCCTCCTTTAATGTTGTAGATGTAGTAGTAGTAGTAGTTGTGGTAGACTTCGCATATATGAGTGTATCCTTGAATGCCCTCGCGTGTTGGTCAGTACTAGTTGGCCAGTCGAGCGGGCGCGTCAGCATCCGCGTCGTCCGTCAGAAGAGGCGCTTCAGGTAGAGCAAGCGCAAAATCTGTTCTAACACGCTTTTGTTGTTGTAATCGGTCCAAGTGGCCCCTTGAGGCGACATCGATTATAGGTTCGTTTCAGTGGTCTGCTTTCGCTCTCCGCTAATGTCGTAGTGTTCGCCGGTTGTTTCTCTCTCAGCCTGTGGAGTGCACGTTGCAATATCAGCTCTGGTGTCCTCAACAATAACTAGCACCACAACGCAACTGGTACCAATAGTTCTGTCGTCGTTGTAGAGGTTCTCCAACCTCCTCCTTACGCCGTTCTCTGCGCAGTCGGAACGGAACGAGACGAGACACCACGCATCATCGTAATACAACACGCCACCGTCTGTCCACCACTTCTCAGCGCCACAGCGAGGGTAAATCTCCTCCCCTCTACAACAGGCACACGTTGCTGTAATAACAAGAGCAGCAGCAGCAAACAGCCACTAGCAAGGCAACGTTATTGCTTTTCTTGCTTGTTCGCTTAGCTGTCGCCTGCCGCCGGCTGCGCTCGCCGGACGGGTGAGCGCTACCAACAATCGTAGCAAGGGCAACATCAACGGTAGCGCCATGTGCAGCGGCGATGACGACTATAACAGTGGCAGTTCGATGATCACGAACCACTATCGGAGCGACACCAGTGAACAATATAGAGCGCCGGCTGTTGTATCATCACCACCACCAAGATCAACAGCAGCAGCAGCAGCAGCAGTCGTAGTAGCATGATTTTGTGGTGACTTTACGGATGGTTTGTGGGCACAGAAGCAAGGCCCAAAGGGAACTCCCGACGACTACTGCGAATGTCATAGTTGTAGTTCTATCAGAGCGGCTGGCGCAGTAACGATATGGTGGTGGTGATGGTGGTCGCGCGATACACCGCGTGTTGTGAACTGCGAGAGCACCGCGATGTCAGCCACGACGACGATTGCCCCGCTCTGGCGAGACCGTCAAAGAGGGTTCCCCCAAGGACACGTGACGTCGTCGCCTGTTAACCCGTGGCACTATCCGTCGAAATTGAATAACTATCGTCGTCATCATCATCATATTCGCACATGGCGAACAGGGAGACGCAAACAGGCATTTGCTAACTCTCTCTCTCTCTTGGCCGCCGCGGCCGCCAATGTTGTTGCTGCTGCTGCCGCGGTGGAAACCGTCGCTGCAAAATGACAGTGGCTATGGCGTCTCTTCAGGCTGGTACAGTTTGGTCCAGCAACATCACTGGCACCACTTACCGCCGTTCACTGAGAACAAGTGGCTAAACGAATGAGCCACGTCGGTTACTATGCAATGGGACTGTGCAGAATGACGACCCGTTTATCTGACTGTCTATCCGTCGTTGAGATCAGGAGTTCTAGGTTTTATATTTCGATTGGGTTAACATCCCTTATCACACATCCCGATATACACAGATATTTCTAGGTAATATGCTAGAAATGAGAAGATTCATTGTCAGCCGATGATCCTACATATTTCACTACGGTTGTACCATATAAACATATTTTTCATATCCAGTCAAGTGGCTCAACCTCAAGGGTATTTCCAAGGTCAATTTTTAGTCGGGCGCCTCTATTCTAAAATTTGGCCACATGACAACGTCCGCTCTAGACCATAACCTAGTGCCCTTGCTCTTGATGGTATCATAATAGCAAGCAACAAACGATGTCGACTCTGTTCGACTGCTTCCTCCGGCCAACAGCGGCAGCAGCATCTACCACTTACGCTAGTGATCACTGCTACAATTGACGCTGTTACGTAGACAGCGGTATCAATCTACATAATCATCGTTGTATGTATTGTGTATGGGGGGCGTCGGTAGATAGAGCCCAGATTGATTCTAACAGATAAATTTTCTACAACGTTTGTGTTCGTGCCAATAGATAATAGAGACTCCCTTGTAATCCTTACGAAGACAAAGTGACCTTACAAAATAGAATGGTTAAAATCAAATATTTATCTCTAATGCATGAAAATAATGCGAGCAAAGCTGGTCGCTAGTTACTAACCGAGCGTCATCTGTACAGCCAATCCCCCATTGGATGCAGATAAATGCAGAGGGAGTCTAGTAATCTCATCGTGGCATAGATAAAGGCTAATCCAGACACACATAGGTAGATAGACTGATATGTAGATAGATAGATATCAGTTATCATCGAACAGATCTGCCGCGACTCTCCTCGAAGAGAACTTATATCGTTTGTCGCCTGTCAGTGTGGTCTAATTTCGATAGGCCTATTCAAACCTGAAGTATTAAGAACCATTTTCTTGTCACTAACTGACTGCTTCTACAACTTTGGCGTTAATATTTACCCATTATAGATATTTATGCAATAACCCAGAAAACAACTGGTATCCTCATTAGCGTTCGTTTGCACACAACATAAACGTAACCACTAAATATCATTTATAGGCTGGATAAATCAATGTACCATTCGCGCACGGACATTCGCACCAGCCTGAACCCATTGTCATCGTATCACAGGAGCTAGTTGACTAAATTCATTATGGGAAAAAACCGCTTTGTTCTCAAGTGCAAACTGCTGTGAGCTTGCACTTTAGAACAGAGCTACATTGTAATTGTTCCACTAGATTGAATTAGAAATAACCTTGGGTCTATTTGCCAATGTAGTAGCGCCAATGAAGAGGTCTTTACAATAGGTAGACACATTATTTAGACCGAGCCATTCTAGGAATTGCGTGTGTAACAGGAACAGCATTGCGATTACGACGTCGTCATTATTATTATTATTATCATATTAATTTTCGAGAATCTGGTATTCTATTACTTATTAATATTATTATTATTATCGTATTACTTTTTGCGGCGTCGTAGTTTCAGTTGTTGTTGTTATTGTCACGGCAATAAAATTTACCTAACAGTAAATGAGAGAGTCTATGACTGATAATCGCTGTTAAGCAATCCACTAAATTTAAATCTTGCCTTCAAGGAAGGTTCGTTATAATACATTTAAGTAAAAGACGAGTGAGAGTTTGGCTAATATTAAAGTCCGCAAACAATGACGCTGTTAGATAGTGGCGTAGCACGTGGCATCCGCAGGCGTTCTCGTAGCGAAATGTTACCCAAAGGATTAATTGATTGTGGTCAGATAAATTTCCGTATTTTCGCTAAGATTCCGTTTACTATTATTTTGATTATTATCATCACTGTGATTAATAAAGGCTTATGTAATATTTCATTGTATTCCAGTAAAGTTTCCATCAGGTTGTGTGGTACACTGGTCTTGTGGCCTTGCATTGGTCATTTATGATATTGACGTTGAGCCATGAGTACAAGTTTATTACCCGCTGTTGGTGGACGCTAGCCTTTGCTTCCAGTATGAACCGCCTTCTTGAGATCGTTTCGGTCACGTCAAACATGATGTCCAATATCTCTTTATTTCTTATTAATCGGGTTAGTTGTTTTATATTCGCTGAATTCATCCTACTTTCACGTTCGGCTGAAATTACCAATTGACTTCCTCGCCACGCCGCACCCGAATTCCACCCTCCATAAAAATCTTCGCTGCCATTTTCCAGATGGTTGTTGTCTCCTACCTTCGATGAACACCATACTTGACTAGCATTCATTAGTAGCGGCATTGCTTACGATTCGTAGAGTTACATATATACATTTCCATTGCTCACACAAAACTGAATACCCACCTGCATACCGGCATTAATACCATTAATGTCCTTGAAAACCAGGACGACCAGCAAATATTTTATTAGGAACGGGATACTACGGATAATGTGCTGAAGTGTTTCGCACTTGGCATAACCTCTGAACATTCGAAGGTAAGCGTCTTGGGTCAACTTGTTGTCTGAACTTGTAGTCTGCCGATCCATACTTTAGTACAAACGGACCCGTGTTCTATATCATATATGAAACATCAATATGTTACACATGCAGAGATTGCGTGGCCTCTTTGAGTATCTGTTAAAAATCTTTGCATTAAAAATTCTCCTTCCCGAAAATCTCCTGTAACAGAGCATAATCCCTCTCTCTAAAAATGTAGAAAGTTCCAAGACTGAACTCTTGGTTCTCCTACAATTTCCAAGGCTACAGGTCTAAAGTAATATTTTTCCATTACGTCTTTCTATTCTTGCGATGTTCGGCAGAGTTGGCTGCATAGCCGGGTAATGTTGCTCCGTGACAGGGTGCTCAAGTATCACTCACGGTGCAGTCCCAGATCAAGATTTTACCCCTGGTCAATCAAGGGAATCAACGCCATAACACCGTCAGGGCGTTTGCCATCAGAGCGGCAAATACCCTTAGGTTAACCAACATAAGGTATATATGCAGATATGAGGTCTCTGATCAAGGTTTCGTTTGTAGGTGAGTTTCTGGTGCCACGTCCGGCGCTTTTGCTACAGGAAAGTCCATCAATGATGATGTCCGATTAGATTTACTGGTTCACCGCACCATCAGTGGTGGGCAGAAACCAGTTCACTGCATAAACATAAAGTAACAGCAATACAGATTCACGGATCGTCCAGTAGGATATCAATGTGGTGAACGGGGGTGGCACTAAGTTTTCATACACCTGTCTAAGACCTAAGGGTGAGAGCATTAAATTCTGCGCATTGAATATTGTTTATTATCTCATCCAGTAGTAAATGCTGAGTAAAATCATGTCTGAGTTGTATACGTTTACTTCGGGTCCCCAGATCCTCGAACGGTTTTTTTCGGGGACTAATTTTTATTAGTCCCCGAAAAATTAACCCAAAGTGTTTCCTATTGCAACTTTAGTTGAGGACGAAATCCACCGGTGAGTAAGGGGCGCCCTAAGGGTTCGAGGTTATCTCTGTCCCATCTAGGCTTTTACCTAGGGTCACCAGAAGAAATTTCGCCGTTACAGATTGCTCAGTGCATATCCGTTCAATACAAATTGTTCGGCGGCGGGGCCGCTGCTACCCGCTTTAAAGACGACACGTTTATTTTTGTCTTTTTGGCATTTATTTCAATTTTTTTCGTGAGACACCAATTTTCTAGTTTCTTTGTATCCTTTTGAATATTTCTATGAATCGTTAGGTTATATTCTTAGATTTTGCTCCATGGACATTTCGTTAATGTATTTATATTGCTCATGTTGATAGCACTTGCAGTAATAACCAATGTATGATATTGTCATGTAAATCAGATAGATCATAGATCATGTAAATCATACCGAACTGACCGGGTTAACATACATTTGGCAGTTGTACCAAGAATATGGCAGTAGAAAATATTCATTAATTTTATAATGAGGCTGATTGATGGATATTGATACCGGGATGCCAAAATGAATGGACTAAGAGTGACGACTATATACGTTACAAGTATTTATTCAAACATACAGTAGTTCGGAATTTCTAGGGATTTCTAGAGTGACGACTTATTATAATTATATCTACGGCGAAAATATGAACAGTGTGGATAGAGCCCGCTAAATGTCAGCTAAGTGTTGGCTAAATGAAGCGACAAATATGACGAGGGACGAGTTGGTCTAGGAATGGACTAAACTCCCAAAATCACTTAAGAGAAAGAGATGGCCGAGCTGAGGGGAAGCTTAGTTAGATAGAATCGAGCTGCAATGAAATGAAGATCGCGCACCCAAAAATAGTGTGATATAGCAGACAAAAAAGATGGTGAAGGTGTTCGTTCAAGACATAATTAGATTGTGTCCAACTTTATGAATGACGTTGATTTGACTGGATTCAAACAAAATCTTTGAAGTTACGCCAAAAACTGAATAGTCGAAAAGCAATCTAGTTTTTCGCAGTGTTCTAGATATGGACTGACGTCTCACTGATATCTCTGATATGAACATAAAAATATGTAGTCTGACAAGGATTTGGGCGGACGTTTTGGAATACGAGTTAAGTATACTGACTTAGGAACACAGAGAGCACAAAAACACACAGCTCCTGAAAACAATACAAGATAAGTGTTATGAGGGAAAAGAGAAAAGGACTGAGTAGAAGTACAGCATAAGCATATCAATTGGGATGCTTAACGGTGAGGTATCAGGCTCCATCGACGTGGCATATACAGAACTTAAACGTTGTAAAAATCGCAGTTCTGTTAATAAAGCAAACCTCACTGCGATCGTAGAGCGCGCCAGGAATGCGGGACTCTGCCAAGTACCTTTCAAACCAATCCTAGAACAACAAAGTTGGTAATTATAGTAACAGTCTTATTAGTTATTTTTTAAACACAATTATTCTCATTTATTCAGCAAAAAAAGTTAGTATCACAGGAATAAGAATATGAATTGATTATATTATTATAAATTGAGAATATGATCCTGCATCAGATGCCCGGACATCCGCCGCTCGTGTATCCGAATTGGTGCGTCACGTTCCCAACGCCTTCAATGCATGTTCAGGTATCCAAGACGTATGTACATTCGGTCACATTTCACGCAAGAGGCTTGTTTCGCTACCAGTCTCTATTAATAATTGAGTTTCCTTTGTAGGCGGCTAAGTTCAACAGTAGTTCCAGCCACTTGAATGGTGCTGCCAGATGGCCAGCCAGCCTGAAACCCCAATCAAAAACATCAGCGAATTTGTTGCAGCTTAGTTGATGCTGTCTAAGCTCATCTATGATTCCACCCCATCAACAGGTCTCTCTTAAGAATAGACATAATACAAGTCCACTTCACTGAAGTGATCATTTGACAGTGGATTTGAATAATTGAATCAAATAATTCACTTCGAGAACACCTTTATTAATGCTGGGGGCGGAATTCGCAGGGCAGAGCAAATAATATTTTTGCCGTGTGTCATGGCCATATCACAATATCACGATTTACATAATCTTGTACAGGTCACATTGGTTTGGTATTATATATACACATATTTACAGTTAGGTACCTCGTGGTTGTAACCGAGGCAGTCACCACGTATAAATAGAGATTATTTTGTAGTCGATCATTTTTTTGCCACTTCAATCGTTTTAACTGTGGAGCCGCAACGAAGCCGTCTATCTCTAAAACTATTGAATAACAATGAAGAAGTGAACATACAGTCAGGCTTTTCCCAAACGATAACAAAAATACAGATCTGCCTTTTTGTGAGAAATCCTTCCATTAGGCTAGTAAAGATCATTTATCTTAATTGTAGCTTTGAACATTTGCATAGCCCCCGAATAATTCCTTGTATAGATTCTGGCGCATTTATGTTATTTTTCAAATGGGGGAAACACATCTCACAATATTATGACATCTTCACTAATACAAGTATAGTGTGGCGTAAAAGTCAGGTCTATTCACGAGGAAGCATCTGAATAGAGAATCCCATAGTTGCATCGGCGAGTGAATGATCCGGTCAATATCTATTTTGAAGTTCAAGGCAGCACCCACTTCCTCTCCGAGGTATCTGTAAGTATATATTAACTGAAGAGATCACCACGCATTCAAGATGATATTGAGATATCCGCTGAGCCGGCACACTTTCTAACGGTGATGGTAATTTTAGTCACTTTACACACACTTGGCTATGCTAGCTATGACCATTTGAATAATACTGACCTCACTATCAAGTACAAGCCGGTGAATATTACTTTAAATCACCTGCGAAAAGTAAATGTATTGCACCCGGAGGGAGAACTTATGTTACAATAAGAAATAGCAATGGTCCAAGGCCCCTGCTGAGCTCCTGACCGACAGAATGAGAGTTTGACTGACGAGGTTACTTTTACACAATGGGACCGGGAGTGCAGGTAGGCTGATAGCCTTTTTGAGGTTTCGTGCCTAGGCTGCCTGTTGTCCGAATTAGCTGACTTTAAAATGAAGAACGACAACCTTTAGAAAATCGAAGTAAACACAATAAAATTCTTTCTTTCTGTTCAGTCCCCAGTCATGCGACATCTGCACCAGTTGCATAGGCGTCGACCTGCCTTTGTTGAGGGTTAAGTCATAAGTCAACAGGTGGGCTTCGATGTGGCCAATTATATGTTTTCAAAAATGATACAGGCTATAGACCCCTATACAATTGGACTGTAATTGTCAACTCTAGCCTATCCCCATTATCAAAAACTAGTGTTAGATTAGCTTCACGAAATTTTGGTAGTACAGTACTAGTAAAGTACGTCAAGCGATCTCTGGAAGACAACGGTTTAGAGCCGTATACAGAGATCTGTTTGTAGAACTATGGGGAGAATTTCATTAGGTGTCATACTACATTTGTATGGAAGTGTAGAGATCTTCGCAACAATTTCCGACGTAATAACCAGCGAGGGTGATTTACGAGAGCAAGAGGCCACACTCTTTGTACCAACGTGTAAATCGGCTCAGCGAGAAAGGAGGTTAGTGAGAAGTTCAGCCTTTTCGTCATTACCCGTAACCAAGGTTTTACCTCATTTAAGCGGATGCATAAGTCCCTGCTCACAGATCCAATTGTTAGAATAGTCGAAACAAGGATTTTTCATGTTTGAAAGAAAGATTTGGTGCTTCAGGTACTCTGAGTCTCATAGATGTTTTTTGCATAAGATGTTTTATCATCTTATTTTAACTCAAGCTGTGCCTGGGCGGCTTTTGTATAATCTGTTCATTTTCGAGTGTATTTATTCCGCATGATACTCTGACAGAGAGGTTGATTATCATGTAGGTATAGTCAAGATACCTTTGATACGCTATCTCCGCGGTCGGGTAGCTATTGAAGAATAATAACTAGTCAGTGACTGCAAAATTTGCGGAAATTCAACGACCAATAACCTCCTTTATAATTTCAACGAGAGGAGCGCCCCAACACGGGCCTGGGCACTCCGAGGAACTTTCACCAAGCAACGTCACAAAGTCTCTGTGTTCCAAAAATGCTCTGCGAGCAGCCTTGCAGGCATTTTGTCTCACCTTTCCTGTTTAGCGAAGCAATCATTCGGCGAAATCGACTATGCCCATCATTCCAGAGCCGACTCGCTTCCTCTAGCTACTTCATATTGCTTTGAGCTATTCTTCGCACGGAATTGCAGCAGATATGCACGGAAGTTTGAAATGCTGGCAGGATGAGGTCCGTGGCCGCGCGGATGTTATATCGCCAAACTTGCACTCCGATTTATCTGTGTCCATATCCATGAGTATATTGACGAGCCCAATATAGCTTCGAAGGTGGGCCAGATAATATCGTCAAGATCGAAGGCGACTCTGAAGGTAGGAAAAAAACTCGCGCTGCCCTTGTACTACATAGGACCATCCACGACCTTCGCTATAGCTTTTGATAAGTCAGTTGCGGGAACAGAAGATCTTTAAGAATGCGCAGGCGGAGCCCAGTCAGGCCGACGGACTATCTGAGGGGGAGAGAGAGACGACTGTCCCAAGAATCTCCTTGCAATCGGAGAATACACGGATTCGATCCCCACCGCTGCACAATTGCATTTAAGGTGTCCGTCTTATAAAACAATGCCGAAAGCAGTTCCGTGGACGTTAAACGTTGGCTGAGAGCCAGCCCGGAAAATTTAGTTTTAGGATGGATGCCAAAACTAACGAAGGGGCAGATCTCAAGGGGGGATGGTTTTAGCAGGTACAGATGTTTTCTGATTCACGTCAACCCTGCACTGGATCGGCCAACTTTCCATAGAAATTGGAACGTCTCTAGTCGTGTCCTAGAAAATTTCTTCCTCTAAAAAAATAGATGCTTCGCTTTCAAGCTGTGTAACACCGACAACGAGTCATTCCCGGAGTCAGTAGAGCACAAGATGCGGGCGGCACAAAAAATATCTCCTCCGTGGGCTTCTGAGAAACAATGTGTGCAGCAGTCTTACACGTGTCCATTGGTAGTCTCCCAGTAGCGTGCCGTCGCCAGTGGCTCTCCAGGCGTTAGTCAAGGCGAGCCCCAGCTCGAAAGGCTGCAGAGGGCATATGATTTGTAGAATTGATGTAGTAAAATAAGTAGATTTTAATTTGAATTCTGCCATGCGCGATCGTCACACGCTTGATTGTAGTCTTAAACTATCATGTGCTTCCCCCGATGGCCGCACTTCGTTACTACTACAAATTGTGATGCCCGAACATAGATGTGTACATGAAATTCATCGTCTAAGACACATCCAAAGCAGATAAGTCCACACTTTTGTTGATACAGATGATACATTTTACGATTTTTACAGACATATACAGATACGTTACTTGATATTCGATACAAGAGATTTCAAAGCGTACAAACAATGTACTCAGTTAACTTGCCGAGAATTGATGGCAATCCCCGATAAAATGCATCCATGTGGCGAATTAAAATAAGAAGTAAGGTGGGTTGCCAACTGAAACAATGCTGTAGAATAATGACATAGATATTTTTCGCTCATCTTTTATCTGACTGAGAAGTAATTATACTTTAATCTGCCAACCCCGTCTCTTCCGGCAGTAGACGAACAAACATTTGTGGAATAATAGTTAGTATAATTAGTACGATGAAATAATGGCCTAGCTCTTCCTATTTTGTGTACCATCCACTTTTGCATATCTTCGATCTAAAAACCGTCCCTTCTGCGCTACGTCAGGGCCACTCAACTCGATTACAACTATAATATCTCAATGTGAGCTTAGAGTTTAAAGCAACTAGATAGCTAAAGAAAGATGAAAGAGCAGATGTCTCTGCGAACACCTGGGTTGGCTTTCATTCCACTGCCGGTTTAATTCCGAGCTGATAGACTCCTACACACATCATTAGCAGCAATGAAAATAAAACTATTAAGCTAGACACAATTCGCGTTTGTGCTGGATTCAACAAGTCAACCTAAACTGTGTTTATAAGCGCTTATTATATTAAGAGCAGTTTTCGATTGGCTTATGCATCCAACCGAGGAACTTCCTCAGCATCTCTGATCTTAGTCGAGTCATAAAATATCAACTTCCATTCTTCCAGTGCACCTATCATGACGGCCACGTTATATCGTTGGCCATAGAGCGAACTACGTTACATGAGATGAGTTCCCGTTCGAGGTTCACCAGTCACCCATCAAAGACGTCCACGAACCGCTTGCAGCAGTTTGCCTTTGAAAATATATTCATCATTTAGTCTCACATGCTACGCCGCATGTGAAAGCTAGATTAGGCATCCCGCAGAACTTTTAGTGAGGGAATACTTGTTTATCATACCTATCTGCGGGTTCTTACGGTATTCTTGCTTATGGTATAACTTGGTTGAAAAATAAAGCAAAAATGCCCTCAACATGTTCTCGTAGTAATAATGTGTAAATGTTCAGATTCAAGGCCTGTCACATAACAGGAATAGCTGAGAGTCAGCTTGAAAATGTTTTGTTGGTGATGGAGTGGTTTGAAACAAGGTATCTAAGGTAGACATCATGCAAAACACAGCATCGGGGTTAGCATAGACGTCTGGTCAGCATGCAGAGGTGCGATCGAGGCAGACGGTTCACACCGTTTGAGCTGCAACAAAAATTACCGCAAAAAGAGACGTCCGGAAGGCACGAATACCGACCGGCCACCCTTGGTACACAGAGAGCTTGGATCTGTGGATGTCAGTAGGCCAGGTGGCGTCACCGTAGCGTTGTGGTCACACTTAGTGTCTGGCTTGGAATGCCACAGTGTCATTATGTACAGAAGCCATTTCATCACCGCATTCCCACCGATGGGAGACGGAGTACACGGTCTCGGAGAAGAAACGAAGAGCCTCGGTGATTTGACAAATCGTTACCATTTCCTGCCGATTACAACATAAACCTTCCTGGGTCCTGCCAATAGGGAGACAGAATGATTTCTTAAAGAAACTACAAAGTGTATTGAGATCATTACTCAAGGCAGAGGCGAGGGGGCGGAAAGAGTTCCTCGAACAGCTTTACCTTGTCGAAGCCACCTTCTACAATTGGGCGCCATGGATTGAGAACAAGAGGGTCTTGCGGGGGTCGGACATGTCCACGCATCGTACTGCTCTTTAATATCAAACCTTATGAAACATACATTTGAAGTAAAGGAAATCGGAAATTAAAGATCTAACGACGAATCATAAACCTTATGAGAAGTGCTATAAAAGTGCATAAACGTACAATGAAAACATATGTATATTTCTTCGCTAATGAAGAGGTTGTACATATCCTCCTTTAGAAAGAATAGCACATTATGCTCTGACACCTTCGCTGCCTAGTGAGTGAGTCTACCTAAACGGTCATTATGATAGAGTTGCCTCCCTCAAGAGGTTCGGAAGGAAAAAATACTAATGGTATCTTAAAGCATGTCAATAGGACTTAATGTAAACGTAGTTAACAGTGTGAACACATAACACCTCCCTTTATTTTTATACTTTTTACGAGGACTTAGGCGTTATCAAAACAACGGTTCCGTCTGGACGGATCGACTTTCCCAAACCGTCAAATGCTTGGGACTGCATCTCCATGAAACCCTAAATTGGGAGGCTCACCTGATGGCACTTGTACCTACGAGTTACGCAATCATTGCTGCATTAAAGAGACTGCACTAGGGAGATTGGCGTGCCAACCAATGGTCTTCCTCTGGTGAACAAGGCGCTAGTGCTACATGTACTGTACTATGTACTTCCCGTTTGGAGTGGTGGTTAAATGAGAATAGCACGCAGAGGTCAGATAATCCAAAATTATGCCCTGAGAGCCGTATTTGATATGAGCCGCAGAGTCTCGATGGAAACTATGTATGCTTCGAACGGATTGGTCTCTGTTGATACAATCTGTAATACACATATGACATCTCTTGCATTTAAGATTGTGAGAGGTCTTACCGCCACCACTAACGGCTCTACCACCACCTGGCTACCACGTTCTGAATTCTCTTTCAATTTTCGCGTTCCCATTTGATCCACTTTAGCATAACATAGAATCATCGAATAGTCGAGTATGGCTAGCAAAGGGTTTTCAAATCCTCTGTTTCGAAACTACGTTTTTTCCCTCAAAAATGGTAATTTTTTGCGAATTTCTTCTTTCTTAATAGGTCTATGTAGCGAGTGTTTTTTTCGCTTAAAATACTATTTCCACCAGCTGGACTATTTCCCAATTATTGTTCCTATACCTAACGTTAACTATTTTTGCGATAATGCCAATTTATGCTTTAGAGCTCCGAACGACTCCCAAGGGTTTTTTTCACTTAGTTTTTCATTGATTAAAATAAGTTAATTACATTATATTTTGTTCTGATTTTCTCTTATCAACGTCAGTTGGGAAATCGGAATTCGGCCCTGATGAGTGGCATATCTTAGTTGCTGGCAATTACAATTAGTGTATCCGGTTTTTTCATGCACCAAATTCAATAATTGCAACCTTATGTAAGAGTTATTATATATAATAATCATTATCTCTTGTTTTCACAAGGAAGTGATCATCTTTGATCAATTCATATCACACCACAATACCTAAACACCGTTCTCACCCATAATGTACTATCAGAGAAGTCTATTATAATGTTTAACGACATTTAATCGGCTTAAAAACATCTAGTGGCAGTCTATGTTCACCATCTATTTTTCCGGTTCGATTTATTTTATAGAACCTCTAATGGTTTTGAGGGCCGAGCAGCGAGAGAATCGTCCTTTTATACTTCCGTGCTCCCTAGCGCGCTTAGAGATGTATTGCTCGAACTATATACCGGAGGAGAAAAATCGGAGTTTTAGAATGTGTTGCATGTATGTATTTATGAAATATTAGGCTGTCCCCTTCAAACGGTCGCCTCTTTAAATGCCAATAACTTTTGAACTAAATGAGTTAGAATAAAGATATTTTGGTATGAGTTAGAGGCGTATAAGTCTTCAAATTAGATGTCGAACACTCCACACGCATTTTCATCTGCTCAGCACTCAGTATATGGGGAACCCATTTTGCATTGATTTTCTTCATCTTCAGTACATTGGTGACAATTTTATGACATGTCACCCGAGGAATTCCAGTTTCAGCCGACAAAGACCTTATGGACCAAGCTCTAGTTTACTCAAAAGCTGCCTTGATTCTGTCAATCCGTTCGTCCCTCGTTGCACCTGATTTGTGGTCCCCGCCTCGGTGGTCATCGGTGTCCATATCTCCACTGTTAAATCGCTTGCACCAACTTTGCACCATTCGCAGGCATAAGGCAGACCTGCCGTACGCGTTCACTAATTGTCGATGGATTTCAGCTGGAGGGTGTTTTTGGAGAAACAAAAACTTGATGTTTTCCCGTTGATTTTTGGGGGAATTTGAACTTTCTGCTGCAGTGTCCATCTTTCTGATCGTATCGAAACCACTTAGTGTTCGAAAGGAAGCCACGTTCCTGCCGCGTGCCCACTCCAAAAATTAACGCATTGTATCGCGTAGTTCGGATTGTGCGCCATTCGAAAGGCGCGACAGTTTGAAGGAGACAGCCTGGCTGTCCCCTTCAAACTGTCGCCTCTTTAAATGCCAATAACTTTTGAACTAAATGAGTTAGAACAAAGATCTTTTGGTACGAGTTAGAGGTACTCTCCAGCTTTATTGACACTCCGATTCCAGCGCTCTGGGAGTTTTGAAATAGCCAAATATTTACCATTTGCTTTTCCATATATAATTTCGTTATCTATTGCTTTTGTGAGTAACTCGACGGTTGCATATGGAACCCCACCTATTGCCCTTTTTAATGCATGGAAACAACCATAATCACATGGGCTTAAATCAGGAGAATATGGGGGTTGATGCCATCGCTCAATATTGTTCCCCTCCATCCAGGCCTTAATTTCAGCAGTGCGGTGAGGTCTTGCGTTGTCGTCGAGTAACCACACTCGGTGCTGTCGATCCCCACGCCATTTGTTCATCAATCCTTTCAAGAAGCCGAGATATCGGGGAGTTTTTCGTTTGCCGCTAATATTTCGTAATAGCAAACACCCTTGATATCCAGAGCGAGTATCATCAACACCTTTCGTCCGAATCTATCTGGCACTGCCACAGACGCCGCCACTTCACCTTGTCGGAGCCACTGTTTTGCTTGGTCCTTCTCAGGGGGTCTATGCAGGCTAACCCATGTCTCGTCTATCGACACGGTGTGCTCTAAGCGACTGGTTTGTTGCGTATAAGTCTTAAAATTAGATGTCGAACACTACACACGCACTTCCATCTGAACAGCAGTCAGTATATGGGGAACCCATTTTGCATTGATTTTCTTCATCTTCAGTACATTGGTGACAATTTTATGACATGTCACCCGAGGAATCCCAGTTTCAGCCGACAAAGACCTCATGGACCAAGCTCTAGTTTGCTCAAAAGCTGCCTCGATTCTGTCAATCCGTTCGTCCCTCGTCGCACCTGATTTGTGGTCCCCACCTCGATGGTCATCGGTGTCCATATCTCCACTGTTAAATCGCTCGCACCTACGTTGTACCGTTCGCAGGCATAAGGCAGACCTGCCGTACGCGTTCACTAATTGTCGATGGATTTCAGCTGGAGGGTGTTTTTGGTGAAACAAAAACTTGATGATTTCCCGTTCATTTTTGGGGGAATTTGAACTTTTTGCTGCAGCGTCCATCTTTCTGATCGTATCAAAACCACTCAGTGTTCGAAAGGAAGCCACGTTCATACCGCGTGCCCACTCCAAAAATGAACGCATTGTGTGGCGTAGTTCGGGCTGTGCGCCATCCGAAAGGCGCGACAGTTTGCTGGGGACTACCTAATATGTGATGATAATGTGCTTCATCGTTTGCGTAACCTGTCGATCGATCTGCCATTTTTTCAATGACTCCCAAAACTCCCGAATGTTTCCGAATAAAAAAGTATTTTCTCCGAATGAATCCGAATTTTGGCCTAAAGTGCATCGTGTTCGAAGGTGCTATTCCAGAGGAACAACACGACTCTCGGCCTGAACACTCCAGATACATTACTTGCCCGATTATTTTAGAAAATGCACATTATGCCCTTGGCCATAGTTGATAATTCATTTACGCAGTAGTTGTCGACTTCAGATCTGTGTTCGATATGGCCCCAAGGAAAAACGTATTGTTCAAGGTCGCGCGAGGCGGGATGCCTCCGAACATCGTCGACATGCTAACGGACAGACTCCAGGTAAACGAAACTACAGTGGACGATGGTGTCGCAGAACTTGACCCATGTGGGTAAACTACTGCAGTATCCCGAGGTTATAACCTCCTTCCTGCTCACTTCTCCTTTCTGTGATCATTAGCAGGATCAAACAGCGGAATACATAAGTATATTTATGACCATATTTTGCTGAGACCCATATTTTGCTGAGACCCCGTCGATCAACGACCCAAAGAAACTTTTACTAAAGACAGCGCTGGTGATATTCGACTTACAGGTAGCCGCCAACGCATCGTATGGAGCACTGTTTGTCTGGAAATAACTGACATCTTCACGACATCGACTATATGAAGCCAGCCTCTCTAAAGCGCGTTTTTGGAACCATATCTCAGCGAGAAAGATGCAAGTCTATCTGCTCAGTCAAACGCCACTCTTCATCGAAGAGCTGAGATAACGCTTCGACTTCTACGAAACTGAGGCATACCAATGGTTCATCAGCGACTATGAACTGAAAATGGTCGGTATCGACGCGGACTAGTATAAATGGAGGAACCATGATCGGACCATGATCGAACCTGCCTGGAAAGAGTGAGACAGACCTAAACGTCAAGTTCTCGACGATAGGCGGCTCATGAGTCAGGTTTTCTATCAACACCAAGCAACCATGATTCAACAGATGAACGTCTACGCTCCCTAAATGTCATAGCGCAGCTCTAGATTGTTGATTTTCAGTATACAATGTATCTCTAGAAGATCGCAGTACAGGTTCTGATAATCGCTGATAATAAAATTTTATATATTATTTTTTTATTCTATGTTTTCACATTGTTATACATATTTCATATGGTTTATATGCATGTGTACCACCTAAACAAGTTGTCAATAAATGAATATATAATTAGATACGAGGAACGTAAAATGCAAATGCCATGTAAACACCTGATACTCCCGATTGTATATTTGGGTCAAGGTCCAAAAACTATAGACACTGATGATAACATTCGACACCAACAGTCACAAAATACATATCACCATGTTTCACAAGGAGAATTACCTCGCATAGGTTGTTTCATAGTCAGGATACTCAAAATTGGATTTCGTCACCGTTCAGCTACATTCGCAAGGACAAGGCCCATAAGACGTACACAAGGACGGGAGATCCTTAGATAGATGATGCAAACTGCGACAGTTGTTATTGATATCTATAGAAACTGGTGGTTGAACATCTGTAAGCCTCGTGAAATGCATTAGTCTACCAAATTTAACTTTTACGAATGAGAACAAACTCGTACTTGTGTGCTAGAGAATCTACTCATTTTAGAAATGATAACTTATTTTATTCTGTTCTTAACAACTAACACACAGGATACAAATAACCTTTAATCAGACAAGTTGCCAGTAAATATGTGGTCCCATTTGTATCTCCGCCGCGATCCTTTGCATATATATATATTGTATTTTCTTATTATCAATATTGTACCCAGGTGTTCTAGACTTAGTTTAGCCGGACTATTTCACTGGGTCTATCACTAATGGCTCAACTGCTTAGTTCCATCAGTTATCGTCAACACGCGTGTGCGTTGTGACGATTCCCAATCGATAGGTTGTGTACCAATGGGCTGGCATCTACTGAAATTTCTACAGTGTGTGCGTGTAGCGTACAGATACAGTTGCATTTCCGGCCAACAAACAATAACTGAACTCTCTCCGTCTTCCCGGATTTGAACAAACTAGGAACGTTTAGTACAACGTGGCCGAAGCGTTCAACCAACAGGCTACGACTGCTGTTCTACCGTCACTCTAGCGATCTCAGATAGACGAACACTGAGGAAGCCCATTAATAAATAGACCTACCGGGATGTCTGACATCACGGTTACCCTTACAATCATCACGATTTCCATTCAGCGCAACACTTGAATAACATTGCCACCGTCTATGCTGCTCAGCTTCTTTCAAATGTACATTTTTCTTTGGTCCAGTGTTAACCAAGTTTCAGAGGACCCTATTGAGCAATTCAGCAGCAATATCAATATTTTTCATTAGAAAAAGATATATCACATCATTATCCGCCATTGCGATATTCCACATAGGCTATACGATAGTTACAATTCACCATTCTGGTCACCAGCTGGTGAGTCTTGTGCAGGTGCAGTCGGCGCGTCCACGTCTTGATCGTCATCTCGTCGAGCAAAATACTTCTCACGAAAGTTAACGTTGTGGATGGCTGCGCCGGACGATCCCTCGAATTCATCATCTGCTGGTTGCTTTATCTAACTCATAAACACATAAAATATATTACGATAAAATAGTAGGCATGTAAGACGGTTTCCATTAAGCCTCATACATCAGAAAAGAAAAAGACATCAAACATTTTTCCTACATCACAGTATTGATGTCCCGAACAATGAATGTCGCAGCCTCATATTGATCGATAGTTCTCACCATCGACTAACCTTTTCGTAAGTGAGTAGTATCCTTGATGAGTGACTCGTCAGCCGTTGTTCAGAAGCAGACACAAATCGAAGACAGGGATGGAATGGAAATGCTGTTGAAGAGAGGTCTTTTGATGCCCCATCACACCGGTCCTGATTTTCGGTTGGTTGATCCCTGATCTGTTGTTGCTGCTCTTCTTGTAGAACTCTCAAGAAGTCCTGGCGGTAAACTGGCATCCAGAATACAAGCCGCCGGCCTAAATTGAGCGACGAAGCGGCAAAACGCAACAGATCGGATATAACTTCCGGAAGACTATAGCTGACCTTTGAAGGTATGTGCTGGTTTGCTCTGGAAACATGCAGCAGAATAGACGCAATGAAATATGAAATGAGAAGACCATTGACTCTGTATATCAGATAGTTTACACGCTCCATTGTTGCTATCGCAGTCGTCCGGAGAAGGATATAGTAATTAGGAAGAACGCCGTAAGGCTGTTTCGATTAAGAAGTACTACACACTAGCAGTCTGTGAAGCACCTAAGCTGTAAATAAAGTAGGTCAAGGCTAAATGATACAAACAAATATCATCATTCATATTGTGCTTGCGATGTCTGTGTAGTATCGCTCTCATTATTTGCTATCGTTATGAATTTAACGAATTAATTAATCGAAGATGGCGCAGTACCGTTTCGGCTGTCTATCACCGACGCATCTGATTCAGCCCACCACCGGTCATACCAACTCATTTACCTCGTCCTACTATATACAGATCCATAAGATGGACAGTTCAATGCGAAAATTAAGAAAATTGAATGCTTACAGATGGCCGGCAACGGCGTAGCCGGACACTTTCGTGCCAACCCTCTCGGTACTTTCACGTATTCCATACGGAGGATCAGTGAGAATAGCATCGAGCAATGGGAGTGTTCGTAGCACAGGACGAGAAGAGTCGCCCACGATGACATCGATGTATCGCCCGCTGCGTCCGTATTGTCGAAGATTAGCGCGGACACTTTCTCCTTCTTTGCGCCGTTGCTCGTTATACCGAGTCGGCTTCGCACGGCCGTGAAGTAGCATGAAATCGATGTCCATGCCTATAAGCATAATAATAATAATCGATGTTATGAATAAATATTTCACGTGGTTTCCAGAAAACTACTGAAATACTATGGTTAGCGCTAATTGCCTTTTTATTAAATTGAAAATGTACTATTGATGTCTGGCTTAGTGGTTTTCATCCCGAAGGGCAAATAGATCTCACGTTACATGAGGATGGTAGGCTTTAATTTCATATTTTCACGGAGCGGAGGTGGATTCGTTCCGTGTCACCTACACCTACTATATGATCATACCGAGAACATAGGCGTTGTGAGTGGCTGCCGCTACAAGGAGGCTTGCGGATCCAACAAAGGGGTCGTAGACAAAGTCCGCCTCACGGGTCTGCGCCAAGTTCGACATGACCACTGATAGGGTGGGGTCCATCGAAGTGTTCGCTATAAACTCACGGTTCTTGAGGGACAATCGTGTTACCAACTCCCGTTGACCCTCTGCCACCTACAAACAAAGAAATGTGTAGCTATCTTTGTAGATAGGTAAGTAGGTCGGTCGACGCCCACACCACGAAGCAGAAATGGTTAATACCAACATGATATATATATATATACATGGCTTGGACGGCTAAGTCTCTGGTTATCGGAAGCCAGAGACCGCAGGTTCGAGCCCCGCTGCGTGACATATAAGAGAGCTTAAGCATGGTAAAATTGCAGCTCCTTTAATAAACCAATAAAACCTTTACCTTTACATATATTATGTTGGTATTAACTACAGAGGGCATATTTATGATATAGAGTTGTTCTTGTTTTATTTCATTCATGGGCTGTTTACTTTACCATCACAAATATATATATTAGGCTGACCCAAAAAAACGACACACATATACATTTCAATATCGGCTAAACTAAGTGAGTTAAAACAAAGGTTTTTTAGTATGAGTTAGAGGTATGCACCTATTTTACTTATACGCTGGCCCCAGAGTATAAATAAACGCCACCGCTCATTCTTCTTGGCCTTAAGCCAGGGCCTAATTTCATCGCTACGATGTGCCCTAGCGTTGTCATCGAGTAGCCACACTCGGTGCTTCCTATTGCCATGCCAATTATTCACAAGTTCTTTCCAGAACTCGAGATATCGAGCCGAGTCCATTTTTTATTTTCGGCCCAAAATCTTTTAGTAGCAAATTCCGTTGAAATCTATGTCAAGTGCTACCATTACTTTAGGCTCGAATCGATTTGGTACTGCTGCCGCCATTGCCTGCTCACCTGGTCGTAGCCACTGTTTCACTTGATCTTTTTCCGCATTGTTAGTTGGTCAGGACCGAGTTAACGAAGGACCCATTTTGCACTTTTTCTGCATCCTCAGATTATTTTTATAATTCGGCCACCCGTTTCACGAGGTACCCCAATTTCAGCCGACAAACTCAATGACCAAGCTCTAGTTTGCTCAATAGCTTTTTAGATTATTTCGATCCGTTCGTAGAATCGAGATTCGGGAAGGGGTGGGCGCCCTCGGTGTTCATAATATCTCACTATCTTTGCTTAAACTGCACACACTAACGGCACATCTGTCGTCGACTCAGGGCAGTATGTGCACACTAACCAACCCTCGATGGATTTCAGCTGGACATTTCTTCTCCTGAAACATAAACCTGACACTTTTCTTCTGAGAATGCAAGTCCGCCGGTTGCCATTTCGAACTCCCAACGAAAGCCGAATGCTAGCGACTTTCACGCCGCCTGCTTGCTAATTGTTGTGTCTTACTACCCTCCAAATTAGAATTCAAACCGGTCAATATAAAGAATACGGCGCAAGACGATCGGAGTGTTATTTTTTTGGGTCAGCCTAATATATGTTGGTAAAGCAAACAGCCCATGGATGAAATGAAACAAAAATACCTCTAGATCATACATATGCCCTCCACTTTGTGGTTTACTCTTAACTAGCATTATACACTTTTCGACAGGTTAAGGCTAAGAAATTCGTTCATCAGAAACCACCATGGTATGACCTGTCCATCAGCACGAAATTCCACGAGGAAATCCACGACCCTACTATGGATCATTATCGGGAAAACTTTCCTTTAAATTATTTTTAATTACTCATAAAAATTATGTTTAAAATATTTTCTCATAAAAATTATGTCGCATGGTGGGGCTTGAACTAGCGATCGATCCCTGGGTCTATTCGCTGCCGTATTGCAAAGATCTGGATGCATTTTTTTCGAAATTAAAGTTCTAGGCCATTTTTGCATTAATCCAAATACGTTTATAACAGCGATGCCGTTAACCCAATGGGTTGGAGAACGACGTGGACTTCGCTCTGATATATTTGAATGTCAATTGCAATCCCAATTCGATTGACCTGGAGGAACAAACAAACCTGGCGACCGAAGAAGACTTTGAAAGGCTGATTAGGGACGCAGTTATTCTCTTGCACGTAATACTCAATGATGTGGTACGTCCAGGCAGGTTGCTGCAAGTCAATATCACCGGTGAATGGTAGAAAGTCGAACATCTCCATCTTGGCGATTTTATCGCAGCGGGGGATTTTCCTCTTGCCAAAGGCTTCAACCTCGAACTTGAATGTGTCACTGTGCTGGAATTACACACGAGCCGATAATATACAAGACAATATGTTAACACATTTTGTAGACTGATCTTTACCTTACTTCATTTATAGCCTCGCTGGACATCCAGGTGAGATCAACCGCAATAACACACGATGGACATTGATTTTTCTTTCTTGAGGAAAACCGAATGATAAATATCAATATCAGTCAGTACAGCTAGAAGATAATTGGTGAAATATTCGAACATGTTTTTCACACCAGCAACGTTTTTCGACTTGATGTTCGGTCGCTCAAATCTCGTAAAGAAAATACAGAAAATCATGTTGAGAAACGTTGCTGGTGTGAAAAACATGTTTGAATATTTTCCGAATTCTCTTCTAGGTGTACTGACTAATAATATTGATATTTATCATTCGGTTTTCCTTAAAAATCAAAATTGTGATAGAAAACCGAACCACAAAATGTGTATATTTGCCACTTTTAACGGCTTGGACACCTAGGCTATAATAATATTAATAATCATAGATCCAATTTTGCGTCACCTGCATTAAGTTCAAGAAAAGACGCATCACATAAAGTTGTTTTCAGAAATATATGAGAAAACATACATTTTAAAGCATAGAATTATTATGATAAGCGTTATGACTAACCGGCTCTATCGGTTTTTCACGGAGTTGGTCAACTACGTCCTGAAGTGAGTCGCCCTCAGCCATCAACTCACTGACGTGCCGTATAAGAATACTCCTTGAGCAGATCTTAACGAGTTGTCGTTCATCCTCACACTTTACAACCATCCATGGACGTTCAACTGCATTCGATACAGCCTCGTTCGAGCTTTACATAGAACAAAAACAGAGTTCTAATTTAACTATTATACAACATAAATAGGCAAATTTAGGCCAAATGTTCATACCCTTGAAACCGGGAGAAAACATTTTGAGAACTATTGTAACAATAATTACAAACATTTTACCAAAAACTCTCCACCCTATTGAGTATAAAACCCATGTGTAAACTATATTTTGTAAAAGCTGAAAGCCAACTTAAAACCTTGGCAGGTGGCACCGGATTCCGGAAACTAATCTGCCCCAAATCGACAGGCAGACAGAGATAGCGGAGCACCTGATTCTACAGCTGCGTCAATTTCACAGAGATGTGTTACTTCGTGGGGTCCGAAGTTTAGGCCTTCGTCTTCTTGCAGCCAGCAACTTAGTCGCCCAGGCCACCGCGTGGACAATTATATATATATAGTCGATCATACATATTGCACTACCTCATTGTCTATGACTATGTGTAGCGATCAAGAGTAACTTAGGTCCGTCGATATTTAATTATGACAAAAAATACTTTCGAAACACTATAAAAATATTTTTTATATCATTCTAGTAGACAACAAAAACGTATCTATTTATTTAGGCTTGGCTTTTCACTTGCCAAACGGCTTTTTAATGAAGACTCCCCAATGTTTTGCGTCCATTCTGGTCTTCTGTAGGCAGACAATAAGTTAGAATCATCTACGTTTCATACTCATCCAATACTCTAATACATTGACCATCAAACTCGAATCCCACATCAACTGAACACTAGTCAAGATACGTTATACGTCCCCGTACATCATCGTCGTAAGTCTAAGTCATATAGGTTATGTTTCATTCTTAAGTCATACACTGTTTCTGTGGAGACGACTTTTCATATATAATAGTCATTGCAGCTATGCTAGATGTACAGCCAGTCATATCAGTACATAATTAAATATAAGTATATCATTAAATACTGGCGTCATCATCATGGTCATCGTCATTATCGGATGGAGAAGAACTGATCGCTGGGTCCAGAATAGTGGAGGGACACCACGTGCATCATTTGAGCAAAGCTGACGCCCACCACTCGAAAATGCTCATGCATGACGGATCACCGGACTAACAATGAGATTAAAATATTGCACACATCACAGGGACTTCTGAGGGCTCACTAAAACCCATTTTAAGTGAAATTCAATTAGTGAAAAAAACATTACTGAAGCGAAATTATATATATATATATATATATTCGCAGCAGTTAATGCATAAAATTTAAATATTACATTATTGCATAATGTCTCTTCCGGCTAGATGGATTGCGCGCTATAAATGCTCATTTGTAGTTAAGGTTAACTTCCTAAGCCAGCAGGATAATATTGTGTATACATATCTTTTCCAATAATGCTAATAATAATAATAACAAAAGCATAGCACAAGAATCAGTTACAGAAACGCACCCCTCATCGACCAGCCATAGACGGCTTCCTTCGAGTTGACGTCCAACAAATTCGAGATTCGCGCCGAATAATTCGATAAGTGACAGAAATTCGGCATGACGAAATTCGACATGTTCGTGCGCGAACCAAATGAGGTAGCTTCGAACTTTCGATGAGCCACTTGTCGATGGAACGTTGGGGGCATTGGCACAACTGGATTGCTGATCCACGGACCCGATTACCCCACCAGCAGCGGGGAAATTGTCCACGGACCGGCGAATCCAGCCGGCCACCTTACTTTGTGCCTCTAAAATGATGCCACTTTGGGGTGGCCTTGAAAGTTACAAACGCCTCGGTGAAGCCGAGGAGAGGATCTGATAGACACAGCAATGCTGGTACTGCTACGGAAGTCACCAATGTACCACTGAAAAATGGATTCGACTATTATCTTCACTGCTAATAACAGGCCAAGTTGCTATGGCGCCATCCCCGCGCATTGTTTGCCGTGACAAGATTCGAAGAACGCACGTGAGGCACCGACTACTAAGGACCTCCTATCAAAACAGAGGGATACATCAACATTTTCTGATTTGAAATTGAGCGGGACTTTATCAAGCGGGTCGTGGTTGCGTGCATAACGATTATTCGAAGTATTTCCGACACACGATATAGCTATACACCGATGTCGAGCAAGTCTTTTGTACATTCTATGAATCAAGGAAATGACCTACAATATTTTTGATCCAAAACTTGAATGCACCCGGGTGAACGTCGAATGTCGTCGGCTACTATTTATCAACAAATGGACCCCACTGGTGCTGTGGGTCGTGTTTTAGTTGCGCCTCGTTGTGCTGCGTTACCTAATTGCTTTTTTCTGCTATCAAGCGCAGAAAGTAGCGAGGACTGGTAAATTCTCCAGCAGTGACTATATCTGTAACGGGTTACGTTGATTGCGAGCGTGTACGCTAAACATGAGTGCTGTTCAAAGTGATACCACCGTCACTAATGGAGCGCCTAATGTAACACCTCAGAGCGCTGCCGCAAAGAAGAAGAAAAATAAGAAGGCGAAAGCCAACGAAGTTGAAACCCTGATCGAGAAGGTGGAGCAGGTTCAGGTGGAGGCAGATGACGGCGACGATGCTGAAGCTGGAGATGACAACAACCAGCAGAATGAGGCCGAGAAAAAGAAAAAGAAACGCAACCGCAAGAAGAAGGTCGGTGCCGGCAGCGGGGTCGCTGGTGATGGTGGCAGCGAACGGTCCGGTGGTGGTGGTGGTGGTCCTGCAAAAACACAGACTGAACCGCCTACGATACCCGTAAAGGAGCTGTACCCAAATGAGGACTTCCCAGTGGGAGAATGTGTTTCCCACCCGACGCCAAAGGACATGCCAAAGGATGATCAAACTGCTGTGAATCGGTTCTCGTCCGAAGAGAAGAAAGCTCTCGAATTGGTAAATGAACAGGAGTACCGTGAAATTCGGTTGGCAGCCGAAGTACACCGGCAAACTCGGCAGTATATGCAGCGTTACGTGAAGCCGGGTATGTCAATGATTCACATTTGTGAAACACTTGAAAATACGGCCCGCCAACTCATCCAAGAGAACAAACTTGAAGCTGGTCTCGCCTTCCCAACTGGCTGCTCGTTGAACCACGTTGCTGCTCACTATACGCCGAATGCAGGTGATCCCACCGTGTTCAACGCATCAGACGTATGCAAGATCGATTTCGGTACTCATATTAATGGGCGAATTATTGACTGCGCTTTTACGTGGACGTTCGACAACAAATACGACCGACTTCTTGAGGCAGTCCGGGAGGCGACATACGCTGGCATAGCGTCTGCTGGAATCGACGTCCGTCTTTGCGACATCGGAGAAGCCGTACAGGAGGTTATGGAGAGCTACGAAGTGGAAATCGACGGAAAAACTTATCCCGTTAAGTGCATTCGCAATCTCAATGGTCATTCAATTGCCCCCTATCGTATTCACGCTGGTAAAACGGTGCCAATTGTCAAGGGAGGCGAGCAAACTCGCATGGAGGAAGGTGAAGTCTTTGCTATAGAGACATTCGGCTCTACGGGACGTGGCGTGGTGCATGATGACATGGAAATATCCCACTACATGAAAAACTTTGATGTTGGACACGTGCCCCTGCGTCTCAACTCATCGAAGCAATTGCTGAACGTCATTAATGACAATTTTTCAACGTTAGCATTCTGTCGACGTTGGCTCGATCGACTGGGTCAGACCAAGTACCTGATGGCCCTGAAAGATCTATGCGACAAGGGCATCGTCGATCCGTACCCACCGCTGTGTGACGTCAAAGGATGTTATACAGCGCAGTATGAGCATACGATAATCTTGCGACCGACTTGCAAGGAAATTGTTTCGAAAGGAACTGATTATTAGACTATGAGCCGTATCTCTATCAGATTCTGCCCAGTTCCTTTTGTTTGGTTACAGACTCATTGCTAGGTCGCCCAGCGAGACTATCTAAATGTTAAATAAAAAAGATATTCTTTCTTGGTAACGTTTCGCCTCTTTATTAATCTCTTTTGTTTGTAGTATACACAGATTATGCAGCAGGTACAAACCCGAAGACATTTTTTGCGCGATTGTTGCACGTTTGCCGCACGGCTTCGTATTTTTTTATGTTGACTTCGGTTGTTGGTTGTGCCACTGTCACACACAAGCACACACAGACTAAATCGAAGGCTATCAATAACCAATAAACAGAGACATACTGCTTGAGCAGGTAGCACTGAACTTATGTAGAGTACAGGATCGTATACTGGTACTGAAGGACTGCCGGGGTACCACGCAACTTCGCGAAAAACATTCATGATGTATTTCTATTTATGATGCCATAATTCTTTTTGGTGCTCTTCTTGAAGAAGGCCCGTCCTGCAGAAAGGTGTTCGAAATTTGATTTAACAGAATATACTGTCGTTCAATGTTCCTGTTGCCGCTAGCGACTAGTGTGTTGTTGGCTCAATGTTGAGTTCATAGTGAGATTAAGTAAAACAAATTCATAAGGACCTAATTAGATAGCTGACGATTAGCTTCTTGATTCTCAGTATCATGTAATTTAATAATCTGTCTCGTTAATAATTTTGGCGTCCACGCTGAGAGTGTTTCAGCAGTGGCCATGCGACAACAGGAACATTTCCTCACAACAGTGTCTCGTATTGACCTTAACTTACAACACCTGGATTTTTTCCATATTAGATATTTATCTCTTAGATACATTTTAAAATTACGCTTGGTTGCGTGTCGCTTCTGAGGTTGAAGATAAAGGCCATACGTATGATAATGATCAGAAGGAAACTGCCATCTTTATAAGAATCGCTATAGCCGAATTTCGATGACAGACGAGGTAGTGGCCATTCATGGAGCCCTGATATGCCATATCCGAGATCTACGAAGCGATAACGTAGTTTCCTGACGAGAATGTCAGTCTAGCCTAATTTTTGGGATGCTGTAGGCTTGTCAACTGGAAAATTCAACTGCAACGGGTGCCTACCCTCCCATGTCTGGGGTTACGAGGTGACTTGCAGAACAGTATTACCTAGGCAACAGCAACGCCCGAAATTAACTCCCACGGTGCGAGCGGCAATCAGGGAAATAACGAAATCTGCAGAAGCTATAAGAGACGGAAATAAAGTGAAATCTTTTCAGACAAACGGAAACAAATCTGCATTTGAAAAGCCTCTACTTCCCTGGGCCAACCTGTGTCGCTATCATTAATTCGATTAGCTGTCATCATCCAGTGTGTCGAGCGACGCCAATTATAGGGTCGCACAAACTTTCAGTGTGAAGTATGATGATATGATTCATGTTGGTGAGAAAGGATGATCTGCAGTGTGGTCCGTTCGAAAGCAAAGAGAGTTCATGTGCGATCCGTCTGATAAAAACATTGATGGTCGAGCTTAAATAATTCGCGTTAGGGAGGATGCTATTTAATATCTACAGAATTATGTTATATCTACTGGAATAAAACGATCGTTGGACAAGTTACACAATGTTATCCAAATGCGATATGATATACGACTCAAATACAAATGTGATGCGGCCCAAAAATGATCCCAATGGACATTACGCATTGGCACTATGGCAAACGAAGTGACTGATAAAATAGCATGAGAACCATACAACTGAATGTCACTAAATCTCAATGAAATACAAATTAAAATTAACGAATAACAAGCCGCATATAGGTATACCCATAATTATTTATGAGTTGCTGAGATAAGTTGCCTGTCATGTTCGATATAAGCACCTTGATAATAGGAACCTTACCTGCAACAAGCCGCTCGTAAAATATCTGACGATAGTTGTAAATCTATTTCTTTATCATATACGTTAGTCTGAATAATATTCAATGCCTTGGAACACTCAATAAATTTGCGCAGACACTTCAAATGGCTGAGACGGCGATCTCGAAATACCTATCTGAACTGACCGTTCTAAATAAATGAAGTGGGTTTCTAACACAAAGGAGATGCCGAGGCAAGTATTACACATTGAGAGACACAGCAACAGAAATACCTTTAGAACAGTCCGAAATATGTAGAACTATCCAGACAAGAGCAGAGTCAAAGTGAATAGAAGAATCCTCAGAGGCAATACGTCCTCCGGCTCTTCATTTCATAGTTATCGTCTTCCCTCTATTAACAGACAACCCGAGATCTTCAGAAGCCGCATGTAATCACGCCAGTGTATGCTGATCTCATAAATAAAGCGCCCGTTTTCGTAGATGACTAGGTCGTCTGCGCATGGAATAAGATCGCGTTTGCCAAGGATCATGGGAGGCAAATCCTTTAACAATGTCAAAAACAGTAACCGGTTGAGACTGTTCCCTTGCGCTGCTTAGGCCATCTGAGAGAAGGAGTGGAGCTCCGCAAGGCCGCCTTCAATTCTGATCTTGTTCTTTTGTAGGATGGCTACAAGAAGATTAGGGTTGTTCGGTGGCATCCCTGTCAGCTTCATTACCCAGCTATCTCTGTGGGCTGAATTAAAGGCTGCCTTGAAGTCCACAAACAGAGCAAACAGTGGTTGGGAGGGCTTAGCCGGTACCTTCTTGATGTCAGTCAGAAGCACCAGGTATGCCTTCATAGGCAAGAGGTTCCATCTGAAACCGTGTTGTTCGGTCGGGATTACCGCTGCAGCTTCCACGAATTGACGAGTGAGTCTCCTCGTCAGGAGTGAAGACAACAACTTGTGGCAGGCTCTTTTCTTAGCTATGACTTGCCAACAATTTGCTAACTCGAGGCAGGCTGAAATGGGTCTTCCTTACCTTTTGGGATAATGAGAAGGACGGCATCGAGTCACTTTGACGAAAGAGAACCTGCGTGGAGGCACTCGTTGGAAAGCGCTCCCTCAAAAAGGAGCCAGAAAAACTCGAGAAATGTTCAAACATTTCAGTACAAAGGAAGCTCTTGTCTCATCTAAGACAGCTCTCCTCTACGTACAGGAGATGAGAAACAGGGCCGAAAAAATTCTAGAATCGGAACTGAGCTGGTACTCAATGAAAAATCCGGTTACATCAAGAGTGTATAAAACATTTACTACTACTAGCGACTTCTAAATATGAAAAAAATCCTCACAGCTTGGATAAAAACAGCTTCGGATATATCCCAGGTTGCATTTCTGTAGCCTAAGGCGGTCTCAAAAAGTTGAGGATTCTTGTTCTCATAATGCCATACGTGTAAGTCACAAAATGGCCAAAGAATCAATTAGGATCAATATTTTCCTTAAACATTATTTCATCATTGGGTGACTACCCACCCACAACCGATCATTTAATCGATGTCAATCGTTCAATTATTGACGGCTACCTTCATCATAAGTCGATTCCTTTCGATACAAGCCTTTTTTAAAGGCAGTCTAAAACTAAGATCTTTATCTTCTTCTTTGTTAGTTCCCGGCTCCGTCCCAGGACTCGAGGTCAAATTAGAGCTTAAAATAAAAGCACTAGAATATATCCTACTTTAACACATCGACAAAATATTTATTCACGCTTTGTTCCCGAACACGAAATAAACAGGAGGTTAAAAATGCATCCTCATGATCATCATAGTACACAATGTTGTTATGGTTTAAGCACAGCTAGCTTATTAGGTGCTGGACAGTTTTTGGCACATTCCAATACATTACATATAACTAGTCACTCACAGTGCGTCTGTAAGGCGGTAACGGTGGCGGCGGCGGCGATACTGAATGAGTTGGCACCGACGTTCAACTGCATTTATAATTCAGTACCACCCCAATATAGCCACCTCTGTTTGGCTAGCCTAAGTTCAGTTCATTTTACCACTTATGAACTGTATTTGACACAACACGGTTAAGACACTATAGGAGTACACTGATCACCGACCACAAAAGGTCAACAGGAAACGGGAAAGGGGGTAGCGTGAAAGTAACCAACAAAATGTGCCTTATGTTTTTATCTTCACGGTCCATTCTTCGTCTTCTTCTTCTTTATTATTGCCTATATTTATTTAAGCCTTCAATGACCACCAACATGTGTTGTGTTAAAACTGTTACCTGCATATACGTTATCACGTTTTACGTTGCCTATACTGTCTTTTCATCAATATAAATTACGTTGTAATGAAACACATGAGCAAAGGGGAATGAAGATTTCCTGGGAAATCTGACCTTGTTGCTTACATTATCAGAATACTAAATAGTTATATTTAGTATTATCTACTCCCTTGCTGTAGTTCTAGCGTAAGCGAAAATATAAGTTTTGAGTATTTTCGCGTATTATTGATGTGTGTGTGTATATACGTGATACTCCATGCATGTTTAATTTATTTTTATTAAACTCAATCGATTAGATATAGGATATAGAAGACTAACACTTTGATAATAGAGTATCGCAAACCATTTCACTTGTATACGTCATGTACACGCGTCTTGTATATTGTTGTACTATACGTTGCGTCACTTGTGACGGCTACTGCGAACGTTGTTGGATAGGTGCATTAAATAATACTCAGCGACACGAAAGCTCTCCTCATTTCTATCTATTTCTGTCTAAACGTTCTACTATCGGGCTTCTTAGCTCCAGTTTGAGATCATCGTCATGTCGTTCTAGAAAATGCTAAAAATCGACATGAACAAATTGCGCATTACGAACGAACACACGGTCACAAGATACACTGTTATACAAACCACACAATTCGGCTAGTTAACAATGATAGCTCATTGCTCTTGATGCGAGTTTGTTTGATTCAGTTATTCAACCTTCTGAGCAGAATCATTTGTTGCTACAAGTTTTTCACCTTCATCGTAACCTGACTATATCAGAATCCGCAGTATGATTGTATCATATCGCTATATTTTGCACACAAGAATACAGGAAACGCCTTTCATTTCGGAATCGTCCACGTGTGTGGGGCTGCTTCAGCCTACACTAAGTCACAGTGTCACTCATACTCATTCATTCGTTCATTAAATCGACCTACGAAATGCACTATGCTCGCTATATTGGCGGTATATGCCTATTTATGAAATATATGCATATATATATGTTTTTTTAAGGCATACCATAATACGTATAACCATGATCATCTAGATGATTCTACTGAATACTAAAAAATACTTTGATCAGATGCATCCCCTCAAGTCGCAGGTAACAGATAGTGAGAGAAAGAACATTGGCGAATTTAGAAAGAAAAAACAAGATTAAAAAATTTCACTCAATAAAAATTGAAATTGCAACACGAATTAATGAGTCTTGTCTTCAGGTTCGTAGATACTGTATAAACAAATTTCACGGCTTCTAGGTGACACAGGCAAAGCCAAACGTAAGGCGGAATGAACACATTAACTAAATACGTTATGATTTTATAAATTCGTTTGTTTTTTGATGCAATTTATTCATGGCAAGCGAAGTCTGGGAATGACTTAGATAACTTCAAGCTTAATCCATGTTTAACTCGAGGCAATCTATGCTACTTGGCACACCATTTCGCTTCAGTTCAACTATATACCTGCTTCATTTATAATGAAGGATGGCGATATAGCAACAACATTAAATAGCTATCCCTTTCATTTCTTCTCTCCCGTCGTGTTTGAGCAGTTCAGCTGTTTCTTATTTGAAGTTTGTCTAGAAGGACTATAGAAGTTGTTAGCCAACTGTTTACGTTGAAAACAGCTAAAGTTAGTTAACACAAAACCATACGAATATATATATATATTTATAACGAGGGTTACATCAGGGACATCTGTCCTTAAACGATGCAAGGCCGCCGAAAACAACAAATTGCCAATGGTCTATTATTGTATTATGTATGTCTGCCACCTTGTTGCTATCCATCGATGATCACTAATGTTCACCGCTTAATATGGCCAATCAAACTGGACCCATAATAGCTTGTACCGCCTGATCAAGATTCCATCCAGTTGTTTCTAAAACGGCCTTGGTCTCTGCAAAAGGTATTTTACCTACAGGTGTTTCACCCCGTGAGAGAAGTCGTCGAAGGCGCGCCAATTTGATGGCTTTGTGCACATTCCATCCCGCTACATTTAGAGCATCGAGACAGTCTTCGGCGGGGAGTTTCTCATCGGCCAGCACTTTCTGCATGATGTGAACTTCGTCGGAGTCTGCGCCACGTTCTCGTCCCTGGGTGCGTTTGGCAGCAGCGCGATGCGCACTAAAATCGAGGAGGTCTTCACAGCTGACGTGACGATCGAGTTTTTTCTTAGGTTTAGCTCCAAACCCAGTACATTCGACAGCAAAGTCAACACCGCCCTCAGCAATTCCCACATCAGGAACAGACGATCTGCCGGTCGAAAGTACATTGCCCGTGGGCTGCAATTTTCGCATGAGAGGTTCGTGTCTCAACGGATGAACTTCTGGCCTACACGGAAGACTCTCCGACGACCCGAAACATTTGAGGCTTCTTACTAAAGATTCGCTGCTTCTTGACGACAGGTTTGCCAGGTTGATTGGCCCTAAACATTGGCCTCGCAATCTCGGCAACGTCTGCGACATGCCCCCCCTCGGCTCTGGATCCTTTGGCTCTGGCGGTTTCGTGAGGGTGTCATTATTGTTAGCATCCTGAAGTTCATATCCTGGTAGTATTAAGGGATGAATTCTTCTGTGATGACGCAGGGTGGCTGGATTGGCCACAGCGACTTTGGGCTTCGGTGGTAGAGGTGGCGGAATGTCCTCCAGTGTTCCACCAGGTGGTAGTGATGCAGATCCTGCGACCCGATCCATAGGTGGACTCTCCTCGAGGCTGCAGCCGATTTCGCCTTTCTCGACAAGAGCCGAGTACACGTCGTTCACCTCCCTGGGCAAAGCATCTTGAAGAGGTTTGCTGTTGTCGAGCATTTCGGAAAAGTGCTTCTTGTCGTGTTGTGATGATTTCGTATTGAAAATGAAGAACCGCGGGCCATTGTGCTTTCTAGTGGGAGTGGCCGAAGGGCTGCTTTGCTGAGCCTGTTGAAGGGTACGGCTGGCCATCTCCTTTGCCATATGAATGGCAGTGTCTAAGGCCTGCTCATCTGTTGGTGAGATAGGTTTGACGATGTGACCCGGACTTCGGCTCTTTATTAATGGCCGAGTATCCATGACAGTGGAAGCTGATGACGTGCTACCCTCCTTGGTTTGCCAGCCGCCTCCTACAACACGTACACCCGGCGTCCCGGATTCCGTCTCCTCAAGACCACGGAACACCTAAAGCAATGCAAATTATAACGCAAATATATTAGACATATAGCAACTAATCAATATGCAAAGTGTTTGCTAATTGGCGGCACACTTTTTAATGAGCCGCCGGCGAAGCAAGGACATCGACGACCTCAACCAAATACTAAACATTGCTACATCCTCGACAAATATTTTGCTATCTTGATATGTTGAAAAGCATTTTTTCTCAAATTCAAAGCTAAACCTTTATCCCCTTATCTATGATATGGGTAAGATTTCGGTATGCAAAGCATTTCTCTTCTTGCAAAATGACCGTTTATAAATAAAGCAGGCGCTAATTTGCCACTAGTTATGATACATTTTCTCTAAGGTTTATTTATAGCAAGTATTCCATGATTATTCATTTTGGCGTTATTTAATTAGCTTTTACTTGGAGCACATGAAGTTCTGAAAACAACTTCATTCTACTTTTTAGGTTCACTATAGTCATACATGCACATATTCCGTTATAATTCGTTTCTACTGCATCAAAGGCAACAGACATCAACAAAGGATAGCAATAATGATGATTTCAAGATATCTACTTGAAAAGTAAAATTTTCAATATCCTTAGCTTGAACAATATATCTCTTCGATTAGGAATTTCTACAGTACCAAAAACCGCTAGTACAACGTGGCGACGTTTTCAACTGCTCCAGTGTTCTAGCTAGTAGCGATACCGAGAAGGGCGGTGCTATTGAACATTGTCAACAGTTCCAGAAGCGGCCATAGTGTTGACATGCATTATCATGGCAACACCCCCCCATAACAAAAAAAAATTTTCTGTATATATATTGTGGTTGGTCTGTGCCATCGGGGACAAGCATGCAGGGCTCTTCCTTCCACATCGTCTTTCCCTCTCTGTGCAGGGAAGCAATGCCATCACCTTTCTCGGGATGAATACGGCCTTGGCCTGAAACCATGTCCCGTCACAAGTTTTTGTGGATACTGAAGCACACAATAAATGAATATAATCTCTCTTTTGAGGATTCGAAAAATGAGAGATTCTCATAAGCGAGATAGCGTCCTGGTGTGCGGGTTTGGGGGACACAAAGCGACGACGGGACTTGAAGTCATTGCAAACGTATGTATCTAGAAAATAATAAAATGGGGAAGGTGACCATGAGCCTCGGAACGTTTGCGTTTGCGAATCAACGGGTGTATGTGGGGGCCCATTATTCGCGTAAATTCGGTGAATACTAAACGGCGTTGATAAATATAGTATACAATAGTTCAAGCAAGGTTGATATATATATATATATCATAAAGTGTGTCTGTGTTGTTTATATAAATATTACTTACGTCGTCGCACAGTGGAGGACCGATATCGAATGGACTGAGGTCATCGTCGCTGATTTCGTGGTACTCATGACGCACTGATGGTAGACATCCAGCTGCTGCTGCTGCTGCTTGTGTAGTACTGTGCATCACTTCTATCGACGTCGGCGCATTTAGTTGCGTGAATGGAGGAGTGTGTACAGTGTCCTCCGTAAGCGACTGACGGAGCAAAGGTGTCATATCCGAACTAGAATCTCTTTGGGGACGGCGAGTCTTGGATTTGGCTTGCCGGCTGCTGCCTTCTGCACGATCCAATAACGGTGATCGCGGTTGATTGAGGTCAAGGAATGGCGCTGTTGCAGAAGCGCGAAAGTAGCCGACACTTCCATGACAGAAGCCCTTCCAGAGTTCAGGAGTACTCTTGGCCAACAGAGTAATGAGGTCTCCCTGTTGGAAAGAAAGAGCATCTCGCTGAGGGCGGGGAGCACTCTGCGAACTACGTCGAGCTTGCACCTGCTCTGGCAGAGCGCTAGCCATAAGTCCAACCAATTGAGCAAAGGTGGGTCTGTGACTGGGCTCATGAGCCCAACACTTCAGCATGATGGCATAGACGTCCCGGGTGCAGGCATCTGGCATCTCCAACCGTTGACAGTTAGGCTCATCGATGGCAGCTAGAATGTGATGTCCACTACATTCACGCCATGGCTGTTGACCGAAACTGAACAACTCCCAAAGAGTGACACCGAATGCCCATGCGTCGCTGGCAGACGTGAACTTGAGGAAGTTAATTGATTCGGGTGCACACCAGGCAATTGGCAGCTTGAGATTGACGTTGAAGTTCGTCTGATAGTAATCCTTTCCGACGCCAAGAGCCCGCGATAACCCGAAATCGCTTATCTTAACAAGGTCGAGAGCAAACACCAGGACATTCCTCGCAGCAAGATCTCTATGAATCATTCGTCGATTTTCAAGATAGGCCATTCCTTTAGCAATCTGCAATCCGAAAGTGCATAGCGTCCGCGGACAAAAGTGCATGGCAAGGCCAGGCTCTTTGAGGCACTCAAGAAGCGACCGAAAAGGTGCAAGTTCAGTGACAAGTAAAAGATCCCTGCCACTATGAACGACACCGTGGAGTTTGACAATGTTAGGATGTGAAATACCATGCATGATTGCAGCCTCTTTGAGGAAATCTTGGGCATTTGACTGTAACCTCTCACATGCCAAACACTTAACGGCAACATGTACTCGGTGTTGGTGATTCATCCAAACTCCTTGACGTACTACACCGAATTCACCGGCGCCCAGCTGTTCGCTGAGTATAATATGCGAACGTGGAATAAGGTGTTGAGGGGATCCGTTAGAACTTCGTAGAGGTTCGCTTTGTTCACCCATTGTTCTCGTCGTCGTTGTCATTACTCCACCACCGCTGCCGTCTACGAAATCGGTCGATCCTCTTCGGTCCATGGGCATTAGCTGCTTGCCCATGAGAAATTGCCGAATCTTTCCGAGGTATCCCATGTTGTTGAAGTGCTTATCGACATGTCTGCGTAACCGCCGCTGTTCGCTCGTAGTCATACCCAACTCACGAAGGTGACGCTCCTCGAGTAGTTTCAGTTGATCGGGAGAACAAACCTGCAGGCCAAGAACTCCCGCGCGAAGGTGTTCGTAATAGTCAGCCAATTCGGCCTCTGCCAGCAGCTCGTAAAGCGTCGGGGTGGGATCCCCCGAGTTCATAGTGACCACCAGTCTGGTCGTGGTTGTTGCAATAGCATCACACTGGCGCATGGGATTGCTTTCGTCCGATGATGATCCCACCACGACGGGCCAATGTGCTCTCACGATTGCCGACCTGCACCATAGCACCGCACACTTAGAAACACACTCTCGACCCTTCTGTGACTTTGCCACACGTACACAACGACAAGGGCACAGTTGGCAAGCACATTCACTCACTGGGGGACACTACATACTCGAGAGATATTGTGACAACCCCTCCCAAGGATCCCAAAGCCCAAAATCTTCCGGGCTCTGTTGACGCTGCTTCAAGCGGCCCCACTCGACCCAGTAAGATTGACTGACCGAGCGACAGCCGAACACCAATAGCAGCAGCAGCAGCTAAAACAACAACAACAACAGCAGCATCAATCGGAGCACCAGCAGCAGCAGCGGCAGAAGAACACGAAGAAGCACCAGCCACAGCAGCGACGACGACACTACCGCCGCCACCACCAGCAGCAGCAGCAGCACAGGGAAGGAGCACACCTACCTCATACGAGTGCTAACCAACGATTCAGGCAATAGCCAGCTAGACAGCTAGCTAGCTAGCCAGCAGACATCTTCTCCTATACAGGCACTCACTCAATCAGTATGTCAGTCCGCCCAGTCCATCGATAGAAACCGCTCCTGGCTGGATACTAGCTGGCTCAATGATGCTGGGTTGTTCACACGATGCGAGAGCTGATGAGCCTGCGCCCCCTAGCGGCATCTCACTGAAGCTCACACGATGTTCTTAAATCTATAATAATAATAATAATCGTGTCGTTTCTTACGCTCGCCAGTTATGATCCGACGGGAAGATCTCAATGACGATTAACGCAGAAATGAATGGAATCAATCAACAATCTGTTGAAGCAGATGAATAGTATTGTTCAATTATTAAATATCTCAATTAAGCAATAATCGTACGTAGCACAGCATCGCGTTAAAGCAGCCTGCAGAATTTGCTTTAGTAATAATTAACGATCATACGAGTTGGGTACGAAAGGTTTAAGGAATGTTTATTCGCGTGTATTACACACGTACTTAAAAATGGGATCACTCTAATGTAGTAACTTTGTAAATGAGTAGTTGCTTTCATATATTAGGTCCAAATGAAGACTTCCATGTCAAGTTTGAAGAATTCAGTATTCCTTGGGAAATCCAACTTAAAGTTAACATTTAAGTCCATCAAGGACGAAGTCCGAAACGCACAATTCCCAAACGTCTATTAACCGACGGTAGAGTGGCCGATGCCGGTGTGCGTGAAACACGCTAAAAAATTGAGATCACATAGCATCGACAAACCCCGTCGATTTACTGTAAATATGCAGACGTACATATGTAGGAATGGACAAAGCTATGGGGAAAGGCACTCGAACTTGTATTTAATTCAAATTGGATCCTGCAGCCAATTTAGACGTTTGTAGTCGCTTGCCCCTCTATCATACATTATATATATACACCTTTACTAGAGAAACAGGGTGTACTCTGCCTTTCAAGAGCAGAAGACGTACATGTATTTTAAGATTGCTAATAGCACAAGATAGACAGAAGTTTAAATTCAAAATACGAATACTTCAGTTTCTTAATGCGAACGTTGAGAATGCTAAATTCGTTAGCCGTCAACCGTTTATTCAAGTGGCGCAAGAATAACAATCACTAATACCTGATGACACCATTGAAAGAAAAACGATTATGATTTGCGGGTAAATTTGTCTTTATTTACAAATGCTTTCAACGATAGTTCCTGCCCGACGACCAGAACTGTTAATATCAGAAGTAACGAGATCGAAATGTCATTTCACTTCTGTGTGATATTTTCACACTTGATGATGATGTGTTCAACATGAAAGACATTGTATTTACACATTCAATTTACAATACTCATTACGTTTACCACTTCATATCCAGCGTGATATCGTACCCGCCGTAAACTTTGGTGGTAAGCCTTTCAATATCAAACTCTATATGTATAGAACACATTGTTAGCCATCATTCTGGTGGATGGTGATATCATTAGAAAATGTTATATTAAGAAAGACTATTCAGAGAGTTAAAGTCACACGTTTAGGATTCGCAGCAAGGGAAAGTACTAGACATTAAAGTACTAAAGTGAGATGAAAGATAAATGAATACAGAATGAATGTGTCACCTTAACCAGTTCGCACTGAAGTTCATTGAGCTATCTAAGAACCTGATTAAATCGAACAAAATCAAACAACGTCAAACGATTCTTTGGTCGATTTATCAAGCAGACAAAAACAATACAACGGTACCATATGAAACCGTACACAAGTGATCGCCAATATTTGTCATAAAAACACAACACATAAAATCATCAAATGTAACTAAACCTTCAAGGTCAGCAATAATCAGAAACAAATTGTTCTTAAAGCTCTTATATTATCGTATTATGTATGAGGGTATATCATCTGCTCGAATCACGACCACCAGTTTAGGCTTCCTCCATGTTACTGGAGAAAACACATTAGATGCTTAATAATCATTACGAATCATATTTCTGCTCATTGGATGCTGTTTGTTACTTATCTGTGGTCGTTTCAACGTAAGTTAGCAAACTACCCGTTCGATAGGCTAATACGAAGAAAGCACACCACCATCATGTGACATCATCAATATAGCTTGGACCAATGGAAAAGTTGGAACTCGTTTCGTAGTCCACCACGAGTCGAGAAAATATTGGTATTATAATATTAGTTGAGTTCCAGTACAGTGAAAAATTAAAATTAAATAACCATAAATTAACAATTTATTAAATGAATAACAGAGTATGCTAATTGAGGAACTCAATCCGCGCAGCAATGACCGGAGAATGATTCTAATTGTGAATAAGTAGTAACAGAAAAGAAGCAACATCTAGAGACCTTGAAGGTTATAAAGGTGATTTGACCTTGGAGAAAGAAGGAGGCGATCCATTTTCAAACTTTTGCCTCTGTTTTGGATCGGTTGCCTCCAAGATCCTGTTGAGTGTATTTAAGGAGATGATTATTTTACGAAGGGTCCGAATTATAATACGGATGCGCCAGAATTTTCCATCCAAAGTTTGTCAGAGTTTCCCCGAAATGACAAATCCCCATGGTGGGATGCAGGGTTGTTCTAAAAAAGATGACGGTATGCCTTGGTTCAGGGCATTCATTGTCAAGCGAGTTGAGTCGATTAAACGTCTGCGTTCACCGTTCCATTGCGTTCATAGAAAACTGATTCTTTTGCATTATGACGTTCTGATCACGTAAATAGCTACCACTAGCAACGAACCTAGCTGGAACGTAAGCAGTACATAATACTTCCAGAGAAGGAGCATGAAAACAGGTATGTAAAGTCCCAAATTAAATTTAGTTTCATAACAAACGTGTGAACAAATAGAACAGTTAGAGAAATTGAACGTTGAGCAAATTGCTTTCCTTCTGACCTAATATGAAAATAGTCAGTCCATAAATAATAATAATAAGTCTCTCCGTCTGTAAACTTCGAACGGTTAGTATATCATTTATATGATATGATAACTGAATGAGCATGCCACATAAAAGCAAATACAATTAATGTTATTTTAGCTGCGAGCGAAGATACTCTAGACAGGTCCTGTTGCTTCAAAGACCCCAAAGCATTAAAAATGAGAAAAAAAATAGAACCACAGGGTTATTCTCTCTCTCTGTATCAATATAATATATAATCCGTCGCGACTAATGCCACATGGCCGATGACTCGATAAAGAAACTGATTATTGTGATTAGCTTCCGGGTCTTCTTCTCTGGTTTTTATCGATCCATGAATAGGTCATCACCATCGGCCCAAGCCGGATCTTCATCCTCACCTCGACCCTCCTTAAACAAATGATGAGAGCGCTCAAACAGTAGCTCCTTACCATACTCATATAGCTCTACATCTAAGTGATTCGCCTGTCGAACGGTTGTTTCGGCTTGGGCTGACCACCATGTATTGCTATTACTGGCGGTATTCCTAAGGTAATTCGAAAGACGATTAAAACGACGGTGCGGTCGGGATTGGAAATATATACCGAAGGCCACCTCAAACATCCGTTGAGAAAGATTCGGAAATTCGGCAATGCCAAAAAAGGCCATATGATGAAGGTTGTTCTTCGCGCTGTGTAGAAGTATCATGTCCCGTTGTGTCTGGTGGTGGCAGAATAAGAATATCAACACAGAGAAAAACAGATGATGACAACAATATGTAATACAAGTAATAGATGCATTTCTATCTGTCATCTATCTACTGATTTGTTTATCCAATTCGTTATAGTGTTTAGCATAGTCCTTACTGCTCCCAGGAAAAGGCGCACTATTCTGTTAATGTTTTTAGTTCTTTTGCGTACACAAATTGCAAGATCCGTGCGACTGGACAATTAAAAAAGTTCCATAGTAGGATAATGCGCTGTGATAATATAATTCAACTACTACAAGTGGTGAGGTTATTTCGCAACTTTTCTATTTTAGGATTATTTCGAGTAATTTTTTTTATCTAGTTAATATAGATTTTGATATAAAGGACTCACCTGGTTCATTGAGTCATCGTAGCAATTAACAAGTCGTAAGTCCGCAAGCATTCTCGTCTGTCTGTTAAGAGCGAGGTTGTCTTTGCACGAGGCAAATTCTTCGAGCGTGACTCCAGCGGGATCTTTTCCCTTGAAACATTCCCGCACATCGGGTAAGGAATGCTCACGTCCTCCACAAAGGAGTCGTGAGGGCCTCGGACCCCGTTGCTCCACAAACCGCAACCATTCACTGCGAAAACGCCGAACAGGTTCGCGGAGTATGCTCATATATAGGTACCTGTTAAGTAAAAGCGCTGTATTTTATATATATCTGTACATTTGTGCTTCACTGATTGCAATACAATAGCAATGCGAATGTATTCGAAGAAACATAACGCATTACGGGGTTTTAATCTATTGTCCCTAGATTGTACACCTAGCTTATACATTCCAGCGTATTTATTCCGATTAAAACACCTTACGCAATCAATGGAAATTAATAAATGATTTTCCATGTCGATGTAAATAAGAGGTTTTCGTCATGTAAACAATAGCTCTATTCGTTTACCTCCGTCGCCGGGGCTCTCCACTTGCTTCGTCAAGAACTCGGTCAACACAGCCGGTGAGCTGTGTCCAGTCAGCGTGAACCCCACAAAGCCACCCACCACTTAAACGACTAAAGAGCCACGGAGTCTCTTCTGGTCTTTTCACACCATCAGCAGCATGACACCGGCACTTCTGTTTCCGGCTGGGTAGAATGGGTAGAGAAGGAAGAACAAGAAATGAGACAAGAACAAGTCACTCTACTTGAGCATGCATGAATTTCGCAATCATTATTCATCTTTTTGACGAGACTGTACAAGGCAATCGTATATAAAAAGGTATCTATGACTCGCAATTACTGATAAGCAGAACAAGTAAAACGGTGAAAGGCTAAGGCAATTCAGAATGATACGACGAGACACATCTTGATTCAGTGATTAATATATTTTGTCTGCTAACAATCTTTACCCGTTCTTTCTGGCGCAACCACACGGAGTCTTCCCCATAATATTAAGGTCCTCAATCATGTGCTTTTCGAAGAAGTTGGCTCCTGCATTCTGGATCTGAACGAAAACAATGACATCTCTGCCCGATGTCGGATCGAACTTGCTCGTTCCGTCTCGAAATGGCAGATTGTGATGACTGTTCCCGATGCTGGGTTCGCGCGCGCTATAATGTTAAAAGAAATAATCATATTACACAACCGTGTCATGGCAACGGCCCGTGGACATACTGACCTTCAGAGCATACGACTCACCACCTTTGCTCCGCTAATTAGATGGGCGTATCTTACTTCATTGAAGACAAAAATATACGAAACGAAATTTATCTTGTAGTTATAATACATAACGCAGAGTAATCACCCATAAATGGTTTTGATAATATAGCCGCGAACAATACAAACTTAATGTTTGTTCATGGCGGGCAGACCTCAAGTTTCCCCTATACGGCCTCCTCCTGCAGGATCCACAAATATTATCGATGATAAAATGACGCCCTCCATCATCGCTCACCACGACCTTTGGTCGCTGTGCATCAGGAACTTCAAATTGTTGCGTCACGTGAATTAAGTCAAAGGTTTTCGTTAGAGGTTAGACCTTAATGTACTTTGTGAAGAGCAAAAGGTACTCCTTTGTATAATGTTAATATAACTTAAATGCTCTTCCCTAGAATGACATAGCCAATTAGCAATGAGTGCAGTACATATAGTACCGTTTCGCTTATTATTACAAATGTTACTACGAACCGGAGATGAATCATAGGTCCAGTAGAATCCAACAGTGCTCCTTGGTATAGATTACCGACGAATAGTCCAAAAAAGAGCGCGGCAAAGACAGCAATGATTAGAGAACGACGCGTTTGACCTCCGCGAGTGTGTGACACCGTCGATTGTGCGAATAATGCGGATTTCACTCCAAGTTGGCTGGCTGGGAAGCCAAGCGGGGGGATCTGGGATACCCGCGACTCCAACAGCGGCTCCCACAGCCCGTACGAACTCATAGCTACTCCTTCGGATCTGACTAGATTACATTAACACATTTCTATCAACGCCTCAAGCCGGAGATCATCGCGTTGAGGCTGTGTGGTGCATCATTATTGATTGATCTGGCATCACCCAAAGTAAAACTGTTTCGCTCGTTACCGTGAACGATATCGAATGAAATTCGGGAGCCAACGAACACAAACGGCGCGGAGCAAATCAGATGATCCGTTATCAAATAAAAGGGCCGATGTTGGAGATTCCAATAACAAACACACTGGCCCACTATTTGTAAATATCGCTCACTAGGGGGTCTTTAATAGCTGAAATCTTTGAATGTGATTGGTCTGCTACCTGCCGTAAAAGGTGTAGCAAATACAATAGAGAGAAGAGGCTAGTCAGGTGCATTCGGCTCCTGAGATGATGGACCGGGACTTGACACAGTTAAAAGATGACCTCCGCAATCTTCGGCTGGAAGTAGTTTCAGACCGTGGCCAAAGAACACCATGATTTCGTGGAATTCTAGTTAGTGAGATTTTAACAGTAGCAGGTGAATTAGCCTTACTAGTGAAGTCTAGTTTGCCTAACGCATTTTCCCTTAGCCTCTTAAATACAAATAAATAAAGGTATACCACTTTCTATTAACTGCATGTGCTGCCGACAGAATTTTCAAAAAGATTTCCTATTATTTCGACAGTAATAAGCAACCACGCGGCAAGAACTGCTGGGAAATAATAGGCATTTTTTTGTGTGTTTTATTCTGCCCACTTCGTCAGAAATTGGCATTTTTTTTGTAGTTTTATTATGCCTACTTCGTTAGGAGGCGACGTCCGCCCCACCTTTATATAGAATATATGGATCAGCGACTTATTTATTTGTGTCATATGTTTACCAGGCGCCTTCTGTAAAACTGCAAATGTTTATGGAAGAGACTAGCTAAACCATACATCGTTGATTTCAATGTTTGATTAGTGGCAACATGTGGCAAAAAGTGACCTGAGCCCATTTCGCAATCTAAACACGCGATGTTTGAGGAAAATCTTATATTTCAGATGCCCTCGCTGTTTCTATATTGTGTCCTGTGTTGCAGAAATCCGTGTTGCTGCTGTTTGTCTGTTGTTGCCTGTTCTGTCCTACCCTGGCCTGTATGGTGTGTCCAACTTCCCCTGTGAAGTGTTGTCTGCTTGCGGTGCAGCACAATGTGTATTCAACCAATGAGATTACTGTTTCATCTGTTCGATTCTACTCAAACTCCTGAGTCCAACATAAGTATCACTCCCCGCTCGAAATAAGGCAGGAATTACTCAGAGGCACTATGAGTGCCTTCGAGTAATTGATATGCATACACTAGAGAAATCATGCTGAGTGTTGGTCATCTATTCGGCACAGTGCGAACTCTCTCTCAGATCTGATGCCCGCCTTACAGTGCGCTGTTTAATCCTCTCCTTTCCAAAGGGGTCCGAAGTGATCTTTACAGCGGGCATCTAGTCAAACTAGATTCATTAGGCGAACGAGCTGATTAGCTCATTGACAGAATAGGAATATAGCTATTAAACGTAGTTATAATTATAACAATCCTTACAAACTCATCAGGTAGGATAATTATGTTCTTGATAATCACACATGTGATGGCAGATTATTTAACGAAAATTTGCCTATGTTCATTTGACGTCGTGCAGTTTGTGCATTCAACCTTAAATAAGCTTAAATGGCTCAGAAAGTGCCTAATAAACTTGATCATGTGTCGGTAAGGGATGTCGTCTGTGCAACCTGCGCTGGCTGTGCGAAAGACTTCTGGTCTGCTCTGGTTGGCACCCACCCCCCTCCCCCGGACCGCCCGTTTCCTGTCGTAACCAATCGAGAGAGTGCTATGGTGTTCTCTATGTGTGTTCTGGAATAGCATATGGCAGCCGTTGGGCTTGTCTTTATGTTGGAAACATTGACAGCGAGACCAACGTGCGCACGGGTGAGTGAAGTGATGATGTGGTGTCTGCTTGAGAAGGTCGCCTCGTAGAAAAGAGAAGAGACAGAGATTGTCTGCCATACCCGGCAAAGGGCTGCTATTATTTGCTAACATGTTCTTTCGGCACTGAACGATGGAAGGAAGCAATCACTATGTTGGCCTTTCACTAACGGGTTGAGTGTGAATGCTCTCTCTGGTAGCTTAACTGTGCTCACTTCGGGGCTGGTAACTCCGTGATCATAGTCATAGCTAGATACATAGGTATATAGACTGTACGTAAAGCTTCGTACCGTCTTACTTTGACAGCGCGTTCGAAAAGCTCTGACGGAACGCAGATCATTGGTAAATGATGATTATCGTTGCTGCTGTTATACCCGATGATGTATATACACATATATTGTACTACAGCGCGGCGTAGAAACGCACGCATATGCAACCATGCGTGCGTGCCCCATACACATTTAATATGACACACAAATAGTTCATATTCCTACGTTATCCCAATATGTGTCTGCCCGTATATATATATATATATATATATATAGTTCTATTACTGAAGTAAGCTTCGCAAGATGCCAGATTCTAAAATTCAATTCTCTGCCCTAGTCCTGATATAATATATATATATATATATATAAAGGATCCTATGAAAATAGCGCTCATATGTTTCTTTGTTATACGCTACGCGTTTAAGATGTGAATAGCGAATACCTCTAATGCTATTGAATTGAAATGCGCTCTATTCGAGTGCGTTCGAGTGCGAGCCCAATGTCTAGAATATCGGCATTGCGTCGTTATGCTTGTTCATGATTAACCGATCAGTGATAATGATGACGGTAGTGCTGCTAAAATCTAATGAGTAAATATAACACCGCCCCAACTTATTTATGTTACTCATCTACGTATACACACGTAGAGTTTCTTGACGTCTCAAAATACAAAACCACTTCGCTGGGAACTAATAGCCTAATATAATTAGATATAAATAATCGTTTTTATATAATTATAAAAATAATTCAAACAGTTCGGAGTACTTCGAATTAATTTGGGAATGACTAGCTTTTTTAAAGGCTTATTTTACAATAAAACAGCGAAATAGTGTGTTATGAACACGGCTCGTTAACAGAATATCTTTGAGATCGCGACCCGGAAATCTTTAATGAAGTTCTCAATTCGTACGCATTGATTACTAAGGGGGAAATATAATCGTATATGTTCATATCGTTTGCGGAAAGGTATAAGATTGTTCCTACTGGCCCCACACTAATATAGAGCCTACTTCACCCAAAAATTTCGTTAGCTCTGCTTGTTGTATGGTTGATTAAATTCCATCATCAGATTTCTGCAATCAGAGAACCAACTCTACTATTTCAGTATATATATATATATATATATTCATTCATTTAATAATCTTTGTAAGATACATTATTTATTCAAACATACAGTTAGCAAGTACTATTTCTAGGGATTATGGGGGGGGTGGACAGGCGCTGTGAAATTTCAAAACACATTATTGAAACACAAAATAAAACAAGCTTAGTGAAATAAAATGAGAGAAACTACCCGAGGGCAGGGCCTGCCCGTGGTATACCTTCGACCAAATGCCTGTCGATTTACGCGAACTTAAGCTCCCAGGAAGGTGCGATGAACTCAGTGTATCCTGCTCTGTATGGCTGACGGACATTTATTTTTTAATCACTTCACGAAGAGCGACAGTTAGCTGTTTTAAGCACTTCCCAATTAGCTATCTGATGCGGAGGTACCCCGAAGATCTCTGCCTAGTTTGTTAATAGATTAGAGAACTGATAACTTCGTCGAGGACATTCTCGTCCTTTCTGAGTATCTTCTCGGGCAACTATCAAAAATTCCTTCGGGACTCAGCACAATACAATCATTCCTATATTGTTACAGTACCTGGAAAGCCACTATTGAAAAAAACTCACCTTGGCCGGGTACTCCACATATATGAACCCCGAAATGTTGGTTTAATGTATTTCGATTTTTAGTCTGCCCTTGAGTCGGCCACACAGGCCAGAAGCTATTTGGTACGAGTACCCAAATGAAAGGAAAGCAACCTCATGCGGTTCATAAAGAATGGTGCTCACCTTAATGTACCTAAATGTAACTCCTCTAAAAGAAACCCGCTCAGTAAACCTTTGCCTGAAGGTAAGGTTCAAAATGTATATCGGTGACATAAAAATGTGTTCACGAATGAAGACTGAATAGATACGGGTTTGCTTCAATGTTGTACTGTAATCTAGACTTCAATATTTTGGTTGAGAAGTGCGTTCGTTGCTCCTTACATTGGGTGCAAATCAGGGATGCACACTTGCCAGCTAAGAGGCTGGTTCTAGAAAAAAAACTTCTGCTTGGATGTATTTCACAATCTCAGAGATGATAGACCCGGAGAACGTCCTCGAAGTGGCCAAACAATGCAAATTGTAGGGCGAATTGGGTTTTGCGAAGTTGTGAGCCTAAAACAACAGAATTATATATGGGGCTGTTAAACGCATATCCGTATTATAGACTGTCACTATAGCCTGTGTCTTGTCTGGAGGAAGGCAGAGCTGAATCAAGCCTAGAAGCTACTATATGAAACTCAGAGCAGATATCGTGTAGCTTGGAAGTGTAATGTCAAAGCTTGATACTATCCCGTATGCTAATCAGCTTACACACTGATATTGCAGATACAAATGCTACTACGTTGATATATGTACCACGTTATGTAAAAATAAGAACATCTTTCATTGAATGTTCGGCAGTATCGGAACAATTACGGAGAAAGATATCCTTCCTAAAAGCACAATGAAGGAAGGGTGCGGTGGAACGAACATTTCATTGAAAAACAACTTAAACGTCATTAAACTTTTGCATATTGAATATATGTGCATATAATACATCCGTAAAGATAGCAAAAAATAACACATATATATATATATATATATATATATATATATGAACCATTGATTGAAAACATGTTCGTATGTAAGTACGTATGTAATGCAGAGTCCAAAGACGTATGGATGCGCATAACATTAAGCCTATTGCGCGATTGGTGATTTCAGGCGGAAGGTGCTACTAGATGTAACATTGTAGGCGTAGTCGGCTGGTTAGCTCAACGCTTTCTGGTTTGACGATGAAGCAGATTCGATATACGGCGCTCCCGCTAAGCGGGGGTCGTCTGCGTTCTCCTCAACGGAAGAAGCCATTATTGCCGACAAGGTGAGTTTCTCAATTTCGAAACGCTTCTAAGACATTCACAAATATCCCCTCTTATATTGCCACTTTTAGACTGGTAGTCTTGAAAATAACTTCTACCCTGAAGTTATTTTTTTTCTTCTTTTTCTGTTCTTTTTCTGGTTTCATTTCCGCATATCGTTTTTTGCAGTTTTTGCCATTTATTTGTTTCTATAGCTGATCCGTAGGTTAGAATCTATCCTGCGTGTGTCTCAATGGCTCTGTCTGGGCCAGAGCACTCTGTCGATGCTTATGACATGATATGATTCGGTCATTAAATCATTGAAACGTTCTTCGAGGTCAACTGAATGCTACAAGAGATCAACTTATATCGTGATTGTATAATCGCTGTAGCGTAAGCTGCTCAAAGCTGGGTTGAGAGGCCCGGTCGCCTTGGTGACTGGTTAGCTGGCTTCATTGGCCGTAACGGGAAAAAAGGTCCAAATATCTTTACTTTTTCGTTGATCATCTTCTTCGCTAGGATCGAACGGGAGGGCAGGGTATAGCTTCCATTGTCAAGCTAAAACTAACTCCCGTTGAATTAAAGATCAACGCTAATGACCGACTAGGAGGAGTCAACACGACGAATTAATTTGCAGTCCTACGACAGCAACACAATATAGCTTTCGGCATTGTATAAAACAGTGCGCGAGCGGAACTTTCGTAAATGTGACATAGTTTGACGTCGAAAGAAGATATCCACAGAGGGACAGATACTCACGACCAGATCGGATCGGACTCCATACGTTTCATGACACAAACAATTGCGTAGAAAGGCTACACCGTATCTGGTGGTCTTATGATTTCGTTCGTATTGTATATAGTCTTTGCCGTCTAAGAAACGACAGAACTACATGTTTACTAGATGCCTTCTGCAGATTTGCTTGAGATTCTAGAGCAGGTGCATACGGCAACAGCATACGCAGAAGGCTTTAGTAGAAAATATTTGTGTTAAGATAGAACACATTTTGAATAAACCGTTACCTGTGGTGTATTCGTGTTTCACAGGTATACGCTGGTGCTGATGTTGTTCTGGGCCTTCTTTATGCTCTACTCGTTGCGTGTCAACCTATCGGTAGCTATCGTGGCGATGGTGAATGTGACAGCCCTCGAAAGTGCTCTGCCGCCCACAGTGGATCCTCTGTTGGAAACTTGTCCGCGTAACCTCACTCAAGAACCTCTTCCAAGTAATTCACGCCCCCCAACGCCGGATTACGTTGGCGGATTTAATTGGGACGAAAACACACAAGGTGAGTAAGTGGTGACAGGGCAAATATACCACATCACATATTTGTTTGAGCACAATATTAACGAGTGATGCGTGTAGTAGTAACAACGACTAACAACTGATGTTTGGTTGTGTGTCCTTTAGGAATGATTCTAGGTGCGTTCTTCTATGGCTACGTCCTAACTCAGCTACCAGGTGGTCGACTGGCGGAGCTCGTTGGCGCCAAATGGCTTTTGGGCTGTGGCATCCTATGGACATCGCTACTCTCACTGGTGACACCTTTTGCAGCCCGTGTATGGGGCGCTCGTGGTCTTGTACTCGTTCGAGTCTTACAGGGTCTATGTGAAGGTGTTGTGTTTCCATCGTCTATGGCCCTGCTCAGCCATTGGGCACCTAAACATGAAAGATCTCGTATCATTTCCTACAACACAATTGGAACCTCAATGGGAACCGTTGTCACCCTCGTTGTCACCGGGCAGTTGTGCTCACAACAGGATGGTTGGCCAAATGTGTTTTATTTATTCGGAGGTGTCGGCTGTGCATGGTTCATGTTCTGGGCCTTATTAGTTCACGAGCGTCCCGAATCCCATCCACGGATTTCTAAGCATGAGTTGAACTACATACAAAATACACGGGGCTATGTCGCAGCTCATCGAGGTGATCTACCCTGGCGGGCGATGCTCACCTCGCCCGCTGTGTGGTCACTAGCTGTGACCATATTTTGCGGAAATTATGGATTTTACTTCTTGCTCATTGATTTGCCGAACTATCTTAGCGGCGTACTCCATTACAAGATATCAAATAATGGCTTCCAGAACGCCCTCGTACACCTATCATGCAGTCTGAGCATGTTATTGCTCGCTCCCGTTGCAGATTCACTCCGAAAGAAACGTCTGTGTCCAACGACTCGGATACGAAAGAGTTTTCAGATGGTCGGTCTCATGGGACCCGCAATCTGTTTGGCTTTAGTGCCTTGGGCCGGCTGTGATCACATGTCTGTGATGACGCTGCTCGTGGCAGGTATGTCGCTATATGCATTCACTGTGGGCGGCCAAAACCCAATGCCATTAGATATGGCCCCAAATTTCGCCGGCACCCTAATGGGCATCACCAACGGCTTTGGTAATCTCAGCGGCATGGCGGCCCCTCTAATCACTGGCTGGCTAATTCAACACAATGACACATTGGCACAATGGCGTAAACTGTTTCTTTTAGCATCGGCTATCTACTCATTCGGCGCCATGCAGTTCGCCTTGTTTGGCTCCGCCGAACTCCAGCCATGGGCTGCTCCGACGGACAAGGTCGAACTGCTCGAAGATGAAAGCGCAGCGAGCGACCACGAAGCCTTACATCTCACATAAGTATGAGACTAAAATAAAATAAATAAAAAAAAAAGAAGGAAATAACCCCCTCTCTCATGAGTAGGTGTCTTGCTGTGTCGATGAATCCAAACTCTTATGAAATGCCTCATTTTCGATGACGCCGTCAGGTTGAGAGCTGCATCAGACGAACAGGACACGTTTCTTGATGTTGAAATTTGTTGAACAAAATGTAATCGATATATGCAAGACGTATTGAAATTTTACTGAAGCCGGTCCCTAGTGTTTCACCTCCATTTCGATGGTGTCAAATACGTCGATTGCTGTTGCAGTTTTGAGTACCGGCGGCGCCGGTGGCGGCAGCACCGGCGTTCACCATCATAACGTTATAGTGAGTCAGGCGATAATGACCAGTCAGGCATCTTGATCTTCCATTTGCACGAATGCTTTGAATGAGTACTGAGTGCCAGTCATTAAACGTCCTCGATTGACGTTTTAGTTGAGAATGGTGACATCAATGTGTAAACAATAGTGAGGTCTCTTGCCACGTTCGATCGAGAGGTGGTGGGTGGTAAAAATTAGTCAGATTACGAACAGAAGTGAGATAAAATTGAACCGGAAATCAAATGTGCCTCAAGGAGCCGGCTCTGCAGACAAAACGAACACAAAGCCGAATAACATAGAGCCAGTTCTCTGCGCCGTGCCCTGTGATGTACTTCAATTATTATTAATGTACATATGAATAAGTAAATATAACAAATATAGTATATATATATATATATATATATATATACAACCCTATATATGATGCGTGTGTCATTAAACCTATAGTCTCTCTCTGGATGGAGGAATGTATGGTGGCAATGACATCACAAGACGATTGTAGAGGGTGGATGTCGTTGGTATTCCCTTGTTCAGATGTGACATGCATATATACATACAGACCTACATATGATTCATATGTGATTTTTATTAAAAACAAGGAGTCAGCTGATGCCTAGACCGGTTAAATGCCACTATTATTGACAATTATTTATTATTACGTTCAACTGCTACTGAAGATCAACAGCAACAACAACAGCAGCAGCAGTGAAACATCTTCGCCGGACAGAGACCTTCGGTATGGACCGAAACTGTGTATTATTGTATTCTCGTTATATCAACAAGGTTGTTAGTCGTTGCTTTTTACCTCATTTGTATCTACAGCAGCAGTAGCAACACAAAAATATGAGTGTTTCTATCAGATGTATGGAAACCTCCGGTAGCGGCTGAGTTCAACGATGAACAATAATACCACTACCACAGCTGTGATGAAAGGTTCTGTCATTTCCAAGACAAACTGACTACGTAACATTTCCACCAAAACAATACCGGGGTGGAAACAGAAACCACGTGGTCCTGGGCTCGATCCCCAACCAATAAGAAGTAGTTTCCTCGAAACAATAAGCTGGCTTCTTAATACCTGCTAAGCTGGTCACGGATAAATATACGTTGTAAGAAAGCCAAATTGGCCTCCACCGTGGCACGAGCTACAAACCTTTAGCGGAAATATTAGCACTGAGAGGCCTCAGCTCTTGCGAGGTGAATGCAGAGGTCGAAATTTAATCTAACCACCAGTATATATATATGTTTGAACACTTTAAAATATCGTTAATCTCCAACCTCTAACCGAAAAAGGAGATGGAATTAATTTTATAGTTGATTTCATGAATTCTTGTTGTTATTCGAACTATTGAGCCAACTAAATTATGGCAAACAACAGCAGAGTGCCGATTGATAATGCAAATCCTTTTTGTTGGCTGGAATCGCGAGTGGTCTTGAATCAAACTGAATCTTTACAGTATTTATATTAAAACATTGTATTACTATCTGTCCGGTTGTTCCATTTATATTTTGGTGATCGAAGCCTCTGATCGTTTTCGCAACAAGCACTATGTAATCAGAGACGATCTCATCAATGAAACGCTGTATAATGAATACATAGACGAGGTGAATGTGACTTGTATATCATCGTTGTTTGTTATGAAATGAGATGATTGAGCATTCAAATTATGTAATGCAAATAATAATTATTTTATAATTAAGTTAGCCTTCACCCACTCCTTCACAGCCTAGATAGACTGGGAAAGGACCGGTCGTGGGGTAGGCCCCAACTCGCAGGATCAAATGCTGCCGTGGTCTCAACAGAGTCGTTCTCCTCCTGAAATTTCACTTAATTGTGCAGCCATAGGGAGAAGTACCGAGAAATGCTTAGTGGGCGGAAAGGGCTTGGGACCAGCCGCAAAAGCAGGTCCTTTTGTTGAGTTCCTGGAAATTGCTTTATAATGTCCGGTTTCGGGTAACGGGGATACCCAGTTAATCATTTAATCCTTCAAATGGCTGTAATGTAAATCCATTTAATTTTTTTCAATTTAACTGCGATAAGATATTATATAATATATATATATATATATATATATAATGCGAAGTGACGACGTAATACAACATTGTGATATTTGTAATAATTAAAATAATAGTAATAAATTGCCGTGACGATGGTCATTATATTTATTTAAAAATGGCAGGGAAATATAATAGCACCTCGCTATACGAAGAAGAAACTCTGTTAACATGATGTGTATTTCGCGTACCGAGAAATATTATATTATATAATAATGACAGGTGGATAACGATAATACGTTGATACCACTCAGATAGATATATGATACAACATGTGCATTGCTGGACGCGTGTCAGGAAATAACATATGAAAATATATAAATAAACACAATGACGCGAAAATGTATCCAAGACAAATGTTCTGTGTTATCATTCATTTCATAACCCTATAAGAACCTGCATTTATTTATTCATATAATTTGGGAAAACTATGTAAACCTTGAACGTGTATTAATATTAATTAAGAAGGGTGTCACATTCATCAAAAATTAAGGCACTCTTACAGGACGCTCTATCGTTCCAGTCTCTAAGAATACCCAAAATAGAGATTGCGTCGCCTTTTCGCTTATTTATTCTATATTATTTTGCATCAAAAAATGTCCTTGACGAGGACCTCCTGTAACAGAAGATAATCTCTCTCTCTCAATGAAAGTAGAACGTTCGAAGACTGAACTCCTGTTCCTCCCATAGTTTCGAAGTCTGCAGGTCTAAAATTATATTCTTTCATTAATGTAGCGAACTCTCTATTCTTGGGATGATCGGCAGCGTTGGCTGCATACCCGTGTTGTCTCTCTCTGTGACTGACATAAAAAGGTGCTAAGTATCAGTCATGGTGCAGTCCCAGGTCCGGATTTGACCCGTGGTCCATCAAGGGAATCAACGACATAGCACTATCTGGGCGTTTGCCATCAGAGCGGCAACGATCCTTAGGTTCACCAACACAAGGTATAGATGCAGATATGAGGTCTCTGATCAAGGTTTCGTTTGTAAGTGAGTGACTAAGGCCACGACCCGTGCTTTTTATATTACACATGATATCCAAGTGGATCTATTGGTTTACTGCAACAACAGGAGTGGATATCACTACATAAACATAAACTAGCAGCAATACAGATTCACTGATCATACAGTACGATGCCAATGTAGGGGGAAGTTCAAATTTGTTCACTGCAAAGTACAAACAACACATCATTGAATTGTCCCAAATAACCTTATATTAACTTCAACCATCTCCTAATCTGTAGAAAAGATACTACGTGTTGGTCTCACTTTTTTTTTTTTTTTGGGACCACCCACGACCTTGTGGGTGGCAAGTTTATTAAGACAAAATTACGGAACATGTACATGATTACTTCGTAATTTTTGGCTGTGTTCTTCTTTTCTTTCTACGAACGCCCTTGCCGGGCCATCTCCGCACGCTCCTTGCGCGAGATGGCCTCCTCTGCAAACTCTTGCACTGCTTCCCACTTTTCTGCACTCTGCAGCATGTGCTGTACTAAGTTTTGAGTGGTTACTTTGTCTTCTATCTTCCGCTCCATCTTGAGTCTTTCCTCTTGGAACGCTTCACACTTCAGCAGTGTATGTTCTGCGTCGTCCTCTGCCCCGCTGTCGCAGTGGACACAAAACGGCGATTCTACCTTCTTAAATTTATGAAGGTATTTCGCAAAACACCCGTGCCCGCCGAGCAACTGGGTAAGTCTGTAAGTGGTTTCACCATGTTCTCGGTGGAACCACCCGCTTAGGTCGCGGATGATGGACTTGGTCCACCTCGACGTCCCTCCCTGCTCCCACTCTGCTTGCATCTCTCTGATGCTTTCCTCTCTTACAGCGGTCTCACCTTGCAGCTAGACAACTTATAGTATACTAATTTTGCAAAAGCACACAAATATATTTTTTATTTTCTTGGTGGACCATCTTTGTGCTAAGAGGTTACCTTGTAAATCTTAACAAGATCTACCAACCAATGGTCCAAAAAAGATTGTGTCAAGTAGTGCCAAAGAACTAAATGGACGAAGAAGCCTAACAACGACTCAAATTAAGGAAACGCGATTTCATCTCGTTTACACAAGTGTTAGTCACCAGAAACTACGATGATTAATGCTCAAAATATGATTTGAATATCTGGAAATTCAGCGAGACCAAAATTATTTTACCTTAGCTTTTAGTTTTAAACGTAACGTTCTGCAAATTTAGAGTATTCAAACACTACAGTGATATAGAGGGAAGCAATTTTATTTCTTCGATAATTTTAATGAAATCTTAGTCAATGGCCCTTTTTACCTAATTGTTACTTAATGTCAGCGCCTATCCAGTAAGGATCGTGTTTCCTGTAGTTCAGAAAGCAAATAGACAAGAAGACCCGAGACTGAAATTCATTGCAGCTTCTTCATAAACTGAAGACCAAACTTTGTGAAAAGAAATGAAGTAATTTTTATTGATACACATTCTGTTGTTGTTGTGGATGCTGCTACTCGATAGTCTCAAACTGGATCTGTTCTTTTGGTGGCATTCGCATTTAAGTAATAATTTAATTTCTATGATTTACTGTTCTATCGTTTATGAACGTAATCATTCTTTTTATTTTCGACGCCCACTCTCTTCTATTCTATTGTATACGAATGAAGCGGGTCCCTCGATTTTACATGTACAGTGTGCAGCACACTACCAGCGTGGATCTTCTCTTTCTTCTAACATCATCATTATTATCCGTTGCCATTTCTACCTATTTTCGACGACTTACCACTATCTACTGGTCATATTCAATTTATATATGTATATTATTATTATCATCAGCCAGACCTTACTCCAACATGATACCAACACAGTAATAGAATTAATAATATTAGAAGACGCATATAGGCCCGGCAATACTCTTAAATCTTCTTCATCATTTTACACACAGAACAGCATTGTGTCCGCAGTCCACTATGCCCCGGAATGGGATATCTGATAGACTTTATCGCCACCGCTACCGCGACGCATATTAGCGGCAGCAATTGATTATAGTCATTATACCAATCAATGAGGAATTTATAATAAAATAATAATAATGATAAACTAATTATAAACGTTGACCGCACCCATCTTTCTTCCTTTAACATTTGACCGCTTTCTCTTTTTCTTGTGCCCACATCGAACGGTAGACACATCATGTATTATTATTATTATTAATATTATTAGTAATATTATATCAATCAATTGTTCTGTGTTGTCAATAATCAATCAATTATTTATTAATTCCATCAATTCATTGTGTTGTCCTTGTTGTCGTCGTGGTCATGATTCTCGTCACAATTGTGGTGCCTCATTATGTATAATATTATAATAATGATAATTAATAATATTCCTTCAACTAATACTTAATGATGATATTATTTTTATTATTAATATTAGTAGTAATATTTACACAACCTGTATATAAATGGGGGAAGGGGGTTGATTTTTTACCGCTCTTTAGTTCTGAACGCAGGTTTTTGCTTCTGTTAAGTCTCAAACATGGGTTCTCGGTATCGAAGGAGAGAACCGTAGAATCGATCACCTATCAATGTCGAATACAAACAGATCTGTTTTATTACTTTTGAATTTTCTAAACACAACTACTATACTTGAATACTTCAATCTCTCAATCTCGACAACCAGCCTACCACATTATTATTCATTATTATTTGGAGGAATATCGCTTTCTTCCTTGTTTTTCTCTCAACGATAATGAGATAGGGAAATTAACGCTTCTTCGTCGATCCTCAGACTAATTATCATCTGCGCCATGTCAATTTTTCGCCGTGCTATCGTCTAGAAGAGCATTAAATATAAAATAATCATAATTATAATAATATGGATGTGTTTATGTTTAATGACTGATGACCTCGAGACGCAGAAGCCAGCCTATTCATTAAAGGCTATTATTCCTCCAACACCGCGCCAATGTCTTGAAGGACGAAGGAGAAGCTACCTAGCCTGGAGAGAACACAATCGTCTTCAATCTCAGGCATCTTTTCTTCATGTTGATCTCGATGTTGGCTATCTGTGTTCCCTGCCTCCTCACTTTTACCCGAATCGACTCTGCGTTATAACTTATGCAGCGCCATTTCATTTGTTTCTCTATCCACCCATGCGCCCATATAGGTACTATCTATATAATAATTGATGTATATCATATATAGATATATATCATCATCATCATCATCACCATCATCGTTTACTAAGACCCGTCCTTGTGCTGCTTTTGTTAAGTTCTCTCTCTCACTCTCCCTTTCTTTCTTTCCGCTTTCTTATCTCTCATCTGTGTATTATTCTCATTGTCATCATAATCGTCGCCGTCATTCGTCATTTATCTATATCATTGATTTCATAGGTTGTCATTCGGTCACGCATCGAATCGAAGGGGCACCTTTTTGCCCTTCGATCGGATGCAACCACAACTTACAAATCACCGCGTTCATTTTTGTTTGCCTTCTGTTTGTGGCAAATATATTCATTCTACCGATACTAGCTCACAAAAATATATTTCCCCACATTTTTCAGTTATTGTCAGATACAGCGCATTCATCGTTCGTTTCGACATTGCCCCAGTGAGCGACCAACCGACCGTGAGATACCTTCACGCACTGCGTCTACTATTTATCGTCCTGTGCTTCCATCCCAAATGTATTCACGCCACACACTCCATTGGGTTGTGTACCGTTATTCATATATATATATATATATATATATATATATATATATATAATGTGTGTGTGTTATCTAAATATTATGTGTATAATATTTTGTTGAACCGCTATCTTCGCAGATCACCGCATCACTCTGATAATGATCTCACCGAATTGTAAATAATCAGCGAGTGGGACGAGTTACACATGATGATGATGGTGGTGGTGTTGCTTTTGCTGCTGCTGGTGGTGGCGATGATCGAACCAGAGGGAGAGCGAAAGAGAGAATTGTACGGGGCTGCTGCTGCTGTCCCTGGCGACTGTGCGTGTGACGCTTTTGTTGACGACAGCTGCTGTTGTTGTTGTTGTTGATTCAGCGTTGTTTTGGATTGGACCCACCTCCTCCTCCAGGTAGGAGGCCTGTCGGGGTGATGGAAATACCCGCCCTACTGAGTTGTGCTGCTGCGAGTGGGTTTTTAGCAAAAGCCAACTGTAAGGCAGCGGCCTGCTGTTGTAGTGCTGCCGCTGTGAGGGCCTGTTGGGCCGCCTGAGCCTGCTGAACAGCTTGGGCCTGCGCCTGCGCCTGTGCTTGGGCCTGAGCTTGGGATTGTTGAACAACGGCTGCTTGGGCCGCTTGTGCCTGCTGTGCCGCTGCTGCGGCTGCAGCTGCCGCCTGTGCTTGCGCCTGAGCTTGTGCTTGCGCCTGCGCCTGTGCCTGAGCTTGAGCTTGGGCCTGGGCTTGGGCTTGGGCCTGAGCTTGTTGAGTTGAGGCTTGACTGCCTACAGCAGTCGGTAGTGGCGGGGTACCGCCCGCCAGACGTGACAGTATCCCACGTTCACTCATCTGTAGGCGTTGTGCCACCGGTGGGATTCGCGCTAAGGTGGCAGGCAGGCGACTGACGTCGCTCTTCATATCGGAAAGGAGCTCCTCGAGCTGATTGAGGACTTTGTGTAGGACAGCGTTAGCTGGTTTGTTGCCAGCTACAGACTCCTTCGACAGATGCTGATGCGATTCAGCGAGGCATTCCAGCTCAGCGAAGCGAGCGTTAAGTGCCATTGCCGGATGCGCCGGGTCCTGCGTCAGATTGAGGTAGGCAGCTCGACGTAGCTGCTCCTCAATGACGAGAGCCTGTTCTAAAAGCTTGAAGCGACGTGCTAGGAACTTATTCTTGATGTCTAAGAAGTTCCCTTTGCCTTGTTCGCTCTTAAATGGTTCGTTGATAATGGCGAATACCAGGTCATTCTGTATGTCCTGCCAACGTCCATAGCCATGCTTCACAATGCCGGCCAGAAGCCAATAGTCATGGCGGCGGTGCCAGATCTCGAATTCTTTGCCGGGACAAGCGGCCTCCTCATTTTGCCACAGTGTGTGCAATTCAGTAAAGCCACCATCAGCCACGTTGAACATAAACTTCCTCTTAGCGATCGACTCGGATAGCAAACCCAACTTTGCGATCTTCTCCTCTGTATCGGCGGCAGTTTCGATCTCAGCCTTATCCTTCTCGTTCTCTTTATTCTCGGAAGGTTTAGCCTTCTCGTCGGTGGCCTTTTCCTCTTTCGATTCCTCTTTCATAGGCTCATCTTTGTCGTCAACCTCAGCCTTAGGCTTGTCGTCCTCCTTGTCCTTGATTTCCATCGCGCTTTCAGCAGCTTCGGGTTCCTTTTTAGTTTCGGCGTCAGTCTTCTCCGACTCCTTAACATCTCTTTCTTCCTTCTTGGTGGACTCTTGTTCATCGCCACCTAACGGCACAAACAAGCAGGTGTTTGTTATTAGAATCATTGTGGCAGGATTTGAGAATAACGGCCCGGGTAGGAAAGTCTTCGAGAAAAAAATTCAAAGCAAGTTTGGAGTGTACTGCGTAGTACAAGATAAAATTAATATCTAAGACACAATAAATATCTCCCTGATTCAACGGAAATGAAGCCTTACAGTATAATGAAACTACGGTGCATTGTCACTCATAATCGTAGTCACCGTACATTGAACGTTATGCATGAACAGGCGACATACCTGCTTCTGTTGGTTTGGCATCCTTCTCTGGCGCAGCAGCCGAAGCAGAAAGAACTCCATCCTTTGTTTCACCAGCATCTTTGTCCTTCTCTGTTTTCGGCTCAGACGATCCATCTATCTTCTCTTTCTGTTCTTCATCCTTGGTTTCTTTGGCTTTTGCCTCCGCCTCTTCTTCTTCTTTCTTCTTGGCCTTATTCAGGCCGAGCTCCTCGGACGTCATACTTGCCACACCATTAATATGCTCAAATTCCTGCACCTTCTTACGTATAAGCGACATGACTCCGATGCGTGTGAGCACATGCTGTCGGCTAAGGCCTTCGCGAGGAACGCCGTCAGCGAACGTTTCGGAATTATCCGCGCCCGGTTCGCAGAGATGCCGCATAAAGAGCGATACGTAGGCCTTAAAATTCTTCTCTGATTTGCCACGGAGGTCTCGGACCAGCCATTGGGAGTTGAAAGCATCTTGTGGCGGCATACCGTATCGCATAATAGCATTGAGGAATGCACGACGCTGGCGGGCATTAAAGCCTAGAACCTGCATTACACACAGCGGGTAAAAGTTCCCATTTAGATCAACGGTATATGGTAAAATGGCATTTCCTAGATATGTATATCGTATATCCTATACAATACCAAAATAAGAACACTGGCGCTATAACGAACGCTGGCCAACTCGGCTTATCACTGCCTTTTCTCTGCGCTGCGATCTCCGTGCAATCGCAGAAATTAGTATAGACACACAATATAATCACTAAGCATGTGTATGCTAGACACATACTATACAAAACATAAGCGTAATAATGAAGGAGGGGGCAGCTCACCTCAATATTGCCGTTGACTTTAGCAAGCAACGGCGGAAGAGGGCGATCTTTCTCGCTCTTGCGACTGCGGCGCAACTTGTTGTCCATGTTGCCGCCTTCCTTATCATCGAAGTCATCGTCGTCACCATCTGACGGCATGCTGAAGTCCGAGTTATAATCGGATACCGGCTCGTTCCAGTTGTCGTCAAGCTGGCGTCCTCTTGTTGATCCGCCCTGTTCGGTGTCATTGTAGTTCACCTGGCGACGTACGCGCTTGCCTTTGCCCAGTTGACCTGAGATAATCTCCTGCTGTTGCTCATAGTGGTGACGTAGAAGCTTCTCCCAGTAGGCGGGATCGGCACTCTCCACCTCCTCTTTGATGATTTCTGTCTCGGGCTCCTCCTCGGTAGCATCCTTCTTGACATAAGCGGCCACCTTGAATGAGTCTAGGTACTCATTGGCAGCCATCTCCTTCTCTTCGATACCTTCCTTGGTACGATCAAGGAGCTGAACGATGGCCTTATCGTCGTAGTGAATCGCGTTATCTTCTCCATCCTCATCTTTAAATAATTCCTCCGTTCCAAAACGGAGAATATCGTCTAACTCCTGTTTCGACATGGCAGCATTGCCCTGTCGTCCCATTCCGGGACGTACGACAAGATGAGTCAACATCATCTTTTTCTTCGCCACCTGGGTGACTCTTTCTTCAACAGAGGCGCGCGTGACGAATCGATATATCATCACTTTGTTCTGTTGGCCCAGACGATGAGCACGTGAGAAAGCTTGAATATCGTTGTGCGGATTCCAGTCGCTATCGTAGATGATGACAGTGTCTGCTGTAGCGAGGTTGATACCCAGACCGCCAGCTTTTGTGGACAGCAAAAAACAGAACTGTTCTGCATCCGGCTTGTTGAAACGGTCAATAGCTTCCTGCCGCATGGTTCCCGTGATACCTCCGTCAATGCGCTCATATTTATAGCCTTCACCCTCGAGGAAGTCCTCAAGTAGGTCAAGCATCTTCGTCATCTGTGAGAAGATCAGCACGCGGTGACCCTGCTGCTTGAGCAGTTTCATCATCTTCTGCATGACAATCATCTTACCGCAAGATTTTACAAGGCTGTTCACGGTAAATGCTCCGTTAGCCAAACGCTCGGCTTCGGCCTGCGCAGCCGGGAACAAAAACGGATGGTTGCAACATTTCTTCAGATCCATCATAATGTTTAGGAGTGACACCGATTGGCCACCTCCTTTAATCGAGAGCGCGTCATAGTTGCGCGTCAGGATCCACTTGTAATACTTCTTTTGAATGGGGCTGAGCTCGACGCGAACAATGAATTCGCTCTTGGAGGGCATGCCCGTTAGGACGTCGGCCTTGAGTCGCCTCAGCAGGTGGCAGCCCAGCAGGTCATGCAACTTCTTCACCTGTTCCTCCTTAGCGATGTCCGCGAACTCGTTCAGAAACCCCTGAAATCAGAAAACTCATGTTATACTAAGCGGTAATTTAGGAATCTTAATAATACTAATAATAATAGTACAGTAATTAATAACCAATTAAACATTATCTGGTTTAAGATACAATTGCCTTACTCTGCTTGCAACCGAAGCTGCCAACCGAAATAGCTACGCCAGATTAGAACGTATCGCAAAGAATTCAACAAAAAGCAACTTCTATAAAGCCATAAGTTGTAAGTGTGATCCAATCAGCGCTTAAACGAAACTTACTTGAAGATCATTGAAGTTTGCCGGAGATAGGAAGTTCATCAAATGGAACAGTTCCTCCAGATTGTTTTGCAGTGGTGTTCCAGTGAGTAGAAGCTTGTAGCGAATTGGATATTGACTAAGTACCTTGAAGAACTTAGACTGATTTGATTTCAAGCGGTGAGCCTCGTCTACGACCAGAACGTGCCAGTCGATACTTCCAAGCAACGCTTGATCCATAGAAATGAGTTCATAAGATGTGAGAAGAGCGTGGAATTTAATGGGTGCGTCTTTCTTCATCTTGAACACTTTGTTCGAACTGCGAACGGCCTTCTCCTCGAACGAGAACTCGTTCTCACGGATAACGGCACGTGAGTCCTTATCGCCTACATAGGTGACGACGTACATTTCTGGTGCCCACAATTCGAATTCGCGTTCCCAGTTGATCAATGTGGACAGCGGCACAGCAACGAGGAATGGCCCTCGAGAGTGACCTTCTTTGTACAGCGAATAGAGGAAGGTGATAGTCTGAATAGTCTTTCCGAGACCCATCTCATCGGCAAGAATTGTGTCGGTATGTTGACCCCATGAGAAGCGAAGCCAGTTAATGCCTTCGAGCTGGTATGGATGTAGCTGATTGCCGTTCTCCACAACGTACGGCGGTTGCCCCTCATATTTCTTTTTAGGATCATTAAGAGGCTTCTCAAATGGTGGCACAGAATAGCGCCCAAACGCTTCGGTTTTCTTCTTGCTTTTCGAAGGTTTGCTTCCAGGTTTCTTATTACATACATTTTCTGTATGATCCATGAGAGATCGGAAATCCCAGTACTCCTGAACATACTTCTTCATATCCGTAATCTCGAACTCTCCGCCGTTATCTTCAACTTCCCAGGTGCAAGCCGAGTAGTCCAGCTCGCGCCATTTAATCAGGTAAACATTCTGCCCGGCTCGGTACGTACGGTGATTAATTACCTAAATAGACACGAGGAAAAGAAAGCCATTGCAAATTTGACAAAATTAGTGCCTAATCAACTGCTAACTTAACTAGGCAATGGGTTATCAGCATGGCGATAGTGCAGAGGCAACGCCGGCTACTTGAGACTATGGGGTCTCTAGTTCGAGGTCCGGGTAGTCTCGAATCCGACAGGGTACATGCGACCATCGATGCGGTCTTATATTAGCAGATTTACCAATTTATTACTATTAACAAACTAGGAATATAGCTAAATAGATTACGTTCTCACAAGCTCTCAACTCACCCTACTGATTTCCAGCCACTCGGGTTTGATTCCGTAGCGATAATACTTTTCCTCCAGTTCGGCGTAGTGCTTATCTCGTTTAGCCAGCGACGATTTGTGGTTAGGGAGATCTTCTGCCTGTGGCGGTTCATCCATGTCATTTTTACGAGAGTAATTCCGCAATAATGACGGATGGAAAACGTCAAGTTGCAATTCATTGGCCCACGAGCAATGCCAGTACGACATGTCGTGCCACTTCGTGAAGAACAAACGGTACTTGACAGGCTCACGTGGCTCGGGCTTCTTCTTTTCTTTGTCCTCTTCACCGCTAGCTGCGGGGGCGGCGCCATCCTCGTCATCATCTTTAGCTTCCTCGTCTTTTTCATCTTTTGTTTTTTCGTCTTTCTCCTCATCCTCTTCTTCGTCTTCTTCGTCCTCGTCATCTTCGATCTTCCACTCGGCCCATTTCCATGAGAGAATACGCTGAACGCGCCCTTTCAGGGGTTCGCACGCGCATCTTGGACAGGTCCATTTGCCGGCGGGCGCACGCGAGATCGGTGGAAACACGCAGTCGAGATGGTATGAGCCAGGACACTGATCGCAGTGGAGTAACTCTCCACCTTCCTTACACGAGCGGCAATACTCCATGTGTTCATCACCACCGCCCTCTTTATTTTTGCTGCTACCACCGCTGCTGCCACCCTTCGAGCGGGGCCCGGCAGCCTCCTGAGCATCGGGAGCTCCGCCCTCGGCCGATATTCCATCGCCTTCACATCGCGGGCAGCTCCAGCGTCCCTCAGGAGGCTCCTCGAGCTCCGGTTCGAGACAGACGAGATGATAGGCCCGTGGACACGTATCACACAGGATCACTTCCCCACCTTGCTGGCATACCTCACAGTAGTCCTGGTGGTCAGTGTCGTACGCATCCTCGTTGTCCGACGACGCCTTCTTGCCACTTCGTTTGGGCTTGGCGGCGCTCGAACTCGTACTGGGTGCTTGCTTGCTAGTTTTGGCAGGGGCGCTGCGACGAGCACCTCGCTTTGGTGCCGCGGCAGCGGCCTCTTCGAGAGCGGCCTCAAAGTTCGCGTCGCTGTCGTCATCCTCCTGGACGTCAGCTTCCTCATCCGACGACTGGTTCTTTCGACGGCCAGAAACACGCTTTCCGCCAATTTTGATCTTAATTGCAGGTACCTTTTCTTTTTTTGCCGCCTGCGCAGTCTTGCGGCCTCTTTTCGGTTTATCGTCATCTTTGTCCTCTTTTGTCTGCTCCTGTTCCAATAGCTCTGGCTTCGGGTGACCTTTGGAAAACTCTGCCCATTTAGCCGACATTAAAGCAATGATTTTAGCCATAGCCGCCTTAGGATTGGCTTTCTGGATCAACGGTCGAATCTTCATAGAATACACCTAAAATATAAATAATTTAACATTCGATTAATGAACTTATGCACAATGTGATGTGTGCGACTTGAATGGAAAGGTGCGAAGTTCGAGCCTATTCAAGTGTCACAATACAGGTGGAGTTAAGAGTTACGCAAGCAACCCAATCGTCGAACTAAAATAAAACATTCAACATTAGCCTACCTTATATGAAGTGAGTTCCTGGTAATCCTCATCGGTGTATTCAGTCATGGCGTCAACCATTTGGAATTCTTCAAGGATCTCAGCGACTGACTTCGCATTCGAGTCAGTCTCTTCCTGTGCGGCAGCACTCTCGCCGCGCCGTTTGCTGCAAGGCATGAATTGGAAAAGCATCGCTTAAGTATGATAAATACAAAGTGTTTTACCTTTATATGTACAATACAAATATGTAATTAATTTGTTTAGGTCTTTGACGTAACACATAAGTCATACATTCCCCACGTGCAATAAGGAATGAGAAAGCGTCGTTTATTAAGTTCCTCTATTTAGAGTTCAAACAAATGATACGTTTACTTCATTCATAGTGTTTTCTAAAAGCACATGTCACAGCTATAACAACAGTCTGACAAAAACACATAGATGATGTATAGATAGATAGATAGATAGATAGATAGATAGATACGAACCTGGGCTTCGCTGTGTACTCTTCGTCGCTCTGTTGTACAGCTGCATCACTTTCGGCCTTACTGTTCTCATCGTCATCACTATTTGCGGCAGCCCGGCTGCGGCGTTTCTTCTTTTTCGCCTTTTTGTCTCTTTGGGCAGCCTTTCGTTTCTTTGCCTTGCGGCTCCCACCTCGACGTTGTCCAGCTCCAGACTCTTCCTCTTCGCCGGCTTCATCATAGTCAACATCGGCAGCACCAGCAGCCCCTTCATCAGCTCCTTGCTCCTCTTCTGAACCTCCTGTGAAGAAAGAGGAACAAGCCGAAATGTTATAGAGAGTGAAAATTACAAATAAGGACAAAACACTTCTAAGGATTATAAGCGGACGTTTCCGATATATAGGCCAGCCTAGATAGGATAATATATGTCCAACTTGTCCCAACCGACATGACTAATGGAAATAGCACAAACATAATTATACTTTACCCAAGCACGCCACTTGTCGGAAATCGATATTGGAGTGAAAACTGAGCGGATGGGGGATTTATTCTTTTTTATGAATGATTTCTCATTTCGTTCACTTTTTTTCAAGAACACTAGTCAACACCTCTAACATGTTTTACAATAAGAAAAGTTTCTTTCTTGTCTTTTACTGTGGTCTACGGAACTCCATCGGACATACGAGACATATAGCAAAGCCTGCCCCGGGGTAATCTCCTACTTAGTCTTTGGGGGTTCTCTTAGCCAACTTTGCCAAAACTTGGCATGATTTTGGTGTCTTAGTCACCCCAAACCAGGATTTCAACCTCGATATCACGGAGTTGGTCAAGTAAACCAGATCTGCAACATGATTTTCCAGTGCTTTATAGATAAGCGCCCCGATTTCGATGTCAAACTCTACGTGAGTCTTTTTCTCCCTTCGTTCCTATATTGAAATCCTATGTGCTCCCTCTACCCTGTCAGGGATTTTATAACTTTTTAAACTATACACCAGAGATTCAACAATGTCTAGCCAGTGTCTGTGTGAAGTGACGCCTCTCGTGACACCATAAACATCCCGACCTTGGTCGATCTATAGCATGCTTGAAAATCGTGAAAACGGGCTCCCCAGAGAAGTGACAATGAAAAATACAACTATCACACAGCGGATTGTTGTAAATTTGATCTTCTATTAAAGATTTGAACTCGGCACAAAAATATCGGCATCAATTAAGTGAAAAGGCGAAAATTAAATCAATATTAAGGGTAAATAAGTGACCATGTGTTCAAGGCATTGCTTTGCGCTCACAGTAGTTTGACTGTGGCGTATTGAGTTGTTCGTTATGCCTTTAGCTGCCGCAGTGGCATCATAATCATCATCATCATCATTGACAAAATCATGAGTCCATCACTTCACATAATGTGTGGTGACCTTCGACTCGTAACTGGTAGTTGGTTGCCCATTTATTATTCGTAATATGTCTATTGGTAGTTCCTATGTTTTTCTCTCTCTCTCTGTCTGTCTGTCACTCCTTTTAGTTGGTGTCTTCGGTTCGCCGTTTTCTTCCACTTCTCCACTTTTTCGGCATCTTCTTCTCTCAGAGGCGCTGCTGCTTTCATCGCCGATCATGCGCCGATTCTAATGTTGTTGTTGTTGGTGCTGATGCTGATGATGAAGTCAGCGATACCGATGATGCTGATGATGTTCTCAGCGGCGTTGGTGGTAGTTGTGATATAGTGTTGTTGTTGTTGTTGTTATTGGGCAGTGGGGCCGCAAGAGACAGTTTGTAGTTGTTGTTGTTGTCGTTGCCGTTGCTGCTGCTGCGGGTGCTAGCAGCAATAGACGGCGGCGGGTTCGTTAACCCGCCACCGGAGCGGCCGCGGCCACAGC